>CM031240.1:560628306-561828306 GCA_018340775.1 Taxus wallichiana var. yunnanensis
GAGTTTTGACTTAACACTTTATTCTCAAAAAAAAAAACAAGGTATTACAATATTTATGCCAAGGTAAGGATTGAATATCATTCCTCACCCAAGATAAGTTACTAGTCTAACAACAAAAGGGAAAGAACACTTCACTACGTAGTTTTCTGAACATACCAAGGCAAGAGATCTTCTAAACTCCTTGCAAGCAAAGTTACAAAATTTACAACGCATTGAACTTTCTACAAAGAACTTCATAATTTGAACTGATGAAACTTTTACACTCTTTTCCTTTAATCTACTCGCATAATCCATCTGCACAAATATTTACTAGAGTCAGTTCGCTAGAACTGAGCATGATAAGATATAAACCTCACCTAATAATTTATGCCATCTAGTATTTAAATAAATGAAAGTTTGCAATACTCCTTATCAAATAAATTTCTAACATACATTTAAAACTTAACTGTACATCTCATGATAATACATTTCCTATTCATAAATGTTCACTTCCTTAAGATTCGCTTACCTAAGACACAATTCCAAGTGACTAGATATACAATCTTAACCATGCAATCAATCATACTCAAATTGCAGTAATAATAATGACGCTCACCTAATACCTCAACCTACTTTGCCTATTTAAGTACCCAACAATATTATCTTTCAATTAAATAAAAGCACCAATGACATTAAGCTTATATAATAAATACAAGTACCAATTTTATATTATTCATCGATATTACCCAAGTATCAAACCTTCATAGAAACTCAGTGATATGAAGTATAATTTGGATATTTATTTCACAATTTTAAGGATATACTTATGTTAACAAAGATTCCACCAATCCATAAGTTCGTATAATATTTAGGTATCCTTTTGGTTGCTTATTCCATGTCTCTATATATTTCTTTTAGTACAAGGGTCCAACTCATTGGAATGAGCTACGATTAACGACATTGTCATGTTTTGCTAATATGTCCAAGATACATTTGACTAACTAAGATAAGTAAGCGCATCCAAGCCACTATAAATACAAGTACCAACATTATCTCAACTCCCAGTTGAGATGCAAGTATCAAATTTTAGCTAACATAATAATCATCGTAAATACCAAAAAATATTCCATTCATTAACCAAGTATTGAAATAACATATTTATCCTTACTGGCATACATGGTATGCACAGTCCCATTATGGTAGCTGTTACCTTTACTTGAGGCTGTGCATGAATCCATTTTAGGGTAATTATCTTAACTTCCCTATTCATCTGTTTTTCTACCAAACGTCTATCGACAAGCTTCAAGGTCAAGTATAAGATAAATTTATAATTTCATATTTCAGGCATTGCCTGAATTCATATGCAAGAGGGCATCACATATCAATCAAACTTGAGGAATGTCGATGTATCCGATATTACTTTAACCGATTCAAGGATCCAAGTAGTGTCTCAAAAATTAAGCCAAATAATTATCCACAGAGGATAATGACTTGCGTGCATAACATATTCGTAGAGGTCATAGAAAACCCATTAACGCATGCTTCAGGAGGGTTCCAATCTAATAATAAGCTCATAGTAATAGTAATAGTAGAGGTCCTGGTGAGGGGTTTTCAATAATCCCCAAGGTAAATGATAATCAAAAGACTCAGATGGAGCTATCTAGAAGACCAATTAAACTAGTATGACTCTTCCCAAATGGAAGCCCCAATCCTAGTGGTAGTTTAAATTATTATAAAACCACGGTAAAATCCAAATACAGTCATATCAGAAATTCCCTTTTTCAAGCCATGTTCTACATAATATAAACAATACAAGAAAAATTATAAACCTCATTCACGCTCCATACTATTTTCTACAGAAACCATCATTCAAAGGAATAATCAGGGCAAAAGAGAAACCAACATTATAAAATCAGTAGGCAAGAATCGATGTAGAGATTTCTTCTACTTCAAACAGTAAATAAAATAAATTGTAAAAGGGGGAGAGGTCAGCTCATGCAGTTATGATTAAAAGTCATTTGGAAAGCTCGTCCTTTTTTTTAGCATCTCTTTCAAGAAGGATTCAATATGTGTAAATACATGTTATATGATATCCAGAGTCCAAACGCTATCTATTTAGTAAAATAAAAACACATCCACATTCCAAAAGAAACCCACATCTACAGCATTCGAACAAAGTTACAGATATTGATTTATCTAAATGCTAAAAGAAATAAATCATTAAGAGAGAGGGTTAGGGCTTATCATGCCTATTTTAAATGCTATATCTCATGGCCACGCACGAGCAGACCCCTTCTCCCAGCAGTCCCAAAATTATTTCTCCACCAAACGCACGCTTCTCACCCACACGGTGTCCCAATACCATGCAAGAGGAACAATAACCATTCCGGTAAACTTTGCACACATATTACGTGCTATATTCCAGTTTATTTTCTCATAAGGCATTATATAGAGCTTCTTTCTTAAATACATAACAGTCTCAATTATAGGTACCACAAATCTCCGCCCATAAAAATATGACATTGGAAAATAAACCATTCGACAGTGACACCACATCCTCCTTGGATGGATGGGAAGAAAATATGGAAGAAGCCAAATATCTGGAGGCAATGGATTGTTTCCAGACCAATCAAATACTCCAAGCACCGAAAGCCACATTTTTCCCCATGAAGGTATAGCAGTAGCACTGCCATGGTCCAAAATCCATACACGACCTTTTTCCATTTTTTCTTTATCTCCTCCATCAGACCCTTGGCCAAGAAGTCTCAAAGTTACATAGTTTAGTACTGTCCCAAACATTGTGCTGTGACCTTCAATGTGCAACCCCCATCCACCGTCTTCATTATGCCTAATGATTGTACAAGTAACGACACATTTCTTTTTGATGCACTTCCATTAAAACAACATTTAGTGCTCCTGTTACATACAAGGCAATAACCAAATCGAGCATAAGGAACATAGGGCCACCATAAAATGCAGATTTGATGACAACCCAAAAGACAAGAAAGATAGTAGAGCTCTTGGCTCTGAAAGGCATCTACCGTATTGATGGATAAACCTTTTTCCTTCAGCAAATTTGAGGGCAGCATCAAACACTCGGTGCAAACATTTCAGCTGTAGCTTGAAAGGTGTGATAATTCCAACAGAAACCTTTATGCCTGCCAACTTAGTGACTCATTGAAGAAACTCATATAATAGCAAGCAAATTGTTTTTCATGAATATTCTGATATGAAATAGATCGGCCTCTATGAGGCTCTCTTCCACGAGTTACATCGTAAACAAGTAAGAAAGCAATAGAGAATCTTAGAAATAAATTTCATCAGGTCTATTGGTAACACCCTCACTGTCACGAATCGGTTTTGGATGAACAAACTCAATGCAAGCTCTGGATCTGAGAAATATCCTGCTACCTTCATCTCCCAAGACATTTTCTCCAACATTGCATAGATCTCCTGTGCCCGTGGGTGTGATCTGTCACCTTAAAGGAGAATCCCGAATTTGAGGGTGTAATCGATGCTGAACAGATAACAACAAAGTTGGGCCACCTGCTTGTTGGAGCGCTCAAACAGGATTCTACTACTGCAACATGTCTGCTGCCTAGCTAATTATTGTTGCAGGCAGTTGCTGTGGATCCCCAACAAGAACACACCATACAACACCCAATGAACGTGGAGGTAACATGTCTATTTCCCCAGCTGCGGCTTCATCTATAACCACCATATCTAACCCATGGCTAGGCGCTAGAAAACTTCCGGTCAGTATTAGAAATAGTGGTGCACGCAAACTCAGCCTCACTTGTAAAACTTACCTCAAGATTTGGTCAAGCTTCTTCCATGTTAGACTCACCACCTGGACAGAAGCGACTCTCCAAAATGAAAGGCAAGGTAGCTCAAACAAAACTTTATCTCATTCTTCTATTACAGTTGCAGGATTTTGCAACAGCAGATCATGACTGTGGTCGCGTGCAGCCAGAAATAGCAGGATCAACACCAATGGCTCCCTGGGCTCACCCTGCAGCAGCTGCCGCACTTACTCTCCCTGGAGGCCACTGATTTTCTGAGATAAGTTTACTTCTCTACCCTGTAGAACTCGAATCTCAGGATGCATTCTAAACTGAACTGAAGCAACATAGTTGAACAGCCTGCCTGTATAGCATGATTTTCGAGACCCACACCCACCTGCGCATTGAAGGAGGATCCCAGAAGAGATTTTGGCAAAGAAAATGGGACTCCACCCACTCCCGTCTCCCTCACGCAAGGACAGACGTGACAGTCATGCAGACGGCAGGTAGGGTGGTTGGCAGGAGGCCACGGTGGCAGAGGAGGTAGGTGGGAAGAAAGGATCGATGCCCAGCTGGGCATTACATTCTCCTCCCCTTAAGAAAGCATCGTCCTCGATGCGACATTACACAGAGGAAAGGAAATGGTACGCAACAAGGGATAGATAAAGAAGAAGGCACACCCTATGGTTTAAAATTTTAGTTGATTAAAGCACGGCCATAGGGTAGCCTTAGGAACATTTGGTAGAATTTTTAACTTTCAATGTTCTGTGAAGATTGGCAGTTCTTTCTTGTTCATTATTTTCATTAGTCTCTTTCTGTTAACATTATTCTTAGTTTAATTCCTTTTAAAATTTCATCATTGAAGAGTTTTGGTTTATTCTTTATTGTGGGTGCCCAACATGAACTGCTAACACAACACCCTATCAGGTTCACAAGACCCTACAGATTCACAAGCACACAAGTATATACTTCAAGATTGTATTACACCACAAAAGGTTACACAATTACGGAATAGAATAGGCACACTCCACATAACATAGTACTCGTCACACATCAATGACTGACATACCAAAATACTTAACCAAAACAGTACTACAATCCACTAGACATTTCCTCAATTTGCATCAATGAAAAACTCACATAACACCAAACAAATGCTACAGGTACATAGTGTCCACAAGGGGATCAATGACATGTCCACAACATCACAACACATATCCATCTGACATGAGTAACACATACATCAAAAGACCACTACCAAAACATCACAATAACTCAACATATATCCCGAAACATCAACATACAGACAAATATCATAAGCCTCCCTCAAACTCTTATGCCTCCCTCAAGTCTCTTATGCCTCCCTCAAACTCTTATGCCTCCCTCAAGGAGGCCGGTTGTCCCTATGGTCCAAGACACATAGAGTTCGAACACTCCTAACCCAAGTGACATAATGCGTGGTTCAACAACTCGCTAGTTATATGTACCCCTTGGGGCGTACCCCCATACAACGAAGTGGGTCCATAGGTCCAACCAATCCATGGTGCATCCCATGACCCTATTCCACACATCACGACATTAGAACCAAAGACAACAATCCAATCAAAGTGCCAAGTGGAAAAGTACAAGCCTTGGGCAAGGCGGTAAAAATTTCAAATTTAAAAGAAGACCCCAATTCAAGCTAAAATAAATGGCCAAATAGCCAAAGTTAGTATCAAAATCCCCATGTTAGTGCCACAAACCAAGGAAATGCCCAAAATTGTAAAGCATTGCAATCAAGCAAAGCTTCTGGTCCTTGCAAAATAAAGTAAAAGCTCAATTTACAAATAAAATCAACTTATAATAATGTCACATTATGATAACTATGTGGCCTTATCTGGCCACCAAGGGGGTACTCAACGAGTTGCTAGCACTCGGAACATCGAGCCTCAGCTCGTAAAATACATATCAATAATACAATTGTCATCACCTCCATCTGAATCATCCCGCCACCCTTCGACAAGGCTAAACATAGTCATAGATACACTAAGGTTGCATACATACAACCACATAGGGAGAGAGGAAAGAATCACATGTTATCTACTAAACCGAGTTTTAGCTTGAGTTATTGACCCATGGTACACCATTCCTCACTCTCAACATACACTTCTACCGATTTCCCTCAGGATCGGTTAGTGTAAGGTTCACAACATAACATACAACAACATTACTAACATAACGGTGGCACACACGTAACTACCATAACGTCTCACGTATGGTATGCATACAGGGTAGATCACAATCATACATCCACAGGGCGTAATACATCACTTTACCACATTCTGCACCCAAAGCACAATCACCATACGATAGGGTTCATACACTCACCGTATGACCCAAAATCACAACATGAAGCATTACCTATTTGCACAGTCATACATACGATGAACATAATACATCACAACATAACATCCATTGCTACATAACAAGGTGATGCACACATCTCATCAAAAGAAGATAAAAACATCATGATACAACTCATTTCTTTTAACATCAATCTAGTCATACAACACATTGATACACTTACATATCACAATATGTCACAATGTTCCAACACTATGTCATCCACATTATAATTCTTTTCACACATCACAAACAATAATTCACACGTGAATTCTTCCTAGAATCCACAAGAAGGAGAGAGAATACTCCCATCCCCAACATATCAACATGATCACAAACACGCACAAGGTGACATACCCATAATGTGCGTTCACAATATCACAATTACGACAATAATCACATCACGTTTAAAGCACATTACTCTTCCAATATCTACCACCATCATGCAACATCATCATCATCATCATGCAGTATCATCATGTAACACCACCACCACCATGTAACATCATCATATAACACCAATCCGGCCCATAGGTTCGAGAGCATGAACCTATGCTCTGATACCAAATGTAACACAACAAAAATACCAACACAAGGACAACACAGCGAAATACAGGATAACTTTTTTTTGACTTGCTTTGACTCAACACGACACAACATGTCGTCACAAGGTTACAACCAACACCAGGAACCACTTGTTACGGGGGAGACCACAAGGTCAGCACGAGAACGTTCACACCTATCAAGGACAATGTACTCTTCTTTTGACAAGACAACATGGAAGTCCAATCCACATGACACACTTACAGCTAGGGCAAGCCACAGTAAGAAATGATTGGAGGTTATTTATTTTGATAAGACACCCTTTAGCTCATGACTTAAGTTTTCAGAAGGATTCAATATATGATTCGCACAAATTCACCTTACCAACTGAGTTAATTTCTTATACACTGTAGAGAAGTTCACTTAAAATCTTCACTTTACGACAATAGAATTGTTTAGTTCCATTAACTTAATAAAGGGAATAATTAAATTCCACAAGGCTATCTGTCCATACTTACGCTACTAGAACTTGTTCATTACCTTGCTACAACAAGAATTCGTGTTCAACAAAATCAAGAGGAACTTACAAAGTATCCTGGGAAAGAGTTAAGGTCGAGTTAAATTCCTCTTTAAGATGTCATTAGTTATTACCAAGGTTTAATTGGAGCTTGGGGTTTTATACGTAATTATTAACGCTTTTACTTAGGCTTAACTGAAAGAGTTTATCAAAAGGAAACTACTTACTTTCAAATAGGCTGAAAGATAATTGTGTGGTTTCTAAATTTCCTTCTCTTACTTGTTAAATCTTATTAGAAACTAACTATTGTTTCCTTTAGCTTGTTTTAGGCGTTCTCCAAAAAGAGTAGTGTTCACTAGTTTAGCTAGGGATATCAATTTATAAAGATTTACTTTACAAGGATAGTTTCACCTTTGAGTACTTCAGGAATCTCTTGTTCTCAAGTAAGTCATCTCTATATTATTTTACCTGAATACACATATTTTGGTTAACTTCTATAAGGGTTAACCATTCCATTTAATTTTACTTATATCACATCATTACAAGGTGTCAGAGAGTTTTGACTTAACACTTTATTCTCGGAAAAAAAAAAAAAAAAAAAAAAACAAGGTATTACAATATTTATGCCAAGGTAAGGATTGAATATCATTCCTCACCCAAGATAAGTTACTAGTCTAACAACAAAAGGAAAGAACACTTCACTACGTAGTTTTCTGAACATACCAAGGCAAGAGATCTTCTAAACTCCTTGCAAGCAAAGTTACAAAATTTACAACGCATTGAACTTTCTACAAAGAACTTCATAATTTGAACTGATGAAACTTTTACACTCTTTTCCTTTAATCTACTCGCATAATCCATCTGCACAAATATTTACTAGAGTCAGTTCGCTAGAACTGAGCATGATAAGATATAAACCTCACCTAATAATTTATGCCATCTAGTATTTAAATAAATGAAAGTTTGCAATACTCCTTATCAAATAAATTTCTAACATACATTTAAAACTTAACTGTACATCTCATGATAATACATTTCCTATTCATAAATGTTCACTTCCTTAAGATTTGCTTACCTAAGACACAATTCCAAGTGACTAGATATACAATCTTAACCATGCAATCAATCATACTCAAATTGCAGTAATAATAATGACGCTCACCTAATACCCTCAACCTACTTCGCATATTTAAGTACCCAACAATATTATCTTT
Organism: Taxus wallichiana var. yunnanensis; assembly: GCA_018340775.1. NCBI lineage: Eukaryota > Viridiplantae > Streptophyta > Pinopsida > Cupressales > Taxaceae > Taxus > Taxus wallichiana. The sequence continues at coordinate 560,636,724 of CM031240.1, forward strand.
CAATTAAATAAAAGCACCAACGACATTAAGCTTATATAATAAATACAAGTACCAATTTTATATTATTCATCGATATTACCCAAGTATCAAACCTTCATAGAAACTCAGTGATATGAAGTATAATTTGGATATTTATTTCACAATTTTAAGGATATACTTATGTTAACAAAGATTCCACCAATCCACAAGTTCGTATAATATTTAGGTATCCTTTTGGTTGCTTATTCCATGTCTCTATATATTTCTTTTAGTACAAGGGTCCAACTCATTGGAATGAGCTACGATTAACGACATTGTCATGTTTTGCTAATATGTCCAAGATACATTTGACTAACTAAGATAAGTAAGCGCAGTCCAAGCCACTATAAATACAAGTACCAACATTATCTCAACTCCCAGTTGAGATGCAAGTATCAAATTTTAGCTAACATAATAATCATCGTAAATACCAGAAAATATTCCATTCGTTAACCAAGTATTGAAATAACATATTTATCCTTACTGGCATACATGGTATGCACAGTCCCATTATGGTAGCTGTTACCTTTACTTGAGGCTGTGCATGAATCCATTTTAGGGTAATTATCTTAACTTCCCTATTCATCTGTTTTTCTACCAAACGTCTATCGACAAGCTTCAAGGTCAAGTATAAGATAAATTTATAATTTCATATTTCAGGCATTGCCTGAATTCATATGCAAGAGGGCATCACATATCAATCAAACTTGAGGAATGTCGATGTATCCGATATTACTTTAACCGATTCAAGGATCCAAGTAGTGTCTCAAAAATTAAGCCAAATAATTATCCACAGAGGATAATGACTTGCGTGCATAACATATTCGTAGAGGTCATAGAAAACCCATTAACGCATGCTTCAGGAGGGTTCCAATCTAATAATAAGCTCATAGTAATAGTAATAGTAGAGGTCCTGGTGAGGGGTTTTCAATAATCCCCAAGGTAAATGATAATCAAAAGACTCAGATGGAGCTATCTAGAAGACCAATTAAACTAGTATGACTCTTCCCAAATGGAAGCCCCAATCCTAGTGGTAGTTTAAATTATTATAAAACCACGGTAAAATCCAAATACAGTCATATCGGAAATTCCCTTTTTCAAGCCATGTTCTACATAATATAAACAATACAAGAAAAATTATAAACCTCATTCACGCTCCATACTATTTTCTACAGAAACCATCATTCAAAGGAATAATCAGGGCAAAAGAGAAACCAACATTATAAAATCAGTAGGCAAGAATCGATGTAGAGATTTCTTCTACTTCAAACAGTAAATAAAATAAATTGTAAAAGGGGGAGAGGTCAGCTCATGCAGTTATGATTAAAAGTCATTTGGAAAGCTCGTCCTTTTTTTTTTTGAGCATCTCTTTCAAGAAGGATTCAATATGTGTAAATACATGTTATATGATATCCAGAATCCAAATGCTATCTATTTAGTAAAATAAAAACACATCCACATTCCAAAAGAAACCCACATCTACAGCATTCAAATAAAGTTGTAGATATTGATTTATCTAAATGCTAAAAGAAATAAATCATTAAGAGAGAGGGTTAGGGCTTATCATGCCTGTTTTAAATGCTATATCTCATGGCCACGCACGAGCAGACCCCTTCTCCCAGCAGTCCCAAAATTATTTCTCCACCAAACGCACGCTTCTCACCCACACGGTGTCCCAATACCATGCAAGAGGAACAATAACCATTCCGGTAAACTTTGCACACATATTACGTGCTATATTCCAGTTTATTTTCTCATAAGGCATTGTATAGAGCTTCTTTCTTAAACACATAACAGTCTCAGTTATAGGTCCCACAAATCTCCGCCCATAAAAATATGACATTGGCAAATAAACCATTCGACAGTGACACCACATCCTCCCTGGATGGATGGGAAGAAAATATGGAAGAAGCCAAATCTCTGGAGGCAATGGATTGTTTCCAGACCAATCAAATACTCCAAGCACCGAAAGCCACATTTTTCCCCATGAAGGTATAGCAGTAGCACTGCCATGGTCCAAAATCCATACACGACCTTTTTCCATTGTTTCTTTATCTCCTCCATCAGACCCTTGGCCAAGAAGTCTCAAAGTTACATAGTTTAGTACTGTCCCAAACATTGTGCTGTGACCTTCAATGTGCAACCCCCATCCACCGTCTTCATTATGCCTAATGATTGTACAAGTAACGACACATTTCTTTTTGATGCGCTTCCGTTAAAACAACATTTAGTGCTCCTGTTACATACAAGGCAATAACCAAACCGGGCATAAGGAACATAGGGCCACCATAAAATGCAGATTTGATGACAACCCAAAAGACAAGAAAGATAGCAGAGCTCTTGGCTCTGAAAGGCATCTACCGTATTGATGGATAAACCTTTTTCCTTCAGCAGATTTGAGGGCAGCATCAAACACTCGGTGCAAACATTTCAGCTGTAGCTTGAAAGGTGTGATAATTCCAACAGAAACCTTTATGCCTGCCAACTTAGTGACTCGTTGAAGAAACTCATATAATAGCAAGAAAATTGTTTTTCATGAATATTCTGATATGAAACAGATCGGCCTCTATGAGGCTCTCTTCCACGAGTTACATCGTAAACAAGTAAGAAAGCAATAGAGAATCTTAGAAATAAATTTCATCAGGTCTGTTGGTAACACCCTCACTGTCACGAATCGGTTTTGGATGAACAAACTCAATGCAAGCTCTGGATCTGAGAAATATCCTGCTACCTTCATCTCCCAAGACATTTTCTCCAACATTGCATAGATCTCCTGTGCCCGTGGGTGTGATCTGTCACCTTGAAGGAGAATCCCAAATTTGAGGGTGTAATCGATGCTGAACAGATAACAACAAAGTTGGGCCACCTGCTTGTTGGAGCGCTCAAACAGGCTTCTACTACTGCAACATGTCTACTGCCTAGCTAATTATTGTTGCAGGCAGTTGCTGTGGATCCCCCAACAAGAACACACCATACAACACCCAATGAATGTGGAGGTAACACGTCTATTTCCCCAGCTGCGGCTTCATCTATAACCACCATATCTAACCCATGGCTAGGCGCTGGAAAACTTCCGGTCAGTATTAGAAACAGTGGTGCACGCAAACTCAGCCTCACTTGCAAAACTTGCCTCAAGATTTGGTCGAGCTTCTTCCATGTTAGACTCACCACCTGGACAGAAGCGACTCTCCAAAATGAAAGGCAAGGTAGCTCAAACAAAACTTTATCTCGTTCTTCTATTACAGCTGCAAGATTTTGCAATAGCAGATCACGACTGTGGTCGCGTGCAGCCAGAAATAGCAGGATCAACACCAATGGCTCCCTGGGCTCGCCTGCAGCAGCTGCTGCACTTACTCTCCCTGGAGGCCACTGATTTTCTGAGATAAGTTTACTTCTCTACCCTGTAGAACTCGAATCTCAGGATGCATTCTAAACTGAACCGAAGCAACATAGTTGAACAGCCTACCTGTACAGCATGATTTTCGAGACCCACACCCACCTGCGCATTGAAGGAGGATCCCAGAAGAGATTTTGGCGAAGAAAATGGGACTCCACCCACTCCCGTCTCCCTCACGCAAGGACAGACGTGACAGTCATGCAGACGGCAGGTAGGGTGGTTGGCAGGAGGCCACGGTGGCAGAGGAGGCAGGTGGGAAGAAAGGATCCGATGCCCGGTGGGCATTACGGTTTCCATAGTTAGTCTCCTAGTCCCTTCTTTGCTTATTTTTATTTTGGTTCCTGCATACAACCAGGATAAGACCACATTTGTTCTTAAGGCCATATCAATACGTCAACCAATTAAAACAAATATATCATTTGTCAATTAACATCATCATACAACATAGCTATATCATCACCAAGGTTAAGCAATTCTATCAATTATTTAAAATTACTAATCATCTCAATTCTACCATATTCACTAACATTCAATGTCACCCTATGATTATGCATAACCATTTATCACAATTCATATTTTATGACAACCATGCAATTCATACATCCATTATAACTTATATCTATCTAGATGCATTCAACAATATACTACTGATCACCTATTAACATCACATTATTAATAATTCACAACATCAATGAGATCACATGGCTAGTCCAATCATCTAAACATAATCACCACTGTCAAGAGTCCAAAGTGTCAGTATATAACAAAGTAACATTAATTCATCATCATGTACTGCAACATCTATCAATGTCCTCTATATACCCATATAGTCCATAATAAAATCCAAAACACAATAATAATCACAATGTCCATAGTGTCTAACAACATGTTATCCAAAATATCATAATAATGTCCATGTCACTAAGCAACTAATAAACATGATCATAGAAAAATAGGTGTTGAAGAGGAGTGGGCACTACAAAAAGTAACTCATAACTATAAAAATAAATAAAATTAACAAGGCCATAACCCTCTTAAGTGGTAGTTAAGATAATTCACATCCATTATTTTAATCCATATTAAAATATTTTTGCTCAAAAATTTAAAGAGTACGTGTTCATAATACTTGATATTTTACTCTCTGAAATGTGTACTTTGATTTTTAGCTAAATATGGCATTGGGTGAGTGTAATTTTGTAAGATGTAACTAACATCCATTTGATTATTATTTAGAAAATTTCCCTTCTTAGGAAAATTCGATAAAAAAATTGTACTATACTAGCTATACCATGGAGTTTAAAGTTTATTTTTCCCAAGAAAAAGATTACTTCAATCCCAACATGATGGTGAAATTAGATTGAGGCCATGTCTCACATATTTGTTGAAAATTAACTAAAATTCTAATGGATATATTGATCAAGTTGGTATGTGGAAAATTCAAGATAAGCTCATTGAGATTGATATCTATCAACATTTTTCAAATAGATGTATCGAGGATATTGTACTAATGTATGTGTTGGGTTTAAACACAAATAATTCGTTATCAACAATTAGTCTTTATGTAAGATAATAAGAAGAATTATTTTTTAGAATATTTATATAGTTTGAGTAACTTATAGTGTGGTAAATAACGAAAGTATTGTATGTACATGACATGACATTTGGGGATGCCCATCTTATCCATATTGAAGACATCTAATATTTAATCACATACAATGTTTTATGTGTTTTATTAACTTTTAGATTAGATATAATTAAATGGGGACATTTAGAGTTTTACAGCTGGACAAACAATACATGAATGGACTAAACTCAAGATTCAATCAGAAAAATTACTTAAGCATGGAAATATTCAACCTATTATTTAACCATGGAGTCCTCCCATACCATTTGTAAAGAAAAAGGATAGTATTATGTGGTTGTGCATAAATTACTAACAACTCATAAGTATAAAAAGTAACTCATAAGTATTAAAAAATTAAATTAATAAGGCCATAACCCTCTTAAGTGGTAATTAAGATAATTCACATCCATTATTTTAAGCCATATTAAAATATTTGTGCTCAAAAATTTAAAGAGTATGTGTTCATAATACTCAAGATATTTTAATCTTCTCAAATGTGTACTTTGATTTTTAGCTAAAGATGGCATTGGGTGAGTGTAATGTCCGTAAGATGTAACTGACATCCATTTGATTATTATTTATAAATTTTCTCTTCTTGTTAGGAAAATTCAATTGAAAAATTATACTATAGTGGCTATACCATGGAATTTAGAGTTTATTTTTCCCAAGAAAAATATTGCTTCAATCCCAACATGATGGTGCAATTAGATTGAGGCCATGTCTCACATATTTATTCAAAATTAATTGAAATGCTAATGGAGATATTGATCAAGGTGGTATGTGAAAAATTCAAGATAAGGACATTGAGATTGATATCTATCAACATTTTTCAAATAGATGTATCTAGGATATTGCACTAATGTATGTGTTGGGTTTAAACACAAATAATTCATTATCAACAATTAGTATTTATGCAAGATAATAAGAAGAATTGTCTTTTAGAATATTTATATAGTTTGAGTAACTTATAGTGTGATAAATAACGAGAGTATTGTATGTACATGACATGAAATTTGGGGATGCCCATCTTATCCATTTTGGAGACATCAATATTCAACCGCATACAATGTTTTATGTGTGTTATTAACATTTAGATTAAATATAATTAAATGGGGACATTCGTAGTTTTGACTAGAGAAACAATACATTAATGGACTAAACTCAAAATTCAATCGGAAAAATTACTTAAGCATGGAAATATTCAACCTATTATTTCACCATGGAGTCCTTTCATATCATTTATAAAGAAAAAGGATAGTATTATGCGGTTGTACATATCAATTACTAACAACTCAATAAGCTCACAATAAAAAAATAAGTATCCCTTACCTCAAATTAATCATTTTCTTGGATTAGTTAAGAGGTGCAAAATGTTTATAACTCAATAAGTGAAAGGTATGATCTTTCCACAAATAGGTAGATGATATTCTATTCACGGTATTCGGACCAAATACAATGGTTATTACATATCCATAGAGATATAAAACCACCCTCCTACAAAATAGGAAATCATACAACCAAATATCTCATTAATAACATTACAGGTACAACACACCTATACTAATATATTGTTGTTGCAACAATATATGATAACAATATAACCCAAATATTTACCTACACCTCAAATATAATGTAAACATTAATTTTCCTAGCATTCCCCTCCCGTCAATGTTTACATGGTAGTAAAATAACTTTCGGACTTCCTTTGCAACCTATCACTTGTGTTTTCTCATGATCTTGGTATTACACTTGAAATGAAGGTAGAAGAAGGAAAACATCAACTTATTATCAACCATGCACTATCGGTAACACATCTAACCGAAGAGGATGGGAATACGCTAAGGAATCATATACTTATCAACCAATCATCACATGACGGAACACATCGACCTAGCGGTGTGGGAAATTAAGAAGGAACACATCTAAACAACCTTCAATGGTTTTCCAGAGGATAACCAAAAACCTAGGTATGAAGAGGAACACATATGACTGTTCAACCTCTTCAAGACTCATGATGTTGTATTTCTCTATGTTATTTGTTCTTCACTATGTTATTACATTGGGCAATTATGTAGGAATAGCCACATATACCAGTGAAAAGGAACATACCACATCTGTTCTTATTTTCATTTTTCACACCATACGGGAAATATGAAAATCACAATCGGCGAAAACAAACACACTTCACACACATGACACCAAATCATTGAAGTGGCCCCTATCGTTGGTGACTAACGAGAGGTCATTGATTAATCTCCAACCTCCAATGCCTCCGTCCTCCAGTGAATGTGTTGCTAACTCAACTGGATAAATTTTTGATGCTCAATTGTTTCCATATTGTTTATTATATAGTATCCCTCTCGCAATGTGAAACAACTTATTTTTTTGGACGTCAGGTAACACCGAAATTACGTCCGCAAGGCAATTTTTTTATTTTTCAAACTTTTTTACTACAATGAAAAATGATGATTTTATGACATTTGACAATATGAGGACTGGATTAGAAATTTAAAAAGTAACAAAATGAGATTAATTTTTAAATGAAAAATGACTTTGACAATGACAATACCATAAAACATTATTTCAACTCTTTTACATGACCTTGATTCTTTAAACTACACTAGACCAATTTACGACTATTACAAAGACTTGAAGTTTAACTAAACTCTAAACTCAAATAAATAAATGAACCACGAATTAAAATCTCTAAAATTTCTACGACAACTATGAAGAGATAATAAATTTAGTGACATTTTTGGACTTTGGCCGACATACTTTTCCTCAATTAAAAGGAGGACACAAATGACATATTATATACCCCGTATTATAGCCTACGGCTATTTAGACCTAGGACACATTAATCTATAGACCCGATTAAATCATAAACTATAAACTAACATACTCTCCAATAAAATAACACTTTTACAAACTTTTAAAATGGACTAAAATTTAATCGTACCCATATTTATGGCCTTATGGTAGTTGTCGGCAATGTATGTTGAAGATAGAAGGAGATACGTGTCCAGTCGAATGGAGGTATTTGCATGCATAGGAAGACATCTGCAACTATTTGTATGGATTTTTAATATAACTGTCTTAGCCTATGCAATGTGGCATGAATGGCGTCGAATCTGAGGTGAGGAACTCAAGATCTTATTCAAATCCAATGACCGCTTAGCAAAGAATGCATTTCTCCAATTCTTTGTGGACGCACCTTTGAGAAATACAAGGAAGCTCACAGACTAGACCGTGAATGGTGATTTGGAAGCTGAATGCTAAGCCAGAAAGAGTGCTTTCAGATGAGTTAGACCAAACCGTATCCACAAATTCAATATTGGAGTAGATTAACGCCATGACTATCCAATATTGGTGCAGACTGAACTAATGAAGCTGAGGTGCTACGTTGGAGGATGCAATGTTTGTCGGTTTCTCTTCAAATTCAAACGCAAATCTTCTATGTGGATGCCTTGTCAAGTGTTCAAAAACGCTTTTGCAGGACTTGACGAGAATGTGATGTAGTGCAATGTAGAGTAGAAGACTCAGACCAATGTTTGACAGTGAGGACGTCAATCAGATCATGACACAGTGGTAGTTTGAGAAAATTATGCAAAATAAGATGCACAAGCTATGATCTAACTAGTTGATACACAACATAATTTTGATGATTCGAGATCCAAGCTCGTGCACTACTGATGTCAATGCAAAATCCTTTCAAGCGGCCAAGCCAAAACCGTTGATCAAAATCTAATACAATGCAAAATCATATTTCACTACAGTTAGGTTGGGAAACTGAGGATTCATTGAATGTAAACCACAAATGGTGATGATTAGTTGTAAAAATATCTAAGATCTCTGCACAAATCGTTGCACTCATACAATTATTATTGTCAACAACTATCAGAAAACTAAACGACTTCTCACAAATACAATAACATCATTCAGGGGAAATAAATAGTGGTTACGTTTCCCATTGGTTAATGATTACAAGTTCAATTCTTCCATCTTACAACTGGATTTGACCGCTCGATACTAAATGAAACGTGCAATCTTTGCACAACAGGTAGATGATCTAATTCTATTCATAGTATTCAGGCCAAATACAATGGTTATTATATAACCATAGAGATATAAACCCACCCTCCTATAAAATAGAAAACCATACAACCAAATATCCCATTAATAACATTATGGGTACAATACACCTATACTAATATATTGTTGTTGCAATAATATATGATAACAATATAACCGAAATATTTACCTATACCTCAAATATAATGTAAACATTGATTTTCCTAATAATAAGGTCACTATGAATTTTTTGGTAATGGGTTTTAGTTTAACCAATACATAAAATACTTTTATGACTTTGATGCATGAAGTTTTTGGCCATATTTTCATGTGTTTGTAATCATTTTATCATATGTTATTCTAGTATAATCGAAAAAATGAAAATATCGTGAACAATGACTTAGGATGGTATTAAAAACCTTAGGAAAAATAAGTTTATATGCCAAAATGATTATATGTGAATTCTTTACATTTGAAGTAGCATACATTGGTCACATAGTAAATGATAAATACATTCTCCTAACCATACCAAAATTAAATTTATTCAAGAATGGTTAATACCAAAAGATGTGCATGAAATAAGAAATTTTCTTGGATTGTCTGTATTTTATCGTAGATTCATTAAAAATTATTCTAAGATAGCTTCTCCATTGACCGATTTAACAAGAAAAAGATAAACCTTATCAATGGACTAGTGAATGCAATCAAGATTTTAGTAAATTAAAAGAATCATTGATAATTGACCTGTTTTATGTATTCTTGATTTTTCTAAACCATTTTTATATAATAAGGTTGTAAGCTATGAATCTAGGAAATTACTCCATGCTAAGAAAAATTACCCTATGCATGATTTAGAATTATTAGGAATTGTACATGCCTTAAAATTTGGAGACACTATCATTACGGAATAAATTTATTATAAAAATGATCATAGAATTTTAAAACATATCTTTATTCAATCTTTATTGAACATGAGACAATGAAGATGGGTTTAATTGCTTAGTGAGTATGATTGAAAAACTCTATATAATATTCTGGAAAATACAATTTGGTAGAGATACCTTAAGTAGAAAAATAATCTTTGTTATTGTTTTAGCTTTATAAATAATTAATTTTGAACAATCTATTAAAAATAAGTTACCTATCATGATCAAGTTTTCAAGAACTTTATGAAGGCTTAGTAAATAGAACCAGTAATGTACATTTAAATGATAGACTTACTTCTTATCTAATTGGGCCTAATAGATTATTATATTATAATAATAGAATGTGTATACCAAGCCTTCCCAAACTAAAAAACCAAATACTTAAATACTCTCATGGTATTCATATTCATGGTCATCCTAGATTTTAGAAAACTTATTTATCTATAAAAAAGAATTACTTTTGGCCTAGAATGAAACAAGATATTAGAACTTATGTACAACAATATTTAACTTGTCAAAAAGTAAAAGTTGAGCATTGTATTAAACCTAGTAAATTACAACCTCTCAAATTTTCGAATGGAAATTGGAATCCGTGATTATGGACTTCATCACCGGATTACCCCGTACTAGAAATGGTCATGATAGTGTTTTTGTTGTGGTTGATAGATTAACTAAAATGGATCATTTCCTTCCATCTAAAATTAAAACTTCTACATATGATATAGCTCATTTATTTTTGAAAGAAATATTTTTTTACATGGTCTTCCAAAAGAATTGGTAACAGATAGAGACCCAAGATTTACTTCTTCTTTTTGGAAATCATTATTCAAGGAGTTAGGTACAAGTCTAAATTTTAGTGTTGCATACCATCCTAAAATTGATGGACAAACTGAAAGGGTAAATCAAATTTTAAAAGATATGTTAAGGATGTATGCTAGTGATAAAGATGAAAAACTAGGAAAACTATATACATTTGATTGAATTTACTTGTAATCAAGGGTACCATAGCACTATAAAAATGTCACCTTTTAAAGTTGTATATGATAGGAACTATAACATGACTATTTCTTGGTCGGATCTTATCCATAGAACTTGGTATGAAAATGATAATTTAAAATAAATGGAAGAAATTATAAATAAAGCAATACAAAACATGAAAGTTGTCATGATAAATTTAAGAATTGGGCTTATTCCAAATGGTCATATAGAGAATTTGAAATTTGGTGATCAAGTTTTCCTTAGAGTTAAATCTAAGCGTAATATTATTGATCAAATATTAACACCCCCCATTTTTTATAAAATAGGTCACAAATATAATCCTTCTCATCACTTCTTATTTGCTTATCATTCATCATTAAGTTGGGTAGATGCCACTAGGTATTTAATGCATTATTTTATTTATCTAACACTAACTAGTTTTGTGCAATTATTTATTTTTTGTCTTCCTTCATGAGATTGATACATATATTTCATTTTTTTTACCAATGTGGATGGTGATTTTTCAATCATGGAGATTAAGTTTTACTTTGTGATATAATTTTTCAGTTTCTAAGCTCGCATTATTATATTTTTATTCTTCTCATTCTTTAAATAATATATTGAAGAAGACAATAGGTGAAGGTGATGTTTTGAGGTGATTTCGTTTGTCATAAAATTGTTTGATTAACTAAATATTTTCAGCTATATTTTTCATTTTGAATATACTTTCTTCATATTGACTAGGAATATCAGAGACAATAAGGTTGAAATCATGCAATTAAATATTTTGTTCATACTTGGAAATTTCTATTGGTGTGGGTTATGAGTTTAATAATATAACATAATTTCTATGAATTGTGGCATGGTTCGAAGTGCATTTTAAAGGTTATTTTATGAGGTAATTTTTACAATCTTTAGCATATTGTATCTCTCTCGTTCAAACCATAGTTCAAATTTCCATCCCAAAAATATTTTTTTAGGAGATGAGCTCTAGACTGTAATGACCGAGCTCATAGTGGCGAGTTAATTGATGCACTGTCCATTGAATTGTTGTGTATGGATATTGAACTATGGAACTTCTTGATTTTTCAATCATATGCTCGACATTTTGTGTTGTTAAGAGGTTTGATCTTGTCTATTTCATGTTTTAGGTGAATTGGCATTATTGGCTGTGAGTTCAAGTTTTTGGTGTGAGCAAGTACACGGTGGAGCTTGACACGTATGATCTATCATTTAAACAGCTTGATTTCTTTTATTGATTTAGTTTTTTGTGCATGCAAGTGCAATATGGAAGTTCTAGCCCAAGTTCATAGTGAATATTTTCTCTGAAATTAGAAGTCTACCTTGAATCATTATTTCACTTACCTATTTGTTGAACTTAAAAATCCATAAATAGTGAAATGAGTGTCATTTGTGAAGTCATAAGCATAGTTTTTGAACCATTATCTAATTCTTTGAGGGAATGTAGATGGGTTTTTTCAATATTGAGCTCTAGCTATTCAGAGTAGATGCAGTGTATTTCAATTTAAAATCCATTTTTATTTGGTTACATAAGAGATGAAAAACAATTGTGGAAGCTTGTTAAAAAGGAATATTGTGTTGCATGTTTTCTTTCTAGATCATAATGAAAGTGTACGTTTTGGTGAAAATGAGACAGTCTTTATAGTTTGCATAGAAATATTTTTATCTACCTGCTAAATTGTTTTAAATGAAAAACACTAGTTGGGTTTTTCTTAAAGCTATTTTGGCACTTACCACATGTTGTCTGGTTATTTGACATAATATTCGAGATTTTTCTTCATCATGGTCTATGATGAAAAATAGACGTCATCAATCATTTTTTGGTAAAATATGTGCCCAGTTCATCATTTTAATCAAAGAAGGAAAAGCAGTACGCGAATGAAATTTTAAGTTTCAAATTTAATGGTATTGTGCCTATGTTTGATCTTTGCAAGGTAGTAGTAAGGTTTGGAACATAACGAAAATGAGTCGAGGAAAATTTGTTTTATGCGCATGTATATTTTTGATGGTGTATTTTATTCCAAAAATTTTATAAATAAAGTTTGAAATCAAAAATTCATATAATTTCGTTAAAGGATAGCAGTATCCTCAAAATGATCATTTCATTATGAAATACATCGATTGTTAGAAGATGAGTAATTGGAGATGAAATGTGGTGATTTTGAGGGAAATTATCTTAAAGAATTCATGGAATATTTTAATTTTAGAGCTCAATGTTGTTCAAGGTGTATGACTGTCATATGTTGCATTTTCTTGGAGTTGAGATTACTTTTTTTTAGAAAGATTAATGACCTTGTGTATTAAGTTATTAGTATTTTTTCGTTTAGTTTTAGTATCTCAAGCATGTCTGGATGGGATGGTTAGGAAGTTTCTCGAAGATCCGGGTCCCATCATTCTTGGTGTCATGGTAGTTTCCAAGGTCCGCCACATTGGTAGAGAGGCTCACTTGAGGGTGGCTGAAGGGAAACTAGTACACTTCGAGGTAGGATACCCTTTGCAAGACATGGTACTACCCAAGTTTCTATACACTTTGATGCAAATGAACAATGCCTACTAGAAGTATTACAAGTTATTGAGTATTACCTTTGTGCTCATCCTTCCCACGGTATTCATAAGAACCCTCTGCATCATAACAATGAATGCACCCGGGATGATCATGATCCATCTTATTCAGCTGTTCTACCCAATCCACCCCATCTTGTTTTCCTCCTTGAAATGTCTTGCCTTCCAATACTTCACCATTATTACTAGGGAAAAATCAAGATTCATTTTCACATAACTCACCCTTTTTTCTAAGTGTGTTAGGTCCTCTTTTGTGGTACCTAAGGTGATGGGTGCATTGAAAAGAGTCAAGTTAGAAGTGGAAGAAGATACAAGAGTCATTACTCACACCATCTTACCGGTTGAGCCCTATGAGTATGTTGAGATGACTACATAGGCAAGAACCCAATTGCTAGACCTAATAGGAGATGCCTAATTATGATATTTCAAAAAAAAATATTGACATAAAATTTGATTAAGAATTTGTGAATAATTAATATTTTGGATCATAATTGGTAAACATATGGTGATAGATTATTATATTTTAGATATGTGTGTTTTTATGAGATTTACAGTTTGAGTTTAATGGTTGTTTTGATTATGATGGTTCATTTTCTTAAAAGGATTATAATTATTTATAGATGTCTTAATAATTTATTTAGTGCATTGATATTATGGTGGGCCCTTGTTTAGTGTCTCATGCCTCATATTTTAAAATGCCATATATATTAAAATTTTACCTAAGTCATACACTTATATTAAAATGAAATAATATAAAGTGTTACTTAAAAACATAAAGTAATAACTTATAATTTAAAAATATCCATTTGGAATCAACCGATTATAAGTGGTTTGGTATAAAAGGAGATTATAAAAGGACTTGAAAGATACATTTTCAAGGGATGAGAAATCAGGTATTGTATTTATTGTGAAGATTATATCATTCTAAATTATTTCTTTGCAATGTTTTTCTAAGATAAGTGGTCTTACGGGAGTTGTGGTGACATTTTTCGATGTTTGAGTATTAAATTCGAGGTGGAAAGTATATCAATTTTAATATCATTTTTTGATTATACGATTTCATATTTTGTATCTCATCTAAAATGATTATAGATTTTAATCTATCATATCGAGCAAGCCTTGAATGACATCTTCATTTCAATCTCAAGACGAATGTAAATGTGTAGCCATTTTCTATTTGATTTAAATCATGACTCTTGTTAAGACATTGTCTTAGCTATCATTGTACACTTTCATAAATGTAAAGTTATTTATCTTCATCATGTCTATTTTCATTTTCATCTTATCACTTGTGTAAATATATTTAATATGTGAATATTTTTGTGTTTTTGTCTTCAATATCATTACATCATTTGATAAGTAAATTGAAAGTAAGAGATCATCAATTTATCACTTATAGATTTCACATTTTCAAGAGGTTACCAAATCAATAAGTTTCACTCTATTGGATAAAGGTTTATAATAATTTTTAATGTGAGAAATCAATTTTGTTGATAAGTGTTATCCATTTTTACCCCCTTGGTAAAAATCGATGACTGGAGAAAACTAAACTTGGAAAGTTGATAGAGCTTCATGGTTGAGTCGAGGTTTTTAGGTAAGTTTTCATAATTTTGGGGACTTGAGGGTCATTTTTCCCATTTCCATTCTTCTAGAGGCAAAGGAGTTCATTTCTTAGCCAAATTTGAGAAAAATGAGTAAAATCGAGAAAATGTGGATTTGGGGCACTCTACTTCATTTTTTCTAACTCCCTAATCTAAGAAAATTCTAAGGAGTTAGTGAAAATTTTGAGAAAAACCTATAGGAAAAGCCACAAAAAGTCACACGAAAAATTCTACGAGAACAAAGTCTATGAAAAAAATTGTAGAAAATCCATCGAACAAAGTCCTTGAGAAAAATCCGTAGAAAAATCCATAGAAAAGGCCGCATAAAAAGCCATAGGAAAAGCCGCATGAGAAAATGTCTGCAGAAAATGCATAAAACAAAAAGCTACGAGAACAAAGTTCATGAAAAAATCCACGAAAAATCCATGGAAATTAGTAAAAAACCAAAGCCGTGAAATGTTGCAAAAAACTTGAAAATATATGTGGAACAAAGGAAAATAACAGTTTTCGTGCGAAATTTCGAATGGACATAACTTTTGATCCAGTGCTGGAAATTTGATGAACTTTATATCATTGGAAAGGTCTCAACACCCTCTATAAAATGGGAATCGTATTTCTCATTTTTATTTAGGGTAGGTGGGGGAAAATATAAAAGTCACCTCTAGCTCCAAAAAATTAAATGCTCAGTTCTATAAAAGGCAAGAAATCTCTGGCAAACCCAAAATAGCTACTCACACTCAGAAGATCATAACTTTTGCAATTATTAATAGATTTTAAAAAATTGGTTTCATTGGAATTGTGATTCGAGAATGATGCAAAATAGTCAATAAATGTATAAATTAACAAATAATTGATGGTGATTTTGTAGAGAACAGACCAAGATCATAATAATGTTTTAATTAGTAGTTGGGAGTTCAATTAAGAGGCATGGTTATCATTATTTCTCGATGTTGCACATAGGATAGCATGTGGATCATTTTCAAGAAAAATATCATCAATTTCACTCATTTATAATGACTTGCAAGTGGTTGAAAATATAAATTTGAGATTACAATTCTCTCCCCTTCTTAATTCTAGAAATTGTAATCCTGGGCTCATTTATAAAGAGTTGGTCCTTTTCTCTCATGCCTCCTCTCTCTTTCTTCCCTTCTAGGGTCTAATGTGGAGCTTAATCCTCCTCTCTTTTCTTTGTAATGTAATTTTCTTTCCTCTTTCCCACTAATGATGTACCATGTGAACTCGTGGAGCAATAAAATGTGTTTCGCAATGCATTTTGTCCATCCTTTACTTATTTTATTATCGCTTCTTTCCTCTCACCATTGCATGGTATATTGTCCATATCTTAGAAGTCTATTACAGGTTTTAGAAGCTATGTTTAATGGGTTTGAAGTGTTGTTCTATGTGAATATAACCTTTGGTTTTTGATGCATCTTTTCCATCCTTTCCATTTCTCACCTCTCTCCACTTCGGGTAGTTGGATTTTTATCAAGTAACCCCCTTTTTGGTGTTATCACCTCTATAGTATAGAATTTCTTAATTTTCATGTTTTTTCTCTCTCCTGGTCCCTTGGAATTGTTAGATTAGGTTTATATATTTGCATTTCCTTCCTTAGAAGTATTTTAGTGTTAGGATTAGGTGGAGGAACTAGCCTCCTCTGGAGGTCCATCTCAAGTAGCAAGTCCGACAACTTAACGAGATCATCCAATGTTACCCAGTCACACCATGAGCTCAAGCACACACACTTATGTAAACTGAAGGGTGTTGTGATTTAACAATAATAGTTTTGGTACGCCCGGTGAGATAGGTTTGAAGCACCTTAACACTTCATTTTAGCATGTTGGTGTGTTCCTATTAAAATTTCAGATTTTGGAAGCATATGCAAGCACATCTGGTGACTCCATTTGGTCCAAACAATCCACATCTTTGAAATCGAAAACATTCTCCCCATTTATTTTCATCCATTTTTCTTCCATCTCTTTCATTCTCTTTCACTCTATGAATTTGTGCAATCATGGCTTCATTCCAACAGCGGAATTCACACCTGCAGCAATACAATCAGCCTCTAATGAGTTTCACAAATCCTCCAGATCAGCATTATATTCATATTCAGAACCATTATCACTCATATAAACAATGTAAAAAACAAATTGCCTATGAAACATATTAGGAACAAGGGTATGCATATGATGATAACAGTTATATGGAGAATATTGATATGCTGGATAAGATTCAAAGAATAGAGGCCAACATGGTTCAATCCAGGACTACAACATAGATGAAACCTTTCGAATTGGTTGTAGGTCACCTTTTCCATGGAAAGGCCCTTTTCCAAGACATTATATCTCACATGAGAAGCTTGAATTCATGGTTGAAATGTTGCCTCAACTTGCATAATGGACTTAGGAGATAGAAGCATACGAGAAAAATGAAAGACAACCTTATCAATGGGTAAGTCAATCACCAGATCCGTATGCTCCTTTTTCTTTGTCCCAAGCTTTATCATTTCAGAAGTGTTAAGATTCAAGCACATTGTATGTTTCCCAAGTGTTGATTTCCCTTCTCCATATTCTAATCTTCCATCTCATCTCAATTATTTTTCCCTTTTCCCTTCCAAGTAGTCATCCCCTCAAAACAAATAAGAAGTTCTATCTCCTCCACCACTACAAGCAATTGGAAAACCATACGAAACCCTATCCACTCCTCCTCTTTCCTTCCTAATTCCATGTCAAGAAGAAATTCAAAAAACAAGTCAAGGAGAACAACAGGAAGGAGAGCCAAACAAAAAACAAATTGTCAAAATCTTGGTAAGCTTTGCTCTCAGATTTGGGATAAAAAAATCCCCTTGATGGTTAAACCTTCAGAGGATGCCGGTGTCAGATCACAAGTGGTGGAATCTAAGTTTACGGCAGAAAGAGAACAAGAAGAAGAAGATCAGCAATATGTTTGCTCTGAATGTAGTGTCCATAATGGAAATTTATATGAAGAGTATGTTGATATAATCCAAGTTGCACAATCAGTCAAGAGGGAGTAATAACAATCAACTCTAAGTCCTATTGAAAAGGAGCAACTGGAAGATATCAAATTAGAGTTGAAGTCACTTGGTGAAGAAAGCATCATTGAAGTTTTTGCTTTCGTTTTAATGGCCTGATTTGATTTATGAATCGATGGAGGAGAGCTATCAATAATACCTTTCTTCTCTAAATAGTCCTCTAGAGAACCCATTTGAATATTTTGATTTAACAAATTTCATGCTAGAGGAAGAGTCTATCCAAGAGTAAGATAGGCTTCAAGAAAAAATGGAGGAACTTGAGAGCCAAAAATGTTTGACAAATTATAATGATGTGAAAGTAACTTCATTGGATATTTCATTCAATAACAATGAGTTACGGATTGGAGAGGAGTTCCATATTGCCACAGAGGAGGAAAAAGAGTACGAAGATCCCATCTCTTCAACACCATCCACCCAGGAATGTCTGCAAGGAGACTTCATTATTGAAGTTGGGCATCCGTGAAATGGGAAAATTCAGCAGATCAGTCCTTTCCCAATCAGGTACTTGGCTTCATTAGAGCAAGATTCAGAGTTTCTACTAGTCATGATTATTTCTGAGCATGAGGATGAGTTTCAAAGTTCCAAGGATCAGTTGAAATGCCTCTCAAAAGTAAATACAAAGAAACTAAAAGAGGTATTTATCTTATTTCTAGTTTATACCTTGATGATTTGGGTGGAAAATCATATTGTAGTAAGTTTTTCACTCATGCACATAGTCATGCTCATTGCAAAATCAGTTGCATGGCCCAAGATGTTGAGGAATGAAACCTACTTCTCATTTCCAGTGTCAAGATTTGTTTAAAGTTGTTTGGTTCTCTAGTTAGTGTAGTGTAGGTAAGTTTGTTTTCAGTAGAAGAAGTGTTTGTGCACACTATACATGTTCCACTTGGGGCATGTATGATCTTTCTCTTTTATACATAGTGTGTTGTGGTGTTTTTTTTCTCGTGCATAGTCCATTGGAGGTAGCATTTGGTGAGATCAGCTCCAGTTCCAGTAGTGTTTCAAGTGGCTCAGGGACCATATTTTAGAGTTTTAGATCAAATTTGTGTTTATCAGGCTGACTCCATGCCCAATGGATGATTCAAGGCCACTGATCAGATCATCTAGCAGGCAGATGTCCCCATGAGTTGCCAAATTGTTATCCATTTTTACCCCCTTGGTAAAAATGGATGACTAGAGAAAACTAAACTTGGGCAGTTGATAGAGCTTCATGATTGATTTTTGGGGTTTTTCAGGTAAGTTTTCATAATTTTGGAGCACTTGCAATAATTTTGGGGACTTGGGGGTCATTTCATGCATTTCCCTTCTTCTAGAGGCAAAGGAGTTCATTTCTTAGCCAAATTTGAGAAAAATGAGTAAAATCAAGAAAATGTGGCTTTGAGGCACTCTACTTCATTTTTTTAACTCCCCAATCCAAGAAAATTATAAGGAGTTAGTGAAAAATTTGAGAAAAATCCACGGGAAAATCCACAAAAATCTGCAGGACAAAGTCTCGCATAACAAAGTTCATGGAAAAGCCGCAGAAAAAGCTGAGAACAAAGTTCACGGAAAAAGCCGCAAAAAAATCCACAAAACAAAGTCGGTAGAAAAATCCACAAAAAATATGCAAAAAAAGATGCGAGAACAAAAATCCGTGGAAAAATCCACGAGAAAAATCCATAGAACAAAATTACGTGGAAAAAGCCACAAAAAAATCCATGAGAACAAAAATCCACAGAAAAAGCTGCGAGAAAAAGTCCACGAAAAAATGTCGTAGACAAAGCCACGAGAACAATGTACATGAAAAAATCCATAGTAAAAGCCATATAAAGTCGCGAAAAAAACCAAATCCGTGAAATGTTGTAGAAAACTGGAAAATCCACGGAACAAAGGAAAATGATAAGTTTTCACGCAAAACTTTGAATGGGCATAACTTTTGATCCAGTGCTCGAAATTTGAAAAACTTTATATCATTGGAAAGGTCTCAATGCCCTCTATGAAATGGAAATTTTATTTCTCATTTTTATTGAGGGTAGGTGGGTGAAAATAGAAGA
Source organism: Taxus wallichiana var. yunnanensis (assembly GCA_018340775.1). Classification (NCBI taxonomy): domain Eukaryota; kingdom Viridiplantae; phylum Streptophyta; class Pinopsida; order Cupressales; family Taxaceae; genus Taxus; species Taxus wallichiana. Next base: position 560,657,004 of record CM031240.1, read on the forward strand.
AACATCTCCAGCTCCAAAAAATTAAATGTCAAGTTCGTAAAAGGCAATAAATCTCGACAAATCCAAAATATATGCTCACACTCAGAAGATCATAACTTTACAATTCTCAATGGATTTTCACAAAATTGGTCTCTTTGGAATTGTGATTTTGAGACAAATGGACAATAGTCAATAAATTCATAAAGAATTGATGGTGATATTTTAGAAAATGGACCAGGATTAGAACAATGTTTTAATTGGTAGTTGGGAGTGCAATCAAGAGGCATGGTCATCATTATTTCTCATTTGCATCACATGGGACGGTGTGGGGATCATTTTGTAAGTAGCATACCATTAATTACACTCATTTATAAAGACTTGCAATTGGTTGAAAAGAAAAATTCGATATTACAATTCTCTCTCCCCTTCTTAATTCTATAAATCATAATCCTGGGCTCATTTATAAGGAGTTGGTCCTTTTCTCTCTTGCCTCCTCTCTCTTTCTTCCCTTCTAGGGTCAAATGTGGAGCTTAAGCCTCCTCTCTTTTCTTTGTAATGGAATTTTCTTGCCTCTTTCCCACTAATGATGTACTGTGTGAACTCATGGAGCAATAAAATTTGTTTCGTGATGCATTTTGTCCATCCTTTACTTATTTTATTGTCTCTTTTTGCCTCTCACCATTCAAGGTATATTGTCCATATCTTAGAAGTCTATTATAGATTTTGGAACATATGTTTGATGGGTTTGAAGTGTTGTTTTGTGTGAATCTAACCTTTGGTTTGTGATGCATCTTGTCCATCCTTTCCATTACTCACCTCTCTCTACTTCAAGTAGTTGGATTTTTGATCAACAAGCCCTCTTTTCTTGGTGTTATCACCTTTGTAGTGTAGGATTTCTTAATTTTTATGTTTTTCTCTCTCCCTAGTCCCCAAATTGTTAGATTAGGTTTAGATAGTAACATTTCCTTCCTTAGAAGTAGTTTAGTGCTAGGATTAGATGGAGGAACCAACCTTCTCTAGAGGTCCATCTCAAGTAGCAAGTCGACAACCTAAGAGATAGTCCAATGATACCCAGTCACACTATGATCTCAAACACACACACTTGTGTAAATCGAAGGGTGTTTTGATTTGGTGATAATCTGTTTTGGCACACCGGTGGGATAGGTTTAAAGAACCTTACCACTTCATTTTAGCGATTTGGTGTGTTCCTATTAAAATTTCAGATTTTTGAAGTATATGCAAGCACATCTAGTGACTCCATTTGATCCAAACATCGACATCTCTAAAATTGTAGACCTTCTCCCCATTAATTTTAATCCATTTTTCTTCCATATCTTTCATTCTCTTCCATTCTATGAAGTTGTGCAATCATGGCTTCATTCCAATCATGGAATTCACCCCTACAACAATGCAATCAGTCTCTAATGAGTTTCACAAATCCTCCACATCAGTATTATGTTAAGATTTAGAACCATTATTCTTACTCACATGAAAAATGCCAAAACCAAATTGGCTATGAAACATATCAGGAACAAGGGTATGCATATGATGATAACAGTTATATAGAGAATATTGATCTCTAGAGAAGATTCAAAGAATGGAGGCCAACATGGTTCAATCAAGGGCTACTGACATAAATGAATGCTTTAATTGGTTATAAGTCACCTTTTCCATGGGAAGGCCCTTTTCCAAGACACTATAGCTCGCAGGAGAAGCTTGACTTCATGGTTGAAATGTTGCCTCAACTTGCACAATGGACTGAGGAGATAGAAGCATATGAGAAAAATGCAAGACAACCTTGTCAATGGGTAAGTCAATCACCAGATCTTTATGCTCCTTTTTCTCCATCCCAAGCTTTATCATTTCAATAGTGTCAAGATTCAAGCCCATTGTATGTTTCCCCAAGTGTTGATTTCCCTTATCCATATTCTAATCTTCCATCTCATCTCAATTATTTTTCCCTTTTCCCTTCCAAGCATTCATCCCCTCCAAACAAACAAGAAGTTCTATCTCCTCGACCACTACAAGAAATTGGAAAACTAGTTGAAACCCCATCCACTCCTCCTCTTGCCTTCCCAATTCCATGTTGGGAAGAAATTCCAAAAAACCAGTCAAGGAGAGCAATAGGAAGGAGAGCCAAATAGAGAAGAAATGATCAAAATCTTGGTAAGCTTGGCTCTCAGATTTGGGATTAAAAATCCCCTTGATGGTTAAACCTTCGAAGAGGATAGGATCGAGATCACAAGTGGTGGAAGCTAAATTTACAGGAGAAATAAAACAAGAAGAAGAAGATCAATAATCTGTTTTGCTTTGAATGTAGTGTCCATAATGGAAATTTGTTTGAAGAGGATGTTGATCTAATCCAAGCTTCATAATCAATCAAGAGGGAGGAAGAACAATCGGCTACAAGTCCTATTGAAGAGGAGCAGTTGGAAGAGATCAAATCAGAGTTGAATTCGTTTGATGAAGAAATCATTATTGAAGATTTTTTGCTTTCGTTTTAAGGGAATTATTTTATTTGATGAATCCATGAAGGAGGAGGGATATCAAAAAGACCTTGCTACCCCAAATAGTCCTTTAGAGCACCCAATTAAAGATTTTGATTTGAAAAATTTCATGCTAGAGGAAGACGTCATCCAAGAGCAATTTAGGCTTCGAGAAACAACGAGGAACTTGAGAGCCAACAATGAGTTGCGGTAAATTATAATGATGAAAAAGTAACTTCATTGGATATTGCATTCAATAACAATGAGCTGCAGATTGGAGAGGAGTTCCATACTATCACGACATAATAGAAAAGAGTACAAAGATCCCATCTCTTCAACACCATTCAACCGGGAATTTTTGCAAGAAGACTTTATTATTGAATTTGGATTCCATGAAATGGGAAAATCCAGTAGATCGGGCCTTATCTCGATCAAGTAATTGGCTTCATCGGATAAAGATTCAGAGTTTCTACTAGTCATGCTTACTTGAACATGAGGTGAGTTTCAAAGTTCTAAGGATCGGTTGAAATTCCTCTCAAAAACAAATACAAAGAAACTAAAAGAGGTATTTGTCTTATTTCCAGTTTATACCTTGATGATTTGGGTGGAAAATCATATTGTAGTAAGTTTTTCACTCATGCACATAGTCATGCTCATTGCAAAATCAGTTGCATGGCCCAAGAAGTTCAAGAATGGCAAATAATTCTCATTTCTAGTGTCGTAGGATTTGTTTAAAGTTGCTTGTTTCTCTAGTTAGTGTAGTGTAGGTAGGTTTTTTTCAGCAGAAGAAGTGCTTGTGCACACTATGCATGTTCCACTTGGGGCATGTATGATCTTTATCTTTTATACATAGTGTGTTGTGGTGTTTTGTTTCTCATGCATAGTCCATTGGAGATAGTGTTTGGTGAGATCATCTTCAGTTCTAATAGTATTTCAAGTGACTCAAGGACCATATTTTAGAGTTTCAAATCAAATTTGTGTTTATCACCGATTCCATGCCTAATGGATGATTCAAGGTCACTCGATCATATCATCTAGCACGCAGATGTCCCCTTGAGTTGCCAAATTATTATCCATTTTTACCCCCTTGGTAAAAATGGATGACTAGAGAAAACTAAACTTGGGCAGTTGATAGAGCTTCATGGTTGAGTTTGGGGTTTTTAGGTAATTTTTCATAATTTTGGAGTACTTGCAATAATTTTGGGGACTTAGGAGTCATTTCATCCATTTCCCTTCTTCTAGAGGCAAGGAGGGCATGTCTTAGCCAAATTTGAGAAAAATGAATAAAATCAAGAAAACGTGGCTTTGGGGCACTCTACTTCATTTTTATAACTCCCTAATCCAAGAAAATTCTAAGGGGTTAGCGAGAAATTTGAGAAAAATCCATGGGAAAAGTCGTAGAAAAATTTGCAGGACAAATTCTGTGGAAAAAGTCCGCAAAAAAACATGCGAGAAAATCTACAGAACAAAGTCCATGGAAAAAGCCGCAGAACAAAGTCTACAAAAAAATCCGTAGAACAAAAAGTCACGGGAAAAATCTGCAGAACAAAAAGCCGTAGAAAAAGCCACAGAAAAAGTCTACAGAAAAATCCGTAGAAAAAAAAGCCATAGCAAAAATTCCACAAAAAAATCCGTAAAAAACCAAATCCGTGAAATGTTGCGAAAAGCTGGAAAATCTACAAAACAAATAAAAATGATAGTTTTTGCGCGAAACTTTGAATGGGCATAACTTTTGATCCAAAGTCTAAATTTTTTTGACAAACTCTATATCATTGGAAATATCTCAATGCCCTCTATATAATGGGAATTGTATTTCTCATTTTATTGAGAGTAGGAAATTGAAAATATAAAAAACATCTTCAGCTCCAAAAAAATTTAATGCTCGGCCTACAGTAAAAGGAAAGAAATCTCTGGCAAACCCAAAATAACTACTCACACTTAGAAGATCATAACTATTCTAATTTTTAACGGATTTTCATAAAATTTGTCTCATTGGAATCATGATTCTAAGACCAATGCACAATAGTCAATAAATGTAGAAATTTATAAATAATTGATTGTGATTTTGTAGAAAATGGACCAAGATCATAACAATGTTTTAATTGGTAGTTGGGAATGCAATTAAGAGGCATGGTCATCATTATTTCTTTGTTGCATCACATGGGACAACATGGGGATCCTTTTGTAAGAAACATAACATCAATTTCACTCATTTATGATGACTTGCAAGTGGTTGAAAATATAAATTCGAAATTACAATTCTCTCTCCCCTTCTCAATTCTATAAATTGTAATCTTGGGCTCATTTGTAAGGAGTTGGTCATTTTCTCTCCTTGCCCCCCTCTCTTTCTTCCCTACTAGGGTCTAATGTGGAGCTTAAGCCTCCTATGTTTTCTTTGTAATGGCATTTTCTTGCCCCTTACTCACTAATGATGTGTTGTGTAAACTCATAGAGTAATAAAAATTGTTTCGTGATGCATTTTTCCATCATTTTCTTATTTTATTTTCTCTTCTTGCCTCTCACCATTACATGGTATATATTGCATATATTTGAATTCTATTACAATTTTTGGAAGCTATGTTTAGTGGGTTTGAAGTGTTGTTATGTGTGAATTTCACCATTGATTTGTGATTCATCTTGTCCATCCTTTACATTACTCACCTCTATCCACTTCGAGATAGTTGGAATTTTGATCAGCAAACCCCCTTTTCTTGGTGCTACCACCTCTATAATGTATGAATTCTTAATTTTCATGTCTTTTCTCTCTCCCTAGTCCCTTAGAATTGTTATATTAGGAGTAGATAGTCACATTTCCTTCCTTAGAAGTAGTTTAGTGCTAGGATTAGGTTGAGGAACCAACCTCTCTCGGAGGTCTGTCTCAAGTAGCATGTCCCATGCAACTTGAGAGATGGTCCAATGTTACCCGAGTCATACCGTTAGCTCAAGCACACACACTTGTGCAAATAGAAGGGTGTTTTGATTCAGTGATAACAATAAGTTAACATCATTTATACAAATGTGATAAAGTTTTATGAAACATCTCATCATCAATCTGATTTTAATATTAAGTGGTCTTGTTATTTCTTTTTGTGTGTTTCTTTGTTCTTTTGTTTTATTATGTTTATCCTCTTTATTGCTAATAAATTGAATATTCCTATGTATTTTAGGTTAAATCATGATAAAGCTATACTAAAAGACCAATGCTTAAGCCATTCTTAAGTATAACTATGATTAAACTAGTCTGATTCCATCTTGACCTTTTGTATTAGGCGAAAGGGTTGATTAGTTGTCGGTGTACATTTTATCGACAAAAATTTGGTGAATTCAATGGGGATTATTTTTATTTATTATTTCTAAGTGGATTTCCTCTAACTTTCCACTTTCTCTTATTTTCTAGATTTTTTCCACATAGTAGATTTCTTATAACTATCTACTCTTTTCTTTCTTCAAATTACCATAGGAATTTTGCACCTCTTGATTAGTTTGATTTTCTTATTAGGAATACTCAATTATATCAATTTCGATATTCAAACCGTTGTTTGGGACTCATCATCCATTGTTGCACAATTTACATAAGCTAGTGAAGTTCTTAACTATTATTGGTCTGAAGTGCACCTTTGTGTTGATAAAGTTATTTGAATCTAACTTCAACGGAATGTTGGGATCTCCTCTGAGTTGTGGGTGCCTCGAACTGAGGAGAGCCTCTAGAGTGGGCTAGTTACCTTGATGGATCACCTTAAAACTACTAAATTAGTGGGTTTGAGGGATAGGAATAGTTGGAAATTAATTAAAAGCAAACAAAAAGGTGATACACAAAATTTTAGGGACTGCGCTTTGCACAAAATCACACTTAATGATTGCTAAAGGATTATTGATTCACTACAATTGTTTGTTTGGCATATTTTTACTCACAAAAGGTGTTAGCATACACTTGGATGACCTGAAAAATTTACAATATAGCTTAATAGAGGTATTGAGAATTTTTTAGCATGTAATGGAAAATAATCATTCACTTAAACACACAGAACAATTGTTGTAATGCACTTCATAAGCTTCAAATTGGAGGTAAAATAGTCTTTTATTGATCACTAAGGTATAAAAATACAAGATTTCTACCTATAAGTCTGCATAATGACAAAAAACCCCTTACCTTGCAAAAGAAAGGTATAAATAACCAAAATTGGACACCTAGCCTCCAAAAAATAGCACTTGTTAGAATTATCCAAGTTAGCTATTTTGAATACAATTTAAATGATAGCAGGCCTATTTTAAACATGCATGAGATAATAAGACTGAAAATAAACTTGAAAAGTCTATTTTTGTCTTTCTTGAACTCTTTGTTGACTCGGTCAACATTCTCCTAGAAAGGAAAAGGTAATGTGTACAACCACTTTGGGAAAATAAGGTAAAAATAGACTATTTTGTTTTATTTTCCTCCGTGCATAAAGGTGTAATAATTTGGCATCTTCCACTTAATATGCATGATTCATTATTTACTTTTCCCTTGTGAACATGTGCATAAGTTAATGGTTATTTGATTTTTGGCTAAATTTTGTTACCCCATATAACACCCACAAAATTCCCGCACAAAACCCAATAATTAGTTAGGAAATTTACAGAATAATTTTTTTTGTTTAAAGGGGTTGCAACAAGATAACCTCCAACTAAATTTAATTATTTCACAATTAATAATTCCTTCAATTTAATTAACAATTAACTATTATTGTTTTAATTCAATCATTTGGCTTAAATCCCCTTCTAGGGTTCTGTTAATTTCATTAATTAACCCTTATGAACCATTAGTTAAGATACCCCTTTTTACAAAATTTAACTTAGTATTATATTTATAATGTCATTTATTGACTTAATATTCTATGGCTAAGGTTTGAACTTACCTTCACCATATAATTAAGTTCAATTAATTTTAATCCCTATTATAGCATTACCTAGTTATCCATGTATAAAATTAATTTAATTAATTCTAAAGTCAAGTCCTTTATAAAAGTCACTTAACTAAGGAAATAAAGGTCACACTTTAATCCTAACATTCTAACACCCCTTTAGTGGCCCCATTCACAAGTTACACATACATTTTAATTTAAAACATATTCTGCCAAAATATTCTCACCTAAAAATTGTAGGATTGATTCACAACCCTTAGATGGATCCATTTAGAGCCCTTGGATCTTAGGTATTCAATCTAACCCTAATCATCCTTATGAAGTGCTCTTATTCATTTATTTTACCCTATTTTCTCATTTTCATTTTATAGGTTTGGGAGAAAGAGAACGATGGAGGCCATGAAAGGTTGTTTAAGCTCATTGATGGATATACACATTTTTTCATTTCATTTATAACCCTCTCCTAAAATTTATTCACATTATTATTTGTTATTGTGTATTCTATTTTCATTACCCTATTTAGGTATGGGCATTTTTTCCCATTTTTAGCTCTAGTTTAAATGATATATATATACAAGAAGAGGTTTTGGGTGTATATATATTTGTGTGTGTGTGTTTTTATTTTAAAATATACATTTTATACAACCCAAAGCAAAGTGGCCTAGTTATGGCTTTGGTCACCGCTTTTGGGTGTATAAAATATATAATATATATATATATATATATATATATATAGACACACACACACACACACACACACACACACACACACACACACACACACACACACACACACCCAAACCCTCTTATTGTATATATATCATTTAAACCAGAGGTAAAAATGGGGCAAAATGTCCATACCTAAATACGATAAATGCAAATAAAATACACAATAACAAATAATAATGTGAAAAACCCTAGGAGAGGACTGTAAATGAAATAAGCAACAAAAATATGTATATCCATCCATGAGCTTGAGAAACCTTTCATGGCATCCATCATCCTCTTTCTCCCAAACCTGCAAGTGAAAATGATAAAATAGGGTAAAAGAAATGAATAAGATCACTTCATAAGGATGATTAGGGTTAGATTAAATACCTAAGATCAACGGCTCTAAATGGATCCATCTAAGGGTTGAAATCAATCCTACAATTGTTAGGTTAGGATATTTTGTGGGAATATATTTTAAATTAAAATGTATGTGTAATTTGTGAATGGGGCCAATAAAGTGTGTGTTAGAATGTTAAGATAAAAGTGTGACCTTATTGCCTTAGTTAATTGACTTTTATAAAGGACTTGACTTAAGAATTAATTAAATTAATTTTATACATGGATAACTAGGTAATGTTATAATAGGGATTAAAATTAATTGAACTTAATTATATGGTGAAGGTAAGTTCAGACCTTAGCCATAGAGTCTTAAGTTAATAAATGAAAATAGAAATATAATACTAAGCTAAATTTTGTAGAAAAGGGTATCTTAACTAATGGTTCATAAGGGTTAGTTAATGAAAATTAATGGGAACCCTGGAAGAGGATTTAAGCCAAAATGATTGAATTAAAATAATAATAATAAATTTTTTAATTAAATTGAAGGATTTACTAATCGTGAAATAATTAAATCTAGTTGGAGGTTATCTCATTGTAACCCCTTTAAACAAGAAAAAAAATATACTATAAATTTCCTAACTAATTATTGGGTATCGAGTCGTGGATTCAACGCTTGGACCCTTAGGTGCACTTGGAAACACAAAAAAAAAAAACCTAGTACAACCTATAACTAGATCACACAACATTGCATGATATTTTAAAATGTAGAAAACCTAGAAAATTGAAACAAAACCTAGATGATGATAAACTAACTCCTGTCTTGGTTTATGTAGGAGGTATGAACCAGATGAAGGGATTTTTCACGTAGAGTTAGATATACCACCTCCAGAGTAGGTAGTTATCATTATGATGCCACAAATACTACAAACATTATAGGATGTCAATGTAGCTATACAAGGTGGAGCAGTAGGGGCATGACCTAGCCAACATGATAGGGAGCCATCACATGAATCTTAGCACCCTTCCAGAAAAAATGATGAGCATAGGGTAGAGAAATCCCATGTGGATTCATCTATATCATATTCACCTCATAGGAGACATGGAGATAGGGTTACAAGACACAGACATAGATCCAAGATACCTTGGCCAAGGGATGAGCATGTAGAGAGACCTAGGGGTCGACAAACATTGGTTATAGATCATATCAGGGAGATCCTGAAGCTACACCTATCTCATTATGCTCGCGATATAGGAGGTTTTTAGGTAGAGGCTTTGTTAGTGAGCTTGAGTGGATGCTTAAATATTTTCTCATGTACAATCAACACAAAGGTTCACCTTGCAATTCATATTCGAGGATGGAGCAGGTGTTTCTTTGGAGGATCGAGGGAGCGAAGCTCCACATATAATCAGAGATAGTTACTTAGGAGCTCTTCAAGGAGTGGTTTAGGAGTACATACTTATCTAAGAGGTTTATTTAGTAGAGGATCGATGATTTTCATAACCTGTGCCAGGAATCCATGATAGTATCTGAGTATGAGATTCAATTTTTGGACATGCTTTAGTATGTCGACTATATGCATGATGAGTGGGTTAGGATTCATAGGATCATCAGAGGCTTGAAATTAGATTTGGAAGGTGCAATACGCATTCTTTATCCATAGACTTTAGCCGATGCCATTGAGAAGGCCTACATTGCAGATGAGACTAAGGGGAAGAAAAGGTAGGCTAGAGATAGAGTGAGGAGCCATATTCAAAAGATACATAATAGTAGGTTGAGGGGGTCAGATCCTCCTCCTCACGGTGGACATGATTCAACATAATCTTCCTTCGAGAAACAACAACATCCACCTTAACAAAGAAGCAGTAGCAGACGCATCCACCGTTCATACCCCTACAATGATTTAATACCCAGAGAGGATGGAGTATAGGGCCTCCTCCTAGAGGATCCATCAAGACACAAGGAACACCTAAAGCTCAGTCAATAGGATCTTTTAGCGAAACCATAGCATTACATGGTAGGATCATCAGGATCCATGACACAGACCACTAGAGTACCTATTGGAGCCACATCTCATTGGAGGGGACCAAATAGTTGTTATGGATGCATTGTACTTGGATACCATTAGAGAGAGTTCCCACATAACCCTAATACTAAGGGTAAGGCACCTGTTTCAAATCCTATGGTCAATGATATGGGATGTAGCCATCGGATTTATGCGTAAGTTGAGAACTTCTAAGAAAATCATCGGGGCATGGTGATAAAGACTAAAGGTAGAATTGGTGGAATCCATACCTCTATATTGTTTGATTCTAAATCTTCTAATTCTTTTATTGTACCATATTTAGTAGAGTGATGCAGGTTGGTGGAAGTTAGGTAAGGCCTTATTTGGGATGTTGAGATGGCTTCTAGATCCAAGATCTTAGTAGACTCCTTAGTCAAGGAGTGTGTAGTGGACCTAGGACCCTTCACCACTACCTTGGATCTTTGTATCCTTCCTTTGGGTTCTTATGGAGTTATCTTGGGCATAGATTGGTTATCTGTACATAGACCTATATTTTATTATTACACCAAGGTTATATCTTGTACAAACAATTTGGGAGTTGAGTCCATGATAGTAGGAGTTAGGAGACCCATCTCTATTTGTACTATTTTTGTTGTGTAGCTTAAGCAATGTGTATGGCATGGGCATAATTTGTATGCTATTAGAGTTAGTGATATGTCAAAGGATGAGGCTAGTGGACTTTCACTTGATGATCATCACATTTTGAGAGAGTTTGCATATGTTTTTCTAGAAGAGTTACGAGGGTTAACTTCCCCACATGACATAGACTTTCATATTGATTTTTTTTTTAGATCAAAGCCCATCTCACATGCTCCATATAGGATGACCACTCTTGAGATATGTGAGCTCAAGTTGTAGTTTGAGGGCCTTCTTGAGAAAGGCCTAATCTGTCCTAGTGTATCTCCTTGGGGTGTACCAATGATTTTTGTGAAGAATAAGGATGGATCTTTGCATTTGTGTGTGGACTACAGATAGTAGAACAAAGTAACGATCATGAATCAGTAACCCCTTCCTCGCATTGATGATTTTTTTAATCAGATGAAGGAGGCTATAGTGTTTTCCAAGATATATCTTAAGTCCGGCTACCATCAACTGAGGATTTTGGAGGTAGATATCCACAAGATAACTTTCTACATGAGATATAGCAAGATCAATTTCATAGTTGTGTCATTCAGTCTAATGAATGCCCCTACAGTGTTCATGAGTTTGATGAACGAGGTGTTCAAGACTTTTCTAGACTATTTTTACTCACGTTCCTTTATTATATTTTTATCTACTCACGCACACATGAGGAGCATGAGGAACACCTTCGTCAGGTTCTATAGTGTCTTCATAAGAAGAAGTTATACGGGAACCTAGAGAAGTGTGTATTTTTCCAATCAAAGGTTCAGTATTTAGGCCACATTATTTTTTTTGGAAGGTATCATAGTTGATCCTTCAAATATTAGAGCTATCATAGATTGGCTAGCACTTACAAGTGTGACCGAGGTGCACAATTTCATGGGATTGGTAGGTTATTACAAGAGGTTTGTTTAGGATTTCTCTCATATTGTGCATCCCATCACTTCCCTTCAACAGAAAGGGAATAAGTTTGTTTGGTCAAATAGATGTGAGAAGGCCTTTAGGACACTAAAGGAATGCCTTACAATAACACCTATTCTAGTAGTCTTGTATCCAAAGGTATATTTCTTCGTATGCACATATGTTTATTTTGCAAGATTAGGAGGTGTATTGATACGGAGATCCATGTACTAGCCTTTGAGTCTTGCAACTCAAGGATTATGAGCTCAATTATCCAACTCATGACCTTGAGCTTTCAGCATTGTGCATGCTTTGGTTTGATGGAGACATTTCCTTTTAGGTAGGAGGTTCATTCTCAAGACAAATCACTTGATTCTTCGACATCTCACATAGCCCAATCTAAACACTTGTCAATGGCATTAGATGTAGCTTCTTTATGACTATGATATGGAGATAAAGCATATGAAAGGGAAGGATAATGTGGTTTTAGATTCCTTGAGTCATCAGATACATTTGGTTATGGCTACAACAGTTGGTATAGACTTGAGGACCAGGATCTTGCGGCACTTCCACATGACAACTTCTACCTTTTAGTTAGAGCAGAGATCGAGTCTCAGAGACCCCTTGAGGGAAGTTTGAGGGATTTACATTAGAGGAAGATGGTCTTATTCGGCATAAAGATTAGATCTATGTACCTAGATATGGAGGATTGAGGTAGGATATCCTTGTTGAGGCACACCATGCACCCTATTCATCCCATCCAAGGGTGAAGAAGATGCACACCACTTTGAGATAGTTGTACCATAGGATAGGACTATTGAAAGACGTAGCTCATTTTATGTCTCGTTGTTTAGAGTGATAAAAAGTGAAGGTGGCCATCTACATCTTGTTGGACTTCTATATCCTCATGCCATACCGGAGTGGAAATGTGACACCATTTCCATGGATTTCATTGTAGGGATACCTATGTTGAGATACCACCACGATGCCATTATGGTCATGGTGGATAGATTGATGAAAGTGGCTCATTTTTCTTCGGTGAAGACCAACTATATAATTAGTGCAGTGGAATAAGTACATCTGGATGATATTATTAGACTCGCACATGATTCCACGGAAATTATTTGTGACCGCAATCACTTTTTGACTACCATGTAATATGCTCGTGACTAAGATCAACTTCAAGACAAATTATCACCCTAAGACAAATGGATAGATAGAGTGGGTGAATCATATTTTAGATGACATGCTTTAGATATATGTCATGGAACATCGATGGGTGGGAGGAGTATTTGTACTTAGTGGATTTTCCTTACAACATTAGCTTTCATAGTTTGATTCGTATGGCTCCATTTCAGAGGCTGTATGGTAAGGAGTGTAGGACACTACTGACTTGGTACAAGTTAGAGGTCAAGGTATCTCTTAGGATAGCTTTACCATAGGATATAGAGCAGCATGTTGTCATGATTAGACAAAGATTGCGGGAGGCTCGAGATAGACAAAAGAAGTATACATATCAGAGGAGAATAGACTACAATTTTAAGGTGGGCACAAAGGAGTTTCTTCATGTCATGCCTCATAAAATCCCTATCCATTACGAAAGGATCTAAGATAACTCCTAGGATTTTCATTCCTTTTGAGATCTTTAAGCAGATTGGTCATTCGTCCTCTTGTCTAGCATTCCCACCGGCTTGTCTCGCATCCACGAAGTATTTCATGTTTCTATTCTTAGGAGGTATACTCCATATCCTTCGTATGTATTGAATTAGACCGCATTACAGGTGCAAGATTAGGTGTAGGTAATGGTGGAGCCCATGTGTATTTTATAGAGAACAACCCCGGGCCTTTGAGGCCGAGAGATTGATCATGTCCACATCCATTGGGATTGGTACAATGAGATAACAGCTACATGGGAGGATGCCACACCTTTGAGAGAAAAAAATTTCACACTTGTTCCAAGAACTTTCGGGAGGAATTTGATTCTAAGGGGAGGGGATGTAGTGCCCACTCCTCTTCGACATTGATCTTACTATGATTTTTTCTTACTTTGGATTGGAGCCATAGACATTGTTATCATATTTGATCTTTAGACATTGATAGATGGACATTACTATATTTGATTAGCTTATTTGTTAGACAGTATGGATGTTTTAGAATTTTGACATGATGTGACTTATATGATGGATTACATGCATGGATTGACATATTAGTATTTGATGATGATCTAGAGTTACTAATTTATATATGTACTGACTCATTGGATTTTGGTATATAGATTTTGTTAGACAATTTAGTTAGTCTTGTGATCTTATTGCTAATTGATGAATTGATAGAATCGAAATATTTTAAATTGTGAACAATTGGTGAAATTACTTGATTTTAGTGATGGTTTAGTTATGATATTTGATGATGTGAATTGATATGTATATGTTTGTTTTATTGTCTCGATGTTATTAATATGGCCATGAGGCTAGAGAGGTATTGGTTTGATTCAGTGGGAAATTGTAACACAAAAAACAAAAGGGGATAGGAGACCAATAGTGAAATAATTTGGGGTATTAGCAATATGATCCCTTGGAAAATTGTGTAATTTTATGTTGTTTGTTGTTGATAGATTTTTATGAGGTCCACATTTGGGGGTAGCCTCAAATGTGACATCGGTAAATGTGTTGTTTTCCTTCTTGTTTTATTTATTTTGTGAGTATTTGAATTATTTTAGTATTGTGAGTCACCTTTATTATTGTTAGTTAAAGTGCTCCATTTAAGTTGATTAATCTTGATTAATTATTGTAATTTGAGATGTGACCAAAGGGGGTATTTAATGTTGGTAGATGGTCTTTAATTTATGTTGGATTTGAAAGGATTTTATTACTTTTGAGTGTTGTGTACTCAACCTTGCTTGTCAAATTCGGATTTGGGCTTAAGGGACATTTTTGGAGGCTTGTGGGACAAGTTAAGCTTGTCCCACACCTCTTAATTTCACCTACCAACTACCCCTATGGGTTAAGGGGTCAAAAATAGACCCCATTATGTGATTTGTAAGGAAAAAGATGATATTTATTGCACTTTCTTACATGAGTTTTTTATTTTGTCCTTTAGAGGTGTGGGTAAGAGTTTTTGTGTGTAAGAGGGTTGTCATTTCCTCAACCACCAATTTATTGAGATTTGGGTTTGGAGTTTGACCATGTGATGTGGAGTGGAGGAGGAATGATGTGGCATCATCTGGGAGCCACTTCACTTCTCTCTCCTCTATTTTTATTTATTAATTTTTTTATGATTTTGGGGTTACATCTTTTATTTGGACTTGTTATCACCAAATCACAAAGCGATCAACAGTTTGCACAAGTGTGTGTGCTTGAGCTCACAATGTGATTTGGATAAAATGGGTACTATCTCCAAGTTGTGGGACTTGCCTCTTAAGATAGAACTCCAGAGAAAGTTGGTTCTTGCTCCTAAACTACCTACCACAATCTACTCTAATGCAGACAAAACTATCTATCCTAATCTAACTTTCCAAGGGACCAGGGGAGAGATATTGCATGAAAAAAAATCCTACACTAAAGCGGTGATACATCATAAAAGGAGAGTTTTAGAGTAGTCTTCCAATGTGTGAAAAATAGAAGCAAAATGAAAACTAGAAGGGGTGATAACAGTTCTCCACAATCTAACAACTACATTCACAACAATATTTCATGCACACACAATGATAATGGATCCCTGCAACAATAATATAGACACAATATATATATGCAATGAGATTGAAAGGCCAAGAGGAATGCAAACAAGCACAAAGCAGGGGAAGATACATCCACAAACTTGCATCTATTACTTCATAAATATGCACAGTTCAATCTATTACAAGATAAGGGCCTAGATCACCATACAAGGATTCCACTATAAGGGTATGCAGCACATTGGCTTCATAAGGAAATTTTGACAGAGTTTTTCTACTTAAAACTATCTCCTTTACAATGAGCCCAACACTCTAATTTATAGATTTCTAAGAGGAGAGAGAGAGAGGGAAAAATGAAAATATTGAAATCTATCCTTCAACCACTTGCAAGATGTAGTAAATGAAGTGAAATGATGTTTTGTTGCTTGCAAAAGGCTCCCCATACTATCCCATGACTTGCAGCAGTGAGAAATGTCATCCCATGCTTCATTAATGTCCTCCCAACTACCAATTAAATCATTGTTCTGAACCTAGCCGTGTTTTCTAAAAAATCTCCATCAATTCCTCACCAACTTCTAGATTTCTTGATTTTTTGCATCGAGCTCGAAACACAATTCCAATGTTACCAATTTTGTGTATTCTCATTGAGAAATTCAAACGTTATGGCCTTCTGAGTGTGGGAAGCTATTTTGGGTCTAGCAGAATTTTTATATTTTTATCGGGATGAGCATCGATTAACGAGGGGCGGGGGCCAAAGATGTTTCCTTTATTTTAATAGAGCTCCCCTCATTCAGTCAAAGTTTTTGAAAATCGGAGCTCGGGATCAAAAGTTATGGCCATTTGAAGTTTGGGAGTCAAACATTGACTTTTTCTTTGTATTGCGGGTACATCGGGTATTTCAAGTCTTGGTATCCCGGTTTTCCCTTATACGACTTGGGCTAGAAATCTCCACTTCATTCGCTCCACTCTCTACCCACCCGGACCCTTATATGGCATTTTCTCCTTTTCGCATCCCACGCGTACCAATGTCCCAATCATCCTGGACACATTTCTCCCCGCCACCCACAATGCACTAACTTGTAGAAAAATTAGCTTTTCACGTCCTGTGCATACTTGTGTCCCAGATGTCCTACAGACTGCACAGGACAAAAACTTCCATTTTTTCTAATTTCCTTTACATGGGGTGTTGCGCGTCCCAACTGTCCCAATATCCTATGGACCGCGTGGACCAAATATACCCATCTTTGCTGATTTCTTTGCAAATCGGCCATGTGGGTCCCAACTGTTCCACGTGTACCTGTGCGGCCTGGGCTCTAAAAACCTAATTTTTCTACACAATACTAGCATAGGCTGAATTTTTCACATCTTTTACAATTTTTTCTAACTCTTAAAATTTCTTCTTGGATGGAGAAGTTAAAGAGAAGCCACAGGGACCCCTAAAACCTAATTTTTGTTTTTAGACCAATTCTAATCACTCATTCTAGAAGAAATGATGCAGGTTATCAAATTTACCTTGACGGGTGAATTTGGGATAATAGGAATCTTGCTTTTTTAGAGAAGCTTCATTTAGGAGTGCTTGTTTGAAGTTTTGGAGTTGGCTTATGTTTGCTTTTGGCTAGTTGAAATTACCATAGATAGCTTAATAGCTTTTATCTTTAAAATATTAAACTTACCCATGGGATTTAGCAAGGATTTTGATTTTGAATTCAATATGACTAGGTTTAGACTAACTATGGTTAGTTAAAATTACCATTTTCAGCTTAATCTAATTAGGGTTCAATCCTAAAATCCCTCATTCACATTTTTCTCATTTTACATGTTTGGTTGGTGGAAAATTCTACTAACTATGGTTAGTTAAAATTACCATTTTCAGCTTAATCTAATTAGGGTTCAATCCTAAAATCCCCTCATTCACATTTTTCTCATTTTACATGTTTGGTTGGTGGAAAATTCTAGTTTGAAGGGGACTTCCATTTTTTTATTCTCGACCACCATTATTGGTCTTTGGGCTCTCTATATTTGTTGGCATTTACTCTTTTTAGTGCATTGCCTCTATCCATCACTAGGCGCGTTGGTGTTTTGTTTCTTGGACACAAGGTTTATAGATTTGGGCTTGCCTCTTTAACAACTTAGGTTACCATTCCTCTATTTTTGAGTTTTTTTCCACTTATTTGGGTTTTTTTTTTTTTTAACTATTTTAATGTTTCATTTTATTGTGCCTTGACCTCTTTGCGTCGGTGGGTTATGTTGGGCCCCTAAAATATTGGCCAAGTACAAGAAGGTGCATGGGTGCGCAAGGCCTATTTGAAGATGGGTGTGCAAGAAGAAAGTGTGTAGGATAGGGTTATAGGAGGGATCGGAAGAACTAGTGGCACGCGCGCAAGGTAGAGCAAGGGTTTTGAAAATTATCCATATTTGGCATATTTGGTAGAACACAAGGAAAGCATGACCTAACTGCACATGTGGAGTGGATAAGGTGTCATTCGGCATCTTGGTGCACAAAAAGGAATATACCTTACGATATAAGATTCCGAAGGTCATCATGGCGAAGGATGGAGAGCTCATGTCTGAGGGAGCATGCTCTCATGGAGGACTATTTGGACACTTGGCACCTGATCTTCACCTTCAGAAAGGCATGACGGTGCTTGTTGAGGCTATAAATACAAGCGCCCGATAGAGAAAAAGATATAAAAGAAGAAAGAGGAAAAGCTATGCAGAAATAATGTGAGAGTTCTATGAGTTGGGTTTAGAGGATCTATAGGAGTATGATGTATTAAAGGGATGGATCTGAACATTTTTCTTTGTACTAGGAGGGGCTTAAGCTAGTTCTAATGCATGGCTTTGGTCTACACTATTATATGGATCTGTGATAGCCTCAATGAATGTAATGTGATTACCAAACATATTTAATATGGATGTATGTGGTTCCAAATTCACTTATATCTATATGGATTGATTTTATATATATTTCATATGAGTGGGTGTAAACCCCTATGAATTTCGTTTATGTGACATTTTAGATCTATGTTTTGTAATACTTTTCTCATCTGAATGAATACATTAGTCTAGAAGCCCATTCTGAGCTCTAAGATGAATGTATGGTTCATCTTCATTCTCTTCACTTAAGTTCCTGTCGTAAATAATGCATTCTCACACAAATCACATAAAGGAGGGTCTCGGAGCCCGTGTGTGCCTCGGGTGAGCTCCCAAAGCACCCGCTAGGTGATAGGTCGATGTGCATGGGATTTCCTTGTTCGTATGAGACATAATAATTACTACATTTTGGTTCCATTGTCGGGACCTCTTTTCAAAGTTGTTGTGAGACATGGCATGCATATTTGTCCCTGTGATGTGTGATGATAGAGCGCCTAACCTTAGAATGTTCTGGAACATGGTTCAAGATCACGGAGGATGAATTTTCTCGAGAGATTCAACTTTGGACCCGAGTTCAATACACGTAGATGGGTAGAAGAGGACCTATACCATGAGTTGTATGAGACATTCTTTTGTTGCTTCCCGATAGAACTATATGAATGGATTTTAGCCTACACATCCAGATCAAGATGGTGTTATAGATTACATGTGTGGGCCCAAGATGATTATCAAGGGCTACAAGATTCAGATCTAATGTGGACACGTGCTATTGATCACTGGTGGAAGAGGGTGCTAACTAGTTATACTTTGGAATACGTCATTTTGACGTATTCTTCCCGAAGATTGTTGAGTTCAAGTTTCTGAGGGATCCTAGAGGATCATTTTTGTGTGTTATTCCTCTGGCTATGAATATCTTTGTCATTAATTTGAGTTTAGAAGCATTCCCCATAGCCGGCTAATATCTCTAAGCACTGGGAGAGGAAGATAGGATGGAGGAAGATGACATACATTTTAGCTGGAAAGGAAAGGGAGGAGAGATGAATCAAGTATAATGAAGCTTGTAAAAGGGAGATGACTAGACAATGTGAGGTAGCAAGTGTGATGGATCTATGGAGGCAAACGATGCAAGAGCGTCTTGAAGTTCATGTAGAGGACGTGGAGCTAGAGCAACATGCTACCCCATCTTGGCAAGCGTATAATGGAATCCCCTTCACTTCTAATGAGATTTCGTTACATGGAGAAATAAGAGCTATCGGTTTACATCTGAACCCACTTGGTGACCAATCTCTGGCGCTTGATTTTTAAGATCAAGGGAAGAGTATTGTTAACCCAATTGGTATCAATGGGAGTAACCGATCGGTGCCCAATGTTGGTGCCATTTCTTACCTTGCACCATGTTGCCCTAATTTTCAAATCTATGTCTACTAAAAAAAAATTTACCCTTTGATTTGATGGTCTGTAATTCTTACCCTCCAGTTTAAATGCTTTAAAAATGCTCAAAAACTTGTTGTTTTGCCCTAATTTGAAAGAATATTCCATGTTTTCCATTTTTGTGCCCTAGTTTTTCCAATTTTGTGGGCTATGTCATTTTTCCCTTTGCTAGATCATGGAAAAATTGAAATTGATCAAATCATACTTGTGTGTAATTGAAAATCCTATCCCAAGGTCGAAAATGTTCAGAAATCATGCTTCAGTTGATTCAAAGCATCAAAAACTCTGTCATCCTTGGTGAAAATTTTGAATTCTAGGGCATCCCTAGAATTTTTTACGTTGACAGTTAGACAAGTGTCATTTTCCGTAAAATTCATCCTCAAAAGGTATTGGCAATGTGGCAGGTTTTCATTGGTTGAGGAAAAGTGGGGAAGTGTTGTAACTTTTCATTTTTCACCTTTTTCAAGCAATGGGGCATTTTCGGCCCAAGGACCCATTTTTTCCAAATTTTCCTACGTGGCATGTTCTGATTAGTAGGTGGGATGGTGGGTGGTCAGATTCCCTTAAGGTTTTTAGACCTTATTTTGCAAAAATTTAAAGTCAAAAATTGGTCTGAAGCCCCGCAGCCAATCCGGAGTGGACACGTGTCCTAAAAAACCAAAAGGGGAGGAGCGGGCTAAGGGGGACTTAGATTTTTAGCTCTAATTCTCTGAAGTTTCAAAGTAAGTTTTAGCCCCGCTCTAATTAGAGGAGGACGCATGGTAGCATGGCAGGCACAGAGCGGGTCGGTGGGTCGGTGGAGATAAAAGGGAATTTTTTCCCTTTTTCATAAAAGAGTTCAGAACAAAAAAATTTAGCATGCCCCCACAAATGAATCATAGGTGGACACGTGTGCATAAAGGGTCAGAGGTAAGTGCGGGCCATGGAGGGAAATGGGGATTTTTTCCTTTTTCGAAAAAGGAGTTAAAATCAAAATTTGAAGTGCCGGCCTACTAGTGAATCATCGAGCGACGTGTGGCGAGAGGACAGAGTGGGTCAAGAGGGCGGTGAAGGTAAAAGGGATATTTTTCCCTTTTGTGCAAAAGAGTTCAGAATGAAAATTTTTAACATGCCCTAGTGAACGAATCATAGGTGGATACGTGTCCATAAAGGGTCAAAGGGAAGTGCGGGCCACGGAGGGAAATGGGGATTTTTTCCTTTTGGCCAAAGGAGTTAAAATCAAAATTTGAAGTGTTGGCCCACTAGCGAATCATCGAGCGATATGTGGCAGAGGACAGAGTGGGTCGGCAGGCTGGCGGAGGCAGGAGAGAATTTTTCCAATTTTCAAAGAAGGCTTAAAATAAAAATTTGGAGTGTTGGCCCGCAATGAATCACAAGGAGACACGTGGTGAGGGAGAAATTGGAGGTGTGGGCTGGTGGAAAGAAAATTGAAAATTTTCCCTTAGAAAAAAAGGGATTTATAATGAAATTTGGGCCCGCGGATTTTAGCAATAGAGGAAGCGAAACGTGGCAAGGAGAAATCGGGTGTGTGGGTCCATGGGCAAAACTTGAAATTTTTCCCAATTTCCAAAAAGGGTCAAAATGTGTAGAATTGAAGCATGATCCCAATGGGACCCACCATGTGCCACGTGTTAGCTCCAAAATTCAAAGGCAGAGGGGTGGAGAAAAAGTCAAAAAATTTCATTTTTCCAAAAAATGTGGAAAAGTCAAAAATGAGCTCGAATCTGTCTCCAATCATTTTTTGACACGTGTCCGGCCTTATCCAAAATTTAAAAAGGTAACTCAAGCTTATTTCTAAGTCCGCATCTTCCACGTGGAGGGTCAAGATTAAAATATGGATAAGATCGAAAGTTATTGTGCATCCATTTGTTTTAACCGCCATGGGAGCTCTAGGAAGCTTGGAATCATGATTTTTGCATCAAAATTGATCAAATTTATAGTTATTTTGTGTCGTCTTGGCCTTCCAGGATCATTGGCATCACTTTCATGTCTTAATTTTTTGATTTGAGATGTTTTTGAAGTAAATTTTTGCCCCACTTTGAGAGAAAAACATGAAATGACATAATCAAAAGTTGCAAAGGTAATTTAAAAGGGTAAAAAGATGCAAATGATGAGTAGAAGGTGTTTGCATGCCTCAATGATGAAAAACGTGCCTTCGGGATAGATAATGATCCAGATATTTGTAATGATTTAATCTTTTTGGCACATCTGGTAACCTATGAATGTTTTTATGTTTGATGTTATTTTCATTGAATCATGAGAATTGTTGTAATAGAATTGATCCCGTGGCATATTCTTTGCTTGGAAAAGAAGGCTCCAATATGGCATGAGGTATATAATGCATTTTGGAGAAATTGTAAAGGGTTGGGAGTTGAAAATTACGAGAAAATTCTGAGAGAAAGCTCATTTTTCTAAAAACCCCACTAAAGAACCAGAATAATTTCTTCGTGTTGGACCTTCATGTATGTGAGTTGGTTACAACTATATAGTCATCACACAACTCTGAGATTTTCATGAAACTCTCCATTGCTAATGAATCTAACAAGAGTTTGAGTTAATCTATGTTTTTCTGGGTAATATGATGTTTTTTATCATTTTTAAATTCCTCGTAAATAGTTTTCATTGTTCTTGTTGCAATCTTGCATTGAAAGTCTTTATAAATCACACAGAATCTCCATTTCTTGTTGATAGTTTAGTGGCATTTGCAATCTCATGAAGAGCCTTCTTTTGATAAAGAGATAAACAAATTTAAAATCACTTTACCTTCCTTGATCGGGCAGAGATTGCTTGTAAGCCTTTGGGGTACCTTAGGCGTGGTTTGATCATGGATTTTTGTGTTTAATTGAGTTCTTTACTTCAAGATTTTGTGGTGAATTCTCAAAGATTGTGTGAAGAGTGCTTCCTGGGCTTCCATTCATGCCTCTTCTGGTTGAAAGAATGTCCTAATTATTTGAAGTATTTTATCTGATAGTTGTTTCAAGTATTGTAAATGTTTTCAAATATATAATATATCCTACTTTGTCTCATCAATACCCCACCAAAAATTCATTCTAAACAACCCATCCTACCCCATACTACCCCTGCATTGCATTGTGTGTCAACAAAAGGATATAACCCATCTACAAAAATGCACAAGTCAAATCAGGATTATACAATGTCTTCAGTAACCCTTGCCTTGCATTGAAAATATCTCCATGATCTGGGAGTGACAACTTGTGAAAGTCAGATTTGGAGTGTTGACCATATTTTCCTAAGGCCTTTTCATACTATTTGCATAAATTTAGGGATAACTTCATCTCCTTCACCATTTGGGGGTTACCATATAGGTTCTCTTACTTTGGTTTCAAGGCACAACCTAAAATAGTGAGGATGAGATCACAATCCTTTAAAAGTGTTATCCATCTCTCCACAAATATGAGTGTCCAGTTAGATCACTTCCCTGGCTACAAAATGACACACATCATGATCTATATGACTTCAAGCTTCATGTCATATCTCTGACGTTGTTCAGGATGAAAAGGAGAACAAATTTGGGTACCAACACCTTCTGGCACCGTTGTCGGGGACTTCTTTGAATTTCTTGGTGTTTTTGAAGTGTTTGAATGTTTGAGTGTTTTTGTATTCAAGTATTTGAGTTGATACATTTTTAAAATATCATTCTATGCTTCAGATCTACAAGTTTTAAACAAGGGTTTCAAGTTTTGTCTGCCCTTTTTCCATTTCCTAGCAGTTCATACACTTTGGGTGCATTGTGATTGATTGATCTAAGAAGAAGAAGGTCTGATTTATAAGGATTTGCAAAGTTTTCAGTGCTAGAAAACATTTGACAAATTACTTTAGTGCATTTTCACAACTAAGGTGAAAGTCCTTAGTGGCAACTCCATGTTGATTTGATATTGAAAATACCAGTTGTCTTACCTCTCTGTCATTTACTTTTGTGTTGCTAATACCCATAAAACTAGAAGGAAGAAGATCTATTTTCCTTAAGGACCCCGCTAAGAAGTTGTTTACAAATTCAAGAAACTCAGAGCTAGAGGGGAGAAAGGTGTTGAAGGTTGTTGGAGACTTGACTACAAGAAATGAGATCCCTATTGTTGAGATTTAAAGTGAGCAGCCTATTATTGAGGACTACAATTCTTCTTCAAGTGAATCTGATTCAGATAATCATATTTCTGATTTGAATTCCCCATCAGGTGAGGGACCTTCTTGTGCATTAGAAAGGCTTGTTCCTAAATCTGCTCCTATATTTTCTAAATTTTCTAGAAATCATCAAGAAGGAAATCCCTTAAGAGAGATCTGTTTTGAATTTTTCATTCCCATTCCCCAAAGACCTCTCACTCATCATTTTGTTTCTCCTCCAATATCACCACCACAAAATAACATGGCTCATCCTAGACCTCCATTTGTTGTTAACACCTTTGGTCCTATAAATTTTAGAGGAATGGATGGTTACCCAAATGCTGTCCCACAAGATGTCAGAAATAGGTTGCCAAAATTCTAGGGTAACAATGTTATTATTGGTGATCAGCATCTCAAACTTTTTGATAATATGATGGAAGATTTTGAGATAGAGTTTGAGGGTGTGTATGTCAAATTGTTTATTCAAATACTAGAAGAAGATGTTAAGGATTGGTACAAGGCTCTACCTGATAATTCTATTGATTAATGGGCTGAAATGAAAAATGCATTTAGGTTGCAATATGGTGACAAGCTTGATCCTAGATTTCTTTTATCCGAGTTTGATAATATCATGAAGAACCCTAATGAATCATTCCATGACTTCAACACAAGGTTTAACAAAACTTTGAGAAGGCTGCCAATTAGTTTGAGGCCTTGTAAAGAATCTTGTTTAATCAAATATGCAGATGCATTTGATAAGAAGGCAGCCTATTACCTAAGAGACAAGAACCCAAGCAATCTAAGACAAGGTTTCACCATGGCAATCCGAATTGAGAACAATATCAAAGAAATCGGGAAACCTCTCAAGAGAGATGGTGTAAAATTAATAAACCCTAAAAACCCCAAGCTAGCAAAGGTGCTTATTTAGAAGAAGTTATGAAAACTTTGGCGGGGGTGTCAAAGAAATCTCATACAAGTTTGCAAGAGAGAAGAGAATTGGGTAGAGTTCACAAGGTCACCTAGCAAAGCAAGCACAAAATAGATTTGGTAATCACCATAGGAATGAGTAGAGGTTTGATGACAAAGGTAAAGGACCTATGGGAGGGGGAAATAGACAACCCCAAGCACATGAAATTAGATTGGTTCCTGACCCTCTAATTACTAGGGTTGCTACTGTTGAAGAAGTTATTGATATTGATTGGTGTGATAGGTGTTTTCTTCCCCATCCTCCATGTGAAGTAGACCAGCAAGAAGGTGAAGTTAATAATGATGATGGTACTGATGATGATATTTTCATGGTGGGATATTCTTCAAGCTCACAAGGAGGAGCAACATCTACTAAAGTAATAAGTGCTAGGAATACTGCAACCTTTTAGGATTGCATCAAATGGGTACAATTCTTTCTTCCCCTCATGCTCTTGAAGTTGATGTAGTACAAGATTTTGAAATTCCTAACAATGACTTTGAATACTTAAGATATTTGATGATTAAGAAGTATGATGGTGGTATCCCTTCGGAGGAAGATAGACAATTGTTGATGAATGTTGTTGTAGCTCAAGAGAAAGATTATAACACTAGAATCAAGGTTATTAAGGGAGTTGGGCCTCAAGCCAAACCTAAAACACCCTTGCTCACAAGCATTCCAAAAGAATATCCTAGGAGAGAAGCACCTGTCAGAAGTTCTATTGTCCCAAACAAAAATTACAGTCCTCCTCATGCCCAAGCTACCAAGAATCCACTGCCATCTAATGAATCTTCTTGTCTCCCTTCCAATGTTGTTTTGCCAAAGAGTTTCCCCTATGACATAGCCCAAGTATTGAGCCAAATTAAAGTGAGTGTTCCAATCATTGAGTTGCTTAGAATTCCTGAGCATAAGAAGAGAGCATTTGAGTACTTGGGATTGAAAGAAGAGAAGGTTACTCTAGGTAGAAATGTAAATGTTGTTGAAACTCCACCTCAGATCATTGTTGACCTTGAAACACCACCAGCAGTAGAAGATCTTGGAGAGACACCTGAGGTATATTTGGGGACATATTTGGTTGATTCCCAATTGAATGTTGATCCATTCTTCACAACTTTGATCATAAAGGATAAGCTACTTCACAATTGTATGTTTGATTCTAGTGCATCATGTAATGTCATGCCTCTAGAAGTCATGAATGAGTTGGACATCAAAGTGACAGCAGCCTATGGAAAGTGTACTACCATGGACTCAAGAGAAGTGTTGGTTGTTGGTTGTGTGAAAGGTTTGGTAGTGCAGCTTGCATCTTATCCAGGGAGGAATTTAAAATTGGATGTTGTGATTGTTGATTGCCCTGCCAAATGGGGTATGCTTTTGTCAAGAAAGTGGGCTGCAAGTGTTGGAGGGAGTGTCCAAATGGATATGTCTTTTCCACCATTCCCATTGAGGGAAGCCTAGTCAAGCTCTATGGAGAAAAGAAAATGTTGCATCTAATTGAGGACCCAAACAATGCTTCCTATGAAGTGTTGTTTGCTGATGTAGATGCTGAGAATTTCATTGGTTTTGCTGATGGAAAAGAAAACAAGATGGAAAAATCAAAGTTCCTTGAGGTGGTAGGTTCTCCTTGGACCTTGCTATTTGATGGAGCTTGCTCCAAATTTGGAAATGGTGTTGGTATAGTTCTGCTTTCTCCTAGTTTGGAAGAGTTTTCTTTTTCTTTCAAACTTAATTTTGAATGCACTAACAACATTGTTGAGTATGAGGCATTGTTATTAGGGTTAATAATTTCATGGAAATATGGAGTAAAAGACATTGTTGCAAAAGGAGACTCAGATTTGGTTGTCAAACAAATAAGAAAACTATATGCTACAAAATTAGCTAGTGTCTCAAGCAAGATAAGCATGTAGTTTGGGATCTAGTTGAGATATTTTATTCCTTCAATATTATGCATCATGATAGAAGTTTGAATGTTGTTGCTGACAAGTTGGTAGTGTTGGGTTCTAGATTTGGAAATTGCACCATTTCACCTTATTGTGAATACAACATTGAAGTGCTAACTAGGCCAGTTGTCCCTGATAATGTGAAACATTGGCAAGTTTTTAATGATGATGCTCAAGTGCTAAGGTTCTTACAAAACCAAGGTGAGTTTGCAAATTAGAATATTGATTAGGAGCTAATGGTATGCATGACTAAAGGAAGAGAAATGTTTTTTTGAGAAAGACATCATCCAATTAAAAAAACACCATTCCTAGAGGTCTTGTTGCACTTGAGTCAAATTTTAACAATGTTGATTGCATCATAAATAGAAACATGTTTGCCTCAAGGGATGTGGAAGAGCATAACTTGGGCACTAATGGTAAACCAAGGAAGATTTGGTTGGGCAGCAATTTAAGTAAAGAGGAAAAACAATCCTATGCCCAACTCTTGAAAAAGTATCAAGACTGCCTTGCTTGGTCCTATTCCGAGCTAAAAGCATATAGAGAAGACTTGTTTCAACATGAGATCCCTCTTGAGGAAAAGACTAAACCATTCAGATAGAGGAAAAGGCCAATTAATCCACTCCTCTCCATGAAAATTCAAGATGAATTGAAGAAATTGAAGGAGGGAGGGATTATTCAGCCCACAAGGTATTCATCATGGGTTGGAAACCTTGTGCCAGTCAGAAAAAAGGAATGGAGATATCATACTTTGTGTGGATTTTAGAAATCTAAACAAAGAATCCATGAAGGACAACTATCCCTTGCCAAATATGGAAAATATGTTGCAGCTTGTGACAGGGTCTGAGTTGCTTTCTACATTGGATGGTTTCTCCGGATACAATCAAGTGGTTGTCAAAGAATCAGAAAGACTTAAGACAACATTCACTACTCCTTGGGGAACATATGTTTTGTTAGGATTCCCTTTGGTTTGATGAATGCTGGTGCCACTTTTCAAAGAGCAATGGATGTTAGTTTTGGTAGTTACATCAATAAATTTATTGTAGTTTACCAAGATGATGTTACTTGTGTTTTCAAGGCAGAGAGGTGATCATTTGCAACACTTGGAGAAGATGTTGAATAGAGATGCTGAATAGATGTAGGGAGTATGGAATTTATCTTAATCCAAATAAGTTTCATTTTGGCATGTAAAAGGCCAAGCTGCTAGGACATATTGTGTCTAAAGATGGTGTTATGATAGACCCTGAGAGAGTGGAAGCAATCAGCAAAGTACCTATCCCAAGAACCAAGAAAGGCATCCAATCTTTCTTTGGTAAAATTAATTTTATTAGAAGGTTTGTTTCCAACTTTTTTGAGTTGACTCTTCCAATCACATGCATGCCAAAGAAGGACCAAGTTATCAAATGGGAGGAGGTTGCCATTCAATCTTTTGAAGGAATTAAGGATGCACTTAAACATGCACCTATTTTAGCAACCCCAAACTATAAGAGGCCTTTCCAAATATTTTCCTTTGCCTCTAAGTATACCATTTCTTCTATTTTGCTGAAAAAGGATGAGAATGGGGATGAGAGGCCTATTGCCTTCTTTAGTAAGGATTTATAAGCAGCTGAGCTGAAGTATACAATCATGGAGAAACAAGCATTTGCCTTGCTGAAAGCAATAAAAGTTTTCGTGACTTATATATTGAGTTAAAAAGTTATTTCTTATGTTCCCCACACCATGGTGAAAGACACCTTATCAGAGATGAAGATCTCAAGAAAAATATGTAGATGGGTGAACAAACTATAGGAGTATGATATGGACATCAAAACCAAAACTTTGGTAAGAGGTTTGGGTCTGCTAAGCTCATGGCTAAGAGAAACTTGCAGTAATGTGGAAATGAACCAACTAGAGGAAGAAAGGGTGGATGTGCTTACAAATTTGGTAAGTTCCGAGTGGTACAAAGATGTGATCTTCTACCTCAAACACCTATGTTTCCTTATTTACTTCAATAAAAATTAGAAAAGAGCCCTCAAGTGGCTTCTCAAAAGTATATCATCACAAACGTTGGGCTAGCTTGGAAGAACCCTAAAGATGTCCTATTGAAATGCATAATCGAAGATGAAGCTCCCAAGATAGTTGCTAATTTCCATGGGGAGTTTGTGGAGGAAACTTTGTCTGGAATAGTAATCTGTTATCCAAAATTCACCCCCAAGGTAAATTTTGATAACGTGCATCAAATTCTTTAGTCTCAGGCAAATAGTTTGAGTCAGGGCAAAAAATTCATGTTTCTAGAGTCCCCTCATATTTGTCTAACTCCCCTGTCCAAGAGGAAGAGAGTAAGTTCTGAGAAAATGTGAAAAAAGGTTCAAAAAGGCAAATAGGTCGATCCAGGAAAAATCATGAAAATTGGCTAAGTCCTGCTCAAGGTCGCCTCTGGGACGTGTGGGACAGAAAAGCGCGAACCGGCCGAACCGGGTGAAATCAGCACAAACAGTCCGAAACGCAGCAGGGACAAATGGGACAAAAGTACGCGGCGGGCGCGAAATGCCGGTTCAACAGAGAAAAAATCGACTAACTGCTGAGAGGGACAGTCTGGGACGTTTGGGTCAAAAATACCCGAATCGGCCGGTTCGGCCGAAATCAGTCAAGGCAGTCCAAAACAAAGTGGGCCAAGTGGAACAAATGGACCCGAACCGGCCGGTTCGGCCGAAATGGGAACAAATGGTCCGAAAGCAAATGGGACATTTGGGCCAAAAATGTGCGAACCGGCCGAACCGGGCGAAAAGAGTCGAGGCAGCCCGGAAGGCAAATGGGACGCATGGGACAAAAAGGCGCGAACCGGCCGGTTCGGCCGAAATCAGCACAAAGAGCACTGTACCAAATGGGACAAAGGGACGCGTGGGACGCGAAAACCCGAAGGAGCCGAGGACCAATCAAATCATGACACGTGTCACAGAAGGAAAAGTCAACGTTTGGTCCGGAAACTTCAAACGGCCATAACTTTTGACTCCGAGCTCCGATTTTGATAAAATTGGACTTTCTGGAACGAGCACGACGTCCTCTACGCCACAAAAACTAGATTTCTTAATTTTAATGAGGATAGATATATTTAAATAAAGGAAATGTGTTCGGCTCCAGTCAGTAAATGCTCTTTCCCGTCAAATGACAGAAAACGCCTGCCAGGCCCAAAATAGCTGCCCGCACTCAGAAGGCCATAACTTTTGCATTTCTCAACGAAATCACACAAAATTGGTACCGTTGGAATCATGTTTCGAGCCCGATGCACAGAAATCAAGAAATTCTAGATTTGATCAGAAATTGATTGATATTTTTAAGAAAACGTGGCCGGGTTCAGAACAGTGTTTTATTTGGTAGCTGGGAGTGCATTTAATAGGCATGGTCATCATTCTTTCTCTGCTGCAGCACATGGGACAGTATGGGGAGCCTTTTGCAAGTAATGGACAACCATTCCACTCAATTTAATGCCTCTTACAGGTGGTTGAAGGACAGATTTCGGGATTTCCATTTTCCCTTCTCTTCTCCTTCTCATTTTTTCTATAAATTGGAGTGTTGGGCTCATTATAAGGGGGAGAGTTTTTGGGTAACAAAGCTCTGTCAAAATTGCTTTGTGAAGCTTGAGTGTGTTGCAGGCCCTTGTAGTGGACTCCTTGCATGGTGATCCAGGCCCTTATCTTGTAATAGATTGAATCTGTGCATATCATGAAGCAATAAAATATTAGTTTGTGGATATATCTTCCCTCGCTGTGTTTTCTTGCATTCTTCTTGCCCTTTGATCCTTCTATGAGAATATTGTGTCTATCTATTATGTTCTTGCAGGAATTCATTATCATTGTGTGTGCTTGAAATATTACGTGAATGCATTTTGCTAGATTATGGAGAACTGTCATCACCTCTTATAGTGTGCACTTTGCCTCTGTATTTCACACATTTGGAGACTACTCTCCCATCCTCCTTTCTCGGTGTATCACCACTTTAGTGTAGGCTTTCATTTTATGTATTCTCTTTCCCTGGTCCCTTAGAAATTTAGATTAGAACAGTTAGCTTATCCTGCATTAGAGTAGATTGTGGCAGGTAGTTTAGGAGCAAGAACCAGCTTTCTCTAGAGGTCTATCTCAAGTAGCAAGTCCCACAACTTGGAGATAGTACCCATGTTATCCAATCACACTGGATGCTTAGAGTGATCAAACTAGAAATCTGATCAACATCCAGGGGTGCTGTGATTCGGTGATAACAATAATAACACAAGATTTTTAGATCTAGTTATTGGTGGCCTACTCTCTTCAAAGATGCAACCCATTGGTTAGAAAATGTGATAGTTGCCAACATTTCCCTGGAATCTGAAAGCTTCATGCTCCCTTCCTTTGCATCCTATATCAATGAAGCTCCTTTCAAGCAATGGGGATGGACTTCATTGGTGAGATTTCCGATCCTTCTAGTGCTGGCCATAAGGGGATCCTTGTACCCACTGATTATTTTACAAAGTAGGTAGAGGAAATCCCCACCAAGAAAGCAACACACCAAATAGTTATGGACTTCTAGTTGAATCAAATCATATGTAAATTTGGAGTCCCAGTCAATAATGTAGCTGATAATGCCATGTGCTTTAGAGCCAAACCTTTAATGGTAATGTGTAATGATAATGGCATCAATCTACCTTTTTCTTCAAACTATAACCCCAAGGAATGGACAAGATGAGTCCAAGAATAAGAATTTGTTTAAAATCATTAGAATAAATTTGGAGAAAAACAAGAAGAAATGGGGTGAATAATTGAAATTTACTGATTTGGGTGATAGGATAACTCCTAAAAGAGCTACTGGTAAAATCCCATTTGAATTGGTGTATGGAACTCAAGCTTTTCTACCCTTGCACCTATAATTATCTTCATTTTAGTTTGCCCAACAGTTGGAAGATCAAGAGCTTGGCCCATATGAATCAAGGATCAATCAAATTATTGAGCTTGATGAGGAGAGAAGAGCATCTCATCAAAGACATGTTAGATTTAGGAAAAATTTGAAGATATTGTTTGACAAGAAGGTCACTCCTAGAGCTTTCAATGTTGGAGATCTGGTTTTGTTGTGGGATAGTAGGCATGAAGACAAGGGCAAGCATGGAAAATTTGATGCATTATGGATGGGCCCTTATGCCATTGATATCAGAATTGGTGAACATACCTTCTTTCTCAAGGACTTAGATGGGGAATTGTTGGAGCTGCCTGTTAATGGCAGACATTTGAAACATTTCTTGGATTAATCCCCAAATTTGAGGTATGCATAGCTTGTACAATGTATAGTGTTTGGTTTTTGTACTTTGTTTTTGTGTTTTGTCGGTTTTGTGGTTTTCCTTGCTATGTGGCAGCCATTTTTGTTAGGTTCTCAGCTAGTTTTTGGTGATTTTGGCTCATGACTCCTTTTCCCAATGGATTATTTTGGCACTTGGTCTACGTTTTGTCCTTGTGGCACTCACTGGGAGTGCCCATCCCCAAGCAAGAGCCGATGTTGGTGCCATTTTTGAGCTTGCACCATGTTGCCCTAATTTTCAAATCTATATCGCTCAAAAACATTTTATCCTTTGATTTGATGGTTTGTAATTCTTCCCCTCTAGTTGAAATGCTTTAAAAATGCTCACAAACTTGTTGTTTTGCCCTAATTTGAAAGAATATTCCAAGTTTGCCCTTTTTGTGCCCTAGTTTTTCCAATTTTGTGGGCTATGTCATTTTTCCCTTTTCCAGATCATGGAAAAATTGAAATTGATCAAATCATACTTGTGTGCAATTGAAAATCCTATCCCAAGGTCAAAAATGTTCAGAAATCATGCTTCAGTTGATTCAGAATTGAAAAAATCTGCCATCCTTGGTGAAAAATTTAAATTCTAGGGCATCCTGGAATTTTTACATTTTGACGATCAAATGGGGATTATTTTCCGTAAAATTCATCCTCATAAGGTATTCATCAACGTGGTAGGTTTTCATTCACGAGAGAAAAGCGTGGAAATGTTGTAACTTTTCATATTTCCCCTTTTTCAAGTAATGGGGCATTTTCGAGCCAGGGGACCCGTTTTTCCCAAATTAGCCTACGTGGCATGTTCTGATTGGTAGGTGGAATGGCATGTGGTCGGATTCCCTTAAGGTTTTTAGAACTTATTTTGAATAAATTTTAAATTCAAAAATTATTCAAGCCTATGAGCCCAATCCAGAGGGAACACGTGTCCTAAAAAACCAAAAGGGGAAGAGCGAGCTGAGGGGGTCTTAGAGTTTTTTAGCTCTAATTCTCTAAAGTTACAAAGTAATTTTTATCCTTGCTCTAATTAGAGGAGGACATGTGGTAGCATGGTAGGTGCAGAGCGGGTCGGTGGGCCGGCGGAGGTAAAAGGGAATTTTTTCCCTTTTTCGCAAAAGAGTTCAAAGACAAAAATTTTAGCATGCCCCGTGAACGAATCACGCTGTGGACACATGTCCATAAAGGGTCAGAGGGAAGTGTGGGCCACGGAGGGAAATCGGGATTTTTTCCTTTTTGGTAAAAGGAGTTAAAATCAAAATTTGAAGTGCTAGCCCACTAGCGAATCATTAAATGACACGTGGCGAGAGAGGACGAACGGGTCGGTGGTGCGGCGGAGGTAAAAGGGAATTTTTCCCTTTTTGCAAAAGAGTTCAGAATGAAAATTTTTAGCATGCCCCCATGAACGAATCACAGGTGGACACGTGTCCATAAAGGGTCAGAGGGAAGTGCGGGATGAAGAGGGAAATGGGGATTTTTTCCTTTTTTGAAAAAGGAGTTAAACTAAAAATTTGAAATGCTAGCCCGCTAGCAAATCATCAAGTGACATGTGGCAAAGGACAAAGCGGGTCGACTGGCTGGCAGAGGCATGAGAGAATTTTTTCCAATTTTCAAAGAAGGCTTAAAAACAAATTTTGGAGCATTTGCCGCAACAAATCATAAGGAGACACATGGCGAGGGATAAATTGGAGGCGTTGATCAGCGGAAGGAAAATTGAAAATTTTCCCTTAGCAAAAAAGGGAGTTAAAATGAAAATTGGGCCCGTGGATTTTAGCGATAGAGGAAGTGACACGTGGCGAGGGAGAAATCGGGTGTGCGGGCCCGCAGGGGAAAAAAGTGAAAATTTTCCCAATTTCCAAAAAGGGTCAAAATGCATAGAATTGAAGTGCGATCCCAATGGGACCCACCATGTGCCACATGTCAACTCCAAAATTCAAAGGCGGAGGCGGAGAAAAAGTCAAAATTTTCCATTTTTCCAAAAGCGTAAAAAAAGTCAAAAATGAGCCCGAATCTGTCTCCAATCATTTTTTGCCACATGTCCGGCCTTATCCAAAAATTTAAAAAGGTAACTCAAGCTTATTTCTAAGTCCACATCTTCCATGTGGAGGGCTAGGATTAAAATATGGATAAGATCGATGGTTGATGTGCATCCATTTGTTTTGACCACCATGGGAGCTCTAGGAAGCTTGGAATCACAATTTTTGCATCAAAATTCATCAAATTTATAGTGATTTTGTGTCATCTTGGCCTTCCAAGATCATTGGCATCACTTTCATGGCTTAATTCTTTGATTTGAGATGTTTTTCAAGTAAATTTTTTCCCCATCCCGAGCAAAAACGTGAAATGACAAGAATCAAAAGTTGCAGAGGTAATTTGAAAGGGTAAAAAGGTGAAAATGATGAGTAGAAGGTGTTTACATTCCTCAATGATGAAAAACATGCCTTCAGGATAGATAATGATCTAGATATTTTTAATGATTTAATCTTTTTGGGCACATCGGAAACCCGTGAATGTTTTTCTATTTGATTTTATTTTCATTGAATCATGAGAATTGTTGTAATAGAATTGATCCCATGGCATATTATTTGCTTGGGAAAGAAGGCTTCAATATGGCATGAGGTATATAATGCATTTTGGAGAAATTGTAAAGCGTCGGGAGTTGAAAATCATGATTAAATTCTGACAGAGCTCATTTTTTCTGAAAAACCCACGAAAGAACAAGAATAATTTCTTCTCTATTGGATCTTCATGTATGTGATTGGTTACAAGTGTATAGACATCACACAGCTCTAAGATTGTTCATGAAACTCTCCCTTGCTAATGAATCTAACAAGCTTTTGAGTTAATCTATGTTTTTCTTGGGCAATATGATTTTTGTTATCATTTTTAAATGCATGCAAATATTTTTCATTATTCTTGTTGCAATCTTGCATTGAAAGTCTTTAGAAATCACACAGAATCTCCATTTCTTATTGATAGTTTAGTGGCATTTGCAATCTCATGTTCAAAAGATCCTTCATCTGATAAAGAGATAAAAAATTTAAAATCACTTTACCTTCCTTGACTGCAAAGATTTC
Source organism: Taxus wallichiana var. yunnanensis (assembly GCA_018340775.1). Taxonomy (NCBI): domain Eukaryota; kingdom Viridiplantae; phylum Streptophyta; class Pinopsida; order Cupressales; family Taxaceae; genus Taxus; species Taxus wallichiana. The sequence continues at coordinate 560,692,353 of CM031240.1, forward strand.
TTGTAAGCCTTTGGGGGTACCTTAGGCATGGTTTGATCATGGATTTTTGTGTTTAATTGAGTTCTTTACTTTAAGCTTTTGTGGTGAATTATCAAATATTGTGTGAAGAGTGCTGCCTAGGCTTCCATTTATGCCTCTTCTAGTTGAAAGAATGTCCTGATTATTTGAAGCATTTTATCTGATAGTTGTTTCAAGTATTGTAGAGGTTGTCAAAGATCTGATATATCCCAGTTTGTCTCATCAATACCCCACCAAAAAATCATTCTAAACAACCCATCCTACCCCATACTACCCCTGCATTGCATTGTGTGTCAACAAAAGGATCTAACCCATCTACAAAAATGCACAAGGAAAATCAGGATTATACAATGTCTTCAGTAACCCTTGCCTTGCATTGAAAATATCTCCATGATCTGGGAGTGACAACTTGTGAAAGTCAGATTTGGAGTGTTGATCATATTTTCCCAAGGCATTTTCATACTATTTGCATAAATTGAGGGATATCTTCATCTCCTTCACCATTTGGGGGTTACAATATAGGTTCTCTTACCTTGGTTGAAAGCATGCAACCTAAAATAGTGAGGATAAGATCAAAATCCTTTCAAAGTACTATCCATCTCTCCATAAATATGAGTGTCGGTTATATAACCTCCCGGATACAAAACGACACACATCATGATCTATCCGACTTCAAGCTTCATGCCATATCTACGATGCTTTGATAAGGCTGAATAGGAGAACAAATTTGGATACCAAGACCCAAGAGATATGATTTTTGTTTGGTACATCCATGGTTCGCACATACCATTCGGTGTTTGGAGGAATTTTTGGGCAACATGCAGATACGCAAGATTTTTATATCGCATCCTGGGAGTAGCGTGGGGAAAACTAATGGTAGTGGGAAATCATCACGCACCATTGGCGCATAGTTCAAAGAGGGATTTTGGGAACCCTTAACATGATAACTTCAGGACCTTTACAAACTATAGGCGTTAGATCCAATGGATCTAGTGGATCGGGGAGGAACATGACCTAGTGGATCCAATGGATTTGGTGGGTTAGGAGGAACAGGACACAGTGGACCCAAAGTGGATCTGGTGGAGGGAATAATGAAGGAAACACCGAGAGGAACCAATGATCGAGATCAGAAGTACAAGGACCCCAGCCACCCCTAAGTGTTTTTGAGATGTATTTACACTTATCAAAATATAGGGTATTGAAGATTTTGCAGAGAATATACACAAGTGCAAGTTAAAATGGTGTGTGAAGGGGATCACTAACCCAGAGTAGAAGGGAATCCAGTTTGTAACTACATTGCAAGGGCACATGCATATTTGGTATAGGAAAGATGATTCCCATCAAAGCGTGGTATACTATACCACGTTGAAAATTATTTCCTAGTAGAGATCCATATTCTAGAGTTCGAGAAAAAGAGCATCAGTGCTTTGAAGGAGATCCGGCAGAAGGAATGGAAAAGTCGTGTGGGAGTATGATGCATGGTTTAAAACTCTCCTATCAAAACTATCATATGACATTCACCCCTCACAACATGCTCAATGGTTTGTTGGAGGGTTGATCACTCCATTTAGGAGGACATTGTCACATAAAACATTCACCGACACTTGCACGAGGCTTTTAGAAGCTTCCTTATGTAATGAAGGTGTTAAGAGTGTGGATACTGGTGTTAGTCCATTTTTGGAGGCCCAAATTGCTGCAATGGCGAACCAATTAGAGAAGCTATTTGTAAACTTAGTGCATGAGGTTCGTAATGGACTTTGGTGTTCAGACTGTGAAGTGGAGGGATATGCAAAGGATAGTTACCCTTGGAATTCGGTGCGCGCTATGGTAGTAGACTATGAGATATGCCACGGGGATCATGATGCAAGTAGATTCCCTCTACTCTAGTGCGTAATCTGCAAGAATGTTTCTTTACAACTGTAAGATATGCACCTCTACAACCCATAATACCAAGGATCGGCAGATCGATTGATTAAATCCATGATGTTATTGATCATGGTGTGCACCATACTAGCCTTGTTGGTAGTTCTAAGGATGATGATCGATGTTATGAAGGGCACATAGATGGAGGGGCACATGGAAGAAGTGTTTGCAGAGGATTTCATGGTCATGGTAACCAAGGTGGAGGACAGAGTGAGTTACCGTAAGGAACATGTTATAATTGTGGGTCTAAAGAACATTATAAACGTGAGTGTCTTGATCTTCTATAATGTTCATTATGCGAAGATAAGCACAAGTACGAAGAGTGTCTAGAACTCTATGAGCATATGAACCAACAACACCGGAAAGACAAGGGTGCTGCTATGGTAAGTGTCAAGAAGGATGATTCACAATGGATTCCAAGAGTGGTGCAAGAGTTAGAACTAGAACCTATACTAGTGACAACGGGGTAGAGGCCACATGCACCATGGAAATTCCAAGACCTAGGGCACTAGTGTCAAGAGAGGAGGTAGTACATGGAAAGTACCCAGACCCCGCCAGCAGAAAGAAGTGTACCAGGAGGCTATGGATGTGATTCAAAGTTTACAAGGGGAGATCTAATGTCTCAAGGAGTAGTTGAGATAGGTGGAGCAATAGAAAATACCGAGGTTCTAAGGTGTTTTCACTCTCAAAATCCCTCATTTTTTAATTCAAATTCAAAAAATTTGAGCTCACACCCTCAAGAAGTGTTCAAGTAAAGTTGGAAGTATGAAAAGATAAAGAAATTCATGCTTTGAAGTTGTTTAAACTCTTTAATCTACATGTTTTGATAAAAAATTTGTTTTCCTATCCTGGACGCGTGAAAATTTTATTGTTTTCCTCATTTGAATGAAATTTCCAATCTTTCTATGGCCATGAATCATTGAACCTTTTATTACTTTCAATTCCATGGTTCGTGAAAGAAATTTTAAAATTAGACGCAAAATGGTGGAGTTTTCTTCTTCTCTGCATTTTTCCACAATCGTGAAGGATGGGAATTTTCTTCCCCATCAAATTTTAGCCCCATTATCCATGGGTACATGGACATATCTAATTGGATGCGGTAGGATGATTCTTTTTTACAAACTTAACATTTTTTTATTTTAGCAAAAATGTCAAATTGGTCTCGCGGTCATGGAAGACTCCGATTGAAGGATTAGTGGAAAGGTGGAAAGGAAGATCCTTTTTTTGTTTTGATCATTTTTGTAAAAAGGGATAAAATTCATAAAGTGACCCACAACCCCAATCATGTTGTGAGGAAAAAGTAAAATGTTGAGCCCGCATTGAAATTCAAAGCAGGGAAGCAAGTCAGTAGAGAACTTTGAGGTTTTGAGCTTTTTTTTAAAAGGGGTTAAAATTCATAAAGTGAACCGTAACCCTGATCATGCTATGAGGAAAAATTCAAATGTTGAGCCCACATTGAAATTCAAAGCAGGGAAGCAGTCGGCAGAGAACTTTGAGGTTTTGAGCCTTTTTGTAAAAAGGGCTAAAATTCATAAAGTGACCCGCAGCCTTGATCATGCTATGAGGAAAATGTCAAATGTTGAGCCCGCATTGAAATTCAAAGTAGGGAAGCAGATTGGAAGAGAAATTTGATATTTTGAGCCTTTTTGTAAAAAGGGATAAAATTCATAAATCGAGCAGCAATTCCTTCACCAATCACGTGAAGACACTTGTCGAGCCTATATCAAAAGTGGAAGGGCGGACCAAAAATGTAAAAAATGCCAAATCTCTATAAAGTCACAAAATGTAAAAGGCATCCTCCACGCCCGCTCTAGTAAATTTCTCCCACGTGGACAACTCTGGTTTAAATTTTCAAAGGCAAGATGAATAGTTCAAATTCAAAGTTACAAAACGAGTGTAATAGCTGCATTATGAAAAGTTTGGTTTTTCCCGCCATTGGTGTTTCTTCACGAATCAAGAATCGAGCAGAGGACGTGAATGATTGAAAAGATTGTAAACCATTTCTTGTTAAGAAAGAAGAAGTTCTAACCATTTCTTACAAGGTATTTAATGGTTTCTTCACGTAATTGTAAAGGGTTAGCGATTGATCTTATAAACTCAAGAGGGCATTATACCTAGAAAAAGAAAAGGAGTTAGCCAATTTTCTTCTAATTTCCTCCATTTCTCAATTTCTTCCATTCTCACATTATGTAAAACTTTTATGTAAGCAATTAATACAAGAAGTAGTTTCAGATTTCTTTGACTAAGGGGTTTCTTAATACTTGGTGATCAAAGTGATTTCTATTTGGTCTTGTTACTATTCATAGAGTTGTTTCTTCCCATAAATGCATGTGTTGAAGTTTCTAACTACCGTGTGTATAGAAATTTTATTTTATACCTGTAGCATTAGTTCTCCTACCTCTATTCTCACTCCCTTTCCCACCTTTAGACAAATTATTCCCTAGAAAGAGATTGCTAGCTTTGTTATAGGATCAATGGAGTGCCCTTGTTGGATCCCAGTCAAAACGCCACCACAGAAATCCATGCTTTCTCATGCATGCATACATGGTAGTTGCACCGGTTAAGTAGAGGGACTTAGATTCCCATAGTGTTGGCAAGAAATCCACAAGTTTTTCCACCCAAAAAATTTCCTCACCAATAATTTTTCGCGCCACCGTGGGGCGAATTTAGTAGCATCTACACCTAAATGCAACCGCAAGGTCAGAAAATTCAAAATTCAAAAAAAGAGAAAATTTTCTGGAATTTGAATGGCTATATGAGCCACATGGATTCAAATCATGGCTATTCCAAGAAACCCTCTTGTTGAAAGACCCAAATTTCTCTTCCACATTCAAGAAGACATTGCTTCAGATTTGAGAGAAGTTATTTGGCATAATACACAAAGTGTGAATCACTACTTCATTGCCACAAGAATTATGGACCTTGAAGAAGAATGTGTCGCTGAAATGGAGAGCCAAAGACAAATTCTAGCACCGTAAAGAAGATCATAGATTTTCAAGCTGGCAGATAGAAGATACACCCAAAAACAGAGACAAGGAGGTCAAACTGGTCCCATTTTTTAGGAACTTCAAAGGAGACAAGAGTTACTCAGAATCCAAAGGCTTCCTTTTCAAGCAACCGGTCATGTTGGGAACCTAAGTGTTGCTAATCCTTTAGATGGTGAATTTTCATACATCAATGAGAACCTTGTAGACTTCACTAACATAGAGACCGAAGAAGAAGCTAGAGAAAGAGAGGTGAGAGATAAAGAATAAATAAGATCTCAATTCAAAGAAATCAAGAGACTTCAAGCCGAGGCAGATGAAAGAACAGTAATAGAATCCACATCCTTATCAAGGTTGGAAGCTAGAAAAATAAATAGAATGGAGGATCTTGATTGTGATCATGAGCGTGAATGTGATAGTGAGGCACGTAGACCTAATGTACCATGGGGAGGAAACACTAGTCCACTGGCTCTTTCTCAATCACTCCATGAGCTACTGAGAGGCTCAAGAAAAAACTTCCCAAAAATTAGAGGGGATGGTTCTCAACTCCTTGAAGAGTATGTAGCAGCATTTATCACTGCTTGCAGTGTGTTGGGTGTTGAGGATGAAGATGTGTCAGTTCGAATCTTTGTGGATTAAATTCAAGAGAAAGCTACTGAATGGTTCTACATACTACCCCTAAGGTCCATCACCTATTGGGAGGATATAAGAAGTTCATTTGAACATAGGTTTAAGAGCACAGAAGATTGTCAAGATTTTTTTGTCCAATTGGTACAAATGAAGAAAGAAACCTTTGAGTCGATGAGGGACTTCGTAGCAAGATATGATAGAGTGATAAGAAGGATCCCTGAAGATGTGGTGCCTGTTGAAAATAATTTGAAGAGGTTTTTCATTAGTGCTTTGCCATCAGAACTAGGTTTCTTCCTCAAAATTCCCAACCAAGAACATTGAGGGAAGCCCAAGACTATGCAATAGAAACCAATGATGATCTAATCCTTTTCAAAAAGGTGAAAGGCCCCAATGGAAAGCAAAATGGTTAGAATTTAAACTTTGTCACCATAGATCCAATGTTCCAAAAAATGGAAAATGACTTGGTTGCCTTGAAGAAGCAACTATCTCGAGATCACAATGCAGAATGCTTCAAAGAAACCAAACCCTCCAGATAGGCCAAGGATTTCTCCACCTCCTTATTGGCTTGCTCTTGAAGCACCACCATTCAATTCCATCTGTGACACCAAAGATCCAAAGGAGGAAGTAGAAATTGATGAAACTGAAGAAGAAAATATGGAAGAATATGAAAAATATCTTGAGGTCGAGGAAGTTGATATGCACAATGGCCTAATTGAGTACATTGATGACGAAGATGAGGATGATGAAGAAGCTCCAAGTTTCTCATGTGTTGTTTTCACTCGTGCACAATCTGGAAAGGTTATTCATCCTCAACGGTTATGGTAAAGGATAAGAAGAATAAAGAATATTCTCCTCCAAAGGTCACACAAAATAAAATCATCAACAGAGGATCACCATTACCACCTTCTATGGAGTCAGCCAAAGAAAAACCATACTCACTGATTGTCAGGGATCATGCTATTATGCCAAGTAATTCATCTAATTCTTCTCCCAGCTCAAATTTTGTTAAGAACAATTCTCCTTTAAATGTTGTTCCTGTTAAAACATCTAAGGTTCAATCAAAAGCTATACCCTCAACCCCTTCCAAGCCAATTGCTACACCCGAAAAGGAGAATTCAACACTGAAAGTAGCAAAGCCTCTACTATGTAAATCTTCTTCCATTTCTTGAATCTCTTCCTCACTCACCATAACCCCATTTGACTTTTTGGAACATGCAAGAAAAACCAAATTCTGGCTCTAGAAATAAAATACCTACAAACACACCCCCGCCTAGTTTGACGGGTTCATTAATGCGATTTGTGATGGTAACCCTATATCCTCGAGTCCTAATTATAAAGTCTTAATGTCCACATAATCCACACCACCATCCTAAAACATGCTAGCCCTCAGCGCCTCCAAAACCAACAAGGTTGAACCTTTCTACCTGTCACTCCTCATTAAAGGCTTCCAGCTAAATAATTGTATCATAGATTCCAGAGCCTCAGACAATGTGATGCCAGCCAAAGTTACAAATTCTCTAGGCCTCACCTTGACCTAGGTAAATGGCACCTACTACTCAATGGAATCCAAACAAGTGCCATTGGTAGGAAGAATCAAAGATGCACAGGTAGCACTAGCTGATTTTCCAGACAAGAAGGTGCTCCTAACCATACTGGTAGCAGACATCCCAGCATCCTTTGGTATGCTATTGAGTAGGATTTTCTGTAGAGACCTGGGTGGAGAGATAAAAATGGATTGGTCATCTGTAACTATCCTAGTAAAAGGTGAGATGAAGAATTTTCTACCAGTAAGAAAGATGAAGTTCATAGTACGAAAGTCTGATGATCTAAAAGCAAACATTCTCTTTCAAGATTGTGGGCTAGGAAACTACTTCCTCACATCAAAAAAAGAGGAGAACTTTCCACTTCTCATGGAGGAAGAGGAAGATCAAATTTAGACAATGGAATTTGATGGTATTCATTCCAGTGTAGGCTTGGGATCTAGTGTAGTATTATACTCTCCTTCCAATGAGTTGTACCCATTTGCCTACAAGTTGTAGTTTGATAATACCAATAAAAATGTAGAGTATGAAGCACTACTCTTAGGCATGCATGTAGTAGAGGACATGGGAATCAAGAAACTGAGATGCCAAGGTGATGAAGAGTTTGTAGTAAAGTAGGTCTGCCAATAATATTAGGTGAAAAATCCAAGACTCTAACATTACAAAAACAAAGTGTGGGACTACATTGAATCTTTTGATGCATTTTCCATTGAAGCTATTCCAAGGAAAAAAATGAAAAGGCTGATTCTCTTGTAGTTTCAGCTTCCCTAGTGACACCTCATCCTTCTTTTGGTAAAGACAAAATGACCATTGAAATGGTATTCAGGTCTAGCATACCAGACAATGCAAATCATTGGCAAGTCTTCAATGATGATAACCAAGTTCTAGTCTTTTTAGAGCAAAGGGATAATTTCAATAATCTCCTCTTCGAAGGAGGTGAAAATCCACACCGAGAATTAGTCCCCAAAGAAGAGAAAAAGGAATTAAAGGGATTGATGATGAGGAAGTAATCAAATTGGAAGGGAAAAAAATTCCAAAAAGGCCTAGTCTCTTTAGAAGACCTCTTTGACAAACATGACATATTCATTCAAGAGAAAGAAAATAAATCTTCTTGATGCCCAACTGATTTTGATAAAGAAAACATTGGTACCCTGAAGGAGCCAAGGATGGTCAATATTGGAAAATGTCACTCTCCCGAGGAAAAAAGATGGTTTTTTGCATTACTTGAGAAATGCTCAGATGTCTTAGCCTACTCTTATGATGAACTCAAATCCTTCCAGCCAAAGGAAATGCATCACTCAATTCCTTTGAAGTAGGGTGTTAAGCCCTTCAGGAAGAAACAAAGGCCGTACAACCCAAAGATTGCTGATACCATCAAGGAGGAGGTAACAAATATGCTTAATGCAAGGATCATCTTTCCCATCCACCATTCAACATGGGTGGCTAACATTGTGTCAGTGTGAAGAAGAATGGTGAAATAAGGATATGTGTATATTTTCGCAACCTGAACTAGGCATCACTAAAGGACAATTATCCTCTTCCTATCATGGACCATATCCTACAAGTAGTCACTGGATCTGAAATGCTTTCATTACTTGATGGATTCTTAGGATATAATAAAATCAAAGTGGTAGAGGAGGACTCGCACTAAGACAACCTTTACAACACCTTGGGGAACTTTTGCCTATAGCAGAATGCCTTTTGGCCTAATCAATGCAAGAGCTACATTCCAAAGGGCGATGGATTTAGCCTTCAAATATCTGAAGCATTGCATTTTCATATATCTTGATGATCTCACAAGTATTTTAAAAGAAGAAGGAGATCATATCTATCACTGGAAGCAAGTATTTGCAAGGTGTAGGAAACATGACATATCACTAAATCCAAAAAAAGTGCTTTTTGGAGTCAAAGAAGGCAATTAATTTGAGCACATTTTGAACAAACATGGAGCACACATTGATCCTGAGAGGATTAGATCCATTCAAGCACTAGCCCTTCCCACAAGCAAGAAAGGATTTCATTCATTCTTCGGAAAGGTGAACTTTCTTCATCATTTTGTGCCTAAGTTTGTTGAGTTGATGAAGCACATCACTTCCATGATGAAACCACAAGCAAACTTCAAATGGAACAATGAAGGGAAGGTAGAATTCGAGAGATCAATAAATCCATTGCCAAGGCTCCAAATCTTATATCTCTAGATTTTAACAAATAATTCATCATGTATTGTTATGCATCAGAACATACACTCTCTGCCGTTCTCATTCAGAAAAATGATGAAGGCATGGAAGAACATATTGCTTTCATGCGTTATCCTTTTAAAAATCATGAGCTAAAATACAACCAAATGGAGAAGCATGCCTATGCAGTAGTCAAGGCTATAAAAAACTTCAGGTTTTACGTCCTCAATTCCCATACGGTGGTGATGGTCCCGATAGTGCAATCAGGTCCATCTTGACACAGTAGGATCCCAGAGATAAAAGAGGAAATTAGATTACAAAGACTCAAGAATATGACTTGGAGATTCGACCCTATAATATGGTAAGGGGAATTGTCTTGTGTAAGTTGATTGCTGAAGATGAAACACTCAAAGTTCAACATGGCGAAGAAAATTGTGCTTTCTCAACTTATTCAGAAGACAACCCATAGGTTCTCTTTGTCACCACTACTGATGAGTGGTATGTTGATATTTCTTATTACCTAACTTATGGATAACTCCCCCCCATCTTGATTACAATAAAAGGATAACACTCAAGCTGAAGGAAACTAAATTTGTAATTTGGAATCATGAGCTTTACAAAAGAGGCATGGATGGTTGTTTCCTCAAGTGCGTATATAAAGAGCAACAATAAAAGTTTCTTAAAGCATACCATAACCAAGCATGTGGTGGAAAATTTTCAGTAATGATCACTGCACACAAGATCCTCTCGAGGAAGGTATTATTAGTGCACAATCTTTACAGACACTCAAGATTGGGTTTTAAACGTAAAGCATGCTAACAATTCGTTGGAAGACCACAACTTACTGCATTACCACTCAGGCATGTGGTTATTGAAGAACCATTTCAACAGTGGGGGATGGACTTCATTGGTGTTCTAAACCCTCACTCAAGTGTGGGGCACACCTATGTACTCACAACAACAGAATACTTCACCAAATGGGTGGAAGCCATTCTGGCCAAACAAGCCAACACTGAAACAATATGCAACTTCATCAAGGAGAATATCATAGTCCGTTTGAGTGCCACAGAAGATTGTAGCAGATAATGCTACCTATTTCTCTTCAAGAGAGCTGACCAAGTTTTTCTATAGCTACGGAATCTCCCTATCTCATTCTTTTGACTACTATCCACAAGGAAATAGACATTTGAATCAAGCAACAAGAACATTGTGACCATTGTCGCAAGCTTGTAAATGAGAATCAAAGGAATTCACACAAAATTTTATACAAAACATTGTGGGTAGATAGGATCACTCCTAAGAAGGAAATAGGTATGTCACCATTCCAATTGTTGTATGGATTTGAAGTAGAAATTCCTCTCACGATCGAGATGCCAGCTCTCAAGCTGCTACAGGAAATAGAAGATGGTTAGTACAAGGATTCCATTGACAAGAGGATCCTCTTTCTTGAGAAGATGGAAGAAAATAAAACCCAAGTGGTGGATCACATTAAGGAGCACCAATTGAAAGTAAAGAATATTTTTTATAAGAAGGCCAAGGCAAGAGAATTCAAATTTTTAAACTTCATCCCGCTTTGGGAAAAGAGAAGAGAACTAAAAGGAAGCCATGGAAAGTTCAATTCATTATGGATCGACCCATTCAAGATTTGTGAAGATTTTGGTGAGAATTATTTTCTTCTCTCATATTTGGATGGAATGCTGTTGGAATTTCCTCGTAGTGGGAAATACTTGAAATTTTATCATCAGTGAAAGCGGGTTATTCCCCGCCTTGTACCATAGTTGTGTTTCCCTTTCCATTGTGTGGTTTTGTTTCCCCTTTTATTATGTTTCGTGTGTTTCCTTCCCATTGTGTGCTTGTGTGTTTCCTTCTTGTGATATTTCTTTCTCAAAGTTATACATGACTCTGCAAGGCCCAATGGATAAGGCACTGGTCAAAAAATTACAGGGTCTATAGATTGAGATTATGGATTCCCATGACATGTCTTCATTGTCCTTACTCTATGTCATGTCCCCAAGCTAGAGCCATTTCTTGTCACCCTCAAAATACCCCCTCATTTTAAAATTCAAATTCAAAAAATTTGAGCTCTGTCGTCGAAGTGTTCAAGTAAAGTTGGAAGTCCAAAAAGATAGAGAAATTCATACTTTGAAGTTGTTTAAAGTCTCTACTCTGCACATTTTGATAATTTTTCCGTTTTCTTATCTGGACATGTGAAAATTTTATTTTTGTCCTCATTTGAATGAAATTTTCAATCTTTCTATGGCCATGGATCATTGAACCTTGTATTGTTTTCAATTCCTTGGTTTGTGAAAGAAATTTGAAAATCAAGCACGAAATGGTGGAGTTTTCTTCTTCTTTGCATTTTCCATGATCATGAATGATGGGTATTTTCTTCATTGTCAGTTTTTGCCCCATTATCCATGGGTGCGTGGAAATATCTAAATGGATGTGGTAGGATGGATCCTTTTTTACGAAATTAATGTTTTTTGTTATTTTAGCAAAATGTCGATTGGCCCCATGGTCCCTGAAAGACTCGATTGGCTAATTGGTGGAAAGGCGAGATCCTTTTTGCATTTTGATTTTTGTAAAAAGGGATAAAATTCATAAAGTGACCCGCAGCCCCGATCATACTATGAGGAAAAATTCAAATGTTGAGCCCACATTGAAAGTCAAAGCAGGAAGTAGGTCGGTGGAGAACTTTAAGGTTTTGAGCCTTTTTGTAAAAAGGGCTAAAAGTCATAAAGTGACCCATAACCCCAATCATGCTATGAGGAAAAAGTCAAATGTTGAGCCCGCATTGAAATTCAAAGCGAGGGGAAGCAGGTCGGCGGAGAACTTTGAGGTTTTGAGCCTTTTTGTAAAAAGGGCTAAAATTCATAAAGTGACCCACAACCCCAATCATGCTATGAGGAAAAATTCAAATGTTGAGCCCGCATTGAAAGTCAAAGTGGGGAAGCAAGTCGACGAGAACTTTGAGGTTTTGATCCTTTTGTAAAAAGGGATAAAAGTCATAAAGTGAGCCATGATTCCTTTGCCAATCAAGTGAAGCCACATGTCAGGATTATATCAAAAGTGGAAGGGTGGACCAAAAATGTAAAAAATGCCAAATCTCTATAAAGTCACAAAATGCAAAAGGCATCCTCCACGCCCACTCTAGTAAATTTCTCCCACGTGGATGACTCTGGTTTAAAGTTTCAAAGGAAAGATGAATGGTTCAAATTCAAAGTTACAAAATGAGTGTAATAGCTACATTATGAAAAGTCTAGTTTTTCTCGCCATTGGCATTTCTTTGCAAATCAAGAATTTGAACAGACGTGAATGATTGAAAAGATTGTAAACCGTTTCTTGCTAACAAAGAAGAAGTTGTAACCATTTCTTACAAGATATTTAATGGCTTCTTCACACCATTGTAAAGGGTTGGTGATTGATCTTGTAAACTCAAGAGTGCATTGTACCTAGAGAAAGAAAAGGAGATAGCCAATTTTATTCTACTTTCCTCCACTTCTCAATTTCTTCCATTCTCACATTATGTACAAATTTGATTTGAGTAATCAATACAAGAAGGAGTTTCTATCTTTCTTTGACTAAGGGGTTTCTTGATACTTGGTGATCAGTGAATTCTATTTGGTCTTGTTTCTATTCGTAGAGTTGTTTCTTCCCATAAATGCATGTGTTGAAGTTTCTAACTAGTGTGTGTGCAGGAATCTAATTTTCTACCGCATCATTACTTCTCCTACCTTTATTCTCACTCCCTTTCCCACCTTCAAAGCAAAATTCTTCCCTAGCAAGATATTTCTAGTTTTTCCTCGGGGTCAATGGAGTGCCTCTATTCGATCCCCGATAGAAAGGCCACCATAGAAATCCACTCTTTCTTGCACATGCATACATGGTAGTTATTACCGATTAAGTAGAGGGACTTATATTCCTATAGCGTTGAAATAAATCCACAAGTTTGTTCACACTGAAAAAATTCCTTGCCAACATAAGGGATGACCTAGATGAGGTCAAGGAAGTATGTAAAATGTTAAGGCAAGAGAATATTATTCCCTTGCTAGGAGAATGGATGAGGGAGAAGGTACCACACACGGAGTAGAGTGCGAGAGACATTTTTTTCATGCAAACCTTCCTCCTCATATCCTTGAATATGACAAGGAGATTACTTTAAATGTGGTTATTGATGGATGGCTTCTGAGCAATATCCTCATTGACATGAGAGCAGAGGTGAATGTTCTTACCTTAGATGTCTGGCATTAGATGGGAAGGCCCACATTGCAGCCATCTTCAAATGTGTTGTATATGGTGAACAAGACTAAGGAAATGCCCATTGGAGTCCTGAAGGATGCATTTATCACCATTCAAGGGGCCAAGTTCACTAGAGACTTTGAAGTCTTGGCACTCGCTAAGGTAGAAAAATTTCCAGCATTGCTTGGGTGCCCATGGTGTTACAAGAATAATGCCGACATAAGGTTTAAAAAAGGATATATCAGTTTTGAAAAAAGGAAGAACGGGTGGTCATCCCTTTGACGAATGGGAATTCAGTGCCCTACATAGAGCCATTGGGAGAAGAAGTCCTTGATAGAATCTATGTGTGCTCCATCAGAGATCCTGAGGTAATTCACCCCATAGAGGGAGTCATCCAATTTAAAGACACTCAATCTGTGAGTGATACCACTAGCATGACATGTGATAATTGGGCACATAAGACTTATGAGTTATTTGGGTGTCAATTAAAGGACATGTAACAAGGGTGACAAAGGTGCACTCAATCAAGCACCTATGAGAAAATAAATTATCTAGCTACTTGAGGGGAGCATACCCTAATATTTTTCTATAGGAAATAGAAGCTTAGTGGATAAATGAGGACAAAAGAAGAGGAATTCTCACCTATAACCTACTTTGGACTGCAACAAGTTTGTGGGCTACACATAGGGAGAACCTCCTAGAGTGGCACAAGGTAAGAATCATGCTCTCTATAAGGTTTTCAATGAGGAACACGCCCACGGCTATATAATACTACCATGGTAAAGAGACTTCATTTCATATCCAAGCATGTGAGAAGGCTTCGATAGGAGGCATAGAGGCCTTACCACCATCATTATGGGTGCATAATTTATATTCCACACTACAAGGATGTGCACACGCATGGTATATCCACTTAGAAACACGTCACCAAATGGGAAATTGGCAGGAGCTGACAACTGATCTCATCCAAGATTTTGAATATTGAAGCACAAAACCATCAATGGATAAGGAATTACAAGTGATCAAGCACCTTACGATGGGGGATAGTTCCATGGCAGAATACAAGCTACTATATTTTCTAGGTGAGCCTTTTTTTAGAGGCACGCTTTGATGGGGATGAGTTAGAGGATATGTAGTTTGAGGTGCATGCATAGAAAAGGAAATATGGTTTATGTCATAGATGGAGAGGAAATGGAAGGTCTAGATGTTAACCACTCTGTAGGTACACATGATGTTATATATAACACCGATGAAAGCACACCCTCCTACCACGAACCCCTTAAGATGAAGAAGGTTAACATTGGGACGAGAGGTAGGACCTAAGGAGGCTATCATCGGTGACTATTGGTGGAAAAGGAAATTTCAAAGATCATTGATCTTTTGTGCGAGTTCCAAGATTTGTTCCCATGTAGGTATTATGAACTCAAAGGCGTCCACCATTCCTTGGGGAGATGAGGATAAAACTCGAAGGAAGGTGCGCGCCCAATCCGAAAGAGGCCATATTAGATGAACCCAAATTTGTGTGTATGGGTCAAGGAGGAGATAGAAAAAATGATAGTGTTAGGTATCATTGAGGTGGTTGAAGAGTCAAAATGGATAAGCCCAATGGTCATCAACATCAAGAAGGACAGGAGGATCAAGATTTGTGTTGACTACAAGGATTGTTTGAGCATATGAATCGAGTAGAACCTGGAAGGACAAGGGTGCTACAATGGTCAGTATCAAGAAGGAATACATATAGTGGATGCCTTAGGTAACATAGGATGCGGAGTTTAAAGCATGTCTTGGTAACAACAAGGGAAAAACTACGTACATAAGAGAGGTACCAAGACATAAGAACCTGGTTTCAAGGGAGGAGGTCATTCATGGAAAGTATCCAGACCCCACGCATCAAAAGGAGATATATCAAGACACCATGGATGTTATTCGAAGCTTACAAGGGGAGATCTAGTGTCTAAAGGAGAAATCTAGGAAGGAGGAGCAAGGAAGGAGGGTCGAGGTGCAAAAGGATGACTTGGATGAGGTCAAGGACATGTGTAAAATGCTAAGGTGAGAGAATATCATTCCCTTTCTAGGATCATGGTTGAGAGATAAGGTACCACACACCGGAGGAGAGGCGAGAGATAGGTATTGTATGTGAACCTTCCCCCTCATAGCCTTAACTATGACAAGGAGATTACATTGAATGCAATTGTAAATAGATGACTCCAAATCAATATTATCATTGGCACAGTGTGGAGGTTAACATTGTAACTTTGGATGCCGGCATCGATGGGAAGACCTTCATTACAACCATATTCAAATGTGTTGTATATGGAAAACAAGACTAAGGCAATGCCCATCAATGTCTTAAAGGATGCAGCTATTACGATCTAGGGAGCCAATTTTACTGGTGACTTAAAAGTCTTGGCACTCACCGAGGTGGATAATTTCCTAGCACTACTTGGGCGCCCTTGGTGTTATAAGAACAATGCGGACCTTCGGTTCAAAAAGGTTACATCATATTCGAGAACAAGGAGGAATGGGTCATTATACCCCTGGCTGATGGGAAGTCGAAACCCTATATTGAACCATTGGGGGAAGAAGTTCTGGACAGGATATATGTGTGCTCAATTAGAGACCCTGAGATGATACACCCTACTAACGGGGTTATCCAGTTTGAAGATTCTCAGTCAGTGAGTGATACCACCAGTCTGACATGTGACAATTGGGCACATGGGACTTATGAATTAATGGGATAGTAGTTGAGAGGGTCGGTGACCAAGGTAACAAATGTGTGCATGGTTAGGCACCTTGGAGGAAAAGAACTGCCCAAGTATTCAGGAGGAGCCTTCCCTGAGATCTTTCTATAGGAGGTGGAAGCTCAGTGGAAGGATGAGAAGGAGACAGAGGAGATGTTAAGTTATGTCTTGCTCGGCACAACATCTTGGTGGTGGGATACACATCAGGAGATCCTTTTAGAGTGGTACGAGGTAAGAATTTCTCTCTCTGTCATATTTTCTAGGAGCAATGTATCCACCATCATGAAGGAGTACCATGGGAAGTAGCCCACCTCTTTCCATATCCAAGAGTGTGAACGGGTTTGGAGAGAAGGCATGGAAGCTTTTCCACCATCCCTTTGGGTGCACAAGTTGTATTCTACACTTTGCATGGTTGTGCACACCAATGGTATATTCATTCGGAGACACACTGCTAGACAAGGAATTGGCAAGAGCTCGCAATTGACCTTATTCAAACCTTTGAGTATCAAAGTACCAAACCATCGGTTGATAAGGCCTTGCAGGGTATCAAGTGCCTTACCATGGGGGATAGTGCTAGGATGGAAGATAGGCTATTGGAATTACTAGGTGAACCAAGATTGGGGGTGTGCTTTGAAGAAGAAGTAGAGGAAATAGAAGAGTTATAGCTTGAGCATGCATGTTTGGAAAAAGAAAAAGGAAAGTTGGTGTATGTGATTGATGGAGAGGAATCAAAAAGCTTAGATGTTATCCATTCTGTAGGGATGCACAAGGTAGTAGATAATGCAGATACCCACGTGCATGCCTACCATGAGCCCTTAAAGATGAAGAAGGTTAACATCAGTTCAGGAGAAGAACCTAAGAAAGCTATTATAGGAAATTACTTGTCGAAGAAGGAAGTATCTAAGATCATTGATCTGCTGCATGAATTTGAGGATTTATTCCCATGCGAGTACCATGAGCTCAAAGGCATTCATCATTCCTTAGGGGAGATGAAGATAAAATTGAAGGATGGTGCGTGCCCGGTTAGGAAAAGGCCTTACCAGATGAATCCCAATTTATGCGTGAAGTTTAACAAGGAGATAGACAAAATGATAGCTTATGGGATCATTGAGGCGGTGGAAGAATCGGTTTTGATAATTTTGATGGTAATCAAGATCAAGAAGGATGGATGATTAGGATCTGTGTGGATTATAGGGAATTGAACATAGTTTATTTCATTGATCCCTTTCCGACCCCCTTCACTGAAGAAATTTTGGAAGGATTGGGTGGACGTAAAATCTATTCCTTTATAGATGGATTTTCAGGGTACCACCAAGTCCGGATTGCAAAGGAGGAGCAAGAGAAGACAACCTTCACCTCCGAGTGGGGAAGTTTTGCATATATGGTCATGTCATTTGGGTTGAAGAATGTGCATGTTGTATTTTCACACATAGTGGTGCAAGCATTCCAGGACTTCATCGATAAGTTTCTTTTGGTCTATTTGGATGATTGGATAGTATATGGTCTAGTTAAATACCATTGTGACAATTTAAGGATAATGTTTGAGAGGTGTAGGAAGTTGAGGATATCCCTCAACATCAAGAAATGTGTGTTTGCTACACCCTTTGGGACTTTATTGGGGCATATCATATGTAAGGAGGGCTTGTTGGTAGATCCCACTAAAGTTGCAATTATTGTAGGGTTTAGGGAGCCTACTAGAAAGAGTGCAAAGTGCATGAATTCCTTGGGCATATGAGATATTACAGGAAATTTATTAAGGGATATGCCAAGATTGTCGTGCCTTTAGAGGAGCTGCTTAGACATAAAAGTACCTTCCATTAGGGAGAGGCGCATGACGAGAGGGTGTTTGATACATTAAAAGATTATCTTATCACCGTGTGTATTTTACATTTTCCCTCTTGGGACAAGCCCTTTCATATCCATGTAGATGCCTCAGGGACCACCATTGGAGCAGTGCTTTCACAGTTAGGTGAAGGTATTGTTGATCATCCTCTATGTTTTGCAAGCAGGAAGCTAACTCTAGCAGAGAAGAATTATACCACAACTGAGTGCGAGGCATTGTCAATGATCTACGTGCTTTTCAAGTTTAGACGATGATTCTGCTAGAAACATCCTTTTTGTTTCACACCAACCACATGGCATTAAAATATTTGGTGAACAAGCCCATCCTACAACAATGCATATGTCTATGGGTGTTGTCGTTTCATGTGTTTGAATTCACCATTGTAGTGAATCCTAGAAAAATCAATTGTGGGACTAATCATGTGTCAAGAATTGATTCAGGGGAGGACGCATAAAGTATTGAGGAAACAATGTCAGATGTGTAAATGTTTATATTGTGGCACATGCCCTCATATTTGGAAGAGATTGCAATATTTTTAAAGGAAGGTGTGGCGCTGGAAGGAATGAAGACTTTAGAGAAAAAGCAGTTGGCCATACACGTCATGCCCTACATGTTAATTAGTGGAGACTTATACAAGTTGGGACATGATGAATTTTTTCACAGGTGTGTATTAGAGCATGAGTTCTGGCCATTATGGAGGAAGCACATAGAAGAAGTGTGGGTGGGCATTATGCAGGTGATGTCACAACACGTAAGATATTAATGGCAAGTTTCTTGTGGGAAACCCTGTACAAGGATTGTAGAGACTATTGTAAAGCATGTGACCATTGTCAGTGCCTTGGAAAACTAGGAAAGAGAGATGAAATGCCTTTGTGCCCTATCCCTAATGCGGATCCTTTTGAAAAATAGACAACGAGACTTTATAGGACTGTTGCACCAATGGCGCATAGATTGTGTCACATTATGTCATCACTTATATGGATTACCTAACAATGTGTGGGCAGAGAAAGTTCTACCTAAATATTACATAGCCACAAAATCAGCAAGGTTCTTGTGGGAGAACATTATCATGAGGTATGGATGCCCGTTGAGTTTGACCAACGATAGGGGTATGCATTTCTTGAATGAGACCATGAGGATCCTATTATCAAAGTTCATGGTAGCTCATCACAAGACTACGCCCTATCACCCATAAGCGAATAGAACCATGGAAGCATTCAAGAAAATACTAAGCCATACCTCGACCAAAATATGTGATGTCAGAAGACAATATTGGGATGACAAAGTATCAACAAAGTATTGTGGGCTTACAGGACAATGTATAAAATCCTAAACAAAGCCACACCTTTTTAGTTTTTTTGGTATGGAAGCTATCTTTTGGTTGAATTTATGTTACCTTCTCTGCGAATAGCAGCGCTTAGAGAGGGTTAGTCGATGAACAAGCAGTGGAAGAAATAATTGATGAGTTAATGAAGCTGGATGAGAAACAATCACTTGTCAGGTGGAGCCAAACAATGGAAAAATAAAAGCAGAAGGCTTAGCATGATCGCCACATTAGTAACGAGAAGTTTGAGGTTGGAAAGATGGTGTTACTATATGATTATAAGTTTCTTCGCCACCCTGGAAAGTTGAAAGTCCATTGGTTGGGTTCTTACACAATCTCGTACATCCTTGATTTGGGCACATGCCGATTACAAGTGCTAGATGGGAAGAAGTTAACTAGACACTAAAATGGTAGTAGGTGAAGCCCTAGTATAAATAAGTCTTCATGGTGTTTGTAAATAAGGAAGTCTTACGAGTTAGTATAGAAGTTTCCTTTATGCTTTTCCCTTTCTTGTGTTTCCCTTTCGCGTTGTTGTTTTGTTTTATGCCTGGGCGCACAACAGTAACCTTATTACTATTTTGGAAAATTTGTGAGTGCACAGAGGACCACACATCGTTTTAAGTGTGGGGTGGAGGAATGTGAAAGAGTGCATGATTAGAGTGCCCGAAAGTTGTGTTGAAAAGCCTTTGTTGAATGGCCCGATTGAAAGAGGTGTATAAAGAGAAAAGATGGAAGAAGAATGGTTGGTGCCAAGATAAAGCTACTTGTAGATCCCATGTACTAAGGAGGAGAATGCACATTTAAGCAACACAAGGTAGGTGAGAGCAAGAATCAGGATAGAAGAAGTTCCTTGGCGTGGGTTATGCACGCGCAAGAGTCTCCTATCATGTTGGATTGGTTGTGCACCACAAGTTTGGAGAAGTTATTGCGCATGTTTGGCACATGAGTGATAACGCTCAAGATGGGCTTTGTTTGAAAAATCCTCATTAAATAAAAAAGTACGGTGGCGAGGTGAAGTAGCATTTAATGTTTAAAAAGAGAAAAAACTATAAGTAAAGGGTTGAGGCACTTTCATTTTCACTTTGCGAAATAGAGAAAGGAGTGAGTTTTATAAACTAGGGTTTCCATATTCGATCATGTGAAGAAAGATCTGTGAGATTGAAGTGTGAGCAGCCAGTTTGAGTTTGCAAACCAGAAGGAAGGGGTTACATGGGCATGAAAAGAGTTGTGAGGAGGTGTTGTCTTGTGGAAATTTGATCCCAGTTAGGGTTCGACAAACTAGGGCATGGGTTCAAGAGATTTATATCACAGATTTGAGATTGGAGGTTGGAAGAAGTAGGAAAGAGTAACAAGGAGGGATTGGAGTGATAAGAAGACCTTGATAATGGCACCCAAGAAAGGAAAGGGCAAGGGCAAGGCCAAACAACAAAATCCCGATGTAAACACATGATGAATGGTATGTGGAGATGCAATACCTAGATGGGGTGATGATGGGTAAGGAGTGGGAATCCCACCTAAGAAATGTGCCTGTAAGTGATTATAACCACCAAAAAAACATGATAGAGAAGGAAATGGCACTGGAGTTAGTGCACCCCATGAGTAAACGAACACCAGAGGGCTTGCCAATCTACGATGATGACGTTAAGGTCAAAATGGAGAAGGCAGGGTTGTTGTAACTCTATGAGTTTCCCTATTTTGGAAAACTAGAGTGCCTGTATCAATGGTTAATGTCGCGGGTACATGAAGATTACTTCCACTTTGTAGGGTGCAAGATGCGCATCACTCCCTAGCTTATCTCTCACTTCACAGGCCTTATATGTGAAGGAAACAACTTGGAGGATGACCTGAGTGACAAGGAGGAAATTTAGGAGACCATAAATGAATATTCCTGCAAGAAGGGGTCAAACAACATTTTAGACATCAAGGACCCCGTGATGAAAATGGCGCGCGTCTATAACAAAGTTGAATGGCAGGAGAGATGGACCCAAGTCAATAAGCCTTGGTTACATGTTTGTAGGAAAATTACAGAAGGCACCATATACAACTTTTCTCGCTTACATTCGAGAGAATATTGTCGATTTCGTGAAGGAGGAAAAGAATCCTCTTCGGAAACGTCCTCCTAACCATTGTATTTTTGGATATTGGAGTGCACGGCGCACTGACAAGTTCGTATGAGAGTAACCTACTGAGGATCCTTCGCCCACAAAGAGATTCAAGAAGTATGCCTATGACACAATAATGGCACCCCATAAGTCAAAACTAGATAAATAGTATACACGCCGGAGGAACACGTTCAGGGGAAAATTGGAGGATCCCTAAACAACTCCCAACATGCCCACCGAAGGGGAAGCCGAATTTGATGTTTATCAACATTTCTTCCTAGGCAGGTTCAGGCTAATAGATGAGTCATGGAGCCCTTGGTGCAAACTTCCTTTCGCATTCACTACTCAATACTTCTAAGCGGGAGTAAATAGATTTAAGGAATCAAAGAAGTTAAGGTGGAACTAGGTAGTCTAGACCGGGAGCATAGAGAGATGTGGAAAATATTAAACTACCCTAATGGCAAGCATGTGTACATAGAAAGGTACGTGTCGCACGAGGTTCGATGACAAGGCCGATAACACTACCCATTACAGGAGGATCCACGGTGCGTGTATACCTCCGTATAAGGCCAAAGTTTTAAAATGGCATGTACCAGAGAAGAAGTTTTAAAATGGATCCTTATATCCGAGGATCCCATGGAGAGGAAGAAGCCCATGCCCAAGAAGAGGGGAAGAGAAGATAAAGCACCAAGTGTGCAGACTGCTCAGATAGTGAGCATGCCAACAACAAGTGCCAAGCCAAGCACTTACATGCGGAGGAAGAAGTCCCTAGTGAAGGAGAAGACACCAAAAGTGGAGGCACCTAGGCAACCACTCACCAAGGAAGAGTCTCCTGAGGAAGAAGAAGAGGTCAAATCCCCCATCAAGGAGACACCTCTTAGGAAAAAGTAGAGGGTGGAAGAGGAAGTTGACTCGGAGGAGACCGATAACTTGGAGAAGTACATGGGTAAAAGAGAAGGCGAGAGTGAAGAAGATGATAGCAAGGAAGAAGAGCCTGAGAAGGACCAGGAGCCACATGTGTTTAGTGTGTACGACTCGGGAGAAGAGAGCGGGAAGAGAAGTAGGAGTTCATATTCATGTGGTGCAAGGGTGCATAGGATGAGGAAGGCACCGGAGACATGGAAAGGAATGAGGAGGTTGGCAGGAGGAAAAATAGGGAGCTATAAGTTTCACAAAGGAGTAGATCACTGAGGTGGTAGAGAGAGAAGCAAAGAGAATGCTTGAGGCCCTGGTAGACCAAGAGTTGGAGCACAACACTGACATAGTGCTAGAGGAAGGAGAGGAAAACATTGATAAGGAGCATGGCAAAGCATGGGAGGAGGTCCTACTCTAACAATAAGTTTTTCAAAAGGCTTGCGCTTAAGTAGAAGAGCCCTCGATACAAAACAAAGACAAGTAATGGGCTACATTAATGACTTGAGGAAGGTACCATGCATGTGACCCACAGAAAGGATTTTAGCCATGGGGTCATTTGAGAAGGAGGGCACATACCCCAGAACAAAGAAGATGCTCTCTTAGGTGTTTAAGTCCCACATTGATGAGCAGACTTCGAATTCTACCAAGGATCGATCATCACAATACAAAAGTCTAAAGGATCCAATCCCTTGGTGAATGCCTAGGAACTCTCAGATGAGAAAGTTTGTAACACGCTCAACAAGGTCACGGTTGAGATAGAGGCTAGGCTCTTTGCGCATAATGACAGAATAAGAGTATTGGAGGAGAAACTAGGGAAGAAAGAGGAGGAGCTGGTGGAGAAGACCCAGAGCTTGAAGCAGGAAGAGTTGATTAGCACATAGCTAAGGTGTGAGTTAAAGGAAGAGAAGAAAAAGGTGCAAGAAGTGTATAAGAAGATGGAATCTATCAAGGGTGCCATCCTTTTAAAGCACCCAAACTTAGCACCACCCGCACAGAAGTACTCATCCCTTCTAGAATGTATAGAAGATCTAACGTGCATCCTCACTATGGAGAGATGACCTTTGGCCCTAGAGTCTATAGAGGAAGTGGTCGTGAACTTAGAGGAGGATAGGTTGAAGGTGGTAGCACTCGTTGCAGAGTATAGTTAGGTGCTCACAAAAGTTAAATTTATTTCCCAATCTGCTGAGGTCGTATATGATACCTACGCAGATAGGGATAAGGTAGCAAGCTCTTTGGTCACCACACTTGAAGCAAAGCTGAAGGAATTCCATGAGAAGAACAAAGGAAACAGGACATAGAGGGACAAGGTTCTTGCGAAGTGGAAAGCAAATCTGAGGCGATTGAAGCTTTAAGGAGCTTAATCAAGGCCCAGCTAAAAGAACTATATCTTCATATTACTAAGAGGATGGACATGCTCAAAGACCTGGGAAAGGAAATGGAGAATATCGTGGACACTTTGGGTACCCAGGGAATTGGCCTAAGTTTTGACGAGGTGAGCATCCTAGTCGGTGACCTCTGTCAGAAGGCATAGAGTGAGGTCGACATTTGGAACAAGCTGGAGCTAGAATTACAGAGGGATTTTCCCAGCTTGCTAAATTGATGCCCTCCCCATTCTTCATTCTTCCCCTATTCTTTCATTCCTTTATTTAAGAATACACCTTGGTTCTTTAAGGAAGGATACATTCTTGACTAAGTAGATTATTTCGTGGACGGAGAACAGGTGTAGTGTGGGGGCACAACATGTGAAAGGATCGGGACTTAGTCATTTTGGATGTCCGGAGTAGAACACATGAAAATCATGACCCGGTTGCGCGTGGATAAGATGTCAGCCTGGTGACAGGTTGGCCTAGGATGGAGCATGCTTGTGATGGAATCTTCTAGAAGAACATCATGGAATAAGGTGGAGAGCTCAGGCCTGGAGAAGCATGCTCACATGGAGGACCACATTCGGACACTTGGCACCAGATTTGAGGGCATTGGAGGATGGGTTGGTAGTCCAAAAAAGCTATAAAGAAAAGCATCTGTAGAGACAGAAAGAGATATAGATACATAGACATATAGACATAGAGGGATATACATATGGAGATATACATACAAGTATCCATATAGACACCTAGGGAGTGAGTGGAGCTCTACAGAAATGTTACGAGGACTCTGTCGGTGAATAGTTGTATTTGGGAGAGAATGCATTAGGCCTAGGGGTTGTAAATTTTCTTTTGGGTAGCTTAGTTACATTAAGTCCAGTGTAATGCATGACTATGGTCTGCTTCTTTGTGACCCTCTGTAATGGTTCCATGGATGTAATAAGGTTACTGTCATAATATATACATGAATATCAATTATTCTGATGCATGTTTCTCTCTTATGAATTCTCTTTCCTTTCATGCTAAGTATGAATGCTTGTATGTTTCTTTCTATCATAATACATGTTATGGATTCTATTAAACACTCGATCTGAAGTGACTGCAAGGATCTAGAGGCTGTTTTGAGCCCTATGGTTCTTGTATGTCTTAAACTTCCCTTCTAAAATATCTTACACTAATCATAGATGATGTTTCCCACTAAACTCACATAAAAGAGAGACTCGGTACCACCCGTGTGTGCCTCGGGTGAGTACTCAACTTTCACTAGGTAATAGGCTGGCACACATGGGATTCCTTTATTTTGTGATAGGAGTAAAAATGACTACATCTTGGTTCATTGCTGGGCCTCTTTTTGAAGTTGTAGTGGGATTTAGCATACATCATGATCTATGTAATGAGTAATGACAGAGTGGTTAACATTGGAAAATTTTGAATCATGGTGCAATAGCACAGAGGATTGAATTTTCGAGAGATTCAAAGACTGGACACGAGTTTAATGCACATATATGGGTAAAAGAGAATCTCTACCATGATCTATATGAAATGTTTTGTGTTGTTTCCCTGTGGAACTGTATGAATGGCTCTCATCCTATGCATCTAGATCAAGTTCGCATTATAGATCACATGTGTGGACCCAAGAAGAGTACCAAATACTACGAGGATGTATTTATGACGTGGACTGTCTTTGTGGATCATTGGTGGAAAGGAGTATTGGCTAGCTACACTCTGGAGTATGCCATTTCCACATATTCTTGTTCGGAGGTTGCTGAGTTTGAGTTTCTGAGGGATCCCAGAGGATCATTTTTATGTGTTGTCCCTCTGGCTTTGAAGATCTTGATGATTACCATGAGTTTAGAGGCTTTCCTAATGGTCGGCTAAACCATTCTGAGTGTTAGGTGAGGAAGCTAGGGTGGAGGAAGATGACAGATGTTGCGGTGGAGAAAGAAAGGGAGGAGAGATGACTCAAGTATGGTGAAGCACATGAAAGGGAGATTTCTAGATGATGTAAGGTTGCAGGTGTGATGGATGTATGGTGGTAGATGTTACGGGAAGGATTTGAGGTTCACACTAAGGATGTGGAGCCTGAGCAGTCTGTGTGACCCCATCTTGGCAAGTGCGTGAGAGAAACCCCTTCAGCTTTTGATGAGAGTTCATCGCATGGAGAAAGAAGAACCATTGGCGTGCATCTGAGCCCACCTAGTGACCAAACCCTGGTGCTTGGTTTTCCAAATCAGGGGGATAATATTACTAATCCAATTGATTACATTGGAGGTGATCGTTCTATGCCTAGGAGGTATAATTTATTTTTGGTACTTCTATGGCTTCAAACACCAGCCCAATGTTAGGACCTTTCATGCAAGGTCTATGCACACAAGCATTTTTATTGCATCTGGAAGTGGCATGGGGTATACTATTGGTAGTGGGGCATTGTCGCAGACCATAGGCGTATAGCTCAGTGGAACTGTGGGAACCCTTGGCATGACCACTTCAGGACTGGTGGGCCTGGTGGATCTGGTGGTTCAGGAGGAGTAGGATTTGGTGGGTCTAGTGGATCTAGTGGTTCAGGACCTGGTGGGCCTAGTGGATCTAGTGGTTCAAGACCTGGTGGACCTAGTGGATCAGGTAGTGGAGGAAACATAGGTAGAAACCAAGGATCTGGCGGAGGAGGATTTGGACCCCAACCACCCCCACAAGTTTTCTTTGAAATGTCTCTACATTTTCCTAATTATAGAGGTATTGAGGATGCTGTGGAACATGTTCACAAGTGTGAACTACTATGGTGTGCGAAGGGTGTCACAACCCTAGAATGGAAGGCTAGTCATTTTGCAACCACGTTGCAAGGGTGCATGCATAGCTAGTATAGGAAGTATGACCCCAATCGAAAGTGGTGGATTATACTACCTTAAAGAATGCATTCTTGGTAGAGTTCCACATTCCTGAGTTTGAGAAAAGAGCATCAACACTTTGAAGGAGATTCAACAAGGAATGGCAGAGAGTGTGTGGGAGTATGATGCATGCTTTAAAACTCTCTTGTCTAAATTATCATATGATATTCACCCTTCACAACATGCGCTAGTGGTTTGTTGGAGGATTGATCACCCCTTTTAGAAGGGCCTTATCTCAAAAACTTTTATAGACCTCGCCCGATGCATTAGAAGCTTCCCTACGCACCAAGGATGTTGGTAGTGTTGAGACTAGTGTTAGCCTATTCTTAGAGGCTCAGATTGTTGCTATGGCCAAGTAGTTGGAAAAAATGTCTGTGAACTCAGCCCATGAGATGCACAGTGGTTTATGGTGCACAAATTGTGAGATAAAGGGGCGCGTTAAGGATAATTTCCCCCAAAGGATAGTACGCATTGTGGCGGTAGAATGTGAAATTTCGATGGGGACCATGATGCAAGTAGATGTCCCTTGCTGCAATGCACAATCAGGAAGAATGTATCTTATTATTGCAAGATTTACACTTCTACAACCCATGATACTAAGGATTGTAGGCTCATTAATCAAATCCATGAGGCCATCAATTATGGGATGCGCCAAACCAGCATTGCGAGTAGTTCCAAGGGTGATGATTGCCATTATGAGGAGCGTGCAATTGGAGGTGCACGTGGAAAAGGTTTTCAAGGAGGATTTCATGGTCATGGTAACCGCGGAGGAGGAATGAGCGAGTTCCCACACGGAACCTATTTCAATTGTGGATCTATGTAACATTACAAATGTGAATGCCTAGACCTATTGCAATGCTTGTGGTGCAGAAAGAAGCATAAGTATGAGGAGTGCCTATAATTGTTTAAGCATATGAATTAGCAACACCGGAAGGACAAGGGCGCTGCGTAATGGTCAGTTCAAGAAGGAAGACATAGAGTGGATGTAGGTTTGTAGCCTATCTTAGTAACAACAAGGGTAGAATCTGCATGCATGCAAGAGAGGTACCAAGACAGAAGAACCTAGTTTCAAGGGAGGAGGTCATTCATGGAAAGTATCCAGACCCCACGCATCAGAAGGAGATATATCAGGACACCATGGATGTTATTCAAAGCTTACAAGGGGAGATCCAGTGTCTAAAGGAGCAATCTAGGAAGGAGGAACAAGGAAGGAGGGTCGAGGCATAAAAGGATGACCTGGATGAGGTCAAGGAGGTGTGTAAAATGCTAAGGTAGGAGAATATCATTCCCTTGCTAGGATCATGGTTGAGAGAGAAGGTACCATGCATCGGAGGAGAGTGCGAGAGATAGGTATTACATGTGAACCTTCCCCCTCACAGCCTTGACTATGACAAGGAGATTACGTTGAATGCAGTTGTAGATGGATGGCTCCTCAGTAATATCCTCATTGACACAGTCCGAAGGTTAACATTCTAACTTTGGATGCATGGCATCAGATGCGAAGACCCGCATTACAGCCATCTTAAAATGTGATGTATGGAAAAAAGACCGAGGCAATGCCCATTGGTGTCTTAAAGGATGCGGCTATTACTATCCAAGAAGCCAAGTTTCTTGGGGACTTGAAGTCTTGGTGCTCACCGAGGTGGACAATTTCCTAGCACTACTTAGGCGCCCTTGGTGTTACAAGAATAATGTAGACCTTCAGTTCAACAAAGGGTACATCATCTTCGAGAATAAGGAGGAACAGGTCATTATACCCCGGCTAATGGGAATTTGACATCCTATATTGAACCATTGGGGAAGAAGTTTTGGACAAGATATATGTGTGCTCAATTAGAGACCCCGAGATGATAAACCCTAATAACGAGGTTATCTAGTTTGAAGATGCTCAGTCAGTGAGTGATACCACTAGTATGGCATGTGACAATTAGGCACATGGGACTTATGAATTAATGGGATGGTAGTTGAAAGAAAGGGTGGTGACTAAGGTAACAAAGGCATGCACTACTAAGTGCCTTGGAGGAAAAGAACTGCCCAAGTATTCGGAGGAGCCTTCCCTGAGATATTTCTGCAAGAGGTGGAAGCTCGGTGGAAGGATGACAAGGCGAGGAGGATGTTAAGTAATGTCTTGCTTGGCACTGTGACTTGGTGGTGGGCTACACATCAGGAGAGCCTTATATAGAGTCTCATGAGGTAAGAATTTCTCTATCTGTCATATTTTCTAGGAGAAATTTACCCACCATCATCATGTAGTACCATTGGAAGGAGCCCACCTCTTTCCATATCCAGGAGTGTGAATGGGTCTGTAGAGAAGGTGCAGAAGCTTTACCACAATCCCTATGGTTGCATAAGTTTTATTCTACACTGCAGGGTTACGTGCACACATGGTATATTCATTTAGAGACATGTCGTTAAACAAGGAATTGACAAGAGCTCACAGTGAGATTATTCAAACCTTTGAGTATCGTGAGTACTAAACCATCGGTTGATAAGGCCTTGTAGGGTATCAAGGACCTTACCATAGGGGATAGTGCGAGAATGGAAGATAGGTGTAGGAAATACTAGGTGAACCAAGATTAAGGGTGAGCTTTGGAGAAGAAGTAGAGGAAACAAAATAGTTACTGACTTGAGCGCATGTTTGGAAAAAAAAAAAGAAAGTTGATGTATGTGATTGATAGAGAGGAATTGAAAAGCTTAGGTGTTAGCAATTCAGTAGGGATGCACAAGGTAGTATGCATTGTAGATACCCACGCACGTGCCTACCTTGAGCCATTAAAGACAAATAAGGTTTACATCGGTTCGGGAGAAGAACCTAAGGAATCTATTATAGGATATTACGGTCGAGAGAAGGAAGTATCTAAGATCATTGATCTGTTTTGTGAATTTGAGGATTTATTCCCACTCAGTACCATGAGCTCAAAGGCATTCATCATTCCTTAGGGAGATGAAGATAAAATTGAAGGATGGTGTGCGCCGGTTAGGAAAGGGCCTTATCGGATGAATCCCAATTTGGCATGAAGGTTGAGGAGGATATATACAAAATGATTGCTTTTGGGATCATTGAGGCAAGTGGAAGAATCAGAGTGGATGAGTCCAAAGGTAATCCACATCAAGAAGGATGGATGGATTAGGATGTGTGTGGATTATAGGGAATTGAATGCAGTTTGTGTCATTGATCCCTTTCCGACCCCCTTTACTGAAGAAATTTTGGAAGGAGTCACTCAACGTGAAATCTATTCCTTTACGGATGGATTTTCAGGGTACCACCAAGTTCGGATTGCAAAGGAGGACCAAGAGAAGACAACCTTCACCACCAAGTGGGGAATTTTTACATATACAGTCATGCCATTTGGGTTGAATAATGTGTGTGTTGTCTTTTCATGCATAGTGGTGCAAGCATTCCAGGAGTTCATCCATAAGTTTCTTTGGGTCTATTTAGATGATTGGACAGTATATGGTCTAGTTAAAGACCATTGTGACAATTTAAGGATAATGTTTGAGAGGTGTAGGCGGTTGAGGATATCCCTCAACGGTAAGAAATGTGTGTTTGTTACATCCTTTGGGACTTTATTGGGGCATATCATATGTAAGGAGGGCTTCTTTGGTAGATCCCGCTAAAGTTGCAGTTATTATGGGGTTAAGGGAGCATACTAGCTAGAGCACGGTGCGCAGATTCCTTGGGTGTATGGCCTATTACAGAAATTTATTAAAGGATATGCCAAGATCACCGCACATTTAGAGGAGCTACTTAGACATAAAAGTTCCTTCCATTTGAGAGAGGCGCAAAGAGAGGGAATTTGATACATTAAAATATAGGCTTATCACTATGCCTATTTTACATTTTCCCTCTTGGGAAAATCCCTTTCATGTCCATGTAGATGCCTCAGGGAACGCCATTGGAGCAAAGTGCTTGCACAACTAGGTGAAGGGATTGTTGATCATCCTCTATGTTTTGCAAGTAGGAAGCTGACACCAGCAGAGAAGAATTATACCACAACTGAGTGTGAGGCATTGTCAATGATCTATGCACTTTTCAAGTTTAGACAATATCTGCTAGCAACACCCTTTGTGTTTTACACTAACCACATGGCATTAAAATATTTGGTGAACAAGCCCATCCTACAAGGGCGCATATGTCGATGGGTGTTGTTGTTTCAAGAATTTTAATTCACCATTGTACTGAAGCCTGGAAAAATCAATTGTGGGCCTGATCATTTGTCAAGAATTGATTCAAGGGAGGACACACAGAGTATTGAGGAAATAATGCCAGAAACGTAAATGTTTAGATTGTAGTGTGCACCCTCGATTTAGAAGAGATTGTAGTCTTTTCAAAGGAAGGTGTGGCACTAGAAGGAATGAAGACTTTAGAGAAAAAGTAGTTGGCCATACGCATTGCACCCTACATGTTAATTAGTGGAGACTTATACAAGTTGGGACATGATGAAGTTTTGCATAGGTGTGTATTGGAGCATGAGCGCCTGATCATTATGGAGGAAACACATGGAGGAAGTGCGGGTGGGAATTATACGGGTGATACCACTTTGCATGTAAGATATTAATGGTAGGTTTGTGGTGGGAAAACCCTGTACAAGGATTGTAGAGACTATTGTAAAGCGTGTGACCATTGTCAGCTCCTTAGCAAACTAGGAAAGAGAGATGAAATGCCTTTGGGCCTTATCCTAGCGAGAGACTTTTGAAAAATGGGAAATAGAATTTGTAAGACTTATTACACCAACGATGCATAGGATGTAGGTCGAGTTATTTCATCACTTACACAAATTACCTAATAAGGTGGGTAGAGAGTAGCAATGTTCTTGTGGGAGAACATTATTACGAGATATGGATGCCTGTTGAGTTTGACCAGAGATAGGGGTATACATTTCTTGAATGAGACCATGAGGATCCTGTTATCGAGTTCATGGTAGCTCACCACAAGACTACACCTTATCACCCATAAGCAAATGGAACCGTGGAAGCATTCAAAAAAAACTTTGAGTCATACCACGACCAAAATTTGTGATGTCGAGGAAGACATGATTGGTATGAAAATGTATCAATAATATTGTGGGATTACAGACAACATATAAAAGGTTGAATAAAGCCACACCTTCTTAGTTGGTGTTCGACACATAAGCTATCTTGCCAAATGAATTTATGTTACCTTCTCTATAAATAGTGCATGCAGGAGGGTTATTCGATGAACAAGCACCTTTGGAAGAAAGAATTCATGAGTTAATGAAGTCTGGATGAGAGATGATCACTTGCTAGGTGGAGCCAAACAATAAAAAAAAAGAAAAGAAAAAGGCTTGTCATGATCACTACATTAGAAACAAGAAGTTTGAGATTGGGAAGATGGTGTTCTTGTATGATTCTAAGTTTCGTGCCCTCTTGAAAGTTGAAATTCCATTGGTTGGGTCCTTACAAAATCTAGTACATCCTTGATTCGGGTGCGTGCACCTAGAAGTGCTATATGGGATAAAGTTTCTGGAAACTTCAATGGGAGTAGGTTGAAGCCCTACTATAAATAAGTCTTCTTGGTGTCTATAAATAAGGCAGTCTTGCCAATTAGTTTATAAGTTTCCTTTATGTTTTTCCCTTTCTTGTGTTTCCCTTTCGCGTTGTTGTTTTGTTTTGCGCCTTGGGCATCAGTAAAATTATTACTATTTTGTAAAATTTGTGAGTGCACAAAGGAATGCACATGATTTTAGGTGTGGTGTGGAGAAATGTCAAAGAGTGCATGATTAGAGTGCTAAGAAAGTTGTTTTGAAAAGTCATGTTGAATGGCCCGGTTGAAAGAGGTGTATGAAGAGAAAAGATGGAAAAAGAATGGTTGGTGCCAGGATAAAACTACTTGTAGATCCCACATACTAAGGAGGAGAAATCACATTTAAGCAACACAAGGTAGACAAGAGCAAGAATCAGGATAGAAAAAAATTCCTTCGGCGTGGGTTACGCGCATGTAAGAGTCTCCTATCATGTTAGATTGGTTGCACACCAAAAGGTTGGAGGAGTTGTCGCGCGGGTTGGGCACGTGAGTGATTACGCTAAAGATGGGATTTGTTTGAAAAAGCTACATTAAATGAAAAAAGTATGGTGGTAGGTGAAGTAGCATTTAATGTAAGAAAGAGAAAAACTATAAGTAAAGGGTCGAGGCACTTTCATTTTCACTTTGCGAAATAGAGAAAGGAGTGAGTTTTATAAACTAGGGTTTCCATATTCGATCGTGTAAAGAAAGATCTATGAGATTGAAGCATGAGTAGCTAGTTTGAGTTTACAAACCAGAAGGAAGGGGTTACACGGGTGTGAAAAGAGTTGTGAGGAGGTGTTGTCTTATGGAAATTTGATCCTAGTTAGGGTTCAACAAACTAGGGCATGGGTTCAAGAGATTTATATCATGGATTTGAGATCAGAGGTTGGAAGAAGTAGGACAGAGTAACAAGGAGGGAGTGGAGTGATAAGAAGACCTTGAAAATGGCACCCAAGAAAGGAAAGGGCAAGGGCAAGGCCAAACAATAAGAACCGACGTAAACACAAATGAAGAATGGTATGCGGAGATGCAATACCCAGATGGGGTGATGATGGGTAAGGAGTGGGAATCCCACCTAAGAAATGTTCTGTAAGTGATTATAACCACCGAAAAAACATGATAGAGAAGGAGATGACACTGGAATTAGTGTGCCCCACAAGTAAACGAACACCAGAGGGCTTGCCAATCTATAATGATGACGTTAAGGTCAAAATGGAGAAGGCAGGGTTGCTGCAACTCTATGAGTTGTCTTATTTTGCAAAACCAGAGCACTGTATCAATGGTTAATGTCGTGGGTACACAAAGATTACTTCCACTTTGTAGGGTACAAGATGTGTATCACTCCCTAGCTTATCTCTCACTTCACAGGCCTTATATGTGAAGGAAATAGCTTGGAGGATGACCTGAGTGATAAGGAGGCAATTCAGGAGACCATAAATGAATATGCCTACAAGAAGGGGTCAAGGTACTACAACATTTCAGACATCAAGGACCCCGTGATGAAAATGGCCACACATCTAGTAACAAAGTTGAATGGCAAGAGAGATGGACCCAAGTCAATAAGCCTTGGTTACATGTTTGCAGGAAAATTGCAGAAGGCACCATATACAACTTTTTGCTTACACTACAGAGGAGATTGTTAGTTGCGCGAAGGGGGGATAGAATCCTCTTCGGAAACATCCTCCTGACCATTATATTTTTGGAGATTGGAGTTCCTAACACACTAGACAAGTTCGTATGGGAGTACCACGCCAAGGATCCTTCACCTACAAAGAGATTCGAGAAGTATGCCTATGACACAATGATGGCACCCCACAAGGAGTGACTGGAGAAATGGTATATGCACCTGAGGAATGCGTTCGGGGCAAAGTGGAGGATCCTTGAACAACTCCTAGTAGCCACTAAAGGGGAAGCCAAATTCACTGTTTATCAACATTTTTGCCTGGGCAGGTTTAGGCTGATAGATGAGTCATGGAGCCCTTGGTGAAAACTTCCTTTCACATTCACTGCTCAATACTTCCAAGTAGGAGTAAATAGATTTAAGGAATCAAAGAAGTTGAGGCTGGAACTAGGTAGTCTAGACCGGGAGCATAGAGAGATGTAAAAATATTAAACTACCCCAGCGGTAAGCACATGTACATAGAAAGGTACGTGTTGCATGAGGTTCAGATGAAAATTCTAATAACACTACCCATTGAAGGAGGATCTGTGGTGCGCATATACCTCTATATAAAGCCAAATTTTGAAAAGGGCACATAACTAGAGAACAAAGTCTCCATACCTAAGGATCTCATGGAGAGGAAGAAGTGTGCGCCCAAGAATAGGGGAAAAGAAGATAAAGCATCAAGTGTGCAGACTGCTCAGACAATGAGCATGGCAATAAAAAGTGCCAAGCCGAGCACTTACATGTAGAGGAAAAATTCCCTAGTGAAGGAGAAGATACCAAAAGTGGAGGCACTTAGGAAACCACTCACCAAGGAAGAGTCACCTAAGGAAGAAGAAGAGGTTGAATCCCCCATCAAGGAGACAACTCTCAGGAAAAAGCAGAGGATGGAAGAGGAAGTAGACTTGGAGGAGACCAACAGCTTAGAGAAGTACATGGGTAAAAGAGAAGGCGAGAGTGAAGAAGATGATAGCAAGGAAGAAGATCCTGAGAAGGACCAGAGCCAAATGTGTTCATCATGTACGACTCAGAGAAGAGAGTGGGGAAGAGAAGCAGGAGTTCATATTTTTGCGCGGCGTAAGGGCACATAGGATGAGGAAGGCACCAAAGACATGGAAAGGAATGAGGAGGTTGGTGGGGACAAATAGGGAGCTATAAGCTTCACAAAGGAGCAGATCACTAAGGTGGCGGAGAGAGAAGTAAAGAGAATGCTCGAGGCCCTAGTAGACCAAGAGTTAGAGCGCAATGCTGACATAGTGTTGGAGGAAGGAGAGGAAAACATTGATAAGGAGCATGGCAGCATGGGAGGAGGTCCCACTCTAACAAAGAAGTTTTACCAAAGGTGCACGCTCGAGTAGGGGACCCATGAATATAGAACAAAGACAAGTAATGGGCTACATTAACAACTCGAGGAAGGTACTATGCATGTGGTTCCAAAGCACATGTACCCACAGAAAGGCTTTTAGCCATGGGGTCATTTGAGAAGGAGGGTGTATACCCAAAAACAAAGAAGATTCTCTCTTAGGCATTTGAGTCCCACATTGATGAGACAGAATTTGAAGTCTGTCAAGGAGTGATCATCACAGTACCAAAGTCTAAGGGAGACAATCCCTTGGTGAATTCCCAGGAAATCTCAGATGAGAAAGTTTGTAACATGCTCAATAAGGTCATAGTCGAGACAGAGGCTAGGCTCTTTGCACGTAATGAAAGAATAAGAGTACTGGAGGATAAACTAAGGAAGAAAGAGGAGGAGCTGGCGGAGAAGACCCAGAGCTTGAAGTAGGAAGAGTTAATCAAAGCACACAGCCTAAGGCGGGAATTAAAGGAAGAGAAGAAAAAGTTACAGGAAGTGTACAAGAAGATGGAATCTATTATGGGTGCCATCCTTTTAAAGCACCTGAGACTTAGCACCACCCACATAGAAGTACTCATCTCTTCCGGAATTTATAAAAGATCTAACACACATCTTCACTATGGAGAGATGACCTTGGCCCTAGAGTCTCTTCAAGAAGTGGCCATGTGGTTAAAGGAGGAGGATAGGTTGAAGGTGGTAGCGCTCGTTGTGGAGTACAACTAGGTGCTCATAGAAGTTAAAGTTGTTTCCCAATCTACTAAGGCTGCATATGATACTTGTGCAGACAGGGATAAGGTAGCAAGTTCTTTGGTCACAACACTTGAAGCAGAGCTTAAGGATTTCCAGGATAAGAAAAAAGGAAACAGGGCAGAGAGGGACAAGGTTCTTGCTGAAGTGGAAAGAAAATATGAGGCAATTGAAGCTTTAAGGAGCTCAATCAAGGCCCGGCTGAAAGAACTATATCCTCAGATTACTAGGAGGATGGACACACTCGAAGACCTAGCAAGGAGATGGAGAAGATCATGGACACTTTGGGCACCCAGGGAATTGGCCTGAGTTTTGACGAGGTGAGCATCCTGGTTGGTGACCTCTGTCAGAAGGCACAGAGTGAGGTTGACATTTGGAACAAGCTAGAGGTAGACTTACGGAGGGATTTTCCCAGCTTGCTGAATTGATGCCCCCATTCTTCATTCTTCCCCTATTCTTTCATTCCTTTATTCTTTTACAAAATGTAAGAATACACCTTGGTTCTTTAAGGAAGCCTACATTCTTGGCTAAGTAGATTGTTTCCACAGATGGAGAATAGGCGTAGTGTGGGGTGATGTTGGACCCCTAGAATATTGGCCAAGTATGAAGGCATGTAGGCACGCAAGGTCCCAGTTATGGAATGGCGCACAAGGAAAAAGTGTGCAAGAGAAGGGTATAAGGAAGCATGTAGCACGCGCGACATGCAAAAGGATCGGGACTTAGTCATTTTAGATGTCCAGAGAAAAACACATGTAAAGCATGACCCGGTTCCACGTGGATAAGATGTCAGCCTGACGATAGGTTGGCCCAAGATGGAGCATTCTTGCGATGAAATATTCTAGAAGAACATCATGGAATAAGGTGGAGAGCTCAATCCTGGAGAAGCATGCTTGCATGGAGGACCACATTCAGACACTTGGCACCGGATTTGAGGGTGCTGGAGGATGGGTTGGTAGTCCAGGAAAGCTATAAATACAAGTGCCTACAGAGACAGAAAGAGATATAGATACATATACATATAGACATAGAGGGATATACATATGGAGATATACATACAAGTATCCATATAGACACCTAGGGAGTGAGTGGAGCTCTGCAGAAATGTTGCGAGGACTCTGTCGGTGAATAGTTGTATTTGGGAGAGAATGCATTAGGCCTAGGGGTTGTAAATTTTCTTTTGGGTAGCTTAGCTACATTAAGTCTAGTGTAATGCATGACTACGGTCTGCTTCTCTGTGACCCTTTGTAATGGTTCCATGGATGTAATAAGGTTACTGTCATAATATATACATGAATATCAATGATTCTGATGCATGTTTCTCTCTTATGAATTTTCTTTCCTTTCATGCTAAGTATGAATGCTTGTATGTTTCTTTCTGTCACAATACGTGTTATGGATTCTGTTAAACACTCGGTCTAAAGTGACTGCAAGGATCTAGAGGCCATTCTAAGCCCTATGGTTCTTGTATGTCTTAAACTTCCCTTCTAAAATATCTTACACTAATCATAGATGATGTTTCCCACTAAACTCACATAAAAGAGAGACTCGGTACCCATGCATGCCTTGGGTGAGCACTCAGCTTTCATTGGGTGATAGGCCGGCATGCATGGGGTTCCTTTCTTTTGTGATAGGAGTAAAAATGACTACATATCTATTGGAAACAACATGTGTATTCTCCACGGACCACATGGCATTAAAATACTTGTAAACAAGCCCATTCGCAAGGCCACATATTTCGATGGGTTTTTCTATTCTAGGAATTTGAGTTCATAGTAGTTGTTTAGCCAGAAAGAGTAATTATGGACCTGATCACTTTTCTAGAATTGACTCGGGAGAGGATGTGTAAATCATTGAGGATACTATGTCGATGTGTAACTATTTAGGTTGTGATGGGAACCCTCAGATCGAGAGGATATTGTGGTGTTTCTCAAAATAGGTGTGGCACCAGAAGGGATGAAATCATTAGAGAGAAAGCAATTATCCATATGCATTGCACCCTATATGTTGGTTAGTGGTGATTTCTACAAGCTAGGATGTGATGAATTGTTACACCGATGCCTACTACAACATGAGTGCCCGACTATTATAGAGGAGGCGCATGGAGGAAGTGTAGGTGGACACTATGTAGGGGACGCCACCTGCATAAGATATTACAAGTTGGGTTATGGTGGGAGACCCTATATCAAGATTGTAAAAGAATATTACAAGGCATGTGATCATTTTCAGCACCTTGGCAAACCAGGGTGGAGGGATGAAATTCCTTTGTGCCCCATTCCAAGTACAAAGCCATTTGAAAAATGGGCCATAGATTTTGTAGGCCCCATTTTGCCAGTGCGCGCACAGAAAGGATCACACTGTGTAATCACTTACATGGATTGTTTGAAAAGATGGGCGAAGCAAAGCGGTGTTGATTAAGGATTATACGGTGGCTACAGCAATTAGGTTTTATGGGAAAATATTATTACAAGGTATGGATTCCCATTGAGCTTAACTAGTGATAGGGTGCGCATTTCCTAAATGAGACCATCAGGATTCTATTAGTAGAATTCATGGTGGCTCAGCATAAGACTACCCCTTACTATCCACAAGAAAATGGGACTGCGGAGGTATTTAATAAAATACTAAGTCATACCATGACTAAAATTTGTGACGTTGGTAGAAAAGATTAGGATGAGAAAGTATTAGTAGTTCTATGAGCGTATAAGAAAACCTACAAGAGGTTGAATAAAGCCACACCATTTCAATTTTTGTTTGGTGTGGAGGCTATCCTACCCATTGAATTCATATTACCTTCTCTGCATATAGCTCACGGAGGAGGATTGGTGATGAGCAAGTGCCGGAGGAAAGGATTGATAAATTGATGAAAGCTGGACAAGAGATGTTCATTGGCCCAATGGAGTCAAAAGGATGAGAAGTCTAAAAAAAAGGCATGGCATGATCACCACATCAAAAACAAACATTTTGAGGTTGGGCAGATGGTTTTGTTATATGATTCCAAGTTTATGCGCCATCCCGGGAAGTTGAAAGTCCATTGGATGGGGCCATATATCATCTTGGACATCCTTGATTCAGGAACTTTCTAGTTACAAGTGCTCGATGGGACAAAGCTATTATGCCACTTCAATGGGATTAGATTGAAGCCCTACTATAAATAAGTCTTCTTGTTATTTGTAAATAAGGCAATTTTTTCCATTTAGTATAGGTTTCCCTTTATGTAGTTTCCTTTTTGTGTTTCCTATTATCATCATTTGTTTTGTTTTTGTTTTGTGCTTTGGGAATTGGTAACCACATTAATTTTTTAATATTTTGTATGTGCAAAGGACCGCGCACTTGTTTTAGTGTGGGGTGGAGTGATGCAAAGTATAGGCAAGTAATAAAAATTGATCCGACAGTAGAAGTTGCAGTGAATGGCCCAATTTATGGATACAAAATGCACAAGGATGAAGGAAGTGCATAGAAGAAGAGGTGGAAGAAAAATTTGGTGTTAGGATAATACTTGGATAAACCATGTACAGAGGAAGAAGCGTAGAAACAACACAAGGTAGGCGAGAGTGAAAATTAGGTGAAGAATAAAAGAAGTGCCTTCGGCGCTGTTAACACATGCATAAGAGTCTTCTATCAGGATGGATTATTTACACACCAGAAGGTTGTAGAATGTTGCACACAATATTGGGCACGTAAGTGAAGGCGCAAGGATGGCTTGGTGGAAAAATCTGCATTTAGTGTCAAGTACGGTGGTAGGTAAAATAACATTTAATGTTGGAAAGAAGGAAAATATATAAATAAGAAGTCGGGCACTCATTATTTTACCTTGTGTTTATGAAGTAAAGAGAGTTCTCGTGAACTAGGGCATCCAAAAGTGATCTGTGCAAAGAAAAATTTAAGAAATCTAAGAGGATGTGACTAGAGTAGATCCAAAACTAGTAGGAAAGGAGTACATAGGAGTGGAGGAAATTCATTGAGAAGGAAGTTGTTGAGAAGCACCGTCTTGTGGAAGAATTATTCTAGTTAGAGGGATTCTTCATAAGATTAAGCATTGGGGTTAGATAGAGTGGTCAAGTAGAGCAAGGAGAGGACATTTTGAGTATTAACCTAGCCAAAAGAATGGCACCAAAGAAATCAACCACCTCACCTAAAAATCATAAGGGAAAGGGAAAAGGGAAGCAAACGTCTACCGTCACGAGCACAAATGAAGAGTGGTACACAAAGATATAATACTGTATGGGATATTGCTAGGAAAAGAATGAGAATCTCATTTGCGAGAAGATGACTATAAGTCACTATAATCACCGACCGGCTGTGAGAAAAAGAAATGGCTTTGGAGTTGGTTCACCGAACAACCAAAAGGACACCGAGAGGGATTGCCCATATACAACTACGAAGTAAAAGTTAAATTAGAGAAGGAAAGGTTATGAAACTTTATGAATCACCCTCCTTCGACAAACCCGAAAGCACCTCTATTAGTGGCTAATGGCATGTGTTTATGAAGACAATTTTTATTTTTCGGGGTGTAAGATGTTCATAACTCCTAGTTGATTTCCAAGTTCACGGGCCTTATCGTGAATTGGATAACATTGATGATGACCTAAGCAAAAAGAAAGCCATCAAGAAAATAGTAGATGCATACGACTATAACAAAGGATCCCGATACTTTGACATTGTAGAGATCCAAGACCCCATGATGAGGATGGTCGCATGATTGGTAACCAAGCTCAATGACCAAGAGAGATGGACTCAAGTGAACAAGGCATGGCTAAATGTATACCGGAAAATATCTAAGGAGCCCATCTACAAATTTTCCACTTTTATCGCGGATGAAATAATTTTCAACACATAAGAAGGTCGAGAAGATACTATTTGGAAATTTCCTCCTCACAATTGTCTTCTCAAAGATCGAGTGCCCGATGGGCGAAATGGTTTATTTGGATGTACCCGAAAGAGGATCCCTCACCCATAAAGAGGTTCACAAAATATACTTGTAAGATCATGACAACCACTCACAAAGCGCACTTAGAGAAGTGGTACAAGTGAATAAGGGATGTGTTCGAGTGGTGGAATGGAGGATTCTAAAGCATTACTCATGCTCGTAAAATGAGAGGTAGAATTCACTGTATATCAACACTTCTACATTGGAATATTTAGGTTGACAAATGAAAACATGGGCCCCTGGTGCAATCTTTCCTTCTCCTTCACCATGCAATACTTCCAAGCAGGGGAGAACAGTTCAAAGAGACCAAGATACTAAGGTTCGACCTTAGTGAGGTGAATCAAGATAATAAAGACTTGCGTAGGAAGTTAGTTTACCCTAATAAGAGATATGTCTCCTATGAGATACATATGATGAATCCTATAACATTTCCAATCACTGGAAGGGTTGTAGCAAGAATATATCTTTGCATAAGACCAAAATTTA
This sequence comes from Taxus wallichiana var. yunnanensis, assembly GCA_018340775.1. Taxonomy (NCBI): domain Eukaryota; kingdom Viridiplantae; phylum Streptophyta; class Pinopsida; order Cupressales; family Taxaceae; genus Taxus; species Taxus wallichiana. The sequence continues at coordinate 560,733,743 of CM031240.1, forward strand.
AAAAGGACTCATACTTGGAAAATGATGTATCCATCCCTAAAGACCCCACAGGAAGAAATCATCTCGCGCCAAATAAGAGGGAAAGAGAAGAGGTGCAGAAAGCACCAAGTGTTCATACTACACAAGTGGTAAGCGCATTAGAGACAAGTGCTAAGCCCAGTACTTATGCATGGAGAAAGAAGTCCCTAGTGAAATACAAGACTCCAGAAGAAGAAGTGTCGGAGCATGAAGAACCCATAACTCAGGAGAAGTCACCAGAGGAGGAGGAAGAAAAAGTAGAATCTCCTATCAGGAAGAAGTAGAAGGTGACATAGGAGGATGACTTGGAGGATATAGAGAGCTTGGAGGCCTATAGAGGTGAAAGAGATGATGATGATGAGGAAGATGAACAAGGAGGCAAGGACCATCCTATCTATGAAGTACATGACTCAGAGGAGGAAGGAGAGGAAGAAGAAAATGAGTACATATTTGTCAAGAGGAAGAATGAAAAGGAAAAAGAGGATACTCAGGACAAAGGGGTAAGTGAGGAAGTTACAAAAGAAAAAAGGACCCCAAGCCTCACAAAGGAGCAGATAGATGAGGCTGCAGAAAAAGAAGTAGCAAAGATCATCGAAGACCTAGTAGAACAAGAGATAGAATGCAACGTAGATCGGTGATGAAGGAAGTAGAGGAGGAGAGCATAGAAAAGGAATATGGCAGCATGGGAGGGGATCCTAGTTTGGCTATAAGATTTCCTAAGGCTATGCACATAGGGAGAAAGAGCGTAGAAGCATCACAAGTTCAAATGATGGGCTACATTGATGATCCAAACAAAGTGTTGCACACGTTCTTTCAAAGCACCGTACCAATGGAGAAACTCTTGGCTATGGCTTCATTTGATGAGGAAGGTACATACTCTTGGACGAAGAAAATGCTTTCTTGGGTATTTGAGTCCCACATCAATGAGCCAGAGTTTGAAATAAGCTAAGGGGAAATAGTGAAGGTGTCAGAGTCAAAAGGAGACAACCCTTTGGTAAACGCTTAGCAACTATTAGATGAACAAATCTGTAATGTATTGAATAAGGTCTCAATTTAAGTAGAAGCTAGGATATTTGGGAGGAATGACAGGGTGAAGTTCCTAGAGGCAAAATTGAAGAAGAAGGAATAATAACTCGAGGGAAGAACCAATGACTTAAAGTGAGAGGATCTATTTAGCGTGCGGCTAAGGCATGAGTTGAAAGAAGAGAAGGCAAGGGTGCGCGAGGTTTACAAGAAAGTAGAGATGATCACAGATGCCATTTTCTTGAAGCATCTAAATCTAACGCCACCAACATAGAAGTATGGATCCACCTGGAGTGTCTAGAGGACTTGACCCACATCCTCACAATGGAAAGATGACCACTGGCCTTGGAGTCGCAAAGGATGCATCAACACACAAAGAAAAGGAGGACAAGATGAAGCTTATGGAAATTGTTGGCAAGACAAGAAAATCCTCGATGATGTAAAATCCACCGCCAAAGTCATTGAGGCTTCTATGACAACTACACCGATAGAGATAGAGTGGTGAGAATTCTGGTCACCACCCATGAAGTAGAGCTCAAGGAGTTCCTAGGAGAAGAACAAGGGGAATAGAGTGGAACATGACAAAATTCTAGCCGAGGTTGAGAAGAACTCGGGCACTATTGAGACCTTACGGGGCTTAATCAAGAAGCGACATGATTTGTATCCCTAGATCACTTAAAGGATGGATACGCTCGAGGAGTTAGGAAAAAAATTGGAGGGGATTGTGGAAACAATGAATACCTAATGAGAAAAGCTAGGCTTTGAAGAGGTGAGTGCTCTATTTGGTGACCTCTATCAACAAGAACATAACAAAGTCGATACTTGAAATAAGTTGGAGGAAGATTTGATGAAATATTTCCCTCTCCTCTTACAGAAATAATCATAGTTTCCCCATTCTTTCATTCTTCCCCAAATTCTTCATTTCCTTTATTCTTTCTCCTAACTATTCAAGGATAGTCATTATTTATCCATTGAGAAGGTGTTCCCAAGGACTTAGAATAGGCGTAGTGTGGGGTGATGTTGGGCCCCTAAAATATTGGCCAAGTGCAATAAGGCATGTGGGTGCGCAAGGCCTATTTGAAGACGGGCGTGTAAGGAGAAAGTGTGCGGGACAAGGTTCTAGGAGGGATTATTAGAACCGGTGGCACGCTTGCAAGGTAGAGAAAGGGTATTGAGACTTAGCGCGAGGGTTCATTTTAAGACACCTCTATAAAATTGAAGGTGGAAAATACCTAGCGAATATCCCCAGAACCAGCCAAATTGTAAACGAGAATTTGTGATATTCCAAAATTGAATTTTCACTTAGTTTTCGAGTCGAGAAATCGAGTTCGGACATCGACGCACCTTTTGACACGCGACAGTATGACATCAATAACCATCCTTGACGCTCGTCAAGACAACGTCAATAGAGCCCTTTGATGCACGTCAATGGGCTCTTTGACGCGTGTCAATGGGCTCTGTTGACACACATCAATGGGCTCTATTGACACGCATCAACAGATGCCATTGACGCCCGTCAATAAATCCCATTGACACATGTCAACAGATGCCATTGACGTACATCAAAAGATGTCATTGATGCATGATTTGGCCTATAAATACCCTCCCGCTAGTCATTTTCTCATTTACACTTTCCAGCTCTCGATTTTTTTTTGTAGGTATTTATGTACGTCGAAAAGCAACAAAGCGAGCGTGAGAATCAACAAGTGACTCTTCCACGTGCACGACCTCCCGAGGTTGTGCGAGACAGCCGGTGAGGGTAGAATATGCAGAGAAACTAGTTAGGGAGTCTAATGTCTTCGACACGCACTAATGGTATTTGCGAATCTAAGGCAAAGAAGGCCCTTCTAACTTGGTGGTGTGATAGATCGATCAGCGAGGATGACTGCTCGAAGGATCCAATCAATATCGAGCTCTGGCGTGATTCGATCTATGGGTTGTGGGATGCATGGAAAATGACCCGGGATGGTTTCGTGTATTTCTCCTTATAGGGTCATATGGCGAATATAGTCAACTCTATGGACGATTCTCGGCCTAGTCCAAAATTCTCTAGCTTTATTATTTGTGGTGTCTAGTAGGGACAACTGTTGAATGATGATAGGTGGAATCGGAGTAGACTAAAATACTAATGTACATAGGCCAGTGTCTATATCTAACTGACTTGTGGATTCGTTAGGCTGTGGGATTTGTGGATCACAACCGTAGACTCTTGGTTGTTGCGGTCCTGTTATGGTCATACGTGAGATCAAGTTCTAATCCCTAGTATCCAGTAGTCGTAAGCTTTCTCAGCCTCTACGTTTAGAATCAGTAATTGTGCGATTTTCTCAGAATACCTCACAGGTGTTCTAGCAACTTGAATTCTTAAGCTGGTATCTATATCTACGAGGGTGTCTCCAGCGTCTGGCTGTGGAACTAAAGGATCACACCCGAATATTTGTTCTCTTTCAAATCCTTCTACAGTCATGCGGATGTTTTCTAGGATAACCTGTAGTTTGGTTGATTTGACCAAAATGTGTGTGCTTGGTCGTCTTCTACGTTTAACCCTCTCAACTGTGACCTGATCTGTTGGAAGTCTGTTGTTGTTTGGAAGACTTGTATCCTGAGGTTTTGGTCAATGTCAGTTACTGCCACTATGATATTGGGTTGGGGCACAATTGGCTCGAAAATGTATTCCCTGGGCTCCCTAGGTCCCGTAATTGTCATGCAAAAGCAGTAATGAAACAAACTATAATAAAGTAAAATCTAAGTACACTTCTAGCATATATAATTCCTTTTTTTGTATTTTCTGGCAATTTATAAGAAAGCAGCTATCTAAAATATTTAGAATTGACAACTAAACTAATAACGTAAAACAAACAAAATAGCCGAGTGTAGCTATTTGTCTGTGCAATTTTGTATATCTATTCTAAACAACGAAATAACTAATCTATTTGCGAGATTCTCGATCCTACCTTAGAAGTGAGGAATGAATCATAGTTTCTCAGAAACTATCAATCCCCACAACTTCCCTGGCAATATCGAGAATGGAAATAACCGTAATAAAGCGATTAACTACTTTATTTGATAAGTTCTAACTAAAACTTTGAAAGATGAAACCTGGATTTCGCAGAACAGTGGCGAATCCGACGGTGTGTGTGTTCTTGTCCCCTCAGTATGATCTCCTCGTTCTTTGTGCTCACGTGAATCCAGAAAAGCGTGTAATGCTTGCATCAACAGGAATAGATATTTGGATCAATGGAAAACCTTTAGAATGCAGACAGAATAGAATGCGGATAGGAGAGGGATAGCGCAAGAGTACAGAGCTTGGCCTATGTAATTCCTAGCGGGGTCTACTGCGAATCATGCAACAAAATGCGTCAGAACCTGAAACTCATCTGTATGAAGAGCAAAACCTGCAATTTTAATGGCTGCCTAAACTATTCTACTCCAAAAACAATGATACTGTTTGCACAAGTTGGATCTGTGGCTTACCAACGGCTGAGTAATGCAACCAAGCATGTAAAGGATTTAAACTATCAACTTAAGCAAACTAGAAGACTGAACTACTGAAAATGGTGAGTTTGAAACAAGAATGAGGGGCCCAAATAATGTTTGCACTTGCACAAGTTGGATATGTGGCTTACCAGCTGCAACACAATACTAACCAAAGCACTCAATGAGAAAACTAAGAATTCTAAGCAAATGAAAACTAAATCTGCTGTAACAAGAAATTCAAAAGCAAACTTTGGAGCAAAACTCAGAACCCTTTGCTTGAGTGCAAGCAATCCATTTATAGGAATTCAAACACCCAAAGATCAAATCCAAACTGAACTCCTAAACAATAAACAAAGGAAAAACACTATTCCAGGGGACCAAAAACATTAATGCATGCTCAAGTCGGCAAGAAAAGCTGGTGAAACGTGATATTTCACGCGGGTCGTGCCAAAAGAGCGTTCTGGAAAACGCGCACAAGACCGCCGCCACCTCAGGGCGCGGATTCTGAGACCGCCGCCTGTTCAGGCGGCGATCCTGGCAGCCGCCGCCTGCAGGGCGGCGGTTTCGTTACTGAAGGTTCAGAGGCCGAGGAAAGAGGGAAAAAGGGGAAAACAAAGGACACGGGGGCTAAGCGGGGCATGCGGGATGTTAACGCATATCCGAAGAGCTCTTTCTGGATCCCGAACACCTTTCGAGGAGACCTGTATCATCATTGGGGCATTTATTACACCGCTCCGTAGTACAGTACCTTACAATTTTGGGTACGTACATATTGCCCCCTCGGAGAAGCGTTTTAGCCATGAAGAGGCATAAAATGGTGGGTCCGAGTATGGCAGTCCCGAAATGGGAAGTTAGAAGTTATACCTTACACGTCCGTGTGTCGAAATGACGCCATCCAAAATTCCCGCCACCTACAAAATGAAAAGAGAACTCAAGTGCAGATAGATGCAATAACTTGGAAGATAAACGCTAAAATAATAGGGAAGGAGAACGTACCATTCTGTGCGGGGTCACGCGAGGGTTGAGAGGCCACTTGGCTCTCTGTATTTTTGTATTATAGATTCTTTTGTGTATCACGGGCTCTTTGAGTGTTTTGACCATGCCTAGTGCATGATGGCATTGTATACAAATATTGATTATTTATATATATGCGTCGATTTTGGATCAAAACTTTGTCACTTGTGTCTTCCCTTTCTGTTTCCAGCTTATTCGTGTATACTACGATGTATGTTTTATATGCTTTCTAGAATGTATGCAATGGAAAACAGATGATGCAAATGTTTGCTTTCTTTTTGTATTTCATGATGCTGATACATGATATTGTAGATATATATTGTGATCTTGAATCTTAACTTTTGTTTAGCAATTTGGATACCTCATGATTTGTTTTGGCAAAGTGATGAGAACAACCAGTATGATGAACAGATTGACTTGCCCCACCCTTAACTCCACGCAACTAGTAAGATGCGAGAGCTCATCACCAAGAGCCAAGAAGGGTGCAAGTTATGAAATATGGTGAAGTGATAGTGATGAAAGACAGACGAAGCTTTGGTGGAACCAAATTGAAAACTACAAGCTTACTCTACCTGAATGACTTCAAAGTTTTGGATGTAACTTACCTTGCGGTTTATCCAGACTTAGACCCGTAGATGGCCACATAGTAGACAAAATCTGGGTTTTTTTAGGATTTTTAACTCTTTTTGGAATTTTGAATATCTGATTCATTCGTTTTTGACTCAAAGTTTGAATTGTTTGTTTATGACCTTTTAACATTTACTTTGTCTAGAGGACCCCCTACACTTTGCCCCGTGCTACCTGTAAGAAGCATGGGTTTATCACCGTGGGCAAGGCATAGGCGAGTAAGGGCATTTCCATCCTTTCCCAACCCTACGTCACTAGTAAGAGATGCAAGCTCATCACCGAAGGTTGGTGGGGCAAGGAAATGTGTAAAATAAAATTTTCTGTTTAATCACTTCTTGACTTGTTTGTTTGAGTAAGATGTCAGTATATTCTTATTTCCAAAGAGATGTGCATATGGGATAGATGTGACACCATGAAGCTTCTAGAACAGACCATAGGCAAGACACCTATCCTAAGAAGAAACCAAAGTGAGAACAAACTTGCAGAGCTTGGTATGGTTACCGTTAGGACTTCGTCATGTCTGATTTTATTAGATAAAAGATTCTGAATTGATTGATGATATCGAAGATGGAGAGGTATGATTAAAGAACTTTATGCCAGAAACATCAAAATTTTGTAATAAATTGCTTTGAGAATAGATTCCTTGATCACAATTTGTGTAAGAACAAGTGGACAAAATGATCCTAATTTATATGAAAATGCGATGTAGATAGTTATATAGGCAGCGCTTGCTGCTTATGCGTAGAAACGTTTGAGGTGGAGGGAATTGACTGTTTCGCCAAACTCCTCACCTTCTAGCATGCATAAGAGATAAGCGCCATTCCCGTAGTCTTTCATGACTCGGTATGGGCCCAACCATTTGGGCCGGAATTTCCTTCCTTCGCCGGTCTTCTTATCGATCCGGCTGTCTAACCTCAGAACTAGGTCACCTTCGTATATGTCACGTTCATAGACTTTCTTGTTATACTGCCGGCACATTCGGTCGGCATAGACTCTATGTCATTGTTCAGCATCTAACCTAGCTTCATCCAGGCTTTCTAATTGAGAAAGACGTGCTTCTCTGTAAGCGTCCTCATCCAGAATCCCTTGTAGCGAAATGCGGAGACTGGGGATTTCAACTTCGAGTGGGAGAACTGCTTCTGACCCAAATACCAGCGAGAAAGGAGTTGCTCCTGTCGGAGTTCTTATTGAGGTTCGATGGGCCCACAAGGCCGGATATAATTTCAAATGCCAATCCCGCTTGTTTTCTTTCACTGTTTTAAGGAGAATGGCTTTCAGTGTTTTGTTCGTTGCTTCAGCCTGCCCATTGGCTTGGGGATAGTACAAGGAAGCCGTATGATGGCTGATTTTAAATTTGTTGCATAGCTCACGAACTTCTTCATTCTTGAAAGAAGTTCCATTATCTGAGATAATAATTTGTGGGATACCGTACCTGCAAATGATTTGGTTCAAAATGAACTTAGCGATTACAGAACCAGGTACAGTTGTAAGAGGCATGGCCTCTACCCATTTAGTGAAATATTCAGTGGCCGTGATTATAAAATTGTGGCCGTCTGTGGAGGAGGGAGAGAACTTCCCTATCAAGTCCAGGCCCCATGTAGAAAAGGGCCATGGAGTAGCGATTGGTTGCAGAGCCTGTGCTGGCATGTGGATCTCGTGAGAGAATTCTTGGCACTTATGACACCTGCGTGCAAACTCTATCGCGTCATGTTCCAGAGTGGGCCAGAAATAGCCCATTCGATGTATTTTCCGAGCAGTGGCATGGCCGCCGAAGTGGCCTCCACATATACCGCTGTGAGATTCATGGAGAATCTTCTTGGACTCTTCTGTGTCAACACACCTTAAGAGCATTCCATTGAACGCTTTCCGATAGAGCACTTGCTCTATAATGACGTATTTAGCTACGATAATGCGTAACCGCCTTCTTTGTTGAGGTGTAGCTCCTTCTGGGTATCTATGGTCCATGATATAACTAATGATATCAGCGTACCAAGGGCACTCAGATATAGCAGGTCGGGTTTCGACGTAATACACGCATTCGTCTGGAAAGTCTAAGTCTACTAAGTCGCCTCTGTCTAGCGGGTTATCAGCTAACCAATCTGCGATGATTTTCCCTTTAACTAAATTTTGGTTTACAAAAGTTAATTCGAACTCTCCCATTAAGGTTATAAAGCATCCTGCCTTTTTAGACAGGGACCCTTGTGTAAGGAAGGTTCGTAAGTGATTAGTTTTTACCATGACCCTTGTCTCTTGATTTAGCATGTAGTGTCTTAGGTGTTTGGTTGTGAAAACTATGGCAAGACATTCTCACTCTGCTTGTGTATAGCGTGTTTCATAGTCGAGCAATGTTTGGCTAATGAAATAAATTGCGCGTTCTCTTTCATCATCGTCTTCTTGGGCTAGCATGCAAGCTAACGAAACATCGGTAGCCCGTGAGTATAGAATTAATGGGCGATCTAGCTTAGGTGGCATTAGCGTAGGTGGTGACAGTAAGAAGCGTTTAACTGCGTTGAAAGCTTCGTTGCAGTCTTCAGTCCAATCAATGCTATAGTCTTTCTTGAGTAAATTATTGATTGGATGAATAGCGAAGCTTAAGTCCGGGATGAATCTCCGGATTGCACCCAGCTTCCCGAGAAATGATCTGATTCCAGATTCACTCGAAGGTGGGGCCATTTCGAGGACAGCCTGAATTTTGGTTGGATCAACGTCGATCCCTCGTGACGATATGATGTAACCTAGGAGCTTTCCTCCTGTTACACCAAAGACGCATTTTTCCGGATTTAGCGTAACTCCGTATTCTATTAAACGTGAAAGAATGACACGGAGTACTTCGGGATGGTCACAACGCTTCTTGGCTTTAGCCAACAAGTCATCTACGTAGGATTCCATGATTTTATGAATTAAATCGTGAAATATATAAGTCATAGCCCGCTGGTACGTGGCACCGGCGTTCTTGAGACCGAATGGCATAACAGCGTAGCAATAGGTTCCCCAAGGAGTTATAAAGGTGGTTTTAGCTTGATCTTGCTCGGATATTCTGATTTGATTGTATCCCGAGAATCCATCCATGAGAGACAAGAGCTCAAACCCAGCTGTTGCATCAACAATGACATCGATAGATGGCAATGGGAAGTCATCCTTAGGACATGCTTTGTTAATGTCCCGGAAATCTATGCAGATGCGTATCTTTCCATTCTTCTTGAGAACGGGAACGATGTTTGATACCCATTGGGAGTAGTCAACTGGCTTGATGAATCCTACCTGAAGGAGTTTTATTACCTCCTCTTTTACCATAAGGGCTACCTTGGGCTTCATAGGTCTCGATTTTTGCTTAATTGGCTTCGCATCTGATCTAGTGATGAGGTTGTGCACCGCAATGTGGGGTGCGACTCCTGTCATCTCTTTGTAATTAAATGCAAATGCCTTCTGATGTTCTTTGAGAACCTGAGTATGTATTTCTACTTCTTCTGGGGTTAATGAAGAACCTAGTTTTAATATCCTTGGTTCATTCTCTGTCCCAATGTTGACATCGATTGTTTCTTCGATTAAAGAGGTGTTACCCTCTTCGAACTCAGGTGGTGCTGGAGGTAGATCTATATCATCCCCATTTTCTATTGCGTATATGCTAGATTCCCTTTGCGAGGGAAGATCCGTTACGGGATTTCCGAAGTAGGAAGATGAATGCGGGATCAGAGATAAATCTAGTGTGTGACAGGAGCGATGTAATGCTGCATAGGCATTTAAGTAATCCAAAGTAGCCGCATCATTTCCAACATGGTCTAGAACGGTAGATTCATTTCCGCTTGAAAGAGGATTTGTCATTGTTTTTATCAATGGTTCATTACGAATGGATACTGTGAAGTGAGTATCTTCTAGCTCATTGCTTGGAGTGAAGCGTGATGCCGAAGTTGCTATTGAATCGGCGAGAAGATTTTTCTCTTGCGGGATTGCTTCAATGGATATGAAATTAAACGCCTTGCTTAAATCTAATACATCATTTTTGTAGAGTTGTAAATGTTCGGCTTTAGTTTCATACATTTCAGAAACTTGGTTTGTTACTAACTGCGAGTCTCCGAGGACTCTGATGTTATCAATACCGATTCTTTTGGCTAAGGTAAGGCCAAGGAGGAGAGCTTCGTACTCAGCACCATTGTTTGTGCATTCAAAGTTCAACTTAAAAGAGAATGGGAGGACCTTTTCCTCGGGCGAGGTAAGAATTATACCTGCCCCTGCTCCATAGCGGCATTTAGCTCCATCGAAATGGAGAGTCCAATACTTAGCCGGGAGTATGGATGTAGGTGTATCTACTGTGTTTGCACACTCTACTTCTACCATACAGAGATCTTCTGCTGGCAAGGAACCAACACCTAGGGAAAATCCCATGCCTGTCGAATCAAATGGTAAGAACATTGGTAAATCTTGTTCTATTAATTCAACGATTTTCGCAGTAGTCCCTAATGATACAGTTTCTTTAGTTTTACCGCCAGGAATTGGGGTTGTTTTGGCTACGCTGATGGTTTCAAGATCCGTCGTAGGTATCAACTTTTCCTCTGGCTTTGGGTCAGAGGGTTTATTAAGTTGATTTGTTGGCAGTTCGAATTCTGAGTGCACCCCTGGTCTTTTCTTTAAATCAGCTAGGTGTACGTCAAATGGCTTTGGATCACCTTTGGCTACAAATACCTTTCCCAGATGTAAGAATCTTACTTCTTGAAATAGCGTGGAAGGGATTACCTTCATTTGATGTATCCACGGTCGGCCGAGGATCATATTATAGTTAGTTTCCCGATCTATAATATAAAACTCAGTCAGGATTGTTTTAGGTCCCAAAGTGACCGGTAGTATTATGGTTCCTATCGACGTGGCTTTAAGGCTATCGTAGCCTCTCAAGGTATTTCGAGTAGTGGAGCAGTTTGTTTCACCATATCCCAATTTTTGGAGAAAAGAGAAAGGAACTATGTTAACCGCAGCTCCATCATCAACCATTGCCCGTTTTACATAATTATTATAAACTGTACTTGCAGTGTAAATGGATCGCCTCGGCGTGCGATCTCAAAGCATCTGTAGGCATTTTACTTATTTCGAATATGAATTCGACATCCCTATCCGCATGTCCCGGAGGATAAACATCAAAGTCTATATGATTTACTTGTGCTTCTGGTGGTGGAGTGATACTAATTAAATGACCCAAACCTAACGCCTCTAAAAGAGCAGCCCTGTGAGCAGGGGAATTCTTTAGTAAATCAAGGAATGAAATATGCGAGAAGGTTTTTGTTAGATCATTAATTAGATCGTAAGCACCGATAGGTTTTGCTACGGTTTGCTGGATGTTATCTGTTTCCGGCAGATGGCTTGGACTTGGTTGAGAGAAATACTCTCGTGTCCTCGTAATTGCTTCAACGGGTAATTCGGAGTCTAACTCCACTAATCCAACTACCTTAGGTCGTGGTTGACTTCCTAGTTGTGGCGCGACTAACGGATTTAGCGAAGTTGAGGCCTCGTGATCGTTGTTTCCTGTTATTGCGCCTTTGTTTGTTCCAGTTGGATTCAGCCTATTGCTATCATGATTTGGGAGCGGATCGCTAAAGATCCTGAGGGGAGCATTCTGAGGGGAAACTGCCCCTGTGAGAGTATTTGGTGATGATGAGACGGGATCTGCCAAAAACAAGTCTGTGAAGAACTGTCTTTGTTCTTCTGGCAAACGTTGCATAAATTTATTGTAGTCACGGCACGTTCTAGTGTCGTGACCATGAATTTTATGGAAACCACAATAAGAATTGGGATTATAATTCCCGTTTTGTTGGTTTGGTGTGTATTGTGGCCTAAAATTCCGATCAAACTGTTGCCTATTAGGACCAAAGTTTTGAAATTGTTGTTTTTGGTTTTGACTTTGGTTTTGGTAACCAAATGAGTTTTGGCTTGGCCCTTGCATGGGATTTCGCCGTTGTTGTTGTGGATTATTAAAATCCACCGTATTGACCGTCGGGGTAAAGTTGTTGTTTCTTTGGTTGTTTATTTGTGACGGAGTATTAACGACATTTACCCTTTTGGGCTGGTCAGTTACCCCATCTGTTGTTACCCCACGATTTTTGTTAAGGATTTTGGGTCCTTGATTGACATTTGTGGTAGTTGTAGTATTTTGAGTGGAGGTGATTAACCTCCCATTTGCTCCATACGTCTTACGGCCACTATCTATTGCTGCTTGATCAATTCGCAGAGCGCTCTCAAGTACCTCATCATAAGTCCTTAGTGGGAACTTCTGGACTTCTTCCTTCACTTCTCTACTGAGAGAATGAAGGAATAAATCGCATAGTTCCATCTGATCCATGTTTGGAGCACTTGCTGATGAATAAAGAGCGTATGCCACCTCTCGGATGAAATGGGCGACAGATTCGTTGTGTTCTTGTTTGATATGCAAGAATTCCCTGATTCCTGTTCTTAATAGTTTGTTCATGTCGAAGGCTTTGATGAACTCAGACACGAGTTGTTTGAATGAATGTATGGAAGCTTCAGGTATTCTATAATACCAATCGAGAGTGATGCCTTCCAAGGTTTTGGGAAATATTTTAGCAACAACCCCGTCCCAAGGGAGTAATTCTCGTATGGCTGTAGCGTAAGCTTTGATGTGCGCGTTTGGATCTCCTTCACCCTTGAATTTGGGAAAATCGGGAAGAGGCCTTGGAAGCATAATGCTTCTTATGGCGAAATCTAAGGGCTCCTTTAAGTATTCTGAATAAGTCCTTATTACATACATCTCAACCATTGATGGTGCCTGTTGAGGAGGTGGTGGCGGAACGGGTTGTTGATATGGCATAACGTACGCGTTGGCAGGGGCATAAGGAGGTCCCTGCGTTGGAGCAAACATGCCGGGGGATGAGTACATATCCCCTTGTGGCGATTTGGAGTACATGTTTAAGTATGAAGGGGTACTATCCAGGAATGGATTGCTCTGTACCGGACCAGGAGGAACTGTGCTAGCAATAGTGGGTCTAGTTGGTACTTGTTGTGAATACTGAGGAGTCATACCTAACGTGCCTACTCCTGTGAGGAGATCTACTTGGCTAGGATGGTGCGGAGGATTGGAACTCCCTGTTTGTATGAATTTCAAATTTTGACTTGCTTGGGCAAGTTCTAATCCTCTAACCTTTTCTATTAAAGTTGAAATGACTTCGTTTGGTGAAGTCACAATATCGTGCCTTGGTGGCGTTTGTTGTATAACATGGCTTTGCGGAGGTATGTGATATCCTGCTATGAACTGATCACTATCCTGCCAAGCATTTCTGAGAGTATTTTCTATATGTGATGGCATAGAGATATTTTCTTGAGGAGAGAACTCGGGCTGTATTTGCAAAATTCCTACAGGGGGGTACATGCCTTGAGAGCGTTGTTCATTCCTAGGATAACGTATTGAGTACTCATCATCTAGAACTGAGTATGGATCTGATTGTCTGCTAATATGTGGTCTAAGTAGCACCTGAGGAGATGAAGCAGATTCTCCAGTCAATGTCATATTGTTTGAGCCTGAAGGCTTTGTTTGTGTTTGAGCGAGTTGATCTAACTCCTCAGTTTGAAAAGATGAACTATATCTGATTCTTGGGGTTTGTGTTGACAACTGATTAGTTGAATAGTTGTCACCCCATACTGAGAGCGAGGGTGATGATTCCCTATTCTGTTGGGCGTAGTATGCCTCAAGACCCAGGAGGGGTCTGCCATAAGCATCAAATCCCGACATATTCGGGGGGTATATGAATACCCACAGAATAATGGGAAAGAGCGAAGGTGAAAGAGAGAAGATGAAACTTCTCAAAGAGAAGGTGAAATAATTGTTTGATTCACGTCGGGTTCACCAATTTTGTACGTCGGAAAAGCAACAGGCGAGCGTGAGAATCAACAAGTGACTCTTCCACGTACCCGACCTCCCGAGGTCATGCCGAGACAGCCGGTGGGGGTAGAATATGCAGACAAACTAGTTGGGGAGTCTAATGTCTTTGACACGCACTAATGGTATTTGCGAATCTAAGGCAAAGAAGGCCCTTCTAACTTGGACTGGTGTGATAGATCGATCAGCGAGGATGACTGCTCGAAGGCTCCAATCAATATCGAGCTCTGGCGTGATTCGATCTATGGGTTGTGGGATGCATGGAAAATGACCCGGGATGGTTTCGTGTATTTCTCCTGATAGGGTCATATGGCGAATATAGTCAACTCTATGGACGATTCTCTGGCCTAGTCCAAAATTCTCTAGCTTTGTTAGCTGTGGTGTCTAGTAGGGACAACTGTTGAATGATGATAGGTGGAATCGGAGTAGACTGAAATACTAATGTGCGTAGGCCAGTGTCTATATCTAACTGACTTGTGGATTCGTTAGGCTGTGGGATTTGTGGATCACAACCGTAGACTCTTGGTTGTTGCGGTCCTGTTATGGTCATACGTGAGATCAAGTTCTAATCCCTAGTATCCAGTAGTCGTAAGCTTTCTCAGCCTCTACGTTTAGAATCAGTAATTGTGTGATTTTCTCATAATACCTCACAGGTGTTCTAGCAACTTGAATTCTTAAACTGGTATCTATATCTACGAGGGTGTCTCCAGCGTCTGGCTGTGGAACTAAAGGATCGCACCCAAATATTTGTTCTCTTTCAAATCCTTCTATAGTCATGCGGATGTTTTCTAGGATAACCTGTAGTTTGGTTGATTTGACCAAAATGTGTGTGCTTGGTCGTCTTCTACGTTTAACCCTCTCAACTGTGACCTAATCTGTTGGAAGTCTGTTGTTGTTTGGAAGACTTGTATCCTGAGGTTTTGGTCAATGTCAGTTACTGCCACTATGATATTGGGTTGGGGCACAATTGGCTCGAAAATGTATTCCCTGGGCTCCCTAGGTCCCGTAATTGTCATGCAAAAGCAGTAATGAAACAAACTATAATAAAGTAAAATCTAAGTACACTTCTAGCATATATAATTCCTTTTTTTGTATTTTCTGGCAATTTATAAGAAAGCAACTATCTAAAATATTTAGAATTGACAACTAAACTAATAACGTAAAACAAACAAAATAGCCGAGTGTAGCTATTTGTCTGTGCAATTTTGTATATCTATTCTAAACAACGAAATAACTAATCTATTTATGCGAGATTCTCGATCCTACCTTAGAAGTGAGGAATGAATCATAGTTTCTCGAAACTATCAATCCCCACCACTTCCTGGCAATATCGAGAATGGAAATAACCATAATAAAGCGATTAACTACTTTATTTGATAAATTCTAACTAAAACTTTGAAAGATGAAACCTGGATTTCGCAGAACAGTGGCGAATCCGACGGTGTGTGTGTTCTTGTCCCCTCAGTATGATCTCCTCGTTCTTTGTGCTCACGTGAATCCAGAAAAGCGTGTAATGCTTGCATCAACAGGAATAGATACTTGGATCAATGGACAGCCTTCAGAATGCAGACAGAATAGAATGTGGATAGGAGAGGGATAGCGCAAGAGTACAGAGCTTGGCCTATGCAATTCCTAGCGGGGTCTACTGCGAATCATGCAACAAAATGCGTCCAGAACCTGAAACTCATCTGTATGAAGAGCAAAAACCTGTAATTTTAATGGCTGCCTAAACTATTCTACTCCAAAAACAATGATACTGTTTGCACAAGTTGGATCTGTGGCTTACCAACGGCTGAGTAATGCAACCAAGCATGTAAAGGATTTAAACTATCAACTTAAGCAAACTAGAAGACTGAACTACTGAAAATGGTGAGTTTGAAACAAGAATGAGGGCCCAAATAATGTTTTCACTTGCACAAGTTGGATATGTGGCTTACCAAGCTGCAACACAATACTAACCAAAGCACTCAATGAGAAAACTAAGAATTCTAAGCAAATGAAAACTAAATCTGTCATGAATAAGAAATTCAAAAAGCAAACTTTGGAGCAAAACTCAGAGCCCTTTGCTTGAGTGCAAGCAATCCATTTATAGGAATTCAAACACCCAAAGATCAAATCCAAACTGAACTCCTAAACAATAAACAAAGGAAAAACACTATTCCAGGGGACCAAAAACATTAATGCATGCTCAAGTCGGCAAGAAAAGCTGGTGAAACGTGATATTTCACGCGGGTCGCGCCAAAAGAGCGTTCTGGAAAACACGCACAAGACCACCGCCCGCCGGGCGGCAGTTCATAAGACCGCCGCCCCTGTCTGTGGTGGCGGTTTCGTTACTGAAGGTTCAAGAGGCCAAGGAAAGAGGGAAAAATGGGAAAACAAAGGACACGGGGGCTAAGCGGGGCATGCGGGATGTTAACGCATATCCGAAGAGCTCTTTCTGGATCCCGAACACCTTTCGAGGAGACCTGTATCATCATTGGGGCATTTATTACACCGCTCCGCGAGACGAGTACCTTTACAATTTTGGGTGCGTACGGTATCCCTTATTGTCAAAGACACAAGCACAACTATAATGTCGACTTCAAATGCTTCCCAACCACAAGCTCAGGAAAAAAATCAAGAAGAGAATCTAGTCTAAACCATGGGAAAAATCATCTACAGAATCCTTTGTGCCCCGCATCCATATTATTTTAAAGATGTCTTCCGAATATAAAGATTTGATGGATGTGTGTGAGTTTACTGGGCTCGTTGACATGCCCCATTTTGAAACAGATCTGGATATTTTGAATTACCTTCTCTCGTCCTACAACGAGAGGACGGCCTTTTTATGTGACTCGAATGATGGCGAATGTTCCAATTCAGTATCGAAGCAAATGACATCCATCGGTTTATGGGCCTTCCATTCAGAAATTTACCAATTGTTACAATGAAGGAAACACTCCTGGAAGAAGACAAGAAATTTCTTGAATCAATATTCGAGTTTCCATGTTGATTATAAGTATAATTCATTTTAATTCATCATTTTTATTCTGTTTTTTATTCTGATACAATTTGGTGTTATAAATTTATATTAATTCCCATTGTTTGGCATTTGTAGCTCATGTCAATAAATCTAGGCGTGGTGTGGATATGCAAGCAATTGCACACCACTTTCTTGCTACAGTGATTTCATTTTTTCAATCCAAAATAGTTATGCAAGGTCGCCAAACAGATATACCAAATTGGGCCATTGCATACATAGTTGCCACTATCTCCAAACAAAAATTTGATTAGTGCACCTATTTATATAAAAAAATTGACATAAAAAATTCAAAGCTTTCAAAAAAACCTGTCATTTATTCCACAAACTATCTCCTCGGCCTTTATTACGAGGCACTTTTAAATTTAAAAGATAAAAAAATCCTACTTGCACTGATGAGGAGTTGATGAAGTTGTCAATTCCATTTGAAGAACAACATGTATAAACTATTTAGTTTGTATTTCAATTTTCGACATTGACTGCATAGTTATTAACAATTTACGGTTTGCAGAGAAGATTTATTGAAGCCCTTCCCTGAAAAAATGCGTTATCAAGAGGAAGAGGCCAACAACACACTGAGGCTTTGGGAGACTCCCAATCTGAAATGGAAGCTCACTCCTCTCTCGAACCCTCAATAGTTTGAACTCATTAAATGCTAGAGAAGTAATACCTTCTCATATATTATTTACAAATTCCAAATTTGTATTTTTATTTTCCAATTTAAATTTTAACCAATTGAATTGACATAACATTTAATGTTGATGACATTGCAGGGACTTTGGACCATACACATGTTTTGGAAACTCAACCTTCTTCCCCAACTCACTCCATACAGTCGCATGCATTCATATCTTCTGAACAACCACCGAATACTACTCCTACACGGCCACCCTTAGCACCGCGAAAAACTACCCCTCGACAACAAGGTACAACTTTTCAATACTATGTTTAATTTCATAGTTTTTGCCTTTTTGGATTGTTTTCCTATTTTTCATGTTTTTTCTTGAACTTTTTAGCACATTGCAATCCTTCTGATCAAACAGCAACACCGACGCCCACTCAACCAATAATTCTTAAATTGCCAACCAAAGGAACAGTGAAAAAGAACATTGGTAAATGCATGCCAATTTCTCGGCCCCTAGTGGGACACTAAACATTGCCTCCTCCTTTCAAATTCCAATGCTCTCACTTGGTGGCTTGCCCAGTGCAATGAGCATATCGGTTTTGAACAATATAAATTTAGATGAAGATTATTTGGGCATTGATAGCAATGACCCAACTGGTTTTTTCAATACTCGTGAGATGATTCAAGGCCAGCAGGTATACTTCAATTTAAACATGCTTTACAATATTGAATTACATTTCAATTTAAATTTATTTATCTGAATCTTGATTAATTTTATCACAAATAGGATTAGGCCACCCAAAGGCAGAAAGAAGTAGTAGTTGATCTTGCCGAAAGCCCTCATACTTCTCCAGCAAGATCATCTTCATCAGATTCAGATAGTGAACAGTTACTACCTTTTCCTTTGGAAAACTTAATTGGTAATTATTGTCAATCCCATGTTAGTGAGTTTATTCTACCTCATATCAATCCGCTCATAGAATGGGAGACAAGGGCTAAAGTTCTTATCAATAAGATTATTAGTCGTTATGAAAATTGTTGGAAAAGGGATAGTTTATATGTTGCAGTCTAGAATCAACCTGCGAAGATGGATTCCTTACTTACCCAAGTAAGAAGTGGGACTATCACATATAACAACAACTATAAAGATGACATTTTGGATAAGACATTAAACAAATTGGAAAATATTAGTGTTGAGGCCTAGGCATATTTTAACAAATGGTATAAGGAAAAGGATCTAGTAGCAATTGCAAATGCCGAGAGAGATAGAGCGGTTGTAAGTACTATCACTTTCAAACAATCATTCTTGTTGATTTGGAATTTTCATTTTTTAGTAATATGTTGAGTTGACATTACTCTTTTTGTGCAGTTGAAATATGAAAATTTTAAGATTCAAGCAAAGGTATTCCAAGTTCACTTGGAAACAACGAATAACAGTTTATCCGTAGCTAAGAATTTGAAGGAAAATATTTTTTTGGTTAACAAACAAAACAATACACTAAAGCGAGATAATTAAAGAGCACAACTTGACCTAAAATATTATTCAAAGCTAAGGCAAAAGCTGATCCAAATTTGCTATCGCATGGAGATGCGACAAATCAAGAAGAAAGAATTTTTAAAAATCTGGATAAAGTCTTATGGAAGATCTTATAAGTTCAGGATTATTTTTGCTATTGGAGAAAGGGGTACAACCACAGGGGAAGAAACTGTTGGGGAAAGGAGCACAAGAGTTGAAATGGATAAAGAAAAAGAGGGTTGAAACTTTTATTATTGTGTGGAAACTTTAAATATTGAGTGTGGAAACTTTAAATATTGAGTATGGTATTTGAATTTAATTATATGGATTTGATAGCCTTTTAAAATTTGAAATACTATGTAATCTTTAATTTTGATTGCATATGGATTTGATAGAATTTTTAGATTGTATATGGAGTTTATGCTTTTTGGTTTACTCTTAATGGTGATTGCATTAGATAAGGATGAATCATGATGACGTATGTTTCTGGTTTACTTGGATTATCATGAATTGTATGTGGACGTAGATGATGAATGATATAGATGGATATAGATGATGATGAATGATGATAATGGATAATTGTTTTAGAAACATGGAATGATGATACATTGATAGATGATGATGAATGATGATGAATGATGATAATGATATGATATATATGGATGATGATCAATTTAATGTGGATGTAGATTTAGCTTCAAGCATGATAATTCTTCTTCTCTAGACATTTAAACTTGTTTTAAGATAATTCTTATTCTCTATACTTGAATGGATATACTTGTAATGATATGATTATGAATTGTTTTAAAAAAATGGAATTGTTTTAATAAATTTAAATTAGATAAATAATTGTTTTAATAATAATTGTAGTGTCAGGACTCAGGATTATGATAATGATATGGTGATGATATGATATATATGGATGATGATGAATTTTATGTGGACATATATTATAAATTGTATAATGTATTGTAGATTATGAATTTTATAGTATAGAAATATCTTCCTCTATAAAATTCAATTGTGTCATTTTATCCCACAATTAAAAAAATATATCAAAACATGTTGCAAATATAAAAATAAATCAAACATAATTGTAAGAAATCGGAAAGAATCATCATTGGTAACAAATTAAACATAATTGCAAATATGATAGAGTTTAACTTGCCTCTAATGTATTAGATTGCTGGAAATCATCACTTTGGTAATGTGCTAGATCTTCGCTTTAAAAAAACTCAACACGGGAAATGGATTAGTAGATAGATGGGTGAGTTGCTTGACATTATCATCCCGAGAAGTACTAGCTTCCTCGAATGGATGTCAACCCACGTTTTCCAAAAAATAAAAGATTGTATTTAAATAAATGTAAATATATAGACATGTAACATTTTAATGATAACAAGAGCTGAAAAAATGTAAAGTAACAAACAATAAGATTAAGGAGAAGAAGATACCTATTTAAAGTTGAAATCATCACTTTGGTAATGTGCTAGATCTTTGTTTTAGAAAAACTCAACACATGAAATGGATTAGTAGATAGATGGGTGAGTTGCTCGACATTGTCGGTCCCAGAAGTAAGAGCTTCCTCGGATGGATATCAACCCATGTTTTCAAAAAAATAAAAAGATTGCATTTAAATAAATGTAAATATATAGACTTGTAACATTTATAATGATAACAAGAGCTGAAAAAAATGTATGGTAACAAACAATAAGATTAAGGTGAAGAATATACCTATTTAAATTTGAAATCATCACTTGCCATTAGTAATGTGCTAGATCTATGTTTTAAGAAAAATCAACACGAGAAATGGATTAGTGGATGGGTGAGTTCTGACATTTTCATTCCCAGAAGTAACAACTTCCTCGGATGGATGTCAACCCATGTTTTCAAAAAATAAAAAGATTGTATTTAAATAGATGTAAATATATAGACAAGAGCTGGAAAAAATGTAAAGTAACAAAAAATAAGATTAAGCTGAAGAAGATACCTATTTAAAGTTGAAATCATCACTGCCACTGGTAATGTGCTAGATCTGTGTTTTAAGAAAACTCAACATGAGAAATGGATTAGTAGATAGATGGGTGAATTTCTTGACATTGTCAGTCCTGAGAAGTACCAGCTTCCTCGGATGGATGTCAACCCATGTTTTCAAAAAAATAAAAAGATTGTAGTTAAATAAATTTAAATATATAGACCTGTAACATCTTTAATGATAACAAGAGCTGAAAAAAATGTAAAGTGACAAACAATAAGATTAAGATAAAGAAGATACCTATTTAAAGTTGAAACAATCCATTATCAATAGCTTCTTTAAACTCGATGTTGTCTTCTGTAGAATGTGACGATGAGCCAATTACACTCTCAAGGTTGGGAACAGTTGTACTTGTAGTTGTATTATTCACACCTCTTCTTTCGTAAAGAGAATTCCAATGCGCAATTGCTCTGTCGAATGGAAAGGTTTCGATGGAGTATCGATAAACATAACACCTCATGTAACTTTCCACATTTTTATCCAACTTTGTTTCTAAGTTTTGATATCATAAATGATAATGCACTGAAAACCCTTTCGTCCTCCATAGACCCCAAAATCATTGTTTGGCATAACTCATATAATCTGAAATATTCGCTGAAATCTTCTTGTAAGATAGAACTTTGATAGATTCCTCGCCACACCCTTGTAATAGCACCACTTTTAGAAGGTTTGTCTAAAATTTTATATTAGTTCCTCATTTTTGTTGCAAAATTTTTGATTGAAACATTAATAAATCAACATTCAAGTATACCTTTGATTTCCATACCCTTGAGCTCTATAGTCTTTGTGAATTGTTCCATTATTGTACCCATGGATTTATGGAAATGCTTTCTCGATAAAGTCACATGACGACCACCTTTATTCTACAAATTAGGATTCATCACACCCATGGCTTCTAGAATTTTATCTTTACGAAATTTTCCTAATTTCGATGACAAGGATTCTGAAATTTTTTTAAGCTTTATTCTTGTTTCAACTATAACATACTCAAAGAGATTACATGTCACGAAACATCTTCTCATTCCGATCCTGTAATATCTTGAAGTTTGTGCAAAATGTGTAGTGGTATTTCCCTCCCATTAATAGTGATGCAGAGGTGATCGTGGATATTAATTCTCAAAAAGGTGCTGGGATTTTTAAGATCTAATAAAGCTTTCCGATTCTCAAAAATAGGTGCATTAAAACTATCTTGGGAACAATACAATATATCAAGACTTTGACATACCATTTTTCTCATCCGTATAAAATCCACAATATAGATTAATCTTTCCCCTGTGCATGCTTCATCAGTGTATTGATCTCCTTTAACATTGGAAGAATACCAACCAATGTAAGCAATGTCTCCAAATTAGTTAAACGGAACAACAAGTCCTCGCTCTATCAACTTCATGATGACATTTGTGCATGAAACCAACCAACAAAGGATACTCCTCACCTAACGCCGCATGCGCAGTTCATACAAAGAGATCCATCTAGTCTTAACATCCTTTGAAGTTTTTTGCCATTTGTAATTCTAATTGTAAATTTATGGAACTTGAGAAATCGCTTTGGGCTACTTGACATATAGGCATGAAGTTCTCTTATAAGGTCTTCTAATTTAACAACATTTTCATGGTTGCTTACCATTTTATACGCTAAAGTCATCCTATGAGCCATACGGTGAATTAGTAGCATATATGGGGCCACCGTTGTTTGTAATCTAACAAAAGCCCTATTCGGTGACTCCCGCATGCTGATGCACCATCTGCTCCAACACATACCAACTTCGTAGCAATTTCATAATTAGTCATTCCAGCAATATCTTTCAAATGAGAAACACCTATTTTATGTAGGTTTTCGGCATTACAATTTTCAACCATTTTCATAACACCCAGCAGATGAGGTGTCCTTATATGATTTTCTAAAGTATAGACATGGATACATACCCATGTAGTGTTTTCAACTGTTGTCACTTCATCAATTGAAAGAGAGACAAACTTTGCTTTTTTTACATTCTCTTTCAAATCTTCCTTCTCTATCATCGAAAGGAATTTTGTCATTTCCCATCCACTACTTTCAGACCAATCAATGAGATCGAGGTACATTCAACATTCCATTAAATTGATATAAAACTTTGAAATCAAGGAAATCTGAAATTGGTCTTCCTTTTTTAGTATGTGAAATAGAGTAGAAGCTGTATGAATTTTAATGTAGATTTGTTTGTTTCATCTTACCAATATGCGATGTGATCATTCCTCCCTTTTCCAAGAGATGTCTGTGTTTTTCTCGCTCGCATCATATTCCACTGCATATCTAACATGCATGCATTCTTTTTCAATTTTCCACCTGTGTCTTTTGATTTTTTGGCCATCCACCCCGTTATAGTCAAATATTGTTTTCCACAATGTTTTTCTATAGTGTCCAGCTTTAGTTGCATTTTTGTTGCTTTCCTAATTTCCACGTACATATTGTACATGTACATTTAGATGAGATCTCTTCAGAATTAGATGATTGTACGGAGTTCGATAAATGGAAATTTATCTCGCCCAATGAAACTTGTATGTCCTACCAATGGTCCACATATTCTTGTTCATTTTCAATGTTTTAATTTTTTTAGTAGAATTTTGAGCAATATCACAATCACCTGGTTTCCTCTTTCTTGGACCAGAATTTGAATTTGATTTTTGTGTTCCATTTTGTTGAGTATTTGTATGTGTGATATCTTGATGCACTTCTGGTTGCACCCCAACAGGAACAATATCTTCAAGATCTAGCATATTATCGTAGGTGTCATTTGTTTGACTTTGATACTATGCAGAATGCATGTCCACCTCAATAATACCTTCCACACAGTCAATATTCTGATTCTTTTTAGTGGCATCTATATGGTTGGTATTTTCAATATCTCGTATCCATGGATTTTCTAAAATACTTGAAGAGTGATTTGATATTTCTTACTTACTTTCAGTGTTCTTCGCGTTCTTTGAACTAGCACCTTCCATTATTCTCGAAGAGAGTCTGCATCGTGATGAAGAAAAGAACCAAGTAGCGACTCTATCCACTGCCTCGAGGTCTCTCTCACGTGTCCATTTTCTGAAGTCTCTATCGTGTGTCAAAACTACACTTGCAGCTCGTCAACTACCTATTCCCTGTTACACGTCCACTTTCTAAAGTTACTATCGCGCGTCAACTTTGCCCTTGTCACACATCAACTACTATGGCCTCGCCATGCGTCAACTTTCTCTATCATGCATCAAACCTATTCCTTTTGCGCACATCTACAATATCTCCTTATCACACGTCGTAATAACTCTTTGTCACACGTCAACTATGTCCATGTCCCGCGTCAACAACTTACCCTACCAAAGCTAACAAACAATCTTTGGTGCTTAAGAGTATGCGAGTTCAAACTTCACAGTATTGGTATTTTGGTAAGCTACTTGAGATATACTACTTGAAAAATCACCTAGGTTTTTATAGGAGATGTTTTCAAATGAAGGTGAAGCCGACCCCCCAAAAAAAATATATTGTATAGTTTAGGTGAACAGGACACCGACCCGCTCCAAAAAATCACCTTTTCAAATTTTCCTAAAACAAAATTTTCACCATATTACGAATATTCGCCACTAAAATTACCCCTACTTAGCCATATTTGGCATATAGGGCAGAACATGAGGAAAGCACGACCCGATTGCGCATGCGGAGTGGATAAGGTGCCACCAGAATCTTGGTGCCCATGAAAGGAATATACCTTGCGATAGAAGATTCCAAAAGGTCATCATGGAGAAGAATGGAGAGCTCACATCTGAGGGAGCATGCTCCCATGGAGGACCACTTGGACACTTGGCACCCGATCTACACCTTTAGAAAGGCATGGTGGTGCTTGTTGAGGCTATAAATACAAGCACCCGATAGAGAAAAAGATATAGAAGGAGAAAGAGGTGAAGCTATGCAGAAATACTATGAGAGTTCTATGAGTTGGGTTTAGAAGATCTATAGGAGCATGATGTGTCAAAGGGATAGATCGAACATTTTTTTTCTTTAGAAGGGGCTTACACCGATTCGATGCATGGCTTTAGTCCGCACGATTATATGGATCTATGATAGCCTCAATGAATGTAATGTGATTACCAAACATATTTAATATGGATATATGTGGTTCCAATTTTACTTATATCTGTATGGATTAGTTTTATATATATTTCATATGAGTGGGTGTAAACCCCTATGCATTTCCTTTCTGTTATGTTTTAGATCTATGTTTTGTAATACTTTTCTCATATGAATGAATGCATTGATCTAGAAGCCCGTTCTGAGCTCTAAGATGAATGTATGGTTCATCTCCATTCTCTTCACTTAGATTTCTCTTGTAACTAATGCATTCTCACACAACTCACATAAAGGAGGGGCTTGGCACCTATATGTGCCTTGGGTGAGATCCCACTGGGTGATAGGATGATGCGCATGGGATTTCCTTGTTTTGTATAAGACATAATAATGACTACAAAGTTATAAGGATCCAAGTCATAGATGTAGGTGTTGTCTTTGTTAAAACCTACATTGCGTTTTGGGTGAGATTTTTGTAGTGGGTGCTTTGTATGTCATGGACATTATGGATTTGTATTTTAATTCTTGGCACTTAATATTGACACGGCCCTAGCTATTTAACACAACTCAATTTTCGTATTCATTATTCCATTATGTGGACTCGTGGCTTGTTGATGTTAGGAACTCTATGTGTTTTAATATGAGAGATCAATATTTTTGAGTCGTTGTCTCAATGCTTTGCTTTGATGCAAATCAAACCAATCAAACATGACTTGGGTGCTCATTACTTAACCACCAAATTGGGTTGTGCTAGTTGTTAGTGAACTCCATTTGCATTTATTAAATTTGTCAAGGTTTTTAATGATTCATTTTTCAATCCAACTTAGCCTATTCATTTTTATCCTTTTTTGTGATTTTTGGATCAAAGTGGACTCGTGCTCGACCAAAATATAAAGTAATCCTTTCATTTCTCTTTTTAGTTAAAATTATATTTTTCAAAGTAAAATGTTAGCATTTAAAGTTTTGCAACTTTGTACCCTTGTATAAAAACACCCAAATCTAAGTCTCTTTCCTATGTATCTTGGTTATTGACCATTTACTTACCATGTATCATGGAAATTATGTACTAAAAATGAATAGAAAATTGTTGACGTTATGGTCATGCCTTGAAAATTTTGATTCATCTCAGACAACAGAAATATATAATCCACTACTTCTATGTTGCAGATTCTAAATACTTCATAAATTTTGTACATTGGCATCTCATTTACTTTCCCTTTGTTTAAATCGGTCATCCAAGAACACAAAATTCTTTTGAGTGCGATAATTAGTGGTCTCTTATCTCGGGTATTTGGTCAAAAATCTGAATTAAACTAATAATAAGGACTTTTTTCCTTGTATTGTACTTGATGTAATTTCATATGATTAGTTTCCACTTCCATGAGATATTTTCATTCTCTTCTTCAATTTCCAAGTTTATCCTGCATGAAAAATTTAGGCACACTTTCACCTAAATAACGACGTCATGCATATAATTTTTCATTTCATCTACAACTTTGGTCTCTAATCCATATTTTCTTCCCTTAAGTATCTTAACTTCTCCATAAGATATGTTTTATTTTGTTGAAGCAATCTCACTTAGCTTTCCCTACATCTACAACAAAATACCATCACAAAAAAATGCTTACTCTTTGATCTCGAAGAAAATTTTAGTGAGTAAAAGCATGGCACCATGGATAATCCTCTTTTAAACAATCATTTAGCAGTATTAAAATTTTGAATATTCTCCATTATCTCATTCAAAGATGAAGATTTCTTTAGCTTCTCCCAAGCATAAGTTTATCGATGTATCAGTTTTTTCATTATAAAATCATACTCTAGACTTGAGAAATCTACATTGTACCCTTTATTTTGTTCCTCGAAGAAATCGTAGTATGAATTCCTTCAAAATATATGGAAATATTATATTGCAATTTAAAAACTTGTTTTGTAATCATCTTCCAAAATTAAAAAGTGACTCTATATATATATATATATATGAAAAGATTCACACTTTCATACGATAAGTCTTCATTTTTAGAAACTTTGTTCCATCTTAGAGACTATATTTTGTGGTATGATTATTATCTCTATTTTGATCATTTGCATTTCATTTGGATTCTAGAAATGTATAGTCAACATTTACTTTCCTCAAATCTACTTTTTATAAAGAAAGAATGGTCATTCTTTTGATTTCTCAAATGATTTTTAAAACCATTCTTTCTCAGATGTTAATCAAGAAATTGCAATACACTTTTTATTTTAAGTGCATAGCTGAAAATTACTTTTCACAACTTGAGATTTTCATGAAAGGTTTGAATATGTGTAACCAAAGTCTGAAAAATGATGACTACCGCAAACTAGAACTCAATATCCCGATAATCTTGTAGATTTCATTCATGCACTTGTATCCATTGCTGAATTTTACAATGTTGAATGCTTTCATGTCCAACACTTATAATGAGGCATTCTTTAATTTCTGCAACCTGACTTTTGAATGTATATATAATGAAATATGAGAATATAATGAAGTTGAAACCATGATCTCTAACTAAATCACCTTTCTATATTTTCAGTTATTTCTCATGGATTGTGTGAGAAAATGTACACTTTTCTTATGAATATATATATTTGTTATACGTAATGAGTTTTATGTTACTTTCCCTTCAGTTCTTTTTTGTTTCATAACTTAAAATGAACCTCTAAAAATCAATACATATACAATTGCATATAATCACAAAAAATTAACAACTTACTTGTACCTTTTCCATTAAACTAAACTAAAACTAAATGAAAGATCCCTAGTAACTATATTTTCCTTTGATACTTCATATCTATAACTTGATGTGGTGTTTCAACATGTAGCTTATCATGTGTGTTGTCATTTCCATTTCCACCCAGGACCTACATCAGTCTTCCATAGATGATGTATGGTATTGGTGAGGATGATATCTTGGAATGATAGCATATGCATAGAATTGCATCCTAAAACAACACTTCAAGCTTTTGATTTGATTGTACACCTATCCAATTTTCCACTAAACCTGATAAACTTGAAATTTTTGTATACCCCTTTTCAAAGTGATGAAAAAAATGTCAACATTAACAAAGAATAAGATAGAGCTCTTGATATGCGAGAGGCTCGCAAGGTATAACATCTAAACCCAATAAGACATTGTTAATAAATATAAAAAGTTAAGGTTGATAGGAATCAACTTTAAAATCTAAAAATAAATCTAAATTTTTACCTTTAGATATTGTGAATGATAAGAATCTTCTTACACATATGTGTTAGATAAATCTTAGCTTGTGTTAGATAAATCTTAAAATTGGTGATGAATGTGAGAGAAAAAAAAGACATAATAGAAAAGAGAGAGAAAGGAGAACTAGTCCTAATCATAACCAAAATAGGATTCCTAGTTTTGAACATGATAGGTATAATGTTACTGATAACAAAGCATCAGATAATGAAGAAGAAAACCTTAGCCCTTGGCTTAGGGGAAATCCCATTGACATTGGGAGGAATCCTCCAAAATTACCATCTTTAAAGGGCAGTCAATCACCTAAGTTTTTGGTGAGTATGGTTGATCTTGGGAAGATCACCTTGATTCTTTCAAGATAATATGTGCATCAATAGAGATACTAAATGAGAGGGATTTTTAAGACTCTAGTCACCAAAACTTGAAGGGAGATCCTATAAAGATTTCATTATTCTACCTTAAAAATCCTTTACTAAATGGTTAGTCATATAATATTGGTTAGTGTTATCGGTATGAAGTACACCTTTATCTTGGAAAAGCAATATGACTCTAGCTTCGCCAAGATAATCGGATCTCCTCATAGTTATGGGTTCCTTAGACTAAGGATAACCTCGAGAGTGGGTTGGTTCCTCGACACATTACCTAAAAGTACTAATTTGGTAGGGTTGATGGATTATAATAACCGGAAGTCAACGAAAAAACGAATAAAAGGGGTGATACACCAACATTTTGGGACTTACGCTTGTATAAAAATGCACTTAACGACTAATAAAATATTGATGGATTCATTATAACGCATTTTGACATATTTTCACTCACAAAGGCATTGACACACACTTACATGACTTGCAAAACATGTATAACAACTTAATGAATGTCTTTGTGAGATTATTAATATGCAAAGGAATGATGTTATTAATCTGAAACACACTTCAAATATGTTATAAAACACTACACAAAGCTTGAAATTAGAGGAAAATATAGTATTTGTTTATCAAGAAGGTACACAAGTACAATGATTCTGCCGCACACAAGCCTATATAATGACCAAATAAGCCCCCTTTCACAAGCATGCATAAGCAAGATATATTGTAAAAATTCACCCCGAGATTTAAAAAATAGCCCATGCTAAAATTATCCTAATTGTATAGTTGGAAACAAATCCAATAATATCCTATAACATGTCCAATTTTAACCCTCTTATAATTAAATACAATTTTTAAACAAAAGTAATTCTAAAATGGGTTGCATGAGATCATAAGGCTAAAAAAGGCATGCCTTGTTAATTTTGGCATCTTATGAACTAAGTCAAATGTCATGTTATCGGTCCAAAGTACACCTTTGTGTTGGAAAATCAATTTGACTCAGACTTCAAATGGTATAATGGGATCTCCTTTGAGTTGTGGGTGCCTTGGACTAAGGAGGTCCTCTAGAGCGGGTTAGTTCCTTGATTGATCACCTAAGACTACTAAACCGATGAGGGTTCAGTGGATAAAAATAACTTGAAAATTAAATAAAATGGTGATACACCAAATTTTAGGGACCTACTCTTGCACAAAACACACTTAATGATTGATAAAGGACCGATACTTCACTATAATTGCTTGTTTGACAAATTTTACACTCTTAAAAGGTGTTAAAACACACTTGGATGACTGTAAAATTTACAAAATAGATTAATTGAGGTATCGATAAGTTTTTAGCATGCAAAATAACATAATCATTCACTAAAACACACAAAACATCTATTGTAGTATGCTTACAAATCTTGAAATTGGAGGAAAACATTGTATTTTATTGATCAAGAATTGCACACACATACAATGGTTTTGCATACAAGTCTTCAAAATGAAAAATAATCCACTTATACTCTTGCAAAAGTAAGGTATATATATAAAAGGTTGCACCCCACAAGCTCTCGAAAAATATCACATTTCACTTTAGTTTTAGACTTAGTTGTTATTAATAGCGATTGAAACAAATCCAATGCATGGAAAAATATATCTTCATGCACAATTTTACTTCTCACAAATAAATATAATTCTTAATTGTAAGCCAAACTAAAATTAGGTGCATCAAGGCAAAAATTACCCTACATGGTCTATTTTATAAAGTCCCTGTTGACTAGTCAGACTATAGCCAACCTAGTCAAATTCACCTAGTTACAAAATTAAGGAATGGTTTACGGATGGATTTGTAATTATTAAGGTATTTTTGGCAATTATTTTTCAAAAGTGAAATAAAATGTTATTTTTTTCCTTAATTACATGCATGGTCATTGGATATTTTTCCTTTAGCATAAGCATGATGATTGATCACTTTTACTTGGCATGCATATGCAATTCATGATGTGTTTTATCTATTGACTTTGGTGAGAATAATTAGCATGGTTGATTTAAAACACTACCCTCCCCATGAAAATAATCAATAATTAAAAATTAAAACTCCAAACCAACCTACATGGTGATAACATTGGAAACCTCAAGGTGAACCATGTGTAGACACAAAATCATGCACTTTGGATAATTATCTAGTCTCGATCACATACTACTATTCACATGGTTCTTAAGTAAGAAAAGTACTATGGTACCTTTCTTTGCTTTATTCTTTATATTTCACTCTTACTTTCTCATTCTTTCTTTACACCTGTCGACATTTCTCATTCGGACAACAACGCCTAATTTATGACACCAAGACCAGTGCCCCCATCCCCTTGGGAAACATTGTCATCTTTTACTTTAGTCACACTTTTTGGGTCTTTTCTATCCGTTTGAGCATCTTATCCTTTTTGGTAGTCAGCATTTTCGAGGTTGATTATGAAATTCAAGTAAAGGAATCATATAAATATAAAGTTATGTGATCATAATAAGGGACCAAGAACTAAGCATCTACTATATCCATCTAAGGTTACATCCATCAAAGGCATCTATAGCTCTATTTGCATCCATCTAGCTCCATCACAAGGGACAAAGGTTGGTTCATCTACATCATGTTTCATAGGGGAGTCTATTGTTTCCACATACACATTATATACATTTTACGTTTAGTTACTTTCTCGTTACTTCAAGTGCGACATGCACAAGAGAAATGTAGTGCACAATTCCACACACATGCATGCAAAACTACATTGTGTCTAAGATGTAGTGCAACACTTAGTTGTAAGTCCACCATTGTGGTAGCTAAGGACAATATGACCCCTCATTTTTGTCTTTCCTTTTAGGATTTAATATCTATTTGAGGGATTTATAGGTGCTTTCTTCATTACAAGTTTATAGTGACCTCGGAGATCTTATAGTGATATACACATGAAAAAAAGAAGAAAAAGTATGAACCTCTGGAAACACCTCAAAAGAGGTTTTCTAAGCATCTACGCAGACTAGGGCACCAAAAAATCATACCAGGGCATCCACGAGTGCCCTTATCCCTCTCCAAGAACCTTAATCCATTCAAATCTTCTAGATCGCATTTTTCTAGTATTCTATGTTATGGTCCTCCATCTCTATTCATTTAGTCTCCACTATGTCACAGTCCAAAACCCTCTTCGAATCAGCTAAGGCTATTCTAACCCTCTTTGTAATTAGGGTTTCATATTTTTCTTTCTTAGTTATTTGGGTATTATTTCAGCATTCATTTATTTATTGCTACTATAGTATCATATTAGGCATGTGTATTTACATTTTAGCATAATCATTTTGGTGAACCTGAACTCAATCTTCACACTCTTAGGATCCTCATCCCTTTAGGGTCTTCTAATCATGAATATCTCTATCCATGCTTATCTGTAGAATCATCCTGATTGTATTAATAGGCTCAAATCATATTTGGCTACTACATATATTCCTCCTCACACATCACCCGAATATGTATACCACAATTTTACTTCAGCCTTATCTCTTAATGAGGATCAAATCACTTTCACATCAGATGAATTACCTTCTCAAGAAATACTAGAGCATGACCCCCTTATATATTCAGGTTTGTATTAACAATGTCGGGGTCAAACGCACCTTAGTTGACAATGGGTCTAGCCTTAATATTTGTAACATATCCTTTCTTCATCACTTAGTATTTGAAAATTTCTTTAGCTCCTTCATCAATCTCCATTCGTGGATTTGACAACATTCCCAAGCGTGTCTTAGGTACTATTAGCCTCCATGTCACTATTAGTCCATGTACAATCACTATTCCATGTCATGTCATGCCCAATAACCTTAATTATAATATTCTTCTTGGGTGGCCCTAGATCCATGCCATGCATGTGGTCCCCTCTACCCTACATACACAACTTAAATTTCGTTATCAAGGAGTTTTTATGATGTCCTGGATAATCCATCACCTTTCATGTATTGTAATTCTATTGAACAATCTAGTGATACCCCTAGTTCTTCCAATGTTACTCAAGACTTTTCTAAATATGGGTTAGGATATGAATAATTACATCACTATGGATTCTCTAATACAAACTCAGATCAACAAGAACTTGGAATAACAATAGTTTGGGATCTTCCCACACAATCTCATAAATTTTGATTAGGGTATCATCACCCACCTATCCCTCCTGCAGTGCCTACTCCCTTTACACATTTTACTACCCCGGTGATAGCCGTTCATTTTTGTTTTACTGTATATGTATATGATTTTGAATTTCAATACAGATGACTTGGATGATAGACATTATGAGTTATATGATTTGAGGCACATAGTGTCATAGACATTTTATACTAGTATGGCCTACTTGTTTTATTTCACTAACCATGCAGGGATAATTTTGTCGCATTATATGATTAATTGATTTATTGAACTAACCTTGCAGGGATTATATGTGTATGATCGAAATTCTATATGTGTATTGCATGTTTGATTATGGATGGAATTTTTCATGATATCTATATATGTATGAGTTAGATTTATTTATGAGATGCAATTAAAGTTTGAAATCTTCCAATTGAATCATATATGTAGATGTTCATAATGAAATTTGAAATGGTCTCTTAATTATTGATTTTATTGCGAATTGTATGATGTGTTGTTTGATGTATGTGTTTGGATTTAGTTCATTTTCACATGGCTATATATGGATGTATATTTTGTTGTGCAGTATGACACTTGTTTGAGGTGTGCAGGTGACGAATAGGTAAATTCAAAGAAAAATATAAAATACCAAATTGAGGAAGGGAGAAGGCCAACAACCTAGGAATGCCACGTGTTAGCCAAGGGTCACCTAATGAGCACTTGTGTGTATGTGTATGTGTAAACTATGTCAAGTGACCTTGTAAATTGTGATTTATTTTGTGTTTAATTTTTTAATGAGTTTTGTCACATTTTTCTTATGTGTAAATTTTGAAAAGTGAATTTTGTTTTATTTTGGTTAAGTGGGTTTTATTTGGTTAAGTTAATTATGATTGTGAAAAATTAATTATGGTTATCTTTTGCTTTTGTGTTGAGTAATTTACACTCAAATTCTAAACTTGAATTTTTCCTTTAGGCCCACTTTTTAAAGAGTGTGGAGAAGGGTTACCTTGCTCCACACTCATAAAAATGACCCCAAGCCCATACCCATGGGGTAGGTGGAATGAATTTTCTCCTCCTTTGCACTCTTGATTGATTTGATTTGATTTCTTTCACTCATTTTTTATTTTGGTGATTGCCTTGGGATTTACTTTTTGGAGTGTGGAAGGAAACTTCCTTACACCCATGTGTCTTTTTATTTGACCACCCCATACCTCTCTTACACATTTTCTTACACCTTTTTTATTGTTTGTTTGACTTGTGTACTCCTTCACATCACTCATTTTTTCCTCTTAAATTTCTATATATGTGTTTGATTTTGGTGAAGGAGGTTACATGTCATTTTGTTGGAAAATTTCTTTTAAATTTTGTTGGATTGGAGTCTTTTTGGGAGGAAGAACTTGTGAAAGCTTGCTTGGATTTTGGATTTCTCAAGTGGACAAGATGGCCCAAAGGTAGGCCTATTTTACCTTAGTTATTTCTTTTTCTTGATTGTTCTTACATGTGTTTGTTTTTGTGTTGTTTCATGAAATTGGGTTTGGGTAGTGAATGACCATAGGAATGGTGTGGGAGATAAGTAGCCAAACTTGGCAAAATCGATGCCTTTCAGAAGAGTGGAGGTAAAAGGGGTTTACTTGGTAAACAAATAAATAATCAAATCTTGTTAAATGGAGGGATAAGGTTTTTGTATGTGTGTGGGTTTTATGGAGGGATGTATTATATATTTTATTTTCCAAATTGGTGCCTTTTGGAAGAGTGGAGGTAAAAGGGTTGGAGTGAAATTCTTTTATTGGAGGGAGTGTGAGATGGATTTTTACCATCTCACTTGGGAGGCATAAGGAGAGTATGGCTACTTTTCTCCTTTGGGATTCTAGTGAGAATCCTTCGTGTTGCTTACTCCATTGAATAGTTTTATTGGTTGATTGATTTTCTTGTTGTGCTCATTTGGGATAACATGTGGACATTCCTACTTTGTTGGGGCTCAAGGGTCAATGGGAGATTAATTCCTTCCATTGAGAAGGTTGGGTGGAGAGCGTTGCTCCCTCCTCTTTTTGGTTGTTCCATGTTGACCTTGTTGGAGATCAAGTGAAGAAGATTATGGTTCTAATCCCCTTGTTGAAGATAGTTATTGTTTCCTTGAGAACATTTTGTATTGTCTAAAGGACTTGTTATTCATGGAACACATTGTGTATTAATTCCCCCTTGTTGTAAACAATAGTCCTGTTGTTATACTCATTGTGAACCAATGTAATGTTATTCTACTTGAATGTTGAAGAAAATTTGATTGTAAGATACAAGCAAAGTTGTAAATGAAAGTGTGCAAATTGTGTACCTTGATAAGAAAAGAAAGTCTAATTAGATAAGTTGATTTTGTGTAGAATGAAAATTTGATTTCAAGGGAAAGAAGAAAGTGAATAATTATTGTAGATGGTTGCATTCTTTCATTTTTACTTGAATGGAAATAAAATGTTGTTTGGAATTTTGACTTGGAAAATATTGTCACCTTGTGTTTATCAAATCCATTTTAAGTTGTGTATACCTAATGTAGAGACTAGAAGCTACCTTGTATTACACTTATTTGACATTATATGTATGATTAATCTATATGTCTATATATCTCGATATAATTAAAATTGTATAAATAATTTCCTTAATTCAAATATATTTAAAAAAATAATAATATTAATAAGTCAATTGTTTAATATTAGAATTTAAAATCTATATATTTATTATATTAAGAAATAATCTATAGAAATAATATATAATAAAATATATTTATTATATTAAGAAATAATATATAAAAAATAATATGTGTATGTATATATAATAAAAAGTGAGGAGCACATAATTTCTTTAAATAAAAAAATGGGCTGGGAATGGAAGAAGAGAGGGTTTCACACAGAGGAAGAGTGAAAGAGATAAATCTTGCAAAAAAACGAAAAAACAAAAGACCAATAGCAGGAAAGGCGCTTTCAATGTTTCAATCAATATATTCGAAATAAAAGATATAAAAAAACCGAAGCATGAGAATGGTGCGGAATAGGTTACTGTGAAACATTGCGCCAGAATGAAGCATCTCCTAAACCTCAATCTTTCTCCTTCATTTTCTGCATATGATGAACAAACAGCGGCAGGCCATAGGTCCTCTGAGAGACAAATAACCCGCTTCAGATACAAACCCAGATCAAACGTTTTCTATATAATAAAATGAAGGGATACAATGGTTACATATTATTTCAGTGTGTTAGGTCGATTTAATACATAATTGTGCGATTTTAGTGAGATCTCCGTTTACCTCACTATATGTGGCCTTCCGTTTATTTACTTAAGAGAGTTCAGAGCTCTCTGATTTCTGCAGTCGCTATAACTATCCAATTACTACTAAATTTACACGTTAACTTTGGTCGCAACGTGATTAACGCTTTGGAGATCTCAAATAAAGTGCTTGTATTATTGTGCAAGGAAATGTCAGGTCTGAAAGGCCGTTTAGGACGAGTCGCCCTCCATTTTTTGCACTGGTTTTTGAAGAGAACTTATTCCCGGTTAGTAAAATGTCTGAATCGGGTCTATTCTTCCCTCTCAACATTTATTTTCTTGTTCAGTACATGGAGAAATAAACAAATTAAAAAAAGTATATCAAGTACAGTCATTCGTATAAGGGGCTTTGGTTTAGTTTAGTTGATTAAATAATATAAATATACGCATTTGTAGGTAGTACAAAAAAATGGTATATGTAAAATATTATATTATATTAATATTTACTATATATTATAATGTGGTTATTATTATATATAAAAAGAATAACCAACTGATTATATAAATTGTTAACCATTATATAAAGTTTAATATATATAATACTTATTATAGAGAATACGTTATATTGATAATGGAATACAAGGGCATATAGGGTTAGATTAGATAAATTTATTGATGTTGTATAATACCAGTAATAATATTGGATTTAGTTTTAGATATTCTAGTTTATGATGTTGGTTATAGCTATCATATAGATATCTTAAAAATACTACAAATAATTTAATAATATTGGCTATAACATTTATAATGTTATGTTAACATTTAATAAGTTAAAATGTTTATTGTTTGTATTAGTTAATTATATAATGTATATGATAGGTTTTATAATATATTATAATAAAAGAAATGGGACAGGACAAACAATATATATATATATATATATAACATTATAACATTGGTAGTATTATAACAACCGATAATTATTGATATAAATAATATTGATATAACATTGCAACATTAATTTTATGTATCTTATAATAATGTATTATTGTTAGTTATATAATATAATAACTTTATAGGAAGTTATAAGGGACGTTTCTGATTTAAGACATTTAAAAGAGTTATCATGAAATGTTATAATAATATTATCATATGATATTTCTATAATGATACAAAGGTTGCAAATGTTATTATAATTTAGAGTTATAATAATATTAGTATTATTACGTCTTCAATGTAGTACTAAACATTACTATAACGTATAGTATAGTTTTTATAATAATGTTATATATAATATCACTATCACTTATAATATGATGTTATTTTGATGATTATAATGTATTATAATATCAAAAATAGTGTACCCTAAGTAATGTTATCAAGAGATTCAACTTAGTCATAATGCCATGATATTATAACATTATATAACACCCTTATATTGTTTATAGGTGATTAAAACTTTGTAATGTGTATAATACTATTAGATATATAACGTAATAGTGTTATTAATTATATTACATTTATAAAATTTACAATTTTAACATTTGTATTTTCTAGAACATTACTATTAGTTATATTATTATTAAGATTGACGTACTCTAATACAATAGTATATAATACCATTACAATGTGTATAACGTTTATTGTCTAATATAAATATAATGTTGTATCAATTGTAGAAATGATTATATAGTTCATACATTATAATATTTATAACATGACTTATTGTTGATATGATGGTTATAGATGAACCAAACCCATATAATCCTTATAATAGGATGTCAATCATAATGTCTCTTTGGAGACATCTGATAAAATTGGAATGATACAAAGAAGATTAGCATAGCCCATATGCAACAATGACAAACGTAACTTGTGAGAAAGTTTGTTAGCTCTATAGCGGTGCACCATAATAGTGCAAACATCGCGATAGGTATGTTCAACATCATAACCAATAATGCAATGCAAAAAAAGCATTGCCTCATTTTGGGTCAAAAATTTTAGGGCATAACACTCCTTCAAAAGTTTTTATCACCTCACACACCTCTTCACTTCCTCTCATCCATCTAGAATTCA
Source organism: Taxus wallichiana var. yunnanensis (assembly GCA_018340775.1). Taxonomy (NCBI): domain Eukaryota; kingdom Viridiplantae; phylum Streptophyta; class Pinopsida; order Cupressales; family Taxaceae; genus Taxus; species Taxus wallichiana. The sequence continues at coordinate 560,772,135 of CM031240.1, forward strand.
TCAGTGATAATGCCTCTACCATTTGGGATAGTTTAGACACTTTTTTTCGATGATGCTCTCTTAAAACACATGGGGGTTTATGATCAATTTCCTTCCTTTCACCATAAGAGGTGTTATCCACCATCGCTTCGAACTACTACCTACTTTGGAGAGTCTAATGCACCTGATAATAACACTGATCCTCCTTACACTATTCCTACATATCCATACATCAAATATCGGTCTTCCCTTCTTAATGAAGAAACCATCCAATATAACCTAGGAACATCTGAGAATCCACACATAGTTTTTTTAGCTTCCTCTCTCACACATAGTGAACAAAAATATATCAAGAAAGTACTACACAACCTCTCTAACATTTTTGGATGGGACTATAGTGATAAGATAGGTATTTATCCATCTGTTGTAATGCATAACATTTTCCTCAACCCCGGTGCAAAACCAGTCTAACAAAAAATCCACAAAATTCACCTAGAAGTGGCATTCTTAGTCAAGGAAGAAATCCAAAAACTACTCGACGTTGATTTTATTCAAGTTGTTGATTATCCTTAATGGGTATCTAACATTGTAGCCATCATAAAACCGGATGAATGTGTCACATTGCACCAATTTTTTTATTTAAATAAATATTATCCCAATGATAGTTTCCCCTTGCCTCATATTGATGCTATTGTTGACTCTATCGTCAGCTATGATATCCTCTCTTTCATGGACGGTTTCGCAGATACAATCAAATCAAAATCAACCATGCTTTGATAAAGAAAATACCTCTTTCACTACACCATGGGGAATATTTTGTTACACTATCATGCCCTTTGGCCTTAAAAACAACGAGGCCACTTATCAACAAGAAATGAAGCACATATTTCATGATTATATTCACAAAATTATCAAAGATTACATTGATGACATCTTAGCTAAGTCCATACGTCATTATACCCATGCACGAGATATTCGAATGTTTTTTTAACACTTACGTCAATACCACATCCACCTAAATCCCAAAAACATTGTTTTCAGGGTCGCAATTGGTAAACTACTTGGATATATCATCTCGCAGCGCGTCCTTCAAATCAACCCCAATAAGATTAAATCCATTGTTGACATGCCTCTCGCCTAAAAATTTACATCAACTACAATCATTACAAGGAAAAATTCAAGCTATCCGGTGATTCATTACACAACTTGTTGATAAAACTCAACCATTTACATGTCTCATGAAGAAGGATACTAAATTCGTATGGGATGAGAAATGTTAACAAGCATTTTAGGACATTAAAAGCATATATTATATAACCACTTGTCTTAGTGCCACCGCTAGCTGACCAACCTTTCTTATTATACATTTCCACTATGATTCATACCTTAGGGGCTCTATTGACACAACATAATGATTCTTGACGTGAAAGATCAATCTACTACATTATTCAAACATTTATCTCTTACGAATGTAGCTATAGTTACACCAAAAACTATGTCTCATACTTGTCTTTGTCCCGGATAAATTGGGTTAATATCTTCTTAAAATGAGGTATATATCATCACCAAGGGGTAAGTGCACCAAGTTGGGGGCCAAAAGGGGGTCTTAAGTGGATGCATTTTTCTGAAAAATAAAAAACTTCAACTTGTACAATTTTTTTGAAATAGTTACACTCAAAATTGGAAGATGTTGTAGAAATATGAATCGTAGCATTTTGAGTCTAGTTTCTAAGCTACTAAATTTTATTGAAAACGGATAAGTTTAAGTGGGTCAAACAACTAAAATACCAATAGGTGCTCCTGTTTTTGTTAAAAAACATAATAGAGTGACTTTCATGCCCCCCACCATTTTTTTAGCACCATTGAGTATTTTTGAAAACCCTTTGGTAGAAAGATAGCTAGGAGCATCTAGTTTGTGTTAGAATTTTTTTAGATTTTTTAACGAGTATTTTTTTATGATTTTTCTAGTACATAAATTTTATGTTTTGAAAAATAACGGAGCTCTAACCATGCCCCCCGCCTACCTCAAAAATATCGAAAATTAGATTTTTTTAATATTTATAGAATTATGCCTAGTTTGTGCTAGTATAATTTTTTTCAATTTCGATGACCCAAATAAAAGATACACAATGAAAAGATAGACACATTTAAACTTCAAAAATCACTATAGAAAGTCATAGTTAGAAAATAAATATTATGGAAACCTTATATTAGTCAGAAAATTTGAAAAAATATATTTTTAGAAAGAAGAAACTCTGCTCTACATCATGGTATAATTTTTTTAAATGGATCGATTGTTTTATTTTGATTTATCATAGAGGAAGTGGCATTTTTACATTTTCCTACAAAAACATGTTGTTTGTTGTGTTTGTGCAAGTCCATGCCTCAGGGTTGGGGATCCAAATCGGATCCCAAGCCTTGAGGCATGTGCTGGAAAAGGTAAAAAGAATAACGCGCATGTGTTATAATGTGTACACATTATGCTTTATTTATATATTGTGGCCCCAACATCCCTTTCATCTCTTTCATGGGAATTCTACATACATTTTGTTTGGTCTGTAATTTTCTCTACATTCTTGCACGATTTTTTAGTAGTTCATTTTGTCCCCTACCCCACTAGTTGATTTTTTCTAATCATGGGCGATAAAATTTGAGCTAAGGATAAGAGGAAAGTCAAGAAAAAGACACTAGAGCAATTGGAAGAGATGAAAATAAAGAAATTGAAGAGAATGTAAAAACTTCGTGTAGGGCAAGGTACATTTGCTATATCAAATGTAGCTAATGTATTAGAAAATGGGGATGAAATACATAATGAAAATGTAGAGAATAATGATTTTGCAATGAATAATGATATTGAATTGAATGATAATGTTGGTATGGATGAAGAAATTGATATGAATCCAATTGTTGAACCCTTACCTAAGAATCCAAATGTTAACCCCAAAATTTGTATGAAAACACTGAATGAAGAAAGTAACCTTATAAATGAATCTTCACCTCTAAGAACACCTCCTTCCATTTTGTGAAGAAAATCAATTGCTAATTAAAATTGATGAAAACATTATAAAACCAATGCCTAACAAAATATCTGAAAGAAATGGGAGAAGAAAAGCTAGTGGAATTTGGGATAATTAATTTTAAAATTTAAATGACACACAAAGATGTCAATTATTTGTTACATTTATGAAATTAATTAATATGAGACCTATAATGAAGACCCCGGGATTAAAAACATCTGATGTTGTTGATCAAAATGCATAAATTGTTGAAAACATACATAAAGCATACCAAACTATAGGTGGCAAAAGACACACCAATATATATGGCCAAGTCAAAAATCCTGCCAAGTTTTGCATTGGATCTTTATCAGAGGAATGAGTTACTTTTGGTACAGAGACAGGGAAAATGGCATCAACTGATAGTGGTAACTTTTACATGCAGTGTTTGCATCACAGATATGCATATCAAACTCCACAAGATTCATGTTGCCATAGGGCCAACACCTGTTAATCAATCTACTCTGACTATTTAGGTTAGATTTTTGTAGTCGTTACAAATATGAACAACATGAGTAGTTGAGACTGTATAAATTATAGAGTTATCTTGATATCTGTCATAGAAATGGGAGATGAAAGGAAATACTCCTTTATCCTTAAAACAAATGCATAAACACACATCAAGGATCACAAACTGTGATGGTAGCTTGGAGTAGTAACTGGATGAATGCAAAAACATGATGTGTGTGATTCAACTATGAGCCTCACCAACTCATTTTAAAAAAAAAAAGGCTTGGATACATGTTTCTTGGAATCATACTTGTGACTATGGTATGTATGTACTACTAGGTATATTTATGTATTTGATAGCTGTAGAAGTAGAAAAGTAGAGGGAGGATGAATTGTTGGTTGTTGTGGTCATGATAGGAAATTTATGGCTTGATGTAGGTGGCCACATATGACATCTTTTTATGGGATTTATATTAACTTGGTAACTTTGATTCCTTGCAATGTGACTGAGCATTTTGGTGTGATATGGAGGATTGAAACTTTAATTATTCATATTTTCTCATATAATGAATCATGAGATGATTACATACACAAGAAATGATCTCAAACATCCAATAAGATGCAATAATTATGTGTCCTTGAAAGAAGAGATGAGAATGTTGTAATGCAGGGGTCAAAAGTTTGAAGCTCTTCAGTACTAACATGGAAAAACTGTATTGATTGGCTATAGGTAGTGCAGGTGGAATTGGATTGCATTCCAATTGAAGAAGAGTCAGCCAAGCATTCTCCTGCTATTAATATTAGCATAGCATACCGCTTCAAAGCAATTTAGAGATTGATGCTCACGTTCTATGCACCTTATATAGACTTATATTCATGAGTTGTTAGTGCTTTATTCTGCATATCTATTTCAAATTCTAAAGCATTGAGCATTGTAGTCTAGGTCATTGACATATTAGAAACAATAATGTAACTGTAAAGAAAAGAAACAGACACAACATGAAATAAACCATTTCATGCTCAAAACCTTACACAAAAATGAAGGAGTCTAAAGATAAATTTGGAAAGCACAAGAAGCTAGGGCTTATCATTGATTTTATGGTTGATAAATATGTTTGGAAGTCCATATTTTGTTGATTACTATGATCTAATCCCAAACTGATTGCATCTAGCCCCCTCAAAGATCTTACGATCAACATGATAAAACCTCTTATCTTTGGATGATGAGTTACAATGCAGTTCCACACTAGGTAGCTACCAGAAACTACATGATGACAAGGCATTTACATAAAGAGATGACCAAGACTTGAATGCTAGTGGAGGCTTTGTTTTGGTTCCCTATGCTCCTCGTGCTTTCGGGCTACCTTGTCCGGCGTAGTCCCTTAAGAGCCCTGAGACCAAAACACGCTATATCTTCGACGGGTGATTTCTCAAACTCCATGGCACCTAGAGACATCTCGTCAGATCTGAAACCTCTAAGTTGGGGCTCTCTATGAAATCCTCTTGCAGTTTTATCCATCTCTCTACGGTTCTCTCGTTGTCCTATTGTTTGCAAACACGTGAAATATTGCAATCTGAGTCAGTGTAAGGTTGTCTGATGCTATATTTTGCAAACGGTAGCTTGTGGGACTGAAGCATCTAGGCCAACATGTCTCAATGGCCTGGTGAACACTAGTGGAGGATTTTTTTGGCTCCCTGTGCTTTTGGGCTACCTTGTTCGGGCGTAGTCTCTTAAGAGCCCTAAGACCAAAACACGTTATATCTTCGATAGGTGATTTCTCGGACTCCGTGGCACCTAGAGACATCTCATTAGATCCAAAACTCCATCTCAAATCCTTCTATGTAATTATCTCGTAGTTTTTTCCATCTCCATTTGGTTTTCTCGTTGTTCTATTGTTTGCAAACGTGTGAAATAGTGTAGTCTTAGTCGATGTAAGGTTGTCATACATAATACTTTGTAAATGGAAGCTCTTGGCACCAAACCAACTACGCATAAACATCGGGGTGGCCAGGTAAACACTAGGGGAGGATTTTTTTGGTTCCCTATGCTCCCCATGCTTTCGAGCTACCTCATCCGAGCATAGTCCTTTAAGAGCCTTGAGACCAAAACATGCTATATCTTCGACGAGTGATTTATTGGACTCCGTGGTACCTAGAGACGTCTCATCATATCCAAAACCTCCATGTTGAGGGCCTCTATGAAATCCTATTGTAGTTTTATCCATATCCATTTGGTTCTCTCGATTTCCTATTGTTTGCAAACATGTGAAATAGTGTAGTCTAAGTCAGTGTAAGGTTATCAGATGTTATATTTTGCAAACAAGAGTTTGATGGGACCGAACCGTCTCGGCCAACACATCTAGATTTCCTGGTGAATGTTATTGGAGGATTTTTTTGGTTCCTTACACTTCCCATGCTTTCGGGCTACCTTGTCTAGGGGTAGTCCCTTAAGAGCCCTAAGACCAAAAAACGTTATATATTCGATGGGTGATTTCTCAGACTCCATGGCACCTAGAGACGTCTCGTTAGATCTCAAACCTCCATGTTGAATCTATCTACAAAATCCTCTTGCGGTTTTTTCCATCTCCATTTGGTTCTCTCATTGTCCTATTGTTTGTAAACACACGAAATAGTGTAGTCTGAGTCAGTATAAGGCTGCCAAATGCAATACTTTGCAAACGGAAGCTCTTGGCGCCGAACCAACTATGCAAACACATTAGGGTGGCTAGGTAAATGCTAGGGAGGATTTTTTTGGTTCCCTACACTCCTCATGCTTTCAGTTTATTGGTGCTCAAATTAGTCTCGCCCCGTTTGCCATTAAAATCCCTTAGTTTGTGGCCTCTGTTGTGTGTTTTTATCTCCCCGTGTTGGTACTTGAGGACTTTTTCCTCCATTTGGTTGCCATGATTAGTTCCTCCTTGGTCAAAGGTCACTTAAAAATCTAGAATTTTTTCTTCATTTCTCTGTCCATCTGAAGGTGTCTGTAAATTGGGCATAAAACTCGGGTTGTTCCTTTCCTTCCATTTTCCACAGTCGTGTGTTGTTGTCCCTGCCATTTTGTGTCCCAAATACCTGAGGAAACATGATTGAATGTAGCTCGAGAGGATCATGTGTGAACCTTACAACATTTCCAGATTCTCTGTCCTTGAAGAAAATTTCATTTCGGGATCAAACAAGTGGTTTCCCTACATTTTTATGGCTTGACGGGTGTGTTTCTCCCGTCAAATTTAAATCTTTGCATTAGTGGAAACATGGCCCTTTTTGGTTGGATGTGGCTTGGTAGGGCACTCTAAAAATTTGTGGATCGTTTTAACCCAAAACTTATCCACGTGGAGGAACGACGCTCATTTGAAGATTCACATTTTTGTTTGGCCTTGGAGTTGTGTCGGGGCAACACATGGAGGATTCCACTGCTTTTCCCGGACTTAGAAAAAAATTTCATGTAGCTGATATAGTTTTGGTGGGTCGTGGACACGTGATGGGCTGGCACTCATTTCAATATCCGGCTCGGGGTCCCACGTTAAAAATGACGATAGAGGGATAGGTGGAGGATTCCACCAGCTCCACTGGGGACTTAAATTTTTTAAAGAAATTTAATAAGGCCCGGGACACGTGGTGAACCCACACTCGCTCGTGGTCTCGCTCTCTGGGGACCATCTTGAAGTTGCGCCATAAAGACACATGGAGGTTTCCACCAGGCCTTCCTTTACTTATACCTTTCAAGCAATTTCCTAAAGGGCCTAAGACACGTGGAGGGACCGCACATGTTTGGGGACCAGCCCTTGGGTTTTATTTTGAAGAAGTGCCAGGAGGACACTTGGAGGCTTCCGCTCACTCTCCCTTTTGTTTGGACTTTTCAACGATCGAAGAAGACTGTCTCGAGACCTTGGACACATGGCACCTTCCACTAAACTCTCAAGCTTTTAACAGACTCTACCAGTCGAGACACGTGTTGAGCCCACACTTGTTTGGGTCTCTACTTTTGGGGACCATCTCAAGATGCGCCATTGAGATGTGTGGCAATTTGAAAATTCAAAAGGCGGGGAGGCGGACTCTCGGGGAAAATTTGGAAAAATTTCCTTTTCTAAAAATAGGCAAAATAGCATAATTTAGCCATGGTTCCTTTGGGACCCACATTGGGACACATGTCAAGCCCATTTTTCAAAGGTGAAGGGGTAGAGAAAATTGAGAAATTTTGTGTTTTTTCTAAAAGGTGTAAAAAGTAAAAAGGAACCCTAAGGCCCATCTTAACTCGGATCTCCCACGTGGACAGTCCAAATTCAAAAGAAAGATCAATGAAAATTGTGCATCTATATCTGATTTTCTGCCATTTTTTCTCCAAAGCTCCTAGGGATGCATATTTTTATGGTTTTTTATCATTTCTTGGTGTATCCTGCATGCCAAATGAAGAGGAGAATTAATTTGATATCCTGGTTTGGTGGGGAAGATTTGAAAATGTATTTTACCATTAATATGTAATCTGACTATCGGATTCGATCTGATTTTCTAATCTTTCCTCCCTTGGCACGCAAGAAACCAGTTGATATCTTGGTTTGGTGGGAAAAATCTGAAAACGTCTTTTACCATTAAGATGTGATCTGACTATCGGGTTCGATCTGATTTTCCAGTCTGTCCTTCCTTGACACACAAAGGACCCAATTTGATAGATTAGAGGAGGAAGTAGTTGGCGACAAGATGAAAAAACGACTTACTAGGTGAAGAATTGAATCCTTGGAAATATTTGGAGAGATTTTCCCTTTGCACACCTAACAACTTTTTACAAATCTAATTCTGGGAGTCATGATCAAGGTCGTAACATGCAATGGTGCTTTGAATGTTTTTGGTTTTGGGGAGAAAACTCTATTGTAAATGAAATGTTATAAATTACATGAATTTGTCATGCAAATGGTTGGGGTGTTAGAGGTCAGAAGTTGATTTCAAGAAAAGTTTGACAGAGCCCATCTTTTTGAGACATTATCTAAGGAACTTGTTAATTTCTTTTTTCTATAAAATTTGATCATGTCAAGGTGGTTGCGAGTGTACAACCATTGACAAGCTCTAAGATTGTTCTGGAAACTTTCCCCTGTTGATGAATTTAATCAAATTTGAGTTAATCTGTGTTGAATTTGAGAAAAGTTGTGTCTGCTTCATCTCTGAATGTCTGGAAATAGTTTTTCTTGTTCCCACTACAATCTTACATTAAAATATTTGTGAATCACACAAGATCTTAGCTTTGTGATAGTTTGGTGTCATTTGCAATTTCATTTATCATAAGATCTTTCATTTAATAGTGAAATAAACAAATTTAAAATCACTTTACTCCTAGCATGATGATTAATATTGTTTTTTAGCCTTTGAGGGTATCTTAGGTGTGATAAAACAAAGGTTGATAATGTTCAGTTAAGTTTTTCCAATTTGAGCCTTCATTTTGGATTCTTAAATTTTGTGTGAAAATGTGTTGATCTGGGCCTCCATTGAAGCACACCTTCTAGTTAAAGGAACATTCTAGCTATTATGAAGCATTCTATTGGTCAATCCTTCCATTTTTGTAAAATCTCTCAAAGATCTGGCGAGTTAAAATCCACTCTACCTCACCTCCCACCAAAATTCATTTAAAAACAACCAATCCTACCCATACTACCCCTGTTTGTCCTGTGTGTGTACAAATGCATAATCTTTGTTACCAAAACATACAGAAACAATAAGGTTTTCATTGTCTTTAGTAGCCTGAACCTTGCTCGAGAAAATATCTCCATTATCTAGGGTGACAACTCGTGAGAGTTAGATTTTGTTAGATTGATTATGTTTTCTTCAAGGTCTTCTTAATAACTTTTCAAAGAAGGACATCTCTATCTCCTCCACAAAAAACAGGCTACAAAAATGGTCCTCTCACCCTAGTTGAAAGGTGCAACCATAAAGTATTGAGGATAGATCAAATCCCCTTAAGGGTGCTACCCATTTCTCCACATCTGAGTGATAAAGAGCAAGCTGCATTTCTTCCTCGGCTACAAAATGACACACAAAATGATTTTCTTGTCTCTAAGCTTCCTGTCAAAACCGTGATGCTGCTTATCTTCTAAGGGAGAATTAATTTGGGTACAAACAGGGCTACCTCATCTGGGAGTAATCTCTTAAGAGCCCTAAGACCAAAAATGATATATCTTCGACGATCGATTTCTTGGACTCCGTGGCACCTAGAGGCGTCTTGTCGAGATCTAAAACCTCCACATTGGGGCCCTCTAAGAAATATTGTTGTGGTTGTATTAATATTCATTCGGTTCTTTCGATGTCCTATTGTTTGTAAACGTGTGAAATAGTGTAGTCTGAGTCGGTATAAGGTCAGGACATTATATTTTGCAGATGGTAGCTCATGGGACCAAACCGTCTAGGCCAACACATCCAAATTTCTTAGTAAACACTAGTGGAGGATTTATTTTGGTTCCCTATGCTCCCCGTGCTTTCGGGCTACCTCGTCCGGGCATAGTCCTTTAAGATCCCTGAGACCGAAACATACTATATCTTTGATGGATGATTCTTGGACTCCATGGCACCTAGAGACATATCATCAGATCCAAAACCTCCATGTCGAAGCCCTCTAAAAAATGCTCTCGCAGTTTTTTCCATCACCATTTGGTTATATCGTTGTCCTATTGTTTGTAAATGTGTGAAATCTGCTGAGTGCAGTCGGTGTAAGGTCATCGATGCAATACTTTGCAAACGGAAGCTCTTGGCACCGAACCAACTATGCCAACACATCGAGGTGGCCAGGTAAATTCTAGGGGAGGCTTTGTTTTGGTTCCCTACACTCCCCATGCTTTCGGACTACCTCGTTTAGGCGTAGTCCCTTAAGATCCCTGAATGACTAGATTGGCCTAAGAATGAATTTGATAGGGGAATGTCTAAGAACACACGAGAGTTATCAATCACCTAGTAAATATTTCTTGTTTAGTTCTGAATGGGATTCAGCTGGCCTACGGCTTAGTGACCTTCCATTCATTGATAATTTATGCTATGATAAACCCATAGATGCTTTCAAAAGTGCCTTGAAAATGATAGGGGTAGTCATCAAGTAGGCTAGTGAAGGGTGTGATGTGATGTCCCACTTTTTGGTATGGTTTGTACCTTAGTAAACATGAATTTTTAGTTTAATTGATTTTCTAAAGGTAATAGCCACAAAACCATACACATTCATGAAATTCCACAAACTAACGAAATGTTGTGTTTAGAGTGTAGAATACATGTATTTTTTTGGCAAAAAATATAGTATTTTTCTTAATTTTATTCATATGTTGTTTCTTATGTTATTAAAGAGGAATGATTGTCCCCCGGTGGTTTTTTAAAATGAAAACTTATCTTTTCACTATGAAATTTTAGATATATGTTCAAGATTATAATTTTGACGTGCTTTCAAATTTTCATATTTTTTTGACTTATATTTTTTTAATTAATTATTTAGTAACTATATTTTAAAATAAATGGCGTCCATATTTCAATGCCAATAACTTTTAATATTTATATCAAAATTAAAAAAAAATCACAGGTAAGAAGAAGAATTCAACAAATACTAAGTATATTTTTTCAAAAAAATTGATATATTGTACTATTTTTCAAATTTGGTTGATTGTGTACTATTGATTGTCCTAAAATACCGTATGTTAGTAAAAATTAAAAAATAAATAGCAAAACAGATTTTTAAAAAATGAAAATTACATTTTTAGAAAGCCAATAAAAATATGAATTTTGTGTCAAAATTTTGTAAGTTAACTATTTCGTTTACCCTAATTACGTGGCACCCGAGTGGCAGATTTTGGCTCACAATTGTCCCCCAAAAGGATTTGGAGCCAAAATGTGCCACTCAGGCGCCACGTCACTACCACTCAGAGGGGTTCGCGCGAATGGGGGTTTGCGTGAACACCGTTCGGGTGAATGTGGTTCGCGAACCCCCTCCGTACCACCAAAGCGCCGCCAAAACATCTCCTTCTAGATTTAATGATTCGCAATTGCATCTCCCCTTCTAAATTTAATGTTTTACAAGTTACTTATTTAATATTGTTCGCTTTTTATGTTTTAAATTTAGTTTTTTACATATTTTTGTGTTTTAAACTAAGTGTGTTTTTTTTTTAATTGTTTTTAACCAAAAATATGTAATATTAAATTAGAAAAGTTGTTTTAAAGTTATAAAAACTAAAATTAAAAATAACCTAATTTCTACTGAGATTTGTATATAAATAGAGTTGCATGCACATATAGTTTTGTATCGAGTTTACTCTTAGACATTCAGATCTATCACGATTTATGTGTGCGGGTGAAAATTATTGAAGTGGATGAATCATGGGAAATGCAAAGAATGAGAAATGAAAATATACCGAGGAAGAGAATGCAGAGAAGAATGCTAGAAGATCTGTTCGTAGGAGGGCACAAAGAGAGAGAGAGAAGACACAACAAGTGAAAGACAACGCTGCAAAAATTGGTACATATGTATAGAAACCCTTGATAGATCCTAATTTTTTTTTTTTTTAGTTCTAAGGTTTAAATATGATAATTTATGTTTTTTAGATTGCGTAAAGGGAAGGGTTTTGATAGGATCCCATGTGTATGTTTATGGACACAGATCATGATGCGCAACATTATGCTAAAGTGATAAAAAAAGTTATGGAATTACTTCCCAAAAAAATGTGAAACACTTGGTGAAGATGGATTTACAAAAATTAAAAGAATTTTCCGAACAAGAACCACTATCACGAAAGAAAATAGCAAAAAGTGTAGAGATAGTATATGGTGAATTTGTTAATTTGACTACAGTTGCTAGAGCACATTTGTTGGTTACATTCTTGAATCATGTTGATATGAGGGAAACATTAGAATTGTTAGGTGTTGATTTTGGACGGAAAAATTCAAAACGTGTAGAAGAAGAATTTGTTGGGAATGTTTTTAAAGGAATAAGTTCTTTGGGTACAAAAACTAGGTCTGCTGATAAGAGTATTTCTCGTAGAGCAATATTAACTTCAGTTGTAAGTGAAGATACAACAAAGAATCGTCATGTTACCGCCTTTGCCAAGGCATTGGGTTTATCTAGAAAGATGGTTAGCAGGTATGCAAAGAGGAGGAAGACATTGGATGACTCTACTATGGAAGGAAATTGGGCACTAATGTGTAGAAATCCACGTTCTGATAAAATAGAGGATAATATTGTGAAGATAGTTTCTGATTTTTGGACTGAGAGGACTCATCCTTCTCCGAATGTGAGGGATGTTTTAAAACATAGGATAACTCGCAATAACTATGATGAACATATAAAACATTGGCTTGAAATAACTCAACATGAGATGTACATAAAGTTTACAGAAGAAAATCCAGATGTTAAGATTGGACAACGAATGTTTGAAAATTTGAAGCCTTGGTATGTGTGAGCTGATAAAGTCCTTGACACATGTTGTTGTCGCTATCACGTTGAGTTTGATTATCACTATCAGGTACATAAAAATTTATAGATTCAATGTATATATATTTTGAGGCGTGCTTTCATTTATATCTATATATTTAAAATTTGTTTAAATATCATTTTTTGAGACATGTGATTTAAAATTAATGTATTTCAAAATCTATGTTTTTTTAGGTGTATAGAAAGTTACGAGAAGAAATTGCCCCACCTACACGTGTCAGTGAATTCATAACTTCAATTATTTGCAACGTATCGATGATCATGTCGATGATCGTATGACTTACATCAAAGGTGTTTGTGACAAGTGTGGGGACTTGAAATTATTGCCAAAAACAAATGAAGATTTGGACACAGTTAACCTGGTTGCTTGCAAGAGGTGATATATATAAATTTATGTTTTTAAATTTGGATGTTAGATTTTATTTTGATTTTTATTTTATTGCAAATGAATACATGACAATTTGTCCATGTTATGAATTGATTTTGTAGGTTCAAATACATAAAATATTCAACAAGGCTTGGAAAAGATGCAACCAGGTTGGATTTGGTAGAAGAGGAAATCCCCATTGCTACATTCATGCAAAGTTTCTGAAGTTTAATTAGTCCGTACATCAAACATTCTCACTATTCAAAGTGGCAAGCTACACAATTCAAGACTAATAGGGACACATTCCCTATTGGTTCCATATTGTCCGTGGTTGATTTTGTTGAGAATTACTCATTTTCTCATCAAAAAGAAATTCAAACATAGTATTATCATACTGACCAGGTTACTATCATGGTTCAAGTATTTTATAGGCATGCACAATTGGATTTGGATGGGGTTGAAAGTACATATGTGAAGCGAATGATCAAGAAGGAGTATCACTTCTATATAAGTGATGACAAGGAACATGACACCCACTTTGTGCAACATTGTTTTGGTTTGTTCTTTCAATATCTTCATCAGCGAGGAATACAAATAGATCACCATTTTGTTTGGTCAGATGGTTGTGCATCACAATTCAAATCCTCTCGCCCTTTCTTTGCACTCAGTCGTTATCATCGTCATCACAAAATTCCTCATTTATGGAGTTTTTTTTAGAGTGGTCATGGGAAGGGAGAACACGATGGTGCGGGTGCATGCATCAAACGTGCTCTAAAGAAACAAAGCTTTGATTATGAGGGAGATCGATTGATTGATGCCCACACCGTTGTTGAATGGTGTAAGAAACATTTTGCAGTTCAGGTTTCAACCTCACAGGCTTCAACATCACACGCTTCAACCCCATAGGCTTCAACCCCACACAGAGTGTTTTGGGAGATAACAGGTACATGCACATTTAAAACATAGATATGTAAATCTTGATGTGATTTATTAAGTGAACTACAAGTTACTAACTTTAAATTTTTTTATTCTGATTTTTGTTGTTTGTTTTAAACTTTATTGATCTTTTGAGCATGATTAAATGAAGGTATTGATCGGAGGACAAAGTATGGATGTGAAAGGATTCCCAATTCTAGGTCTTTGCACTCTTTGATGACTATGGATAGTAATAACTGGACAATCTGTACAAGAGATTATTCTTGTTTTTGTTATGAATGCATGAACAAATCATATTCAAAGTGCAATAGTCAAAAACATGGGTATGTAGGTGAGTGGAAGCAAGTTCCTTTAGTTGTGGATGACACATATGGATCAGATCATGATGATAGTTTTGAAGATGTGCCATTAATTTCAACTGATTATGACCACATATCTGGACTGGTTAAACAAGGTATGTTTTATTTGAAAGGATCAAGTATAATTTGATAATTAAATATATATGTATATAATTTATACTATACATCCGATCATTGAATGTTTCTTTGCATTTTGTTGTAGGAGATGTATTTGTAGTCATTGCTAAAGAAGCCAATATTGAGAAAGTGGAGTACTACTTGTTGCGTTGCACAGAGGAGAGAACAAAGCTAACATGTGAAATAACAAGTGAAGTGACAACATTTTTTACTGGCTCGGTTGTAGTGCAGGGAACATACTTACAACAAGTGAAAGCCCTCCAAAGTGGGATTCACTTTTTTGATTACAAACCAGAGAAAAAGATGTATCATTACACCCATCACATAATTGATATAGGGTTACAATTGCAGCAGGTGAAGACTACAAATAGTAAACGCAAAAAATGGAGACTAGATGTAGAAGACCATGAAAAACTTTTACAAGTCATTGAACAACAAGTAGAGCCACTTGGTATTATATAGAAGGACATGGAATAAATTACTAAACCTTGTTGGTAATAAACTATTAAGCTAGATAGCATTGTATTTTCTACTTGAAGGGACTATGGAGACCACTATACAATAAAGTTGTTTAATACTTGTGATTCTTACTTGTTGTGAGATGGTTTATGGTTTACAAGTATTGTGATATGGTTGTTACATGGAAGTATGTATGGTATAAACATGATTTATGATGTGGATGTATGTTACATTATTATTTTTAATGTGGAAATGTTAGTTGGGAATTCAGATGTACATAGTTTTTGATATATGTTATTTGTTTAGTTGTGAACCAAAAGGTTGTATATGGAGTACCCTTATCACTCCACCCTTATCACAAATAACATGTTCTTCTGGGTTATGTTTTCTTTTGCATCAAACTTTGTGTCATATTTGTAATTACTATAACTATAGGATATGGAGCTTATTAATAAAACCTGACATGGGGCACTTTTGGACATTCCTTATATGGATTGTGCCAATAAGATGATTGAAATAAGACTACCGTAAAAGAATACAAGGTGTGACCTATTTTAATGGATAAATGCCTTCTAACTATATTTTTTGCTTTGACAATATGCCCTTCTTAAAAAGTAAAAATGCCTTCTAAGTATATTTTGTGCTTATGCCCTTCTTAAAAAGGAAATATGCCTTCAAGCATATTTTGTGCTTGACAATATTCACTATTTTAGCTTATTTTACATTTTACATGTGGAATTGTTATATGCTGATTCCCGTTGTCAGAAGATTTTAAGTGCTCGTTATGGATCATGGTACAACATAGCTTGAAAATATCTTAAGCAATTTAAGACATTGTGTAATGCTAAGCAATTTAAGAAATTGTACAATGCTAAGCAATTTCTCTAGTCTTACTAGTAATTTTAGATTTTGGTTTATTTAATAAATAGATTTTGTTTTTTTTCTAATTGGAGATTTTGGTTCGTAAAATAAATCATTTATATTTCTACCTGCTTGTTGTACTGGTGCTAAGAATAGAAAATAGTTGTAGCTAGCTGCCAAAAAATGAAAAGAGGGAATCACAGAGGCTATTTCTTAAGCAATTCAAAAGCGTACATACCACAGAAGAGAAGCGCTTGCACCCTTTTGGAACAATCAATCATCCAAACTCCCATATTCCATGTTTTCATATACCATACATCCTCTGTTTAGGAAAATGCTGAGAAACATCACCATGTGAGGCTGATGTATGTGACTTCGAACCTCAACCTACAAATAGGATTCAAGAACAATCATCCCTAAATCTTGTGTACACTCTATTCTTTTATCCTTCTATGACGTCTTTAGTATGTACTTGATAAATTGATACTATTGATGTCAATGAGAGGACTTGCAAATTACTCGAAACTCATTCCATATTGCCTATTGAAAAACTTGAAACTCAAGTCTGCCTTGCTCTACATCTGTTTTAAGAACCTTGATAGCCTTGGCAGTATGATCTAAGCTGCCCTTATAAGTGATTCAGAAAAGAAATCAATAGCGATTCAATTTCTTCTATTGAATGTTTTCTACATCTTTGTTCACGTGATTGTATGGCACCTTGTACTTTCTTACTCTCATACAAGTCTCTAATAGCACCCAGTTCTGCATCTTTTCTCTGGTGTACCTCCTTTACAACAAGTTGCCTTGTTGTTTCTGTGTCTTTCTTGTCACCCTCAAAATGTGCTTTATACTCAACATTTTCAGAAACCACATGTTTAATAGTTTCCCTATACACACATCTCTTGAATACTTTGAACTTTAATCTTCAGCCTTTCTAGTTCAGTCTCAATATCTGGCTGCACGAAGGAAACCATTTGCCTATTCAGTTGCGGTACAAAGTTTTCTTTGTTCATCGCATACTGAGATTGCACAGAAGTTCATTAGTTTAAGAAAAGTGTAAAACAGAATAACATTGAAAAAATGAAATCATTGTTAATCAATGGCCTGAGTAGCCGGCTAATTTTTCACTAGGCTATTTGGAGGGGCATTTGTTTTGTTCTCTTTTACCACAAATAGCTCTTTAAAGTCATTGCTGCGCATTCTTTGTTCCCTTCCTCCATTCCTAAGGCTGGTATAGTCACTTTCATGGTTTGTTTTCGTCTTTAAGTTCTGCCCACATTCTACTGCTTCTGCGTCTGAATAAGGTAAGCTGAAAGATTGAAATTATTCGCCAGTGGCATTTGAGCTTCTTGAAAAAGAAGGCATAGAGATCTCAGAATATTTTACTACTTTATTAGCATCTTTTATTTGTATTATAGAATAAGCCCTGGTGTTGTGCATCAAGTGCATGAATAAGCTCTTGCTTTGGGATGGTTTCAGTTCTCTTAATGAAGAAGTAGCCTGTACTACATAGGTACTTCTATTGTTGAGCGTATTTTACTTCGGCAAAGAACTACACGACAGATAGATCTGTTGCTTATTTGTAGTTCCAGAAACCTCCAAGTTGTGTAGGGACGACTGGTTTTGAGCCATGCCTGTGGTCGAGGATAAAGCGGGGATTAATTCTAATCAGGAGGATGTGGAGCTTCAGCAGAAGATGCCACCAGGGGCAGTGAATGATGAGAAAAAGGATAACATGCAGGACATCCAAGAGATTGAGGAGAAATATGAAGAAGCCTATGAGATTACAGTGGATAATCGGCAAGAAATGACTCATAACGAAGTGGAAGATAGAAGGGAAGATGGAGATAAGGTAAAATATTTCAATGGAGAGCATGGATCATCTGAATCAGATGAGGCTGAGCACAAGGAGGAGGAGAAATTCAAAGAAACTGAGGTGGTACAGGAAGATGAGCATCCATTGGCAAGGGAACAGGATGTTAGTCAAAATATAAGCGACGATACAGCAGAAGAAATTCAAGTAAGTGAAAAGCTGGCAGATCAGAGATTCAAACATCAGAAGATAGCAAATTTCAAGAAGAAAATTCTGAACGGCACATACAAGGAACACGTGAAGGTGTTGATGATCACATTAAGACGGTTTGGCCAACGCCTTATCAATCAAGGTCTGAGCATTTGTTTGAAAGCATGCATGAGGAAAGCGAGGACAAAGTACAAGACACCATGAACTCTGGAGAAGAAACAGATACACAATCAGAGGGAAGGAAGGGACTATCTAAAGCTGCTGAGAAACATGATGAGACAAGTTTGGCAGCATTGGCAGGATCAGACACTATTGCTGAATGTGCTGCAGAGATACCATTGCCTCATCCTTCTGACGGCCCTGAGACATCTCTACCAACTGATCAGTATCTATATACTGAGGGAGTGGACGCAGATACAATTGTGTCTGATATGACCAAAGAAGGAAAAATGCCAGCAAGGCCAAGTGAGATAGAAGAGATTGAAATCAATGAGGAGCTAGATGTTAAAGTAGGAAACAAAGTAGTCACAGAATTTGGTAAGAAGCATTTAGAAAATTTGGATTTAAGAGAGAATGAAAATGGCAAGAAAGCAAATTCTGAAGGAAAAGTGTGGGATGCAGGGAAATTGGATGATCCAGGAGAGAAATTTCAAGATGAAAGCCAGAAGGATGATAACGAGTTTGCTAAGTTGTCGGATAAGGATAAGGAGATCAGTGACATTGTTCAGCGAATACAGATATTGGATAACTGCTCAATAAACCAGGAGATTAAAGATGCCAGCAAGGCAGCAGCTGCCGAAGAAGCACAAGTTGGCAAGTCTAAACGCTTGAATGAAATGCCAGTCTAGATTGATATGATCTCAGAACCCTCTCCGACGAATGATGAGAAACAGGTCGTGGTTGAAGCAATTCCTGTGGAGATTGAAGAAAAGGTAATCCCAGATGAAGATGGAAAGCAGAATGACCTTATTCAACGGCAAGATTCTTATACGACAGAAATTAATGAAACATTCAATGGTACTGACGGAAGAGAAAAGAAGCCTGTGCCAGATGCAGTGTTGGCAGTTGAGTCAAACAGGGATATAGCAATTGAACGACCTAATGATAATTCAAGGTCCATTGTAGCTGAGAATTACCAATCAGATGTTGAGTCGGAAGAGGATGACAGTGAGGAAGATGAAGAAACAAATGACACAATGAACTCCTTGGCTGCAAAAATAGTTGCCACAGCAGATTCCAATTGTTGAAATATGCATGTGATGCATATTTAATTCCAACTATAGCTTTTTTTAGGAAAGCTAATTTTAGCTTTAGTCTTGCTTTAGTTAAGTTAGCTTTATCTTATTTTTATCATTAGATTTAATTCAAATAAATCTGTTTTAAATCATGCATAGCATGCAACTATTTTAAAGCATGAGTTTAAATTTAGAATGCTCAGTTGAAGAGAGCTGTTAGTGGAGTTATTCTATTTAAATAACAGCAATTGTAATTGCTTTGTATGCACACACAAAGGTGTGAAATCTGCACAAGCAAGGAAGGATGTGCATTGAAAGCACACAGCTGCATGCACAGCTTGATTGTAAAGAGCTGAAGCTCTGAGTATGATGAAGATTTTATTAATGGAGATTATGCACAGCAGTGCTGGTTTGAATATTCATATGTTTATGCAAGCTATTTAAGTATTCTGTTTATTTCTTTTATGTTGTTTGTTGTATAAGACTGCAGATTTTCTACAAATTGGTATCAGAGCGAGGTTATTCCAGCAGCTTATTAAATTGGTAGCAAGCTATGGCTTCTACATCCGGTATGCAGACACCGCAATTTAATGGAAAGAATTACGAATACTGGTCGTTGACCATGAAGGCGCTATTCAGATCTCAAGACGTGTGGGAGATCATTGAAGATGGGTACACAGAGCCCGCAAATGCAGCAGCATATATTGCACTTTCTCAAGCAGAGAAAGATACTTTGAAGGAGTTACGAAAGAAGGATGGCAAAGCTCTTTTCTATATTCATCAGGCAATGCATGAAAGCATTCTTCCAAGAGTTGACCAAGCAAAGACTGCATGGGATACTTTACAAGTTGCATATCAAGGTAAGGAGAAAGTAAAACGCAGCTACAACTTCAGAGATTTTGAGAATTTAGCAATGAAAGATTCAGATTACAGTAGAATCATTTTTACTTATGTAGTTGGCTTAGTCAATCAAATCAAATCCCATGGTGAGACTCTTGAGGATGAAGGATTATTGAAAAATTGCTTAGAAGTTTGGAAATTTGATCCTTTAGCTATTGAAGAAACTAAGGATCCAGTCGGCTTTTCTATTGATGAGTTGCATGCATCACTAATCAATCATGAAGAGAGGATGAATAGATCACATGCAAGTGTAGATCAGGCTTTTCATCTCGCAGCAGGTAGTCGTGGCAAAGAAGAAGAGGAAGTTTCAGCCCAAGTAGAGGAAGAAGTCCATCCAGAGGACGTGGCAGCATTCATCATACTCAAGTGGAAGAGGACATAATCAAGAACAGAGTTATGGTCAGAGACAAGATAAGTCTCATGTTCAGTGTCATTATTGCAAGAAGTATGGGCACTATGCTTATGATTGCAAGAAAAAGCAATATGATCAAGAGAGACAAAATCAAAATCAGGTTGGAAGTTCTATTTCTAAACCTATGTTTATTGCATGCACAAGGATTGCTGAAGCAATACCTTCTTTATCCCCTATTGAATGTAATTTGTCAAAAGAGAGTCCATGTGATGTATGGTATTTAGATTCAGGTTGCAGTAATCACATGACAGGTAATCTAGATTTGTTTTCTAGTTTGGATGATTCAGTTAAGAGTGATGTAACTCTTGGAAATAACAATATTGTGTCTGTGAAAGGAAAAGGCACGGTTAGTATTCTAACAAGACAGGGGGAGCAAACAAGTATGCAAGATGTTTACTATGTTGCAGGTTTGAAACATAACCTTATGAGTATTGGACAACTGGTACAGAAAGGATACCGAGTCTATATGGAAGACAATGAGTGCGTGATTGTGGACAAAGCTCCTAGCACTCAGTTGATTGCAAAAGTGAAGATGAGCAGCAATAGGATGTTTCCATTGATTTTGAAACCTGGAAAGAAGAAGAAATCAGATCTGTTTGCAGCAAAGTCATGTGTTAAGCCAAATCCGTCTTTTGTTGAGTCATGCACTCAAACAGATGAGTCCTGCGCTAATGAAAATCAAGTCTGCGCTGAAGGAACACAATCAGCTTTTCATTCAGTTATGAAGGATGAAACATGGCTTTGGCATCTAAGGTATGGACATTTGAATTTTGGAGGTTTGAATTTATTATATAGAAAAAATATGGTTAAAGGTTTGCCATTGATTCAGAAACCTGAAAGGGTATGTGAAGGTTGTATTTTGGGAAAGCAACACAGAGATTCATTTCCAGTTGGCAAAACAGCAAGAGCAAGTGCACCACTTGAGATTGTACATTCAGATTTATGTGGACCTATATGCATGCCTTCTACTGAGGTTGTATTTATTTTATGACATTCATTGATGATTACACAAGGAAGACATGGGTTTATTTCCTGAGAAATAAATCAAATGCCTTTGATACATTTCAGCAGTTCAAGGCATTAGTGGAGAAGCAAAGTGGATACTACATCAAAGTTCTGAATGACAGAGGAGGTGAGTATGTTTCTAATGAGTTTATGAATTTTTGCAGATATCATGGTATACACAAGCAGTTTACTACCAGGTATACACCACAACAGAACGGTGTGGCAG
This sequence comes from Taxus wallichiana var. yunnanensis, assembly GCA_018340775.1. Classification (NCBI taxonomy): domain Eukaryota; kingdom Viridiplantae; phylum Streptophyta; class Pinopsida; order Cupressales; family Taxaceae; genus Taxus; species Taxus wallichiana. Next base: position 560,793,962 of record CM031240.1, read on the forward strand.
AGAGGAAAAATAGAACCATCATGGAGATGGCGAGAAGCATGTTGAAGGCAAAACATCTTCCAAATGAGAAGAAACTAACTCTGTTTATATTTTGAACAGTGTTCAACGAAACTTGTTAGGAACATGGTTCCTCAACAAGCATGGACTAATAGGAAACACAAGTGTTTCACATTTCGTGGAGTTTTTGGTTGGTAGCATATGCATTATTCACTGATGAACTAAGGAAGAAGTTAGACAACAAAGGAGAAAAATGTATTTTTGTGGGTATTCAGAGAATACAAAAGCATACAAGTTATGACAATCCAAATCCTTTGGAAAGGTTGTGATCTTAGGATGTACAGTTTATGAGAATGAAGCATGGGATGGAAGTATAGAGAAAACAAAGTGAGTGGAAAGCAACATCTATTCCACATGATGATATGATAGATGAAACTTTAGAGGAACAAGCTACATCGTATTTACAAATCTTGGACATGCACCACAAGTGAAGCACCTGCTACACCTCCATCTACAGTCAGAGGTCACCAAGATTTCAGCCATCTTCAGCCATGCAAGAGACACCACAGGGAACACCAGAAGCTACTCCATCACCACAAAGTAGTCCTGCATCGAATACTCCTATGCAGCGGAAAACAAGAAGTCTAAGTGAGATTTATAATGTTGATACAACTAATTCATTTTCAGTTTTTGCATTATTTTCTCAAGCTGCAGATCCAATATATTACAAAGAGGCTATAAAGAATGAAGTTTGGGAAAAAGCCATGGATGATGAGATTGATGCTATAGAGAACACATGGAGCTAATGGATCTTCCAAAAGGAAAGGATGTGATAGAGTCAAGTGGGTCTACAAGACAAAATACAATGATGGAAAAGTACAAAAGCACAAAGCAAGGCTTTGCAAGAGGTTTTACGCAGCAATATGGAGTTGACTACAATGAAACATTTGCACCAATAGCACGTTTGGACATAGTAAGAATGGTTTTAGCAATTGCAGCTCAAAACAAATGGCCTATTTATCAGATGGATGTTAAATCAGCATTCTTAAATGGATTCCTTGAAGAGGAAGTTTATGTAAATCAGCCAAAGAAGGTTATGAGATTGAAGGTCATGAAGGAAAAGTATACAGATTGAATAAAGCACTCTATGGTCTCAAGCAAGCACCTAGAGCTTGTACAAAGAGAATAGATTCTTATTTGATTGAAAATGGTTTGGTAGGAGTTGAGCCTACCTTATACACCAAGATAAATGAGCAAGGTAAAATTTTAATTGTTTGTTTATATGTAGATGATTTGATCATTACTGGAAATCTATCTATAGAGTCATTCAAATCAGCCATGAAGAAGGATTTTGAGATGACATATCTTGGTCTTATGCATTACTTTTTGGGTATGAAGTTCAACAATCGAAGGTAATTTTTTATCTCACAAGCAAAGTATGCAAATGATGTTTTGAAAAGGTTTAACATGTTGAATTGTAAGCCAGTACCAACACCAGTTGTAGTAGGTTTGAAGTTGAGCAAAGAGGATGAAGGATCATTTGTGGATCCAATATTGTTTAAAAAAGTTGGTGGAAGTCTTATGTATTTGATGGCCACAAGGCCTGATATTATGTATGGTGTGAGCCTCATATCAAGGTTCATGGAATCTCCAAAAGATTCACATTGGCAAGCTGGAAAAAGAATTTTTAGGTATGTACGTGGAACAAGAAATTATGGAATTCTTTATTCAAGTTTGATGAGTTCAAACTCATTGTTTTTACAGATAGTGACAATGCTCGAAGTATAGATGATCGGAAAAGTACATCCGGCTATACTTTTCACTTTGGAACAGGAGTGGTTTCATGGGCATCAAAGAAGCAGCCCATTGTCACATTATCTTCAAGCATGCGAGTATGTAGCAGCAACAGGAGCAGCATGTCAAGCTGTTTGGATGAGAAGAGTGTTGACAGATTTACAACAGAAACAAGTGGAAGCTACACAGATTTTTTGTGACAACAACTCAGCCATAGCGTTGTCCAAAAATCATGTTTTTCATAAGAGGAGCAAGCATATTGATACGAGGTATCATTTCATCAGGGAGCTGGTAAACAACAAGGAAATTCATCTTGAATTTTGTAGATCTGAAGATCAGTTTGCAGACATTTTTACAAAAGCTTTAGCAAAAGAAGTTTTTGAATATTTGAGAGATTGTTTGGGAGTATGTGATCCTGCACATGGCAGATCTGAAAAAGCAAACACAACTCTAGAAGAGTGAAAGCTACAGTTTGAAATTAAGGGGGAGTGTTGGAAATATGCATGTGATGCATATTTAATTCCAACTATAGCTTTTTTAGGAAAGCTAATTTTAGCTTTAGTCTTGCTTTAGTTAAGTTAGCTTTATCTTATTTTTATCATTAGATTTAATTCAAATAAATCTGTTTTAAATCATGCATAGCATGCAACTATTTTAAAGCATGAGTTTAAATTTAGAATGCTCAGTTGAAGAGCTGTTAGTGGGTGAGTTATTCTATTTAAATAACAGCAATTGTAATTGCTTTGTATGCACACACAAAGGTGTGAAATCTGCATAAGCAAGGAAGGATGTGCATTGAAAGCACACAGCTGCATGCACAGCTTGATTGTAAAGAGCTGAAGCTCTGAGTATGATGAAGCTTTTATTAATGGAGATTATGCACAGCAGTGCTGGTTTGAATATTCATATGTTTATGCAAGTTATTTAAGTATTCTGTTTATTTCTTTTATGTTGTTTGTTGTATAAGACTGCAGATTTTCTACACCAATGGCACATCCTCAAACAGTTCTGGATTGCCTCTTCCAGCTCGTCCTGCAGGTTTAGGATCATTTGTACCATTGTTGGAGCCTGTTTCTCGTGTGGTGCAGCATTCTAGAGCAAATGGCACTTCAGCATCTTGTGCATCTCAAGTTGCGGAGGATCAGACCAGTGGAGAGCCAGGTGAGAATAATGAAACCCGTGAAAAGCTCCAGATGATTAGAGTGAAGTTTTTGCGGCTTGCACATAGATTAGGCCAAACTCCACACAATGTTGTGGTTGCACAGGTCTTGTACAGGCTTGGGCTAGCCGAGCAGCTTAGGGGAAGTAGGAATTCCAATAGAACTGGAGCCTTCAGCTTTGACAGAGCAAGTGCAATTGCAGAGCAGCAAGAAGCAGCTGGACAGGAGGGCCTTGATTTTACCTGTACCATTATGGTTCTTGGGAAGACGGGAGTGGGTAAGAGTGCAACCATCAATTCAATTTTTGATGAGGTGAAGTCTGATACAGATGCGTTTCACTTAGGGACAAAGAAGGTTCAGGAAATAGTAGGAACAGTTCAGGGAATTAAAATTAGGGTAATTGATACGCCTGGGCTTCTAGCTTCCTCTACTGATCAGTAGCACAATGAGAAAGTTCTGCGATCAGTCAAACATTCTGCCTCCAGGACCAACAGGGCAGGGCAGAGAGTTTTTCCAAATGGGCAGATTTGGAAGCCGCAACTACTGCTACTTTGTTTTGCCTCTAAGATCCTGGCTGAAGCAAATGCACTCCTGAAGTTGCAAGACAGCCCAACAGAGAAGGCATTTGGCACGCGACCGAGGGTTCCTCCTTTGCCTTATCTTCTTTCTTCTCTGCTTCAGTCAAGAGCTCAGCTGAAGATGCCAGAAGAGCAGCTTGGAGATGAGGATGTTTCTGAGGAGGAATTGGAAGATGTTTCTGATGAAGAAGATGAATCTGAGTATGATAAGCTACCTAACTTCAGACCATTAAAAAAGGCTGAGCTAAATGAGTTAAGTAAAGAACAAAAGGAGGCTTATTATAAAGAAGTGGAGCACAGGGAAAAATTATTCATGAAAAAATAGTTGAAAGAAGAGAGACAGCGTCGGAGGCTTATGAGGAAGATGAAAGCAGCTGCAAAGGAGCAAATTGGAAATGCTCGCAACATGGAAGAGGAGAATGTTGGTCCGGAGCCTGTCCCTGTACCAATGCCAGATATGGCTTTGCCACCATCCTTTAATGCTGAAAATCCTTCTCATAGGTATCGCTATCTTGACAGTGAATCTAATCAATGGCTGGTGCGACCTGTTCTGGAAACTCATGGTTGGGACCATGACATTGGATATGAGGGAGTGAATGTGGAAAAGATGTTTGTGATTGGCAGAAAAATTCCTGTCTCAGTTTCAGGTCAAGCTACAAAAGACAAAAAGGAGGCCAGTCTACAGATGGAGTGCGCAACATCTTTGAAGCTCGGAGAGGGTAAATCGACTTTGGCTGGACTGGAAATTCAGAGTGTTGGCAAGGAGCTCTCCTATTATAGAATAAGCCCTGGTGTTGTGCATCAAGTGCCAATACTACAAAATGATAACAACTCAATATCAATCTAACATTCAGGTTATCCGTACTGATAATGGAGGCGAGTTTATCAATCAAGACTTGAAACAGTACCTGAATTTACATGGCATTGTTCATCAGACTACTTGCCCTTACACCCCTCAACAAAATGGGGTAGCCGAATGAAAAAATCGTCACCTTCTTGAGGTGGTACGTGCTTCTTTGTTTGGATCTCACATGCCCACCAGTTATTGGGGTGAAGTTGTCACCGCTGCAGCCTACCTCATCAATCTGAAATCATGCAAGATTTACATATTAAGCAAGTCATCCCTATGAAGTTATATTGTGATAACAAGGCAGCGTGTGATATTGCTCATAATCCTGTCCAACATGATCGAACTAAACATGTTGAGGTTGATAGGCATTTTATCAAGGAGAAACTGGAAGAAGCTGCATCAAAGGTTTGTACTCTTGCCAAGAGTATGATATATTTTTGTTGGTGGGAAAAGATAGTGGTTAATCATATAATAATTACATTCTAGATGGCAGAGGGTGCAATGTTTGGTGCCTGTGGCATCTAAAACCAGCAAAGAGATAAAGCCAGCTATAACATAGGACAAAGTAGAGTAACCTGGGTCTGTAGTAACACCAATAAACGTGAAAACATTTATCTATTGCTTACTAGTTTTCCCTGGAATCGTAAAACTACTAACTATATGGCCATTGTTCTATAGAACACATCCCAACAATACAGGTTTGTATGTTAGAAGTTTGAACCTTCAGAACCTCCCTTGATCTCATGACCAAGGTTCCTTTAGCGACTTGAATTGTCACATTATAAGGATCTGTCACTTTATTGGTAGCTTGTTTGATGTGTTTGAAACATATAAAAGGAAAATGTGTGGCTAGCCTCTTCATGTCTTCAACAACTGATTTTAGCTTAGTGGGAAACATTCGTCTCATTCGACATGACAGTAATTTTGAACCCATATCTACTCTGAACTTAAATGCTCCTGATAGCCTTTTGAACAGCTTTTTTTGAATGGCTTTTGTTTCCACGATGCTATTGATTTTTATAATATACTCCAATTGCATAAAATTGGATATTCTCCATTTAGGATGTTGGTGGAATATCCTTTATACTCCAAAATTGACTGATCACTTTTTCTTCCCTTCGAATAATATATTATTCCTCTCAATTAAAATACTCCATAATATCACAGTAGCTGTTGCATACTTCTTGCCTTCCAGTGGCTGCTCCTCAGTCATTGTAATTGTGGTAGAATATCATCCAAGTACGAGTGCTAACATAGTGTTGGATTTGGAAGGATTATGGAGCCTCTCAACAATCCCACAATCACAGAATTGGGATTAGAGGGTCTCCCCCTTGATCCGGGAGGAATAACATGGAGCACCACCAACATCAAACCTATCCATATACGTGCCTCTTGATGTTCACAAGTTCCACAATTAGTCATTTCTTTATTGATTTTTCTGGATATTTGCATTGTAGTTTCACTCCAAGCATTTTTGGTGAGCTACTTCACTCAATGTAAGAGGAAGTTCTTAGTTTCTTCTATTAGAATTTGGGCTCACTAATATCAGATTCTATGCAACTTCTTGTGTTCAACCACTCTCAATAGGATAAAATATTCTATTGGGATATTTACTATAGACTTAGGGAGAATAATCTACTAGCGATAAACTGTGTGATTGGTTTGTTAAGAGAATAATAAGAGAAAAGAAGTATGTTATACTTGTCATTCATCATTGTGTTGAATGTCTTCCCCGAGGAATGGACAAACCTAACTCATTGCTTTAACAAATAGACTTTAAATCACAACTTAAAGACATCACCCATTGACTGCAACAATTTAAACATGTGGCTCCTAATGACAAAATTTATCAATATGTTTACAAGATAAACATTGCTATAAATATTTATTCAACACCGCCTTCATGTTTATTTTGTCTTTTTGGTCTGTAAATGGCTATTCCATGAATAACCACAATTCATTAAAGCGATATTTTCCCAGAAAAAAATAAAAGCAAGATTACTTTTATGAATCCAAAATTTTAATTGTGTGTGAAGGAAAACAACCACGGATTATATTAAATAAAAACTCATATATTCTAACTTTCTGAGTGTAGGAAAATAACTAATCAAAAACTCAAATTTTCTAACTTTCTGAGTGTAGGAAAATAATTACAGAGTGATATTGAACAGAAATATAAGAAAACATGCATACACATGGAAGAAAAATATTAAACATGGAAAAGTGCTCTTTGGGTAGAAAAATCCTCAGAGAAGTTATGGAACTGTTTTATTCCCTCTTAAATCCTTTATGACAGGGTTACAAGGATATATGTTTACTTTCAAACAATTACGTTGTGTTGTGATTCATAGTTTACACAAAATGCTTTAGTGGTATCCTTTGTTTCTGATTAACCTCCTCCTGCCCTCAGAAATGGCCTTCCATGATGATTTAAGATTGATTCTTCTTTGGTTACTTCATCTGTTAATGTGGGGAACCAAATATATCAGCTAGAAAAACCTCCTTTCCATCAACCTCATCCTCCATTTGTTTTTCCAATTTCCTAATTTGCATGGAATTTAAAGTCTGTGTAGGGATATCCTACTCCACAGGTTTTTCCAACAATCTAAATTGTAGCATGCAGCTTCTCGAGTAGCAGAGCAGACCCTCCAGGCCAGGCTATATACGGTCTGGTCGCCTCCAGCATCCGGAAAACAATCGAGGATCCTTCTTACAATGGTATAGGAGTCATTTTGTCTTGGCTATGGCTATATAATAGCTGGGCATGCTATCCATCTAGATATTGATAGACCCTTGGTCTTCCAAGCATAACTATGGATGTTGTTGCCTTATCAATCTATATCTATATCTATATACCACTATGTGTAGAGTAGAGGCACTCGCCCATCCCTACCCTACAAATCTATCTCTCCATCAATATTGATGAACAAAGGAAAATCAAAACAGAAATATAAAACCCAAAATTGAAACTGGATTAGCTATAAACAACTAACTCCTCCCTAAGGATTATTCTTAGCTGCTGCAACTAGTTACAAGTGACAAAGTGAACCAATAAGGTGTGAATTACCAAGAGGTCTGATCAAAGGTATGAATGACATATGTCTGAATAATAGAAGAAATTACAAAACTAAAATCTGAAAACATTACCCCTCTTGCAAACTCCACAACAATACGGCTCCCATTCAAATCTCTTCCATTCAGATAATATCTTGCCTCGTCAGCATCTCGAGCATCACTAAATTCCTGGAGACCAGCAAAGTGTAAAACCTAGAAATAATGAATGTATTGCAGGGAACCTAGCTTTACAACCAGTAATCACTTGTTGATGATTCATCTGATAAATTTAGCATGGAGAACAAGCCATCTATTTGTACAAGCCATCTATAAATTTAGCATGGAGAACAAGCCATCTATTTAGCATGGAGAACCACCCATCTATTTGTACAGGGTCCATTCTCACAACAGATTTGGAAGGATGTTAGTCAATGGTTGAAAATGAGGAATCTCTGGCAAGGAGCAAGACTGAAATGTAGAAACAACCTTCACATAACTATGCCTCTAAATCAAATAACATATACCGTTCGGCGTTCACATCTCATGAAACACATGCGATTGCTAGTTATATACCTATTATGATATCATCAAGAGACAAAAATGAAAGATAAGGGGGTGTCTTATATTCACATCCATAATTGTAAATACACGTGTCTAAGACATATATCAAAATATAATAATAATGTCTAGAATGAGTATGAATATATATACATGTCTAAAATCTCTAAAAGTATGTCTAAAATGTTTGAAATCTATAAAATATCACTGAAGTCTCCTCCGTGCACTAGGGCGAGTGCCAGACCCCTCACTACGCTCTGTTGCACCCTGCATGTTAAAAAAAAGGAATATACACGTCATAAACTATATATAGCATGTACCATATATTAAAATATATAAGCAAAAATCTACAACAATTTCTTGATTAATTCAATACATCATATAACTGATATGTACAATTGATTACCTTAGTATCTGTCCCTGCGCGGATGTTGGGAGTATCTACGCTACCCGTAGATCTCTGTCCCGTAGATCCCTGTGAAACAAAATAAATAAAATGTAAGAAGTTGATAAATAAGTTTTTTGAATAAAGTTCATTAATTTCTAACATTTCAATTTAGATTAAATATTAATTATATTAAAACACATGTATTTATACCTCTACGGAATGCGTCTCCAAATGTATGGGATTGTCATCCACGACCTCAACACCAGCAAATATGTTGCCAACTAAGCCAAGTTGACTCAGACCGGAACATCGAGATCCATGTTGTGCTCAGTCAAGAGCTGTGTGTATGTGACACGGGTAGATGGTGTGGGCTGTGAAGCTCCACACACTGGAGCAGAAGCCTAAACACAAAAGTACATGTTTAATTTTAATATTAATAAATTGTAAAGTAATGATCAATTAAAATAAATTTTAATTATATTAAAGGTTTAATTTTCACACACCGGAACAGAAATGTGTTGAACATCAGGTGTGACAATCCCAACAACAGGAAGTCTATCTGTAGCAGTGGCAGTAGTACCCTGACTAGAAGATACACTCCCACTCTGCTCTATAAAATCTAAAACCCCGATAGTGGAATGTTGCAATGCGAGCAATCACCTCATACGCACGCAACAAGTCAGTCAGCCATGATGCATCCTAGCCGACGTGCCTGAGTGGGATCTGTAACTAGCTCAAAGTCATCTGGGGAAATCAAAGATGCACGAGCGTATACCTCATTGCGTGCATCACTGGTGCTACTAGCACCTCCACTGCTAGTATCGTCTCTCGAAGGTACTGACCCACACGGTCAGAAGAGATCAATTGGGTCTCGCGAGCAATGCCAGCAAGACCCTCGATAAGCAACCTCATGTGTAGTCATAACGACAGGTGTTGCGACATCCTGAAAGCCTGATAAGAATGGTTGTGGCCTTGGTACAAGCTGCGCGCGTCAACAACTGCAGGAGCTCCCTCCTTTCTATATGCCTTGCCTGTGGCTAATACGGCCACGCCCCTACCCCAAATAACTAGGGATGTCTAAATAGTTCACCTTTAGGTTTAAGTGAACCTCAACATGTAGCATCATTATGAAGTATAACGGTAATTGGTCATTATTTGGAAATTGGCCTTGAGAGGCCACAAATCTAGGATAAATCAAAGGGGCACATAAAGGACATGAACATTTGTTTACATAATATGCCCTTATTTTCCGTTTGTCTGCATAAAAACTCCAACAAGACCTCTTAACGACTTCCTTATCGGAAAGTCGTGATGTAATCTCATTATAACCTACATCTCCTGAGACACTTGATTTTAGTGAATCCATAAATTTTTTTATTGATTCAGAATCAAATGGATTATATGTTTTCAAACTTGTCTCTATTCTACGAAGATCAACCAGTATTTTTTCACAATGGGCTTTATACTGCCCAACTGTAGTTGGATTTTCGAGAATAGATTGCAATTTTGCAATCTCTAAATCGGTCCTCTCAAACAAATTAGGAGTTCCAGAAGAAGCCATGACTTGTAAAAAAATGAAAGTAAAATTCTAATTAATAGTACTTTTAATTAAAAAAATTCCTAAGATATTCTCCTATATTAATGAAAACAGAAATATGAAATTTTCAAGCTTCAATGCAACTAATATAGAAAATAAATTACAAAATCAAATAAATTACATAAATTACAAATCACAATGATAACAAAATATACCAAGTGATGTTGCAGAGTTCAGAAATGAAAAGTTTGGAATACATTTAGATGATCTTAAAGTCAAAGCAATGTTTCTAGAAGAGAATGTAAGTTTACCTGGGCACAAACCATTATCAAAGCCTCACATTGAGTGGGATTCACCTTTCCCTGGAACACAATTTTTGTGCATATGATACAGAATTAGCACAATCAAATAGAACACCAATCCAATTTTAAACAACAAAACACATCGGTAAAAGACATGTCTAATGCATCTATATCTCCACATGTACAAGTTGACCACTTATGCATGCTTAAAAATCACAAAAACATTGAAATTATTTGTAATCTATTATTGATGTCATCACAGTGTTTGTATACAAAATCAGGGATAAATCAACTTTACATTTCAAGGAAGTTGTTTATTTCTAGTAATTAAGTAAGAAAATTCCTTAATAATAAATGAATGTTCACGTATTTTTCATTGCCTTTTATTTTCTTTTAATTGTTCTGCAAGTAAGGTTATGGTAATCATTATTATGATTGCACCTCTATTTTTAATGTTGGTTACTCCTGATTGAATTGTTGTGCCGGTCTTTACACGTTACAGATAAGGACAATCTATGTCTCTATGGATTGCCATCTGAGCAATGGGAAGTAAATCTGCCTGCAGAAGAGGTGCCTCCTGAGCTACCTGAACCAGCTTTGGGAATTAACTTTGCTATATGGTTATGGTTATGGTTATGCCAACTAGCTTCTTCTTCCGCAAAATGGTCATCTCTTTGCCCTTGTAGCCATCTCAACATTTTCAGGTCAAGAACGGAACCATTGTTACAGTGGTCCCTAAATTTCCTCGTCAAGACATGCTACAGTTGTATTCTACTCACTGGACTCATTTGTGCTATGTCTATTTACAAATTAGTTATGTTATACATTTGACAAAACATGAGTACAAACTAAAACTATGCATGCGATCTCAACTATGCTTGTTTATAGAAACTACGGACACTAATCAAAACTGCAATGCATAAGAGGCTAGGGAATCAAGACTTCCATTATATAAAACAACAAGATATTGCACTAATCTATTACTGCAAAATCAACCTTCTACGGACGGTTTCTTACACTCTTTCATCTTTCTTCTTACTCTAAGAGCATTACATTTTTCTCTCTCTTATACAAAATGACACAAGATATGACATTGCACAAGCTTTATCATTTGACTGGCCTTGGTCCTCAATGACCTTCCAAGGGTAACATTCCTATCCCAATCATTCAAAAGCTGAAAGACTGTATCTTTTGTTGTATGGTTATGGTGTAGGCCCCAATAGAAACCCTGTTAAGTTATAAATAAAATGTTCCCCTGTGCCCGCAAACAATCTCCTAGGTCCCAACCATCTCGAATCTCTCTTTTTATCTATGCAAAATGATCACTCCTCGTCTCTACTTGCACTAATTCTAATGTCCTAATTGAACTGACTCTTTAACTTTCTAACCGGACTAACTTCTGGTACAGAAATAATTTTCTATTCTCTAGGTGTAGGTTCCTGATTAAGATTGCATTTTCTCCCGAACTTAATCACGAAGTCAAAAATAAAGGATAAAAAATTTGAACAACATATAAAGTAAATAGAAAGAAATCCCGTTGGGCCAAATTAGCGTTCGGCTTAGCCATGAGTCGTGATCTAAAAGCAATATTTACCTTGTGCCTTGTAAGGCTGAACACGAAATTATTGTTAGAAAACTAGTCTAAAATTAGTAAAGAAGCACTTAACCATGGATGCCCTGCATCAGCTTTAAGGCAACAATAATGGAACTTACATTGGATAGATCAAACTTCCAAATCATACAAGCATGCTCATATGCATGCGCACATACCCCACCAACGTGTAAATAAGCAGAAATAGAAACAGTGTACGCAGAGAACTAAGAATGAAAAATACCCACAAATTTCAGGAGTTAACCCCCAAAACTCGTGAATTAGCAAGACAACAGGAAGCTTGTCATTTGAAGGAGTATCTGGCATTGCAACAAAGGCTTTGAGTTCCCTCTGGTCACTGGTGCGTATGATTGTATTTGCAACCTCTTCAAGCATCCCGGCCCTAGGTCTAGTCCTTATACCCTTCCATCTGTGCATCCGAAATTCCACCTTCTTCGCCACTTTTCCACCGATTCCCAGTCCTTTCATTATATGGGTTTCTCCTTCCCTGCAATTATGAGTGCCCCACAGGCTTCGCCTGATCATAATCAAACTAATGATTTTGAACACCTAGTTGTAGAGAGGTTTCTACAAAATTCAGAGCATCTCTCGACTATCCTAAAACAGGTTGCATAATCCTATTACTGTGCATGAAACCAGTGTAAACTCGATGTAACTGTTTGAAGTAGGTTTTTTCAGGAGAGAATGTGGTTATCCAAGTGAATCGGATGTCCAGGCTTGTGGGATAGATTGGTAACAATAGATGTGCTTCCTGGGTAGTTCAGAACCCGTAGGCCGCAATTCAATGATTAAATTTGTAGGGCTGGTCTTAATTCCGAATGGAAGGGTTATAATAATCCAACATTTCTACGACAAAAAATATCGATCACAAAAATTAGGAAGAAAAAGAAAATCAATTGACAAGTTTAATTAAGTACATCGTTTGCTTATAAAAATATATCTCAAATAATGTATTTTTCTCCATGGCTCAAATTTATAGAAGATATTTTTAAAACTGTATTATGGGACGAGTAGTAGTCATGAAAAAGTGGTTAGAAAATCTTAAAAACTGCCCAAAAACTTGCAAGTTGCCAGGCTACTTAACCAACACTTTTATTCATCAGAGCTAGACAAGACTTGAGATTGCATACATTCTTATCACTACAGCAAAGCAGTTTCAGTTGACACACCTTCAATTCAACAACTTTAGGCTCCTTCAAATATAGCCACCCCGCCTAATTCCTCCCTAATTTGTCATCATTTAGCATGTCTGCAACTGCATCCAGATAAAGAGTGGAAAGGATAGCCTTATATATTCTAATGATTGTTTTTTTGCATCATTGGTCTATGGGACAAGAAAGAGGCTGCGAGTCAAAATTCCTAATGTCGTTGTTAATGATAACTTGTGCGGTACAACTAATAGTGTAGTTGCCATTTCAATAGAAAGTTGAGGAACATGAAAAAGCCACACATAAGAAATACAATCAGATTCGGGTGATACGTGGAAGGAGATATGTTCCAACACTTTTATTCCTACAGGTTTTATTACCTTCACTTTTGTACAGATATTTGCTTTTTTTTCACCCCCTAGAAAAAAACAATTCTAGATACATATAGGGTTCACTTCAATGGTGATAACTGATTTTTTTTTGCAATATATACTACAGTAATGCCAAGCAATTTTCCTGGAGCATAAAATGATGTGCTTTAAGAATAACCTGCCTTCCAGTTGGATTCAGTTTAATGTATTCTGACTTGATCTCGGGTCTTGACATAGTGCAGTGCAAAAGTTCAAATTACTGGCTGAACAGGCAGTTGATTGAATTTGTATTCATTATCATTGAAAAGTGACTCTTATAAATGCTTTTGAAGTGATTTGATTGGTGGGTTATGTTTCTATTTTTCTCACACTTGGCTCACACTCACACTCACTTGAATACCAAGCTTAACCCAACATTTCTGAAAAGAATGGTTTTACCACAATGCTCACGGTTCTTCCTTATTATATAACACTTGTAGTAAGAATGTTTTGGCTTTGCCATAATAAGCACAATTGTACCTTCCAAACGATGAGAAAATGCCATTACCAATAAAGACCTAATGCTGCCATGATGATGACCCAGGTTCATGCCCATAACAATCAACTTACATTGGATACGCAGGCTACTCAAATCAATGTTCTTGATGAATTCGAATCCGGGGTAGCTTGATGTATCATTTTAGGGTAGTTTTTTCTGGTTTCCTATTTTCAAAGCTGTCGTAAACTGAACCTTAGTCATACGTGAGGAAGGGCGGGTGCAGGGTTTACGACTTGCAGATCGGAAATCTTGAGAAGCTCCACAAGAGTGAGCAATGTTGATTTCAGTCAAGGAAAACATATTCAGGTCGCTCTTCCATGTCGGCCATTCTCATGGCTTCTAGATCTATTTATAGCTACGAGAAAGATTCAAATATATATACCAATTCACAAGTTTCTGGCGACTGGAAATCTTTCCTCAATTGGGGAATGGCATTTCCTCAACACTTCGTATCTCAACAAGAGCTGTGTGTTACCTGTAGTCCCAGAAGCCTTTTTCTTTATCCTCATTTGGGTGTCATGTAAACAGCCAGGTATGAATGGCTTTGAATATACAGGGTTTAACACTCGAAGGTGTTAAAAAATTATGAAACATATGATGCATTACCAGCGAGTCTTAACAGAATGCACAGGGTGTTCAAGATCTTTATACCTCTTTTCCATACTTCATGCCTCGATTCAACTGAAAAAGTTCAATGCACCTCATGCAAAAACCCATTGGAAGAAAAATAAGTTTAAGGTATTGAAAAACTTGTGGTTTTGGGTTATTGTTGCATTTAACCATCCACCACGGTACAAATCCTTTTAAATATATTTATATTTGAGTCGATTTTGATACAGACTCACACTTTTTAAACTTGTAAATCAATCTTTGATATGTAAATATGGGCAACGATATCAATATTTATATAACATCGATAGACACCCTTAAGACTGATTCTTGGCCAAAGAGCCCTTTGGTATTTTGGCAGTGCACTCTGCAATCTCAGCTCCAATCAACAATTATGCCACTATTGGGATCTTAGTATGGCATAGGTAGCTGTGAGCTACACAATATACTCATTTTTCCAGAAACTAAAAAGATCCTTTATGTTACAATTTGCAGCACATAAAAGAAGCCCTTCAAAAAAATACATTGAACAACTGGGGCAACCAAGAGGACCTTGGAAAAATGTACAGGTAACAACCATATGAATTCTTCCTTAGTCGTGGATCAAAGCTAATAGAAATAAAGCTAGATAAAATTAGCTTGAAACTACAGTATAATCATCCATTGTAAAAAACAAGTTTCTTCTGAACCTGGTAAAAGAATACTTTTATTGTCTGATTGGACGTACATAATGGAAGGGTATAAATATTACCTATTGCCCTTAGAGTTTCTCAAAGAGACCATTTACAAGTAACAAGGATGTAGCATACAAAACGGCCAACCAGGTATTTTCAGAGTTGACCTTCACATTCAATTCATTTCTAGGAGAAAAAATGGGGTTTTACCAAAAAAATGAGCCAGGGTTTTGCAAAAAATGGTATTTTAATGGCTACGATTTTGCTAAAAAATGGGTACGATTTTGCTAACATACCTGGGCTCGTCGTTGTTGGGCTTTCGTCAGCTGGTGGGCTCGCTATTATGATGGGCTCGCCGGTGTGGTGGGTGTGGTGTGGTGGGCTCTGGTTGGTCGCACAAACTTCACATGAAGGAGGCGGGGCGAAGGAAAATGATTTCCTCCACAGCGCCTCCAATGTATAAACAAGGTGGTTCGCGCGAACACCTTTCACGCGAATGGTGTTCGCGTGAACCTGGTCATGCGACACGCGGCAAGATAACGGCTTGTGTGTCTCTTCGCGCGAAATGGGTTCACGCGAACGGGGTGTTCACGTGAACCCACCTTGGATGCCGCCCACTTACCATCTTTGCTCGCATTTTCGGGACAACAAGTGGGACACAACACCATGCATTGACCCGCCTACAAATTTAAAGGTAATAACATGAATTGGATAGGATTAGACAATCAAGAATCATTGAGTGTTCGAATCAAAATATCATTGCATCCGGAGACATTCTCAAGCATTGGAGCAATGTATAAAAGACTCTCGGAGTGTTTTAACAAGGGAGAAGACTAAGAAAAATAAAATAATTTAGTAAGTGCATGATAAGATAGAACCAAGATAAAGAGACCATGAGCAAGAAGAAGTGCAAGTAAGGTAAATACACATATACACATTAATAAATTGAATGAATAATTACTCAAATTAGGTAACTCTTTGTATACATACATTATATAAATATTGATTTCCAAAGTTTGATGCATATTATACATTGAAAATAATAGTACATGTACATCACCAATAAATGAAAAAATAATCCATAATGTCTTAAATATTGTCAAGTGCACATCATATTAGTTTCGTGCAAAAATAATCTCAGAAATTTAATGTCTCATACAAAAATATCAAGTTCCAAATAGTGTTTTAATGTGCATAATAAATATAAAAATTTCCAAATAGGCCATATACCATCAAGTTCAAATTCCATATAGTCGTACATACAATGTTATGCACATAGGCATACAAAAAAATGTCATGTAAGACATATATATTTCCTAATCATCAAAATCTAGCCCTCTCTTAGCCTTGCTCGAAGAAGGCCCTCCCTTAAATGAAGATAGAGATCTATGAGATGACTTTGGATTGTCCGAGCCCATGTTACGAGTCCTCTTCCACTGAATACTCGCCTATAGATGAGCCTATAAATGCAAACTATGTTTTTTTGTCAAAACTTAATTTATATATGTTTTCAACATGTATTTAAGACCATGCTAGAATGAAAGTATTTACATAAATACACAAACTTACCGCAAGTTTTTGATCATGTCGAATTTTCATCTCACGCTCAGATGGGTCATCAGGAGCTCATGGAGTACTAACGGGGTATGAAGATGACGAGATGGAGGATTATGTGCCCTCGAAGTCAAAATGGAGGGGGTTGAAGTTCCCTACATACACATAAGATCAGAAAATATAACATCATAATTAATAAAAATAAAACTAAATACATGTATGTACATAATGACAATATTTTAACTAATTTTATCAATATATAACTATTGTTTTTACCCTACCATGCCCTGTGAATTAAATGAATAGGGTTCTTTACCCTTCGCAGTAACTCCTGCATATACATAATGAAGGACATTATTAACATCATTTAATAATTCTACAATGAAAGACATTACTAACATGTAATTTAACATAATATGAATCACACGAGAAATTTAACAAAATTTACATGTTGTTTGAATACATCAATGAGTTGTTACGCAGATGAAATCACAGCGGCAACACCTTTCTCTACTTTTCGCAGAGATGGTGGGGTGTCTAGTGAACTCAACATGTTTATCAAACATGTATCACGTGAGTTAGATGGACATGCAAGAACATACATATATTTGACTTCAAAACTAATATATATATACATACACACACACACATATATATTTGCATGTATATGAAAATTTTACATAATTAACATTCTAAATTATCTATGTGAATGCATGTGTACACATGGTGCTCGCCGCCTGTGGTCGGGATGAAGATGCGCCTCCTGCGCGCTGTAATATCAATGCATGTATATAATTATTTCAAAAATTTAACATATATAAGTAAATCAAGTACTCTAAACTTTTTGTAATAAACATAATAAAACATAACAAATACCTATGAAGGTGATGTCGATGATTGTAATCCAAATGTCTCACTCAAAATGACATCTGACGTAGTGAAATTATCGTGTGCACCCCTAGCACCAACTCCACTAAAATCAGTACGCATGAAAGTATCGTCCTCCTCGGGCCCCAAACATATGCTACAACATGACGAGAAAAGATATGGCCTCATGCTAGTACTCCTTAAGGGAATACTTTGTGTACCTCCACGAGCATCGACTCGTAAATCTCCTCGTACGTCAAACAAGGGTCATAGATAGCCCCTGAAGTGCATGGAGTGTATCAAACTCTACTATCTCCTTCACTGCTTGAGGGACAATCTCAAGGTGAGGGGGCTTCTGTGTGGGGGATCTACCCTACTGAATAGGTGCACATTATACACTGGTCGATCATATGCTAATCCTTTTCCTCGTCCCTAGAAATATCAGAAATCAAAATAATTTGGGATCTCGTTGAGGATAAAATCACAATAGAGTTTCCTCAAAGAATATAGTGGCACCTCGTTGTTATTAAAATGTGGAAAATTAAACACCATCCATCATCAGTCCCAAAAATTATTTTTAATCAAATTATTATTGCACCAATGGATGGGAAACTGTTTACATGACAACAGAACAAGAAAATTAGTGTGGGGGTCCGTGAATAAGGTGCATATGAGGTCTTTTGTAATTTCTTTTTCTTTACATCCACATATGACAATTTGTTGGAATAATAGACCCTACAACCCTCTCTGTAGGTTATCCAACTATCAATTTACCCCGTTGTCACGTCAACTTGAGCAAGTAATGCCTCCAATGTGTTTACAAGAGAGGCGTGGTGGGGGTTTGTAGATTGTGAATCCCTCATTCTTTTGATTAAATCCTCAATTTCAATTTTGTTTTCAACTATGTGGGCTGCTAAATCTTCTTGACTACCTAGGGATGTTGAGCAATTGTGGGAGTGTTGGGAGGGATGACAGGAATAACAGGGTTTGGTTGTGGTTGATTCCCTCAACCTCTAATTATAACAATAAAAAAATGTATTCAATTAAAATTTTAATCTATAATTATCATATTTCAATGTAATTTTGAGAAAATAATGTGCCTGCCTCTTCTCCGTGGTGCCATCATCGATTAAGATCTTCCGGCGATATAGAAATGATCCTTTGAGCTTGAGATCCAAGCTGAATGAAAAAATGCAAGGGCACGGTTAAGCTCTGAAACTCACGTTTGAGGGAGATAAAATGATAGAGGCTCAAGCCTCTTTTTTAATTTATAGCAAAAATAATGCGTACGCATTATGATTTGGTAAATTCCAAACCTATGAATTTAAAACACAATCGCGTTATAATAGAACATGTACGCATTTTGATTTTTTCGAGTTTTTATCCACTTTTTGGCCCCCAATTTCATGCACTTACCCTAAGGTGAATCCTTTATGATACCTCTTGTCTTGTACACATTTATTGGGGTGTCAACACATTGGGTTGTGTTTCTCACCAAATTTTATTTCAATTTCATACTACAAAAGAAATTAAAGACCAAATCATCGTCGATCAATTAGTTGCAGCACCCCTTCTTGATACATCTCTTATTTCTGACTCCTTCCGCAATGATTTCACTACTTATACTATTGATTCTAACACATGGACAATGTACTTTGACGGGTCTCATTTTCACTCTGGCATAGGGGTTGGGATAGTCTTCATCACCCCATAGGGTGATCCACTCCCCTTTGCATATCGATTAGGGTTTTCATGTACAAATAACATTGTTGAATACCAATTCCTCATCCTCGTACTTCTCACCGCTCAAAAACTACTCATTCACAACCTATGCATACATGGTGATTCTTAACTCATCATAAATCAAGTAAATGCTACATATAACACAAAATAGGAACACTTAATTTGCTGTACAACATGCTTGTCAAAGATCTCTTGGCTACATTTTAGTCTTACACTATCATTGACATTCCTCGTAAGGATAATCATCATGCGAGATGTTATGGCTAGTGCAGCGTCACTCATCTCACAAGATATTACTGATGAGCAAGCCATATTCATAATTATACACTTTTTTCATCCTTCCATTTCCACTTTACCTCTTACAACTTGCATTGTCACATGTAGTCACAACAATCTTTAATGGTTTACCCCCATTTATAATTTCTTATACAAAAAAACCTTTCCTAATACTCTGCTGACCTCATAAAGCTTGTCGTTTGTGATGTAAGGCTACTCGTTATGTCATCATTTGCAAAAAAATTATTTAAATGTGTACTTGATGACTCGACTCGTGTGTTGCTTAGGACTCATTGATATCCCTATTTCCATTTCACAAATCCATGACAACATGTGCAACGTTCATTTCTCCAGAAAATCCATTTCTGAAAAGCTTTTATGTCAAGGATATTTTTGGCACACCATGGAACATGATTTCCTCGAATACACTACTCATTGTGAGAAGTGTCAAAAAACATGGAAACCCTCATCATGCACCTACCTATGACTCTAACTGATTACTCCCACTTGTCCATTCTCTCTTTGTGGATTCGATCTCACGGCATGATAAATCCGGAATCTACTGATGGACATAATTTCATTATCACCGATACAAAATAATTTACTAAATAGGTTGAAGCATCTCCACTAAGAAAAACAACCAGTAATAAAATTTGTAGTTTCCTCACCACTCATATCATTATGCACTTTAGCATCCCCTTTGCCATTATCACCGATAATGCATCGCCCTTCGAGGAAAAAATATGTTAATTTTTTTTGTGCAAAGTTCAAAACCAAACAATCATTCTCTACTTCTTATTACCCATAAGGCAATGGCCAAGTTGAAGCTATGAAAAAAACTATTGTCAAAATATTGTGCAAGATAGTCTCTTCTAGTGGTGATGACTAGCATAATCAACTATTTTATGCTCTTTGAGCTTATCATACTAGTGTGCGTACACCTACTAATGAAACTAATTTTTCCTGGGTTTACGGTATTGAGGCCATCATCCACTCGAAATCAAAATAACCTCATTACGCATTTCACTCAAGGGTATACTTAAAGATGATACATATTGTGAAAACCATTTACATGAGTTAGAAATGTTAGAATCTCTTCGTGTCCAAGCACTCAAACATCTTCATGCATACCAAGATCGCATCACACACGTATACAATTGTAAAAATCTTTTTGTCAATTTAAAATAGGTGACCTCATCTTAAAAGAGAATCAAAAGAATACAAAAGTTAAAGCTCCTCTTAAAGGAAAATTTAAGCCTGATTGGCTTGGTCCTTACATTATCACTGACAAACTTGGTGGTGGATTTTATCGCCTTGCCACCCTTTTAGGAAGCCACTCAAAACCCACTCAATTTCATGCATCTAAAAAATACTACACCTAAAGCAACAGTCATTACTCATTGACACACTCTAGTCTCACGGTCCATACTAGACTATTGAGGGTATACAAATCAAATGGAACTCATCACACTCACACATTCAACCATTCAACCTTTTTCTCATGTGACATTCCTAGATTAGTAATATACATCATAGGCTACATCATCACTTCTTCTAGCATCCTTTAATAATATACTTTTAGGCTAAATCATCACACATTCTCACACTTCACCTCTATGTCACGTATCATCACTACACATTCACCACATCACTTCAAACATAACACATCATTCGACCATTTCCTGATGACACACTCTCATTTATAGTTCATTCTTGAGTGTTGAGGGGGCATAAACAAATGAACATCACCGCATACAATTTCATTCACTCGGGGGCACACGGCTCCTATCATTCACTATGCATACCATTCCATCCATCCACATATTGCATGTCTTGGTCACATTTAGTCTTGTTTACATTTACTTATTACATGTTCATATTATTTCACATGCTAGATAGATATATTTTATGTCTATATATTTATCATACACACATGTGCATTCACTTACTTTCTATTTGTGATCGATTCTACAAATCTATTACATGCAACATAGATGCTTATCACAAGTACCTAGTACCGGTCCATAGTAGCTCATGAGGGCATCCACTTTCATACAATACAGGTATTATCATTTCATTTTGGTCCAGAGCACACTACTTTATCATATTATACATGTTTTGACATAATTTTATTTTTCTAACGTGCTTAACTGGTGTTTCATGTGCAACATTTATTTTGCATGACTATTTTCCACCATGGTTATCTGTTATATTGTTTGTATTTTCTTGTCATTGTTTGCAAGTGCACACTTGTATGCCTTTGGCTTTATTGTTCTTGATTGTTTTGTGACATTGTGAGTGATTTCCCATGTTTGTAACCCACGTTTCATGGTCTACATTTTATTTTTACATGTTTACTTGCATCTTAGCATATACATTGTCTTCTTAGCTTACATGTTGTATTTTACATGAGTGTTTTTCTTTATTTTTACTAACACTTGTCTCCTAGCCACTTGTTTGCATGTTCCTTGGTTTCTACCAAGCACATCCCCTTCCCCTATAGGGCAAAATTTAGCAGTTGGTCCTCTTTTGGGCCACATTATCCTTCAATGATGTTGCATGCACCCCAAATGAGGGGGATCATTTGGGTGAATCAGTCACCCCATACAGAGTATACACAACACAACACAATACTTTGGTATAGTACAATTTTCATATGTCAATGATCATAATCAGACTTGGGCCCATGACACACAATGGTCTCGACATGGATTACTTGAAACTAGGGGCATATCACACAACAACCTTACCTATATTACCTAAGACCGGGGGCATATCACACAACGATTGGTAGTTCAAAATAGTCTACAGAACTCCATACACACTGGATTTTATAGGGCATCCATTCTTAGCACTTGTACACACCATTTGCAATGGTGATTAATACAACAAGAAGCAGTTAAAGGTTGGAGGATGACATGAGACAGTTTCTCCCTACACTTTTTCCATTACATTGGTGTGAAATCGCTAAAAAAATTACCGCATCGACATCACCTACATGATCCTTTCTACACTCTTTTATCATCACGAATCATGTGCACAAGTTCCTTTTTCACATTTTTCAACATTTTAACATACATACATTTTATACATATACATGCTTATTTGACTACTTGATCATCTTCTCTCTTGCAAGTCCATTCATATGGGAAGCGGTGAAAGTCAACATCAAAAACAACATGCACACATCGACACCGATAATAGGTACAACACCACATTCACACACGTGTTTCCACCCTAGGTTCATTTTCATCACCTTTTACACTTTTTTTTTTTCATCTTTAGTCTCCACGCTCCATCTTTTTATCACTCCATGCTTTGTATATTCCCTCAACATGCTTTCAACATCAACCTACATGGATATTAGGTATGCATCTCTATCTACTTTATGTTATCGATTTTTGTGCTCACTATCATAAAGTGGGGGAAAATGTAGACACAAAATCATGCACTTTGGGTAATTATCTAGTCCCGATCACGTACTACTATTCATATAGTTCCTAAGTAAGAAAACTACTTATAAACCCATGTATTTGGCCACCTTTATGTACTTTATGCTTGTAATTTTAGTCTTGCACTCTTACTTGCTCAACCTATTTTTACACATTTTGGCATTTGTCATTCTAGACACCGGCGCCTTGGCCGGACACCATCACGGATGCCCACGTCCCCTCCGGGTGCCTTTGTCCTCTTTATAGTTTGGTCACAATTTTTGGTCATTTCTAGCCATTTGAGAATCATATCCTTCTTGTTTATCGGCCTTTTCAGGGTTAATTACAAAATTCAAGTAAATGAATCATATAAATATAAAGTTATGTGATCATAATAAGGGACCAAGCACTAAGTATTTATTATCTCCACTTAAGGTTGCATCCATCAAAGGCATCTATAGCTCCATTTGCATCCATCTAGCTCCATCACAAGGGACAAAGGCTGGTTCATTTGCATCACACTTCATAAGAGGGGAGTCTATTATTTCCATGCACACATTATTTACATTTTACATCTAGTTACTTTATCACTACTTCAAGTGTGACATGCACAAGACCATCCTAGAACACAATTCTACACACACACACACACAAAGAAAGAACTACATTGGGTCCGAGATGTATTCAACGCTTAGTTGTAAGTCCACTATTATGGCGGATAAGGAAAATTTTACCCCTCATTTTACATCTTTCTTTTTTTGGATTTGATGTTTATTTGTGATTTTGCAGTGCTTTCTTCATTGGAGGTTTACAAAGTGACCTCAACGATCTTACAACGATATACACGTGACAAAAGATGAACAAGTGCAAACCTCTGCAACACCTCGAGAGGAGGTTTTCGAGCATATACGCGAGACTGGGGCACCTAGAAATAACACTAGGGCACCCACAGGCGCCCCTATCCCTCTCTAGATGCCTCGGTCCAAAGTAAAATCTATAAAATCTGCATTTTCTAGGCTTTTGTGCAACGGTCCTCCATTTTGTTCAACCAGTCTCCACTATGACATAGTTCAACAACCTCTTCAAATTAGGGAAGGCTCTTCTACCCCTCTTTGTAATTAGTGTTTCATATTTTCATTGCTCGAGTATTATTTTAATATTTCAATATTAATTGATTTACTGCTACTATAGCACCATATTAGGCTTGTGTATTTACATTTTCATTTAATCACCATGTTGAACTAACCATGGTTGTAATGGCAAGTTGACACAAATTAGGGAAAACAAACCTAAAACCTTTCATTTGCTTTTTTCTTTTCCTTCAAGAAGCCTTTGCTGGAAAATAAGAAGGCCATTGTTTTGTTCTGAGTTCTACAAAAATCTTGAAAGCCACCATTTTTTTTGAAGAGACTAGAGTTGGGTTGGAGGAAAAACTACTGTATATTGGCCACTGTGGTAACTCTATCCATATTTTCTTTTTTGGCGGCCATGGGAGCTTTTCTAAGCTAGATTTGTCTTATATTGTCAGTCGTCATGGATTTGGTTACTGCTTCTAAGTTTGCTTTACGGTTTTTCCTTGCGGTTGATATTATGTTTGCTGCCTCACCGCCATTAGCAAAGGTATGAAGATTTGTATGCTTTTCATTTAGCTCGGGCTGCTAAAAAAATGTCCATTAGCTCTTTTTGTTGGTTTGAACCTGGGCGTTTTGTGCTTGGTTTTCAATGGGCGAGCTGTGTATTGTTGTTGGTTTACATTAGCCACCACTTTAGAAGCTCTTTTTTATGTGTGTGTTGTTTTGGCCTAGCTCATCCTACAATATCTCGGCAATGGTGTTTATGTCTCATCCCTTAGATCTCTTCATTGTGAGCTCGCATCTGCTTTCGCTATGGAGTTTATTTGTGCCTCTGAGTCCCTCTCATGTTTCTCTAGGTCACAATGTCGTTCTCAACTCAAACTTCATGGAATTCAAGCCTTGCTAGACTACTCTGTAGCCTGGGCGTGCATGTGGGTATAGCCTTCGAGATATGCATTTGGATGAACTAAACGTTACCCATCCCCCAGCTCTGTCGTGTGTTATCATTCACCCAGCTCATGAGTTGGTTCCTTCAAATGGGTCTATCGTGTTTTGTTGGTTGGAAGCTTGGATCTATGTTGATATTGCATAGCTCGGTTCGACTCTACGTAGCTCGTTATTGACTCTGGTTCAACGAAATCTTATCTTCCATTTTTTATAGCTCGGCAACATAGATCGGTTATGTATCGTGTTGAGGCTAGATTTCGAGCTTAGCTCGTGTTTATGCACAACAAAATGGCTCGGCCTCACTGATTGAGTTGGCCCAGTTTTTCTTATTCATCTCGCTTCCTTGTGCCATCTCGGCGTAGGTTCTGTGATCCTGAGGGCTTGATTCAGATATTAAATTTCCATGCTTTCGTGGCTCAAAGTGTACTCTGTGCTCGACCCTACTATAAAGTAAGCCTTTCATTTCTCTTTCTAGCTGAAAAGTGTATTTTGTAAAGTAAAAAGTTAGCATTTAAAGCTTTACAACGTTGTACCCTTGTAGAAAAACACCCAGATATTAGTCTCTTTCCTATGTATTTTGGGTATTGACCATTTGCTTACCTTGTATCATTGCAAGAATGTACTAAAAATGAAAATAAAATAGTTGAAGTTATGCCATGCCTTGAAATGTTCGATTCATCTATACAGCAAAAATATTTAATCTACTACTTCTGTGTTTCAGGTTCTGGCTACTTGATAAATGTTGTGCACCGATATCTCTTTTACTAGCCCCTTTTTATAAAATTCAATCATCCAAGAACATAGAATACTTTTGAGTGTAAAAATTAATGGTCTCTTATCTGGGTATTTGGTCAAAAAACTCTGAATGAAACTAATAACAAGGAAATTTTTCCCTGTACTGTAGCTGGTGTAATTTCATATGATTAGTTTCCACTTCCGTATGATCTTGTCATTTTCCTCTTCAGTTTCCAAGTCTGTCCCTGCATGACAAAATTCAGGCACAGTTTCACCAGAATAAGGACTACCTTGCGTATGATTTCCAGTTTTATCTACAACTTTGGTCTCCAATTCCATATTTTCTGCCCTTAACTGTCTTAACTTCTCAATAATATTTGTGTTCTTTTGTTGAAGCAATCTCAGCTGTTGTAAAGTTGAAAATTCAGAATTCATAATGTCTTCGCAATCTCTAATCTCCTCTTCAGAGAGGCCCTCTTCCTGTAACTGTTTTCTCAATGCTTCTAGACAAATAGTTATTTCCTCAGACTCTGACAAGGCAATTGAGTCATCCCAACTCCTAGGAAATGACTCTTTTATGGCTAATGTTTTTGAGTGTAGTATATTATTGAACTCAGACTATTTATTTTCCCCTTTTTTCCCTTTGTAGCACTCTCTGATTTCATTCTCTAAGTCCATTTTTTTCTTATTTCTAAAATTATTTGATTGATGTTCGCACCCTATGGAAGCCTTGTCAAAGCTCTATGAAATGCTTCGAGCTTATTTTCCTCCATTACAAATATTTTTGGGCTCATCTTGTGGTGGTAAGGCCCCAAAGACACAAATGTAGGCTCGTAGGTTTATGGTTTTACATCTTTACCCATATTCCCTGATCTCACTCAACTTTTCCCACCTCTATAGTAATAAAACCATCACCAAAAAATCTTTACTCTCACTGATATTGAAGAAAATCTTAGTGAGTAAAAGCATGGCACCATGGATAAATCCTCTTTTAAACCAACAGATAGCAGCATTCAACTTTCTAATATTCTCCATTCTCTCATTCAAAGATGCAGATTGTTTTAGCTTCTCCCATGCATAAGCTTGTCAATGTATCAGTTTTGTCATTCTAAAAGCAAACTTTGGACTTCTACATTGTACCCTTTTTATTTTTTTCCCTTAAGAAATATATATTGTGCATTCCTTCAAAATATATGGAAATATTATATTGCAATTTAGAAACTTGTTTCATAATGATCTGCCAAAATTAAAAAGTGACTCTTCTAGATATGAAAAGTTTCACAGTTTCATACAATAAGTCTGCATTTTTAGAACTTTGTTCCATCCATAGTTACATGGGGATGCGTACCCCCATTTTTAACACGTCCGGGACATCTTGGACGCCCTGGGACATGGGTATGTGGGGGAAACATTTCCCCACATTTTCCATTGTGTATGCTTGTTGGGAAACGTCCTGGGGCTGTCCAAGATCTTTGGGAAAGCGTTAAGGGACATGGAAACGTGGGGGGCATGGGAAACGTGGGGGATGTCCAGATGTCCCCATGTGGTCTGCCGCTTTTTTCAACAAAAAAACATAAAAGCAACACTCTAAACTATTTTTTTAATTGTAAATCACTTATAATCTACAAACAACATTACTAACCTAACCCTTACCCTAAAAGTGCAATTTTATGTTATAAATTTATATTATGGGCTCATTTCATATTCACATCAAGCAAGAGCAAGAGTGAGAGCAAGAGCAAGAGGAAGGGCAAGAGCGAGAGCAAGAGCAAGAGGAAGAGCAAGAGTGAGAGCAAAAGCAAGAGCAAGAACAAGTGCAAAAACAAGAGCAAGCAAGAGGTATTTATATTTATAATTTTATTTGCTTACAATATATGTAATTTTTTTTTTTTTTAAATTTAGATTATAATTTATATTTGCATTTTTAGGTGTCTTTTTTTTAGCATTTGCATCTACATTCACAATGTAATCATGTATGTAGTTTGTAGGATTTAAAAAAATGCATAGCATAGGGTTTGGTTGTAAATGGTTACGTTTTTTTTAAATTACATTTTTATTTCTATTTTAAAATTTATATTATATTTGCATTTTTTAGGGGATGTTTTTTAACATTTGTATCTACATTCACAATGTAATCGTGCATATTGTTTGTAGGATTTTTAAAAATGCATATTACATAGGGTTTTGTTTTAAATGGTTACCATTTTTTTAAAATTACATTTTTATTTTTATTTTAAAATTTATATTATATTTGCATTTTTTGGGGGTTGTTTTTAGCATTTGCATCTACATTCATAATGCTATCATGCATATAGTTTGTGGGATTTTAAAAAATGCATCTTGCATAGGGTTTGGTTGTAAAATATAAATGTTTACGTTTTTTTAATTACATTTTATTTCTAGTTTAAAATTTATATTATATTTGCATTTTTAGGGGTTGTTTTTTAGCATTTGCATCTACACTCACAATATAATCATGCATGTCACATATAGTTTGTAGGATTTAAAAAATGCATATTGGTTACGTTTTTTAAAAAATTAAATCATTACATAATCAATCAATCATATAGTTATGGTTGTTTTTAATTCATTGCAGCAATCATCACCATGAGTTCTTCTTCTGAGTATGAGTATGAATCAGAGCATGAATCAAAGCAGGAGAGGGTTGAACATGAAGTTGAGATAGGTGGCCGTGGAAGAGTTGGTGATGCCATAATGGGGGAGAGTGGAGAAGGGAAACAAAATGTAGTGGCAACGACAACTGGTAGTTCAGTTGGTAGTGCTACCAATTGCCCCTCTCAAATGTTGTCCAAATTTTCCATTGGACCATTTGATAAGAAGAAACCATTGCAACAATTTTCCCAAATAATTGATAACCCCGCCTCCAAGTCTCGAGGGGGGAGCAAAGTATGGAAGTGCAACATATGTCCACTAACTTGGCATGGCAGTATCACTAGGACCAATGCACACTTGTTGCACCTTACAGGAAGTGGGGGTTGACACTTGTAAGGGCCTTTCACTAGAGAAAAGAGTTGAGATGGTGAGAATGTTCAATGGAAATACTATAGCAGGTGTCTTTAGAAGTTCGTGGTTCTATTCTCGGTTTGGAAAACATAGTAATACTCAAATTGGCTGGTTCTAGTTTTGATTGTTAGAAGTGGAAAGTAGA
Organism: Taxus wallichiana var. yunnanensis; assembly: GCA_018340775.1. Classification (NCBI taxonomy): domain Eukaryota; kingdom Viridiplantae; phylum Streptophyta; class Pinopsida; order Cupressales; family Taxaceae; genus Taxus; species Taxus wallichiana. Next base: position 560,822,928 of record CM031240.1, read on the forward strand.
GGGAAGAGAGGCCGTGGGCGGGCCCAAATTCGATTGTTGACATGTTTGATTCAAAGGTAAGGGAAGAGGTAGAGGATGCTATTGGAAATTTTTTTCTATGCTTTTGGGATTCCATTTAATGTCACTCGCTCTCCTTATTATAAGGAGGCTATGACTAAGGTTGTAAAAAAGGAACAAGTTATGTGCCTCCGGGAGACACAAAGCGAGGACGACAATCTTTGATAGAAACTATTCTAAGGTTAATCTGTTGATGGAGGATATGAAGGTGACATGAATGTCACATGGATTTAGCATTATCATGGATGGGTGGATGGATATTAGACACTGTCCTCTTATCAATATCATTGTCTCTTGCAAAGATGGACCGTACTTTTTGAGAGCAATTGATTGTTCTGGGAAGCGGAAAGATGTTGAGTTTCAATATCAGATTTTTAAGAATGTCATTGAGGAGGTTGGACCTTCCAACATTGTAAAGGTTGTCACAGATGCAACTTATGTGTGTAGAGCAGTAGGCAAGCCAGTGGAGTGGGAATATAGGCATATTTATTGGACTTCATGTTGTGTGCATGCTATGAAAAATGCACTGAAAGACATAGGGAAGATTCAGTGGGTTAACTAGATAGTGACTGAGGCCAGAGATGTGTAGAAGTTCATATGTAATCACCAAACATCATTGGCACTTTTTCAAAAAAATTCAAAGAAGGAATTTTGAAACCGGTTGACACTGTTTTGCATCTTTTTTTATTTTTTGGGAGAGGATGTCCGAGTTATAGGAGCCCCCTGCAAATTATGATTATGACACGAGATTGGACTAGGTGGCGTGAGTCCAAGACAGATCAAGGAAAAGAGTGAAGGAAGTGGTGTTGTGGGAAACATTTTGGGTTAATATGAAATACATCATATCAATCATAGCTCCGGTTTTTAGTGTCATCGAATATAGGGATTCTAACAACCCCAATCTTGGTAAGATCTATGAGTGCATTGAAAACATGCTTTGGCAAATGAATGTAGTTATTTGGGTGAGGGAAACCACTTTGGAGTTCTATAATGAACGAGATACAACTCATTATTCAAGTAGAGATGAGAGAAGTTAAACACTCCTCTTCATATGGTTGTGTATGCACTGAATCCCAAATGGTATGTGGAGAGGCTAGATAGAGTTATCCCATTGGATGATGATGAGGTGAAGAAGGGCCTTATGAAGGCCTTTAAAAAAATGTACACTTCACAAGAGGCTTCATAGATCGTAACGGAGTGTCTTGACTTCACCGAACTTGATGAATACAAAACATTAGTAAAGGAAAACAGTGTAACAATAGCATATAAGAAGCCAATGAGTTGGTGGCGCGTATGGGCTTTCGGGACTACCGCAACCACTTTCCATTTTCCTCCATTACTAGATTTCTAGCTCCTATACCTCGAGAGAAATTGGTTTACATATGTTGGATACACTCTATTAAGAGGAATAGGCTTACCTTTACAAGAGCGGAGAATCTTCTAGGCTGTTCACAATGCTTTGCATCTTATGGATCGCAAGACACTTGAGTACAAATAGACCCCAACATTACGGTGGGATGTAGATCCCGAGGAGCCGAGGTAGGTCAAGAGGACAATACTATGCGGCGGGAGTTGATTGGGATTACCTTTGAGGATGAGGATGCTAGTACCGCCGAAGAGGAGTTCATGGATATTACTTCGGATGTTGATTTTGATTTTTAGGTTGATACTTGTAGTTGTCCTTTTTTCATTTTGTAATATTGACAAGAGATAATTGTTGGTCTATTTGGCTATGAGATTGATGATATGAATATCAACTATTATCACTTGATTAATCATAATTTAGAATGGTTTTCCTTTTATAGTTTATAATATATTTGAAATTTCAGCTTGTCTCAAATTCAAATGAAAATTCAAATATGTATTATGACTTTTCAATTTATGACATTAGCATATTGATATTATAGTATTAAGGAATCCATTTGATGTTTATGAGTTCAAGTTCAACCTTATTTAAATCTCAAATGGTTTTATTTCAGCTTATTTATATAATTTAGTCACTATATCTTCATATTTTAAATATTTATATACTTTTTAATGAGCTGTCCCCCGCCATCCTCAAAATTTAGAATTTTTTTGCCATTTTGGAAACCCCGTCCCCCATCTCGAGGTAACTATGGTTCCATCTTGGAGATTGTATTATGTGGGATGATTTTTATCTCTGTTTTGTCATTTGCATCTCATTTGGGTTCTAGAAATGTATACTCAACCTTTTATTTCCTCAAACTTGTTATTTATAAGGAAAGAAGGGTCATTCTTTTGATTTATGAAATGCATTTTAAAACCATTCTCGCTTGGATGTTAATGAATAACTTGCAATACACTTCATATTTTAAATGCATAGCTGAAAATTACTTTCCACATCTTGATATTTTCATGGAAGGTTGGAATATGTGTAACCAAAGTCTGAAAATTGATGATTGCTGCAAATTGGAACTCAATAGCCTAATAAGATTGTATATTTCATTCATGCACTTGTATTCATTGCTGAATTTTGCAACTTGGAATGCTTTCATGTCCAACACTTATAATGAGGCATTCTTTCATTTCTGCAACCTGATTTCTGAATGCATATACAATGAAATATGAGAATATAACAAAGTAGGAACCTTGAGCTCTAACGAAATAAATTTTCCTTCTTTTTTAGGTATGTGGGGAAACAATATGAAGTTGTAGCAATGATTGATCATGTCGGTGTAGTGATGTAAGAGAAGGGATCATGTCTGCCAGGAAATGATATGTCCCTTCTCCTTTACATTACTAGTTTTCAATTTACATGCATTTCCTTATTTTAAGTTATTTCTCATGGTTTGTGTGAGAAAATGTACAGTTTTCTTATGAATATATACAATTTTTATACATAATGAGTTGTATGTTGATTTTATTTCTTTTCTTTTCGATTTGCATAGCTTAAAAGGAACTCTCTAAAACTCAATACATATACAATTGCATATAATCACAAGTAATATACAAAAGATTACTTGTACCTTTTCCATTGAACTGAACTAAAAATGAATGAATGATCCCTCTATAACTGTATTTTCCTTTTATACTTCATATGTACAACTTGACTTGTTGTTTCAACATCCAAATTTTGATGTGTGTTTTTATTTCCATCTCCACGTAGGACTGCAATAGTCTTCCATGGTTGATGCATGGTCTTATTGAAAATGATATCTTTGGAATGACAACATATGCATGGAATTACATCCTAAAACAACACTTCAAGTTCTTGGTTTGGTGTACACCTACCCAATTTTCCATTGAACTTGAGCAAGCTGAAAGTTTTTATACCCCCTTTCGATTATGACCAAAATCGTCAATAACTCCTCCTTGGTTGGTCAAAGGCATGTGTACAGCCCCTTTGTGGAGATTAATGTAATTGTGGAGATAATAAGGTAAAATTCAATCTTGTTTTCCTCGAAAAGACTATTTTTGGTTTGTTCCATACTTGGATGCATGTGATTGGATCACTTATTTATTTTGGGAGACATGCATTATCCTCTTGTCTACATGCATGGTTTTCATCATGGTTCCATTTTTTTATCATTAGCTTATGCAAAAGGTAATGATGCATGGTTGACTTAGTATGCGGGTTGATTATTAACATACGATGCATAATAGTTTGGTTTCATTTCTTTTAAGGCATTTGCATGGTTAATATGATAAGTATCCCTATTATTAAAGCAATAGTGAAAGGGGCATCTAAAAGCCACCATCCATGGAATATCACAAATATGAGTCTTAACCTAGCCATGCTCTAAATGACTTAACCTCGGTTGAATCCATCCAAAATAGGGCTTCAACCCTAAAAGATACTCATTTGGCATTTTGGTACTTTCTCGGAAACTCCTTGAAGTTGGGGTAAACTCTTGCAAAAATTTAACATGGCCGACATTGATGTTTCTTTTTGGAGTTACTCTCGAGAGGATTTTGGAACTCCATTATTGTAGGTTTGGCCTTTGTAATCGGTGCTCGCATCCTTGCTCTTTTGGAAAGCTAAAGCTTTTGACTAGGACCTCATGGCCCACTACTGTTTTGTTTCTAGCCCACTTGGCCATATTTAAGGCTTGGTTGTGAATGATCTCACCGGGTTTGACATTGTCTAGTGAGTTATGAAATGGGTTTGAGATTTTCTTGTATGTTGGGGATTTACGCATTTTTTTCACAGAGACCTCGAGTCACTTGTGAACTCGGCCAAGATATACCACTTATTCTTTGGTTCACTATGTTTTATGTTGTATTCTTAAGCAACTCATGAGGCTCGTCAATTATTTCATATGCTGACTTGATATTTGGAGAAAACATACTCTTAAGGTAATTCATTACTCCTTTACTCTCGATGATAGTAAAATGCATAGATTTGGCTCTATATTTTTGTAATAATTTTTCCCATTTAACTCGTTCGAGGCTCTACATCAAATAGGTGTGGAAATGGCCTAACTAGCCATGTGTTTTCCTTTATCTTTTACATGGCCATTTGTGCTCTGGTGTGAGGTGGGTCTTACTTTGTAACTTGTGTTTTAAGTTCACTTGTACTCGAGATTATTTCCTTCTACTTTGAGCTCAAGCTCACTACCTTATAACTATGTACTTGTAATACTTGAATTGGGTTGTTATATTTGTGGGTTTGCGCTTAAGTTCAAAGGTGGCCTCGACTATGTTGTATAAACCTGAGCTTGTATTGTTAACTCACCAACCTCCTTGATGATGTAGCTTTGCATAATGGTTCCTATTAACTTGGTCATAGCTGGGTTCATTTTAAGAGACCTCTTAGAAATTGGAGGTGGAAAATACCTAGCGAATATCCTTAGAACTAGTTTCGTGGGAAGGTGAATTTTTTGGGGGTCTAACAGAAATTTTTTTACCTGATTTTTAAGTGGTGGGACAGAAGGCTACAGAGACGCGTGATCAGAGATTTGTTTTCGTGCGTCAACAAGGTGGTTGACACGCGTCAACTAACCTCACTGACACACATCAACAAGGTTCGTTGACGCACGATAACAAATCTCTTTCGCACATCTACAACCTCCGCCATCTAGTCGCGCGACAAAAAATATTTGTGTCACACATCAAAAAACTCTTTGTCACGCATCTACTTCCTCCACACTCTTGTCACGCATCAACAAACTCTCCCTATCGCACGTCAACAAACTCTCCTGTCACGCATCAACAAACTCTTTGTCGCGCATCTACAGCCTCCACCCTCTGTCACGCATTTATTGTACTTGATAATACATATGCCCCTAGGTGGTATGAGTGAGCTAGTAGTGTTCTACCTGGTGAATAATATAGGATTATATAGGGGATAGTTTCAAGGGTAGGTGAAGCCAACCCCTAAAAAAATTAAACTATAATTTTTAGGCAAATAGGTCACTGACCTACGCTAGAAAATTTTCCTTTTCAAAATTTTCAAAAATGGAATATTTGCCATATTATGAATATTCGCCACTAAAATTATCCCTAGTCATAACTTGGTTGATGTTATACTTGTCTTGTATTTGACTGAGCTTTCCCTCGATCTCTTGTATGACCTTGTGAGTTCATGCTTTCCTATTTTGGAGCTTGTTCTAGTTTGTTGTCTTGCCTCGAGTGGGTGACATCTTACATTAGATGTAACTCGGGATTACATTGTTTAAGTTGACCAGATTGGCTCGGATCTATGTTTGAGAGTTGTTATGAGCTCATGCTTACATTGTTATTGCTAAGGTTGTTTATCGTTGTGGCTTGTTTTGATTCACGAGCTCGTGCATATTTCTTGGACTTTCTTTTCGAGTCATGCTTGCCACTATTATCAATGCATTGATCTCGAGTTTTATATTATTTTTACCTTACCTTTTCACGAGATCCGGATTACATTAATTTATTTCGACTCATGCGCTTGTCTGAACTATGTTTTGATGTTATTTTACTCTGGTTATTTTTTGTGCTTGGGCATACTTGTATGGTTTCTTTTGATCATATCTATGTTTTATACCATGTGTTCATTCTACTAGCTTGAATCTAATTTGCTAACCCTATGAATTCCATAGACACTGTTGACTCTTCGGTTTTTGACACTAAAATCTCCCATGTTGTAAGATAGTAAATGCTTTGTTCTCATAGTTCTATTGGATTCTTGAGACACTTAGTAAGGAATATGTTGTTGACCGAATGTAACTCGATTTTATCTTTTTCCAAGGTTCATTAAAAAGTTATAAATCTTGAGGTCTTTGTACACACCCAAATTTGCACTTGTTACATTATTAAAAATGGTTTAAAGTCCCCAATGATGATTCATGTCTTTTCCAAAGGTGTTCGAGCTCCTTAACCTCTTTGTAGTTTATATTTTTAGCCTAGTTTACCTTACTTAGCCATTTCCTACTTTTCTGCATCTTCCCATGGAATTTTTCATTAGTTTATGGCTTCTAGTTATGGAATGTTACCTGCCTTGTGCAGGCGGCAGTTTCATGTGAAATTTCTAGAACTCTTTGTGTGTGAATTAGACGTGTGTTACTTCACTCCAATTCACTTTTAGTGCACGTTTGTGAATCAATTTAGCTAATTTGGGCTTGATTGATTCATATCAATCTCTTCTTTCACTTGTGATTTTTAATTGACTATTTAACTACCTCTTCATGTGTTGATGTGGCATCCCATGGCTACCAAGTGTGATAGTGCACAACCCAACCAACCTTCTATAAAACCATCAATTCTTTTGAAGAAAATGGCAAGAGAATTTTTTTGTACTATTATTTTATACTTCCACAATCTTGCTAGAGATTATATAATCAAGCTTCGTTCACTTGCATTGTTCCTCCTCTACTTGCATTACCACCAGATTCCCTAGTAAGCCATTACTTGCTCTAGCACCTTATTTTATCTTCCTCTACATTCCCAACTCCTTGGACTCACATGGACACCAAAGGTTGGAAAATAATACTGATGGGACACAAAATCATACCACAACTAGATTTCCACAGACTACAATTACCAAGTTAGGGTTGTAATTGGTTTTCATCATTTCTTTAATTCTTTTTTGTGAAATATGTATGCACATTATTTACTACAATAGAAAAGGAATTTCCATTTTCATTGTTGCAATCATTGAATAGCTATAATAGATCATTTCCTTCAACAAAGCTTTCTTAGGATAGATAGCTTCCTTTTCCTATCTTTGTAGATTTGCAAAGAGGTGATTCTGGAAGAAAGCTTCTATGTTAATTTAGAAATCAATCAAAGCATTATTTCATTTAGAAGATCCTCCATAAAATCCTTCTTTACTTTTTTCGAGGAAGTTGTAGGGGAAGAAAAGATTCTGAGAAGCTTTGATTTCTTCTTATGCTTCGAGGAAAATCATCCATAGTTTAGAGAAGCTTTAATTTTTTAGGATATATTAGATTTCTTACATACAAGATAGACAACTACATCCAATTGTTTATTTGTTTTAGGATTTTTAATTAGATTAGAAGCTTTCATTTCTTTATTTCTTCATTTAATTCAAAAAGTTCCAAAAAAGAAAAAAATCTTTTAATTAGATTAGTTGCTTTGTATTGTTTCATTTTCCTTATATTATAAAATACAAAAACATAGTGTAGTCTTTTCTTATTTAGATCATACTATTATTTTATTTGATTAGATTAAAACATTTCAAATGCACACATGACCATCATTTGGAACACATCTAGAGAGAGTTTGAGTTTTTATCCCAAGGTTCCACAACCGAACAAACCCGAAGACCAAATAGACTTAGAAATCAACCTACACGCACAAGTGTTTATATCATCCCCACACATGTCAGACATTGTCGGATACTGAGCATCCGAATCAATATGCTTATAGAGCTTCCACATTCGGAATGAACCAACTAACCGTCCATAGATCTAGCAAAACCATGCCTCTCTCATTTATTCCATGACCTTGTCTAGACATCATTACGAGGCGCCCGTTGGTTTTCCACGTATCCCACAACCATTAGAAATGATTTTTGTAGAGCTCGACATTGATTGGAATCTTCATGTGGCTATTCTTTCTGATCCATCCATTAGACCCATTTAGGTTAGAAGGGCCTTCCTTTCCCTTGACAAGAAGATCCTAATATTGCGTGTTGAGGACATTGTTTTGCCTTGATAACTTGTTCATCCCATTTCCACACATTTTCGTTCACATATCAAATTTCGCTACCCGTAGCCATCCACACATTCCACCTTGGTTGTCCCAGTACGACCTCGGGAGCTCAAGTGCAATTGAAATTCATGTGTAAATTTTCATTCGTACAAATTGGTGAACTTGACATGAAGAACTAGTCTCTTTTCATTTCCATTTCTTTTATCCATATTCCCTCTCTCCCATTATTCTGTGGTTATTTATATACCCCCTGAATATTTCGGGACAAGATGGATACGACTAACCCATTTTGGGTCTCGAGCCATATTACTATCAAATGGGTAGGCAACAGACGCCCTCGCTATCTGGGTGGGTGGACAACTACTCAATTAATCTCCCTGCATCTCAAACTTCTTTTCAAGGGAAAAATAATGGCTCCTTGGTTAGGATCAAGGAGATTGATCAAATTTTGCATACACCAAATCCTGAACTCTCAAATTCTAATAATATGACATTCATTGGAGAGTCAGGCTCCTCTCCTTGGGTTTTATTCGGACTACAAATCAATATGCATTCGATCAACTCCCATTACTAGATAAGGAGTACTTAGCACATTATGCCCGAAGTGAACAATGCTTAAAAATATGGACCAATATCTGGATAGGATGCAAGGATATGTTGATTTCTTACTTCATAATAACACCTCTACCCCTCCCACAACAAAAAATGTTCCTAATGAGGGGTGGCCAAACAATGAACAATTCATAGCAGGATATCACACTCCTTTGTAACCTAACAAGGTTCAACAATGCATGCTAAAACAAAACACCATACCATCATCAGGTGAGGTCATATCAACATTGGTGGATAGGGTTAGAGAATTGGAACTTTCCCAAGCTACTCATGCCTCATCTTCTGTTGGGAAAGGAAGGATTCTCCATCATCCACAAAACTTTGGCCAAGATACCTACTACGCCAAATCCTCCTCCGGTTTACACAGGAATTCTAAGCCCCGAATATCTTCTCAAAGGATCGATCACCTTAGGTATGCCCCCTCACACCATGTACGGATACCCTCAACAATTACCATCCAAAAGTGCATCCTGAAATGTTATTCTAATTGGTAATGCAACATTCCCTAGTTTTGTGCCTCCCACTCCATACCAGAGTAATGATCCCCTGTATCTGCACATATATTCGAAATCAACGTAGGGGGATATGTTTTCTTTTCTTTGCTCATATGCTTGGCCGTAGGGGGTGCCTTATTCCTCTACAAATGTTTACGATGCGTCATATTAGCCCCCTATGACTAATTCACCTCCCCATCAGGGGTCATCTATGGTGGAGTCCTATGCTTTAGGAAAGTACACCAACTATCTTAAGGATCCCTTGGAATTTTCCATATGAAGCGTAATGCTTATGTGACCTCTCCTTGACTTAAATATGCATATCGAGGCATATGTAACTGTCATTCGAGAGCTGCTCCCATGGGATGTAGTTCTAAAAATATCTTCTCTAAGACTCTTGAAGGAATTTCTCTCGATTGGTATTATAGGATACCTGAAGCCTCAATACATTCCTTTAAACAACTTGTGTCTGAATTCATCAAAGCTTTCAACATGAACAAGTTACTGAGAACAGGAATCAGGTAATTCCTACATATAAATCAAGTGCACAATGAGTCAATTGTGCATTTCATCCAAAGATGGCAGCATGTCCTCTACTCTTTGGAAAGCTCTCTCAACATTGTTCACACATAGGTTTGTGATCTATTCCTTCACTCTCTTAACTGGGAAACAAAGGAAGAAGTCCAGAAGTTCCCCCTAAGGAGTTATAAAAAGTTGTTAGAAGGTGCTCTCCACATTGATAAGACAATAATAGATAGTGATCGAAATACCTATGGTTCAAATGGGAGATTCATCACTCCCAATCAAGGTAATTCAAGGTACCCCAATAACGCAAACAAAATTCAAGGACCTAAGGTCCTTAGCAAAAACCATGGTGTTACAATGTGACAATGTTACAAACCATGAAAAAAAACTAAATGTTATTAACACCTCAAGCACAAATAATGTCAAAAACAACATGAAAGTAACAATCGGAGGAGTAAAAATCTACTCTTGTGATCAACATGGTGGATTTCAATCATCCTCCACCCCAATAGCAATAAGAATTTCAAGCTCAAGGCCCTAGCCAGTACCCAAATGGGTACCAAAACCAATATCAAAATCAAGGGCAATGGCCTCCAAACTTCAATTACAATAACCAACAGTTGAATAACAATCAAAACTTTGGACCATAGCAAAACACAAACCAAAGACCTCAGGATTATGATCCTAACATGTATTGTGGCTTCCATAGGGTCCGAGGGCATGATGCTAGAACATGTTGCGATTGTAATAAATTCATTCAACGTCTACCAGAAGACTAAAGACAACTCTTTGTTTAGATATTTTTGTGAATCCTACGGTGCTAACTCAAAATACTAACATGGGGATAGTTTCCCCTCAAAACACACCTCGTAGAAGCTTTAATGACCACCTACCAATGCATCCTAACAATGGTAAGTTGGACCCCAATGGCACAAATAAGGGTAACCCGGTGGAAAACAATGATCATGAAGCTTCGACTTTGTCAAACCCATTGGTGACACCTTTGTTAGATGGTCGCTAGAAAACTAAGATTGTGGGTTTGGTAGAACTAGAAACCGAACCCCGAATAAACTCCGCTACGAGAACTCTAGAATACTCTTTACAACCCATCCCTATTTACCAATCTATGTCTGATGATGTTCCAACACTTCTGAAACTGGTGGGATCTTATGAATTGATCACTTATTTATAAATCACCTTTTCTCACATCTACTTCTTGGATTTGTTAAAGAACTCCCCTTCTCATACAACTACTTTATTAGAAGTGTTGGGTCTTGGGAGTTTGATCAATGTCACCCCTCCTTCGGAGGCGTAAATAAATCACATAGGCTTGACGTACATCCTCTAAGCAACTGGAAGAGATGTCGGGTTTATATTTGACATCAATAAGATTCCCACAAATGTTGAGTTGGCACGCAGAGGTGATCCAACTTTGTATCTATAGATTTGGATTTACAACAACTACGTAAAGCATGTAATGATCGATGACTAGGAAGTAGTCAACATTGTCCCCTTTCATTTCTCTAGAAGTTAGGCTATGGAGAAACTAATTTCTCTTTAACAAGAAACACGTTGAGAGGGTATGATAGCCTTAAGGAAACATCGATTGGAACAATAGTGCTACCAAGTTACCCTAGGGACCAAGACAATTCTTACATAGTTTTATATTATAGACTGGGAAACCAACTATAATATGATTCTCGATTGTCCTTGGATACATCACATGAAGGTGATTCCTTCCACATTATTTCAGGAAGTCAGATTCCTACATTTGGGGAAATTCTTCATTACATAGGGTGACCCGAAGCCCTTTGACATTCACTTAGCTAACCTAAAGAAGAAACCTGGGGTGCATACTGAGTTTGAGATCCCCACAAACCAATTAAACAAACCTACAAGTTTAACTCCAGAGAAAAACTAATTCCCATAACGAAAATAGAAACTACTGGTTTAATTGAAGGGATTCCTGCGGTCAAAGACAAAACCGTGACTTTTGAGAGAGTATCAGCGAAACCACTGCGAAGATTGTAGATTTGTTGGAGAATGATTTACCCATTCTCCTTCCATTTAATTACATGGGCATAGGACATGCTCTGGGACTCGGCTCTCTTCCAACCGATGAAGTTTGCATGGTTGAAGTCTTAGAAGCAAGGGAAGAAGATACAAAAAGTGATCCAACATCAATATTCCCAAGTAATTGTTGGACTCTTAATTTCGATGGAGAAAAATGCCGCTTTGGTCATTGGGGCAGGTGTGATCCTCACTTCTCCTGAGGGGAAGGTCATGCCTTTTTCCTTCAAGCTAGATTTTGAATGTACAAACAATGGTGTAGAATATGAGGCTCTCCTGCTTAGTCTCATAATAGCTAAAAGAATGGGAACTTGTAACATTAGAGTGTTGGGTGATTCGCAGCTAGTCGCTAATCAAGTTTCAGATGTATATGAGACTAGGACAGAACACTGTGACTCTATAAAACTATTGTACTTAACTTAAGTAAAGGTTTTGACAAGTCATTTCAATTGAATCCATCCCATGTGAACAAAACCTTCTCACTGATTTGATAGCTACTTCTACTTCCCACTTCTTTCTAAGAAAATAATTAGAAGACACTGACTTCACAGTTTGAGTTCATATTGAACACTTAGTTCACAAAATGCCAACAAATCCAATATTGGCATATGTTGAGGCTGAGAACGAGCTTGATACCCTAGATTATGTGGAAAATGATGGGTTTTTCTTAGGATACCTTCATGCTTATATAGATTTACATCCCATGCATCATAAGAAAATATTTTCTCTCATTTCTCACTTTTCCTCCTATTTTAGAGATCACATGATAAACCCCTCCTCCTTGGAAGGTCTTGAGGTTTGTGAGTTAGAAGAGGAAGGAGAAATATAATTACCTCCGGCCCCACTTGATTTTAAAAAGGGTAATGCCTCTTTGATTGATGGGATGATTGACATCAACATCGGGACGCAGGAGGATTCAAAGATTTTGAAGTTAGGTTTATCGTTGAATCGAAAATGTAGAAATATACATGAAAGTTCTTAAACAAAATTCAAAATATTTCAATTTTAGTTATAGATAAATGACAAGAATTACTCGGCATATTGCAGTTCACAACCTTGTAACCAAATCTGATACCAATCCCATAAAAAAAAAATCCAGACCTATGAAACCGAAGGTGGCGCTAATGGTTAAAGAGGAAATTATAGAACTCCTACATGTGGGGTTCATGAACCTTCGATTACTCGATGTGGGTATCGACATTGTCCCGTTCTTAAAAAGAACGAAAAATCCAAATTTGTATTGAATTTCGGGATATAAACAAAGCATGTCCCAAAGATGACTTCCCACTACCATCCATCGATGTTATTATTGATGCAATAGTTGGTTATGAGATGTTGTCACTTATGGATGGTTTTTCTGGGTATAATCAAATTAGGATCTCTAAGGAAGATCAAACAAATATGACCTTTATTACTCCTTGGGGAACCTATTGTTATGCGAGTCATGTCGTTCGGTCTCAAGAATGTTGGTGCCACTTACCAATGGGAAATGACTTACATATTCCATGATCTTATTCACAAGATTGTGGAATCATACATTGACAACCTTCTGGCTAAGGCCAAAAAGTGTTGTGATCACCCCGAGGTGCTTGCATCATCCTCTCTCATCTCATTGAATACGGTGTCACATTGAATCTGAAAAATGTGTATTTAGTGTGATGGGATGGCAGTTTCTAGGTTATATCATCTCTTCACGAGGGATCTATTTGGATCTAGCAAAAATTTGAGCAGTTCTACAAATGATACCACCATCGATGAGTTGGTCATTCGGTCCTTTATCGAAAAGCTCGGTGCAATCTAAAGTTTCATTCCTGATTTAACCTTTTCTATTCATCCGATAAATAATTTGTTAAAGAAGGATTGCTGCAACATCTGGACGGACGAGTGTCATAAAGCATTTGAATCGGTCATATGATTCATTCTGTCACCTCCCTTACTCATGACTTCCAAATTAGATCGCCCTCTCATTTTATATTCACGGGATACACACATCTCATTAGCTTGTATGCTAGCACAAGAATACGATGACAAGCGTGAATGTGACATTTACTTCATCAATTGTATGTTACTAGACTATGAGAAACGCTATATGTAGGTGGAAAAAGAATGCCTCGCTATAGTATTTACAACAAAATAGTTAAGAAATTATATGCTTAACCAAGAAACGAGGGTTATTTTTAAAATAGATTGTCTTTAAACATTCCTAACACAAGGTTCTTTATCCAAGAAAGTTGGACCCTTTATAACCTTAATGGGAGAATTTGAGTTAAATTCTATCAACGAGAAGTCCGTTAAGGGAAAAATCATTTCCGATTGGTTGGCAGATAACCCATTAGATAGTGGAGAGTTAGTAGACCTGAGTTTCCCCAACGAGTGTATATACTACATAGAAATTAGACCTCCCATTTTGTGTTTCCATGGTATTCAAATATTGTCAATTTTATTATGGACCACACATATCCTGAGGGAGCAACTTCATAGTAGAGAAGATGGCTATGTGTCATACCGCCAACTTGACTACATAGTTATAGAAGCAAGTGCTCTATCGTAGAGATTTGACAAAATGTTACTAAGGTGTTTTGATGAGGAAGAGTCGAAAATATCCTCTATGGAGCCCATAACAGGGTCTATGGAGGTCATTTTAGAGGACATGCAACCGCTAGAAAGATACACCAAATGGGCTATTTCTGGATCACCTTAGAACACGCCATAATAGAGTACATATATAAGTGCCATAAATGTAAGGAATTCTCTCATGAGATTCACATTCCTTCCCAAGCTCTACAACTGATTGCAACACCTTGGCCCTTTTCCACATGGGGCTTAGATTTGATAGGGGAATTCTCTCCCTCATCTATGGATGGCCACAATTTTATAATTATGACCACAGAATATTTCACGAAGTGGGTTGAGGCCATGCCTCTTACCACCATACCAAGATTTGTAATTGCAAAGTTCATCTTGAACCAAATCATTTGTAGAGGTACGGGGTCCCACAGGTCATTATCTCTGATAATGGAACATCATTTAAAAATGAAGAGGTGCATGAGTTATGTGAAAAATTCAAGATAAATCATCACACTGCCTCTCTATACTACCCTCGGGCTAATGGACAGGCCAAGGCAAGTAATAAATCCTTGAAATCCATTCTCCTGAAAATTGTCAAGGAGAACAAGCGTGATTGGCACTTAAATCTATTTCTATCCTTCGGGCCTATAGAACACCAATGGGGGAAACCAAATATTCCTTAGTATTCAATTTGGAAGTGATATTACCACTTGAAGTTGAGATACCCAGTATTTGAATATCATTGTAAGGACTATTGTGAGAAGAAGGATATTATGAGGCATGGTTCATTGAGCTAGAAACTCTCGATGAAGCTCGGCTCAAAGATGAGGTGCACCATAAAGCTTACACTGACTGGATGTGTTGGCAGTACAATAAGAAGGTATATGAACATGATATATTCGTTGGACATATGATATTGAGACTTGACATCCAGATAGACAAGCAAAACGGTGAAGGCAGGAAATTCATTCACAAGTGGTTGGGCCCATATCGAGTCATGGAGGACTACAAGAATGGGGCATATCACATGTGTACTCTAGAGGGTGAATAATTCGGTGAATTTGTCAATTCACTTCACTTAAAACATTACTACGCATGATCCATATACATTTCCACATGTACACTATTGCATCCGCATTGCATTTTCATCTGCTAGATCATTTTGTAAATTTTTAATCAAGGAACTTATCTTTCAAGCAACTTTCAAAACTTATGAAAATATTGGAAAAACATTCAATCACATTTCTTCAAATATCCACAATATTATCATCAACATTTCTTATCATTTCATCAATTCAACAAGATAAGATAGAATTTTGACACTAATCCTACCAAAGCATGCATACTTGGTTCTAATCATAGTTTTCTTCCAACATAGGTTTATTTTCCCATAGTCTATTTTAGAAGCTTCTTGGTGTCACATATTTCCCAAGAAAACCTCTTTGGTAGAAAAATAATTCTAAACATTTTACTTGGATCACTTGCTCACCTATCTTAGCCTTCGGTGAAGAGCCCTCGCATCTTACCGGTTGTGTGGGGTTTAGCCTAAGGGCAAGCTCTCCCTCCCAAAATCACAACTCAAAGTTAAAAATAAAATAAAAATGTTGTAATTCAAATCAAGTAAATAAAAAAATATTTCATTTACAAATAAAGCTACACTTCCTTTCCCCACCATCCTTTGGTGATGATCCCATGCTTCTTACTAGCAGGGTGAGGTTGGGAAATGAGGGAAGTGCCCTTACTTTCCTATTCCTTTTCCTTGGTGATTAGCCCATACTTCCTACTAGTAGTATGGGGCAAGTTGTAGGGGGTCTCTGCAAATA
This sequence comes from Taxus wallichiana var. yunnanensis, assembly GCA_018340775.1. NCBI lineage: Eukaryota > Viridiplantae > Streptophyta > Pinopsida > Cupressales > Taxaceae > Taxus > Taxus wallichiana. Next base: position 560,839,183 of record CM031240.1, read on the forward strand.
AATTAGTAGATTAAAAGTAATTTCATTCAATAAAAAGTGATTTGAAATCATAAATCCCAAGAAGAATGAATTAGATGTGTATGTTCCAAAAGAGTTAAAGCCTTAAAACCATATTTTTTCAATCAAGAGGCCATCTACGGATCTAAGTCTAGATAAACTTGCAAGCAAATCACATTCTAGACTATGTAGTAAACTGTGTAGAGTTAGGTTGTAGGTTTCTAATTGGATTTTTATCAAAATCTTGTCTTTCTCTCATCACTTCCATTCATCAGAATCATAAAACTCATGTCCCTTATGGCTCTCGGTGTTAAGCCCTTGCATCTCACTAGTTGCGTGGGGTTAGAAGTGGAGTGGATTCATTTTATTATCATACTACATTCATCACATTTTTCTAACAAAACAAAAAGTATCAAATATTGCTTGAAAACCCAAAGTTTCGACATTACATTGTGTTTGAATCTACATAATATAAAATGAAAATACAAAAATAAAATCATTTTGTTAATATATCATCATCCACTACATGCATTTTAAAAAGAATATAAAATCAAAATTCTAAACATCTAAGAGTACACATGCAAAGTAAACCATAAATGAAGTCAACTCTAGTACAAAGGATAGCCAAACTAAAAGAGATATCTGTATATATCATAATAAGTCAAGTTTGTATACAATGCCATCACACACTAGGTGTGGTCAAAATGCTTGTAATGAGCACGAAAATCCAAAAAAATCATATATATGCCTCACAAAATGGCATTGAAGCAATAAGGGCTCAATATCATATCCCTCTCTACGGGAACCTTGAGATGGTGCATGATTGCAGCTAAGACTCCTATTGTGGGTCCGATGTCATGAATGCATTGAATGGTGGGAGTGACCATGAGATCTAGGGTGAAATCTAAGAAAGGAAAATGAGTAAAGATAAATATGATGAACCGGATGAAGATTAAGATCATATCGAGTGAAGATTAAGAAGGAAAGAAATTGGTAGAGGAATAAGAAGACAGAGCTATGAGGTCTAATATTTTCCTAGCTCTAGAGTATGATGTAGGAGCATCATGCCTTATATATAAATATGTCATAAAGACATTAGTTTAAGCTTGTCAAGTGTGATATCAGAGTCTTAGAGGTCATTAGGTGTCATTTAGTTGTCTTTGTTGGTCTATAGGATTTTCAAAATTCAAAAGAGATATTTTCCGACTAAATGAAAATTTGAATTTGAGGATCCATTTTGGCTTGATTCTGAAGTTGCAATGTATTCTTGAAACTTGGAAACTATGTAAAATGGTGGAATGAGGCACCACGAGGTATTGAGACCTTATAGGGTCACATGTCATGAGAAGAGCTAGTCATGCTAACCTTAGGCCTATTAGGTAAAAGTAACCTCACGAAGGGAATCTCATAATAATTCTTATTTTGTAATTGATATAAAGATAAGGAAACTCGAGTAAGTGTGTTAGAGAGACTATAAGAAAGACAATGTAAGCTGAAATCATTCATTATATCTGGATATGAATAAAAAAATGTAATGTTTGGGAAGAGAAAAAGGAGAAAACTCGATTGACGATAGCTTCTTGCATGATTTTGTATTAACTCGTGTTTTGATAGATTATAGTATGATTTTTGTGTCTTGTTCTTGTACATGTAATAGCTGAAAGTGAAGGTAAGGTTGTTTCAAGCTTGGTTTTGAGCCTATTGATCTTTTCTTGTTCATATTTCAGGTTAATTACTTGATGATTCCTCTTTATTTGTATTGGGAAAAGTTTTATGAAGTCTTTGTAGGAAGAAATATGGGAGATCCAACGAGCTCCTTAAGGTTTAATATTCAATTAGTTTTACGGGATTGAGAAGGGATTGATTGAGCCTATGGTTGATTAGAAATATGCATTGCGGAGTTGAGAGTGCCCCTTGGATGGTAAGTTGAGGAGTTATTTATTAGTGGTAAATTTTTATATTATAGCTTTGAGATGGGTGTAAAGAATCTTTTCATATTGCTTGATTTATACTAGTGGATTCTACATACTTTGTTCTTGTTTAGTGAAGGCATTGAATCCTCGAGTCACGAGTCCTCCACGGGACGGTGGAGTATTTGCATGTATTAACCAACAATACTTTTTTTATTACCCTCTAAGACCTAAGGATGTGTTGAGACCTTGAGACAAGCACTTTTGTAGAAGGAAAGAGCTCTATTGGTGGGAAGGAAAGTTCTTACATATAAACATTGTTACCTGACAACCCAGCAGTAAACTTTTTGAATATTTCCAAGATTGAACTTGTGCAACCTCACTAATTTTATGAGAATCATATGCATGTTGCTAAAAATACCCTGGAACCGATTTCAAGCCTTGAGAATAAGTAGCATCCATTTTATAGATAAATTAACCCTCTCATGCTATGATGTAACTTACAAGTAGGGATATCAGGGCTTACTGTAAGACGATGGATCAAATAAAGGAATTAAAGCATGAAACTTTGTAGAAATGATCCATAGGAAGCCCTCAAAGATATTCAAGAATAAATTTTGAGTTTCATTGGTGGAGTTTGAAGAAAAGTATGGCAAGTATCCTTCTAGGACAATTGCACACTCCAAAGACCTAGTTTAGAGTGTTAGCTTACAAAGGAAGAGACCTTTATTTATTGAATACAAACTTGATGAAAGTGAAATCCCATTTATGGGAAGAGTCGAAGCTCAAATGTGCACATGAACAATTAATCAATCATATTTAATACATAAACAATAATATAGTTTACACATTTATAGGAGTTTTCCTATAACCACTCCCTAGAATAGGTGAGTTGTTATAACAACTCACAACTTACAAACTATGTGATTTGCATACCAATAACTCACCTATTTTCATATATAATCTCTTTGTGAGTTATATCAATTATTTATTTAATATGCTCTACATATTAAAATAAACAACACACACACACACACACACACACACAAATTAATAATGTAACCATGTTAGGACTAATTCCTAACATTCCCCTTAGTTCTAACATGGGGTGAAGAACTCTTTGGAGTCGCATAGTACAATAAGCCTTGGTCGGTCATCACCTCCATCTTCTAGGTTGTTGTAGTTAATTGATGTCCATTCATTTTGTATTCCCCCTCAATTAAAAACCCCTTGGATGTCGGTTTCCACCGATAATGCAACCAATCACAAAAAATAGTGGGCCATTGACAAGTTTTGAAAATATAATTTGTTCCCCCTTTTTCAAAAAAATATCCCCTTACAATTTATTTGCCCATTACAATTTTACCATAAAAAGATAAATATCATCTCCTTTTTCAAAAAAAAATATACATCCCCAATGAAAATGCAGCCCTAGGTGAGTTAAATACCAAAAATTTATCCGACCTCCTTGGAAGGAGATAGGGATCCAAAGAGATGAAGATACTTGAATCCGGAGATGAGTAATGGTAGATATTCTAAGAAATTTGAGGGTCTTCGCTGTTAAACTAGATAAAATGCTTGCTTGAGCCACGAACTGGGTAGTGCCATGTGGAAGAGAGTAAACCAGATATGAGGAATATCTTTTGACCACGTATTGCATAGGATTTAAGTGTAGATTTTTTGAGTCAGGACTCATCGTGAGGATCCCAGGATTTAGATCTCAATGTCGATGTCGATGAGAAACTCATGACTGCGATTCGAAGGAGCAAGAGAAATTGTGAATGCGGATTTCTCTCGACTGAAGATGATGCGTTGTGCACAAGGAGCGAAGGGATGTTGGATCCTTGACAGTGAGGTGAGGAACGATAGTGAGTTCCCTGCATGGTGCTCATGCATTAAAAAAAAGGACTTTTATCAAAAATATCCAGATCAAGACACAAATGAGCCGAGTTATTTCCAAAGCAACTTGGGCCAAGCAGGAGACTTCGTCCAATGTAAATCGATCCACAAATAGACCGCCGGAAATTACAACCTCAAACCACAAATATAAATCAAGAATATTGAGATCTGAGATAATTCAGAATTAATTGAACAAAGTATATGTGAAGTTTTAAATATAATCTCAATGCATGTCGTGGTTTGCACAATGTTGAAGCCGATCTATTACAATTACAAATGGAAGAAGGGAGATCCAAATCTTGCAAATATAATTTTCAAATTTTTTTGAAGCCCCTCATGTAGATCAAATGATAAAATGATGTTTGATTATGTCATTTCCAATGGATGGAGAGAAAACATATGCAGAACAAGGATCTAGGTTGAGCTACGCGAGGTGGAGATCACGATCTGAGTCGAGCTCGCCCAAAACCAGATGCATGCAAAACTGCAGAGATGAGGAACTAAAAACTGTGATGGCAAATCCTTATACACATGTACGGCCCTGTAGAAAGATATTTGCATTTTTCAATGTATTTCCATTTCCTTTTTGGAAAACAAATAGCGCACAGAAAAAAACAACACATCAAGACCGCAAAAATCAAAACCTATAAATATATATATTCTCTAATTTTCTTGAATGCATATAGTGAACAATATGTTGTGATCAAAACTTTGAATGGAGTGGAAGAGAGGTAGATAGGGAGAAGAATGCATGTGGATGATGAATGCCACAATTTTGTACATGGTCTACACTATAAAACTACTATGCAAGAAAGGGTGAATGGAAAAAATGGCATTTGCATGTGGTCTACACTGCATAGCCATTAAACCATTTTGAGGTAAAAAAGTTGAATGGAAGGTGGCAAACAGAGAGGTTTATAACCTGCTCGATACCAAATGAAATCGGAGTCCCATTTAGGAAGAGTCGAAGCTCAAATGTGCATAGGCACGATTAATCAATCACATTCAATACATAAACAATAATATAGTTTACACATTTATAAGAGTTGTCCTATATAACCACTCCCTAGAATAGGTGACTTGTTATAACAACTCACAACTTACAAACTACGTAATTTACATGCCAATAACTCACCTATTTTTCATATATAATCTCTTCGTGAGTTATAACAATTATTTATTTAATATGTCGCACATATTAAATACACACACACAAGAATTAATAATCTAACCATGTTAGGACTAATTCCTACAACTTGAAACTTTGGAGCAAGTATAAAATGCCGAATGGGTGCCTAGATATCTACTCGTTCTATCTTGAATCCATCTACAATAAAATTTATGCACGACCGTTGTTTATCCAGGACCTAATTAAGGGTTTGTGAGGTTAGGAAGAGAAAGTGGGATAAGGAGATAAGGTGGAAGAGTTGGAGGATAAGATTTTACATGCACCTTAGATATGATGAATGATAAATAATAGAGCTTATAATATTCTTTGGGTTATTCTAGAACTCTACAAGTATGAATATTCCAAAAACACGTTGTTTTAAGGGCACCAAATGGGCTATTTTGAACAAGAAGAGAAGTTAGATATTTTAGACTATTTTGAGTCAATTTGGTGTTCTATATAAGTTTGTTCCAAGTGAATGAATATGGAAAAAGGAGGTGAGAGCACTTTGAAGTAGGTTAAAGAAGCACCAATTACATGTTTTGTTCTAAAGGATAGTAAAGAAGAGCATGAGTAGTTGAGTCTAATGAGTAAGCTTAATGATCTTGATTATGAATTATTAATGGAGATGTTCTTGACATGAGATAAGAGTTGTGTGCAAGGAATAGACTAAGAAAATGACTTAGTAGAGGCATTCAAGTTGAATAGGTGAAAATAAGATAGAATTAGTCCATTGGAACTTGTGTTTGATCCTCTTATATACGAGTAAGGTAGGAGTTGATGTTTGTAAATATCTTGATAGATGAATATATGATTGTGTCTAATTTTATCTACATTATTTGGTATCATAGTGTGGATTTTTTGTGCTTTAGTTTGAGATTTGAATGCATTATTTTGTAGCCAATAGTGTTGTGGAATTTTGTGTAGTGAATGAAGGGACAAGTGAAGATGAGTGAAGAGAAGGGGTTGAAACCAGTTATAGACCATGGGTACATGATACCATAGTGGATGAAGAAATTTGTACGAGAGATAGAAGAGCCCATGTCAAAACAAATGCATGAGAAGATAAGAGAGATAACATCGGAGATGATTGGTAGAGATGAAGACAAAGAAGATATTTTTGGGAAGTAATGAAAGCAAGCAAAGATAGAGAATTGAGGGTTGTTAGGGCTTGGAAATCGAGGTGAAAAATGATGAAGATGAAAGAGAACTAGCGGGAGATATGGATAAAATGTTGCTTTAGAGCTATTGAATCACAACAAGAGGAAATAAGAAGAGATGGAAAGGAAAATAAAAAAGGAAAGGAAGAACCAATTGGAAAAATAGAGAGAGAGAGAGTTGATGATGCAAGAAGAGATATAAGAAATGAAGAGGGATGTGAGACAGGTTGTTGGAAGTGATACGAAGATAGAGAGAAGTAGAGGAACTATTAGTACAGAATCACACCACCCTCGAATGGCCTGGTTGTGAGTGGGGCATTCGGTGTAATTACACAACATTGGACCATATCTCAAGCTATGGGACTTGAAAAACTTGAGATGGACCTCCAGAAAGGTGGTTCTTGCTTCCTAATCTACTCCGCCACAAGCTACTCCGGTGCAGTGGGAATAATTTAATCTATCCTAACTAACCATTCTAAGGAGACAGGGAGAGAGAAAGAGGGTGAAAGAGCCTACACTAAGTGGTGATACAAAGAAAAGGAAGTGGTGAGATATTCTGCGAGGGAGAATGAAAAAGGGAAAAGGGGAGTGAGGGAGGTCAGACAAAAGTGACACAGACCTAGATCCAAATCTGCCATCAAAACTCCATAAAGCACGACATCTTACACCTGTAAACGTGAAATACATACATAGGAGCAAACACGAGATAGAGAGGCACAAAGAAACAACAAAACAATGCCAAGGGTTGAAAGACGCCACAAAACAAGATTTTATTGCTCTATAAGGTGAAAAAACTATTACATGGGTGCTCAAAGGAAAATACGCTCACCAGGCGTAGGACAAGGCTTACACCTGAAATGGAGTTGGGAAATAACTCCGACAAAGTTTCCCCACATCCTAGAATGTCTCCCCCTTCTCAAATGAGAAGTGCTTACAATATATAGATGATGAAAACCAGAGGGGAAGAAAAGAAACTCGACTATGTTCTTAAAGTCCAACCACCAACCATCAATGTCCACTACGGATCAGCCCACAATCATCAACTATGCTTGTTATGTCTGTCTAGCGTGTTGAAGAAGGAAGAACGGTGGATTAGATCAAATCTGATCTAGTATTTGAAGCAATCGATTCTGTATTAATGGCACGAAATATGTTTTCCCATTTTCACCCACCTAAACTCGTCAAAATTAAAGTCTCAATCTCCCATGGTGTAGACGAGGTTTAGATCTTTACAAAAAGTCTTCTCCCACCCAAATATGAGCTTCCAATCAAAAGATATGGCCGTCGAAGATCAAGCTTGCGGGCACGCAATATTTAAAAAAGAGTATGTTTGTCACCGAGTCCACATGGCAGCCTCGTGCACCTTGGAGATTTGGCTCCTTCCTTTTCACACAAAATTGTTCTAGATTGACACATGGTGGCTTCTGTGGGCTCCTCTGTGTTCCTTTGTATTTTTCCTGAGTCTTTCCTATTGGCGAAGAAACCGAGTTTGACTCGAGACACATGGAGGCTTCGCGCTTGTTTGGAAATTGTCCCCAGTTTTTACATTTGAAGTTGTGTGGCGAGACACATGGAGGCCTCTGCTTGCCTTTGGAATTTTTAATGGCCAACTGCACCTCTTTAGACTCTGGGACACGTTGCGGGTTGGTGCTTGTTTGGGGACTGCCTCCGGATTTTCCTTTTGAAATTACGCCAATGAGGCACATGGAGGCTTCCACTTACCTTTCATACTTAGCCAATTCGAGCCTACTCCCTTTTTAGGCATGGGACATGTGGAAGGCCTACGCTCATTTGAGTCCCCACTTTGGGTTGTGCCTTTGAATTTTCGCTGATGCAACACGTGGTGTCATCCGTTGGCTGTCTATACTTATTCGATTTGAGCCGATGCCTTTCTCGGACCCTTTTTTGGCTCTGTTGGACCCTAGACACGTGGAGGCCTTGCGCTCATTTGGAAACCCACTTAGAATTTTACCTTTGATGTAGTGCCAAGTTGACACGTGGCTTCTTCCACTGATGCCTTTATACTTAGTCATTTTAGGCCTACTCTTTCATCCTTTTGACTTTTAAGTTGTTGACTCTGCCCCTCCTCAGACTTGGGACATGTGGAGGCGACACTTGTCTTGGCCCTGCCCTTTTGATGTGCCTTATAGAATTATGCCGACCTAAGACATAGCGCCTTCCGCGAGTGCATTTGTTAAGCCCCGAGTCGACTCGTGTGTGGCTAAGTCTGAAAACCTTGAGCCTTTCCCATTTTCTTCCTGTCGAGCTCTGGGTTCCTTTTGGCGTCGTTTGATCCTTCGCAGACCCTGCTCCTCCATTATAGAGTCTCATTATTTCTGATTGTTGGATTTGAATGTGAGTTCTCAGGACATAACATGAACCAGTTTCTTTAAATGCGGGGGTAGTGTTTGACCAATTTTATCCAGGGGGAAAAATCGGGATAACATGAACCATTTGGAATAGTGGTCAAGAATAAAGCTCGGTGGCAATGACAGAGCTACTTGCAAGGAAGAGGGAGAGTAAGCAACTAAGAAAAGAGATAAGGAAAGAAGTGATGTAGCTAATATAAGAAAAATAAGTTGACAAAGAGGTATCGTATGAAGAAGAAAGTGATGAAGTGAAGCAGAAGGGTGATGAAGAGGAAGAGCTCATTGATGGGGCTTATTTAGGGGATAAAGAGCCTCAAAGTTTTAAATTTGACTTTATTAAAATGTGTGAATGTAAGTACACAACGATAAGAAGAAGAAGAAAGAAACAATGCATGGAATGAAAAAATAGAGAACAAGAGTGAAGAAAATATAGAAGAATAAGTTTTTGGACAAGCTCAAGCTCATTATGGATCAGCTAAGGGTGACAATGTAGCAGTTAGTATGATGAGGAGGTCATGGAGATCTCTCACAAGCATGTGGAGATGGATTAGTGGATAATATGAGGTCAAAGTTAAGATAAGTGATAGAGAAACCTTGGAAAAAGAAGAAGACAATGACAATGAAGGTATAGACCAAGAAATGGAGGTGAAGGATGAAGGAAAACATGAAGAATCAGATGTAATCAAGGAAAATCAGTAGCAACATGTTCAAGAATTAGATCTGATGAATGAAGCGAGAGAATAAAGAGGAAGATACCTATGAAGAAGCCTATGGAGGAGCATAATTTCTTTATAAAGGCAAAGTATAGGGTGAAATCCAAGCAAGGAACATGAGTGAAGACAAATATTATGAACCATCTAAAGATGAATATCAAATCATAGTGAAGATGAAGAAGCAAAGAAATTGGAAGAAGAAGAAGATGATGAAGAAGAAGAAGAAGAAGAAGAAGAAGAAAGAGCTACGAGGTCTAATATTTTCTTACCTCTAGAGTATGATGCAGGAGCATCACTCCTTACATATAAATAAGTCATGAATACATTATTTAAAGCTTTTCAAGTGCTATAGCATATTCCTAGAGGTCATTAGGTGTCATTTAGTTGTCTTTATTGGTGTATAGGATTTTCAAAATTCAAAAGAGACATTTTCCCTCCTAAATGAAAATTTGAATTTGAGGAGCCATTTTGGCTTGATTTTGAAGTTGTAATGTATTCTTGAAACTTGGAAACTATGTAAAAGGGTGGAATGAGGCACCATGAGGTATTAGGACCTTTCTAGGGTCACATGTCATGAGAAGAGCTATTCATGCTAAACTTAAGCCTATTAGGTAAAAGTAACCTCCATGAAGAGAATCTCATGATAATTCATGTTTGTAACTGATCTAAGGAGATGGAAATGTGAGTAAGAGTGATGGGGAGGCTATAAGAAAGATAATATAACTAAATTCATTTATTCTATTTGGATATTAATAAAAAATATAAAGTTTCAAGAAGAGAAAAAAGGATAATACTCGGTTGGTGATAGCTTCTTGCATGATTTTGTGTTAACTCAGGTTGTGATAGCTTCTAGTATGATTTTTTTGTGTTGTTACTATACATATAAGATCCCATAGTGAAGGTGAGGTGGTTATAATGTTGGATGTGAGCCTATTGATCTTTTCTTATTCATATTTCTGGTCAATTACTTTATGATTCCTCTTTGTTTTCATTGGGAAGAGTTGCATGAAGTCTTTGTAGGAAGAAATATGGGATATTAAACAAGCTCCTTAAGGTTTAGAATTCAATTAGTTGTCTAAGACCGAGAAGGTATTGGTTGAGTTTATGGTTTATTGGAACTATGTATTATAGGTTGAGATTACCCATTAGATTATAAGTTGAGGATTTTTGTTAGTGGTAAATTTTTGTATTATATCCTAAGATGGGTGAAAATAATGTTTTCATATTACTTGATTTATACTAGTGGATTCTACATACTTTTTTCTTGTTTAGTGAAGGCATTAAAGCCCCGAGTCACAATCCTCCACATAAAATTTGAGTATTTACATGTATTAACCAACAATGCCAGCTTGTTGTGATTACCCTTGGAGACCTAAGGATGTGTTGAGACCCATAGACAAGCAATGCTTTGGAGAAGGAAAGAACTCTATTGGTGGGAAGGTAAGCTATTGCATATAAACATTGTTACCACGACCTAAGTAGTTAAACTTCTTGAATATTTGCAATCTTTAAATCATGTAACCTTAATAATGTCATGAAAATTATATACATGTTGCTAAAATAGACCCCTGGAACCGATTTGAAGCCTTGATAATTAGTAGCATCCATTTTATAGACAAATTAAGCCTCTTGGGCTATGATGTAACCTATAGGAAGGGCATAGCTAGGGCTAGCAAGATGATGGCTCAAATAAAGAAATTAAAGCATGAAACTTTGTAGAAATGATCATGAGGAATCCCTCAAAGAGATTTAAGAATAAATTTGGAGTTTCATTGGTGGAGTTTGAAGAAAATTATGATAGTATCCTTCTAGGACAGTTGCACATTCCAAAGACCTAGTTTAGAGGGTTAGCTTACAAATGAAGACACCTTTATCTATTGAATACAAACTTGAAACTTTAGAGGAATTTCAAAATTCCTAATGGGTTCCTAGATATCTACTCATTCTAGCTTAAAGCCATCTATAATAAAATTTATGCATGACAGTTGTCTATCCAAGACCTAGTTGAGGGTTTGTGAGCTTAGGAAGAGAAAGTGGGATAAGGAGAGAAGGTGGAAGAGTTGGAGGCTAATATTTTGCATGAAAATTAGATATTATCAAATAGAACTAATGGACTACAATAATATTCTCTAGGTAATTCTAGAACTCTATAAGCATGAAGGTGCAAAAACATTGTCTTAAGGGCGCCAACCAGCTAGTTTGAACAAGAAGAGTTTGGTGTTTTGGACTGTTTTGATCAATTTTGTGTTGTAAATAAGTTTGTTTCAAGTGTGTGAATAGGTAAAATGGAGATGAGGGCACTGAAGTAGGTTAAAACAACACCAATTACATGTTTTGGTCTAAAGGCTAGTAAAGTAAAGAAAAACATGTACGGTTGAGTCTAATGAGTAAGCTTAATGTTCTTGACTATGAATCATTAATGGAGATGTTACTAATATGAGATAAGAGTCGTGTGCAAGCAATAGAATAAGAAAAGTACTTAGTAGAGGCATTCAAGGTGAATAGGTAAAAATAAGCTAGAATAAGTCCATTGGAACTTGTGTTTGATTCTCTTATGCAAAGTAAGGTATGATTTGATGTTTGTAAATATATTGATAGTTGAATATATGATTGTGTCTATTTTCTTCTCGCATCAAGTCCTTTAACATTCATCACATTTTTCGAATTTAATTCTAAGGCTGATAAGCTTCTTGTTTTTGCTTATAATCCCAATTATGTTGATCAGATTGATTGCATTTTTAAAGAGGTATACCGACCTATGATACCTGATTGTGAAACCAATTGGCTTGTTTTATCTTGTGATGAATATATTTACACATTTTTACAAGGGAACTATTTTTATTCAGATGATTATGTGTTGAATTGTGGTGATTATTTACAACTTTCTAGTAATAAACTGCTTGTTATTTTGTTAAGTTTAGAATCCATGTTTTATCCACATGATCAACCAAAAAATTCATCTTCTTCTGAACCAGCTAGGAGGACAATAGGTGAAACTATTATTGTTAATTTAGATACAAAAGAGGAACCAAATTTTTACATCTTGGTGTTTTCTTGACCCCAAAAGAAAAAGAAGATTTCATATTTTTTTGAAGGATATCATTGATGTATTTACATGGTCATACAAATATTTAAAGGGATATGACACTAGAATCATTAAACATGACATTCCCATTAAACCTGGAATCAAACCTATTCGTCAAAAACCTAGAAGAGTAAGCCCCTTATTGGAAGACACCATCAATAAGGAGCTTGATAAAATGTTTGAAGGCATGGTTTGATTTACCCTGTAATATATTCTAAATGGGTTGCCAATTTAGTGTTAATACGAAAGAAAATTGGAGACATCATGTCTTTGTGTTGATTTTAGAGACCTAAATCATGCAAGTACTAAAGATAAATTCCCTTTGCCAAACATTGATCAAATATTACAACAGGTCACCAGATCTGAAATGATTTCTCTTTTAGATGCATTTTCAAGTTATAATCAAAAATTTTTGAATCCAGATGACCGACATAAAACCAATTTTACTACATGAAAATGTACCTTTTCTTTCAATCATATGCCTTTTGGTTTAATTAATGTGGGTGCCACTTTTCAAAGAGTAATGCATGTTGCTTTTTGATGAATTAATTGGAGTAATCATCTAAGTTTATTTTGATGATCTATTGTCTACTTTATGAAAGGGAAAAAAACATTTGGACCATCTACGAGAAATATTCATTCGTTGCCACAAATTTGGTATTTCTCTAAATCCAAAGAAGACGTGTTTTTGTGTTATTGAAGGAAAATTATTAGGTCATATTATTACACAAACTAGTATTTATATTGGCACGAAAAGAGAGAAATATATTCAAGAATTGCAACCACCTAAAACTAAGTCAGGTTTACGTTCATTTTTGGGAAAAGAAAATTGTGCGTAGATTTATATCTGATTTTGTTTTTATAAATCTACTCCAATATAGATTCTACTAAAAAATAATCATGGTTTTTCTTGGAAATATCATGATGATTACGCTTTAGTTGATATTAAGAATTTCATTATACGCACTCGTCTTGGCCAAACCTGATTTATCAAATCCTTTTGTTCTATATTTAAATGCAATTGATAAAGTTATGGGTGTTGTCATAACTCAATATTTTGAAGGAAATAATGAAAAACCCATTTCCTATTTCATTCAAACTCTAAAATATGTTGAATTCAGGTATCCTTTGATTGAAAATTTTGTTTTTACATTGGTTTCAGTCTTGGGAAAATATAAGTATTTGTTAATGGGGAATAATATTATCATTCATTCTAATGTCTCTGTCTTAGCATATTTTCTTAAATAGTTGGTAATTGATGGAAGATTAGCTAAGTGGATTTTCAAAATCCAACAATTTGACTTAGAATTAGAAACATGCAAAACCATCAAAGGAAATGAACTTGCTAAACATCTAGCTAAAAATGTTGACTCCAACATCAATGTTGTCATCTTAGCAATTGATGATATCTTACATGTTGTCCCTCATTTCCAAACTATGACAGGTAATGAGTTATCATCCAAATTTAATATAGGTTTCATCATGCATGAATGAGATTGTTTACTATCTCAAGATGATTGGTATCATGATCTCGTTTATTATTTAAAAACCAATCATATCCTAAAGACTTAGACAAAAGAAAGTTGAGAGCACTTTTTTCAAGCTCTTAAATTTGTACTTTTAGAAAATATGTTGTTTTTCAAAAATCATGATGGCATTCTTTTAAGATGTTTGACACATGACCAGATTGAATGTGTATTAAGGAGTTGCATGAGGGTGTTTATGGTGGACATTTTTTCACTAAAACAACTACTCATAAAATCTTGTGTGCAGACTATTATTGGCCTACTTTATTTAAAGATGCATACAAATGGGTCATGTCTTGTGCTCCTTGTCAAATATTTGTTAGTCATGAATGCTTACCAGCCCATGCTTCTAAATCATGTTATCTCAAATAAACATATCCTGTAGCTGATTATTTTACAAAATGGGCTGAAATGGTTGCTTTAAAAAAATTTGCTAGCAAAGTTGTTAAGTTTTTTAAAATCAAAATTTCTCACGTTTTGGAGTACCTTAGGAAATCATATCAGATAATGGTCCACAATTTATTTATGAGGAATACTTATATTTTCTTAGTAAATACTCCATAATATCAAGTCACGCAACTAAATATTACCCATAGGGTAATGGGCAGAGTTGAATCTACAAATAAGAATTCGATTAACATAATTAAAAAATTGGTCAATGAAAGCAAAAGAAACTAACATCTTAATATATTTGAAGTACTATGGGCATATATGACCACTGTCAAATTAGGTACTTGTTTTTTACCTCTCGTGCTTTCTTATGGCTTTGAAACTAATATGCCTATTGAGTTGCAAATATATTCTACTCGCACCGCTTTAAATTTTGGCATAGACAACTTAAATGATTTACAGTTGTGGTTAGATGAATTGTTGGCTTTAGATCAAATTAGATTTACTTCTTTACAAAAGTTGCAAAAAGGTAAAGAAAATTTATAAAGGTTGTTTGACAAGAAATTCACCACGAAATTTTTTTGGTTGGGAATTTGGTTTTATGTTGGAATAACGCAATATAGAACCCTAGAAAACACCACAACTTTTGTTGAACCCGGTCAATGGTGTTGTCATTGGTGTTAAGTGGAATTGATGGAAAAGAAGTGAGTGCTTTGAATAAAGACTCGAGTCAAAGGCATGTATTTTTATTGGTAGTTCTTTCAATGGGTTAGTGAGCATTCGGGTTGGTTTATGGACAATCTCAATGTGCTACATTCTTGGTTTTGAGGCAGGAGTCTAGTGGCAATATGGACAAGGTTGGAATTCTTGGTGCAAAGGTTCCATAGGCTAGATATGATGATATCATCATGGTCAAGATCTTTCAAAGTAATTTTTAGGTTATTTGGTGGGAGTCATAGTTGTGGCGGCTCATCGGGCATGTTTCTAGAGCTTGATGCATTGTGGAAGTTGGTACAGGTCATGGTAAGGTCATGTGAGTATGGGAGCATCCTAAGTATAGTGTTTATAACATGTGTGAGAAAAAAGGCTTAGTTTAGCTTCTGGAGTCAAAATTCAAACATACATAGAAAGTGTCTTTGAGAACTAGCGGTGCGGGTTGAGGAAAATGAGATGAAATATAAGATTAAAATTAAAATTATGGAAAACGAGCTTATGGATCTTATAGAGGGTAAGTTTTGGTGCTCCGGGGAAAAATTTCATAAAGTTTTGAGAAGGTATGTGAAAGTTATGTTAGTCTTTCTAAAAGAGGTTTTTTGAGAAAAACATAATAAGGTGTCTTTCTTCTTAGCACTCATGAAAAATTAAAGTGTATCCTTTGGATAAATCATAGAAGAAAATTTTGTAGAGGATTTCAATCTTGATATATATATTTTTTTAAATGAGGGAAATGGATAAGTATCAGAGAAGATATGAGCATTTTACTAGAAGGTTTTCTCTCTCCTTAATCTGCTTCTTGGAATGATAGGAATAAAATGATTTGTTTGTTCTCTCGAATCAATTGATAATAGCATGAAAACTAATCATAAGTATATAATACCTTCACCAAGTCAAATTTTTAGGCTTTGTATTTTTCAAGGTGCACTATACTATACGGGTGAATTTCAATCCTTGTAAAGGTGTGTATAGTACTTCTCGTGAAAGGTTAGTATTTACAAGAGGTGGAAATACATTTTGGTGTTATTAAACTATATGGTACTCATCATAACACACTATCCCTAAGGATCACATTCAATTTGTTGTTTCTCAAATTAGTCTCGCCCGTTTTCCATTAAAATCCCTCAGTTTGCGGCCTCTGTCATGTTTTTTATCTCCTCGTGTTGGTGCTTCAAAACTTTGACCTCCATTTGGTTGCAATGATTAGTTCCTCCTTGGTAAAAGGTCACCTAAAAGCCTAGAATTTTTGATTTGTTCCTCTATCCATATGAAGGTGTCTGTCAATTGGGTGTAAAACTCGGGTTGTTCCTTCCCTTCTATTTTCCACAGTCGTGTGTTGTTGTCCCTACCATTTTGTCCCAAGTAATTGAAGAAATGTGAATGGATAGAGCTCAGAAGGGTCATGTCTGAACCTTACAACATTTCCAAATACTCTATCCTTGATGAAAATTTCATCTCTGGGCTCAAATAGTGGTTTCCCTGGATTTTTACGGCTTGACGGGTGTGTTTCTCCTGCCAATTTTAAATCTTTGCATCAGTGGAAACGTGGCCCTTTTTGGTTGGATGTAGCTCGGTGGGGCACTCTAAAACTTTATTTATTTTTTTAACCCAAAAACTTGTCCACGTGGAGGAACGACACTTGTTTGAAGACTCACCTTTTTGTTTGGCCTTCAAGTTATGGCGGGAGGACACGTGGAGGATTCTGTTGCTTTGCCCGGAATTAGAAAAAAATTTCATCCAGCTAATATAGTTTTGGTGGGCCATGGACACATGTTGTGCTGGTGTTCATTTGAAGATCTGTCTCAGGGTCCCACCTTAACAAATGCAATAGAGGGACAGGTGGAGGTTTCGTTGGCTCCACTGGGGACTTAAAATTTTTAAAGAAATTTTCTAAGGCTTGGGACACGTGGTGAGCCCATGCTCATTTAGGGTCTCCACTCTTGGGGACCATCTTGAAGTTGTGCCATAAAGACACATGGAGGTTTCCATCAGGCCTTCCTTTACTTAGACTTTTCAAAGCAACTTCCTAAAGGGCTTGAGACACGTGGAGGGACCGCGCATGTTTGGGGATTGGCCCTTAAGTTTTATTTTGAAGAAGCACCAGGAGGACACTTGGAGGCTTCCGCTCACTCTCCCTTTTTCTTGGACTTTTCAATGACCAAAGAAGACTATCTCGGACCTTGGACACATGGCGCCTTCTGCTGAACTCTCAAGCTTTTTAGCAGACTCTGCTAGACTGAGACACTGGTGAGCCTGTGCTCATTCAGGGTCTCTACTTTTGGGGACCATCTTAAGATGCACCATTGAGACACGTGGCGGTTTGAAAATTCAAAAGGCAGGGAGGCGGGCCATCAAAGGGAACTTGGATTTTTTTCCCCTTATTGTCAAAAATATTAAAATCATTAAAATGACCCACAAGATCAACAGATAATAGTCAAAATTTGCTTGATCAATAATGGAGGTGCGGACTTCCGTGAAATTTGGAAAATTTTCCTTTTGTGGAGAAAGGGGCTAAAAGTGTAAAAAGGAAGCACGGTTCCGTTGGGACCTACATTAGAAACTAAAAGCAAAAGGGCAAAGCTGCGAGGAAAATTTGGGAAAATATCCGTTTTCTAAGAAGAGGTAAAATAGCAAAATCAAGTTGTGGTTCCTCTGGGACCAACATTGGGACATGTGTCAAGCCCATGTTTCAAAGGCAGGGGCAAAGCAAATTGAGAAATTTTGCATTTTTTCCAAAAGGTGTAAAAAGTAAAAAGGAACCCCTAGGCTCATCTTAACTCGGATCTCCCATGTGGACGATCCAAATTCAAAAGGGAAATTGATTGCAACTATGCATCTCTATCTGATTTTCTGCCATTTTTGCTCCAAAGCTCCTAGGGATGTGAATTTTTAAGGGTTTTTATCATTTCTTGGAGTCTCTTGCACGCCAAATGAAGAGGAACATTAATTTGATATCCTGGTTTAGTGGGGAAGGTTTAAAAACGTCTTTCACCATTAAATATGTAATCTGACTATCAGATTCGACCTGATCTTTCTTTCCTTGGCACACAAGAGACCTATTGATATCTTGGTTTGGTGGGAAAAAATATAAAAATGTCTTTTACCATTAAGATGTGATCTGACTATTGGCCTTGATCTTCTAGTTTTTCCTTCCTTAGCATGCAAAGAACCAGATTTGATAGATTAGAGGAGGAAGTAGTTGGTGCACGAGATGAAGAATGACTTACCAGGTGAAGAAATGAATGCTAGAAATATTTGGAGAGATTTTCCTCTGCACACCTGAATTTTTTTTTTTGCAAATCTAATTTTGGGAGTCACGATCAATGGTCATAACATGCAATGGTGCTTTGAATGTTTCTGGTTTTGGAGGGAAACTCTGTTGTAAATGAAGTATTATAAATTGCATGAATTTGTCGTGCAAATTTTTGGGGTGTTAGAGGTCGGGAGCTAATTCCTAAGAGAAAATGTTTGACAGAGCCCATCTTTCTGAGAGACTATCTGAGGAACTTGTTTATTTATTTTGTGTTAAATTTGATCATGTCAAGGTGGTTGCAAGTGTACAACCATTGACAAGCTCTGAGATTGTTCTAGAAACTTTCCCCTGCTAATAAATTTAATCAAATTTGAGTAAATCTGTGTCAATTTTGAGCAAAGTTGTGTCTGCTTCATTTCTGAATGTCTACAAATAGTTTTTCTTGTTCCCATTGCAATCTTACATTGAAATCTCTATGAATCACACAATATATTAGCTTTGTGATAGTTTGGTGGCACTTGCAATTTCATTTATCAGAAGAGATTTCATTTGATAGTGAAATAAAAAAGTTTAAAATCACTTTACTCCTAGCATGATGATTAAGATTGTTTGTTCACTTTTGAGGGTATCTTAGATTGATAGTGTTTAATTAATTTTTTAATTTCAGCCTTCATTTTGGATCCTTAAATTTTGTGTGAAAACGTGCTAATCTGGGCCTCCACTAAAAGCACATCATTCTGGTTAAAGGGACATTTTAGCCATTTTAAAGCATTATATTGATCAAGCCTTCCATTTTTGTAAAATTTCTCAAAGATCTGGTGAATCAAAGTCCACTCTGCCTCACCTCCCACCAAAATTCATTTAAAAACAACCAATCATACCCATACTACCCCTGTTTGTCTTGTGTGTGCACAAATGCATAATTTTTGTTACCAAAACATGCAGAAGAAATTAGGTTTTCATTGTCTTTAGTATCCTAAACCTTGCTCAGAAAATATCTCCATTATCTAGGGTGACAACTCATGAGAGTTAGATTTTTTTGTATTGATCATGTTTTCTTCAAGGTCTTCTCAATAACTCTGCAATGAAGGATATCTTCATCTCCTCCATAAACAACAGGCTACAAAAGGGTCCTATCACCATGGTTGAAAGGCACAACCATAAAGTAGTGAGGATAGATGAAATCCTCTTAAGGGCGCTACCCTTTTCTCCACATCTGAGTGACAAAGAGGAAGCCACATTTCTTCCCTAGCTACAAAATGAAACACAATGTGCTCTGATTACGTCTAAGCTTCTTGTCAAAACTATGATACTGCTCAGCTTCTGAGGGAGAATCAATTTGGGTACCAACACCATTATAGCGTTGTTGTCGGGGACCCGATTTCCATTCTTTGGGAACTAATTTGTGCTGTCGAGACTGATTTGTTGATTTGTTGCTAGTTCAGATCCACTTGGCCCGTCAACACTATTCGCACCGCTTCCAAGGAACTAATTTCCATTACCGGGGAACTAATTTGTCTTGCCGCCGAGACCGATTTGTTGATTTCGCGATTCATAGCCATTTGGCCATCAACACCGTTCGGCACCATTACCGGGAAAAATTGTGATTACTGATTCATACTGGCCCTAGTAAACATTTCTTATATACTCTACATGTTAGTACATTATTTCAACATCAGCCTATGTTTAGGCATGTAAGAAGTGTTCAAAGTTACAAGTTTTATGTGCAATATTTCCAATTTCTATAGTTGTTGCACTAAGTTTCATAAATCTGGGTAAAGGAAGGTCCGATCTTTCCAG
The DNA here is from genome assembly GCA_018340775.1 of Taxus wallichiana var. yunnanensis. NCBI lineage: Eukaryota > Viridiplantae > Streptophyta > Pinopsida > Cupressales > Taxaceae > Taxus > Taxus wallichiana. The sequence goes on from CM031240.1 coordinate 560,859,167, forward strand.
CCCAGTTTCTAGTGTTGACAAACATTTGACAAATCATATTTTTAGTGCATTTACACAACTAAGGTGGAAATCCTTAGTGGAAACTCCGTGTTGGTCTGATTTTTTAGAAGTACCAGTGTCTTAACCTTTGTCAAGTGAGATTTGTTACTAATCTTTGAAAAGATGGAAGGAAGAAGATCTTTCTTCACTAGGGATCCTAATAGGACATTATTTTCAGAGCTAGGAAAAACAAAGATAGAAGGAAGAAGAGTCTGGAGAGTTGTTGCAGGTCAACAGTCAAGAAAAGAGATCTCCGCGATGAAGGTGATCACCTATCATTCAAGACTCCCACTCAAGTGATTTTGAATTAGGTAGTCATTTTGAGGAATTAAATTCTCCATCTGGAGAGGGGCCTTCATTTGAATCTAAGAAGTTTCCTTCTCATTCTGCTCCTGTTTTTTCTGAAGTTAATAGGGTTTTCCAAGAGATAGAGCCTTTAGGGGATATCCATTTTGGAAGTTATACTCATGTGTTTCAAAGACCCCTTATCCCTTATTATTTTGATTCTCCTCCAAGGTCACCTCCTCAAAACAACATGGCCCATCCCCCACCCAGACCTCCATTTTTTGTAAATACATTTTTTCCTATAAATTTTAGAGGGATGGTCGGTTATCCAAATGTAGTTCCCCAAGATGTAAGAAATAGACTACCAAAGTTCCAAGGAAATAATTCTATAACTAGTGATCAACATCTAAAGCTCTTTATCAACATGATGGAAGACTTTGAGATTGAATTTGAAGATGTATATATCAAATTGTTTATCCATACTTTGGAGGAAGATGCAAGGACTGGTATAAAGATTTGCTAGATAATTCCATTGATTCTTAGACCGAGATGAATAATGCATTTAGATTGCAGTATGGTGACAGAATGGATCCTAGGTTTCTTCATCGAATTCAAGAATATTAAAAAGAATCCTAATGAGTCAGTGCATGACTTCAACACTAGATTTAATAAGACATTGAGGAGATTTCCTATAAGTTTAAGGCCATGTGATGAATCTTGTCTTATAAAGTATTCAAATGCATTTGATAAGAAAGTTTCTTACTATTTGAGGGAAAAAAACCCTACCAATTTGAGGCAAGCCTTTACTATGGCTCTGCAAATTGAGAACAACATTAAGGCCATTGGAAAACCTCCTAAGAGGGAGGGTGTTAAACTGATAAACCAGAAAAACCTCAAGCAAGCAAGAGTGTGGATCTTGAGGAGGTTGTTAAAACTCTGGCAAGGGCTATCAAAGAAATCTCATACAAATTAGCCTGAGCAAAAAAAGGAATTGGGAAAAGTTCACAAGGTCAACATAAGCAACAAGGCCAAGACAGATTTACCAATCATCCTAGAAATGAGTAGAGATCTGATGATAGAGGCAAGGGACCCATGGGATCTACAAATAGACATCCCCAAGCTAGGGAAAATAGAATGGTGCCTGATCCTTTGGCTGCTCAGAGTTGCTGTTGTTGAAGAAACAAATGTAATTGATTGGTGTGATAGATGTTTCATGCCCCATGCTCCATGTGAAGTAGATCAGAAAGAAGAAGAGGAAGCTAATGATGATAACACTAATGATGATGCATGCATGATGGAGTGCTCTACAAGCTCACAACAAGGAGCAACTTCAACTGAGGTAATAAGTGCTAGAACTACTACTGATTTTTGGGATTGCATTCACCGAGTACCTCTTCTTCCTCCCTCTCATACTTTAGAAATAGATACTATACAAGCTTTTGAATTTCCCAATAATGACTTTGAATATTTAAGATCTTTAATGATAAAGAAGTATGATGGAGGAATCCCATATGAGGAGGATAGGTAGTTATTGATGAACGTTGTTGTTGCTCAAGAAAAGGATTATAATACTAGGAGTAGAGTTGTCAAAGGAGCAGGGCCTCAAGCCAAACCTAAAACTCCATTGCTTACTAGTATTCCAAAAGAGGTTCCTAAGAAAGATACACCTTCCAAAGGCATTGTTGTCTCAAAAAAAAATCATACTTCTCCTCATGCTCAAACTGCCAAAATCCCATGTTATCTGATGAGTCTGTCAATCTCCCTTCCAATGCTACCTTGCTAAAGTGTGTTCCATATGAAATTGCCCAAGTTTTGAGTCAAATCAAAGTTAGTGTTCCAATTGTTGAGCTGCTTAGGATTCTTGAGCATAAGAAGAGGGCATTTGAGTACTTGGGATTGAAATAAGAGAAGAGTACCCCAGGAAGAAATGTAAACATTGTGGAGACTCCTCCAATCATTGAAGAGCTAGAAACACCACCCAAGATCGGAAGAGCTAGATGAACCACCCGAGGTTTATTTGGGAACATCCTTGGTAGAGTCTCAGCTAAATGTGGATCCATTCTTCACCACTCTAATCATTAAGGACAGATTGTTGCACAATTGTATGTTTGATTTGGGGGCATCATGCAATGTTATGCCTCTAGAAGTCATGAATGAATTGGATATCAAAGTAACAACAACATATGGGAAGTGTACTACCATGGATTCCAGAGAAGTGTTAGTGGTGGGATGTGTGAAAGGTTTGGTGGTGCAACTTACAAAGTGTATCTGGGTAGAAACTTGAAACTTGATGTTGTTATTATTGATTTCACCAAGTGGGGTATGTTGTTGTCTAGAAAATGGGTTGCAGGTGTTGGTGGGAGTGTTCAAATGGATATGTCCTATGCCACCACCCCACCGATTGAGGGAAGCTTTGTCAAGTTATATGGGAAAAAAAGATGTTGGACCTCATTGAAAACCCCAACAATGCATCGTATGAAGTGTTGTACATAAGTGTTGATGCTTTGATAAATTTATTGGGTTTCTTTGATGGGAATGAGAAAAAAATGAATCAATGTAAGAATCTTGAACAAGTAGGCTCTCCATGGAATCTGTTGTTTGATGGAGCTTACTCCAAATTCAGAAATGGCACTGGTGTAGTTCTTGATTTCTCCAAGCTTGGAAGAGTTTGCTTTTTCTTTCAAACTTAACTTTGAGTGTACCAACAATATTGCTGAGTATGAAACATTGTTGTTAGGTTTGAGAATTGCTTGGAAATACTATGTTAAAGAAATCATTGTTAAGGGAGATTTAGAACTAATTATTAAACAAATAAGAAAACTTGTATGCCACTAAGAATCGAGAGAATGAAACAAGATCAAAGCATGCGATCAGGACTTGATTGAGATGTTTGATTCATTTAACATTGTGCATCATGATAGGAAGTTCAATGTTATGGCAGACAAGCTTACAATGTTGGGATCTTGGTTTGATAGTTGTGTAATGTCCCCATATTGTGAATATGATGTTGAAGTGTTAACAAGGCCATCTGTCCCTAACAACATTAAACATTGGCAAATTTTTGATGATGATGCTCAAGTCAAAAGAATTCTACAGAACAAAGGGGAGTTCGCTAATCAAGTGTATTGATTTGGATCCAATGGTGTGTGCAACAGAGGGTAAAGAAAATTTGTTTGGTAAGGATATCATCTAACTGAAAACTAATACCATCCCTAGAGGACTAGTTGCTCTTGAATCAAACTTTGATAATGTTGATTGCATTATCAATAGGCATATAGCAGCCTCAAGGGATATTGAGGAGTATGACCTGGGTACAGAGGAGAAACCAAGGAAGATCTGGTTGGGAAGTAATCTAAACAAGGAGGAAAAATAGTTCTATGTCTAGTTGTTGAAGAAATATTAGAATTGCTTGGATTGGTCTTATTCAGAGTTAAAAGCATACAGAGAGGATTTGTTTTAGCATGAAATTCCTTTGGAATCTAATGCAAAACCATTCAGACAAAAGTAGAGGTTGATTAATCCACTCCTCTCTATGAAGATGCAAGAAGAACTGAATAAATTGAGGGATGGAGGGATCATTTAGCCAACAAGGTATTCTTCTTGGGTTACAAACTTAGTGCCAGTTAGAAAAAAGAATGGTGATATTAGGCTATGTGTGGATTTTAGAAATCTAAACAGAGCATCAATGAAGGATAATTATTGTTTACGAAACATGGATAACATGATGCAATTAGTGACCTGGTTCTAAGCTTCTTCTTTTTGGTTGTGGGGCCCGATAGCAACGGGGTTGGAAGGGGGCTTTGCCCCTTTCATGGGATCATGGGTGTAACGCACCAAAAAAACCAACACAAGAACAACACAGTGAAATACAGGATAACTTTTTTTTTTTTGACTTGCTTTGACTCAACACGACACAACATGTCGTCACAAGGTTACAACCAACACTTGGAACCATTTGTTACAGGAAGACCACAAGGTCAGCACGGAAACATTCACACTTATCAAGGACAATTTATTTTTCTTTTTGACGAGACAACATGGAAGTCCAACCACACGACACACTCACAGCTAGGGCAAGCCACAGTAAGAAATGGTTAGGGTTTATTTATTTTGGTAAGACACCCTTTAGCTCATGACTTAAGTTTTCAGAAGGAATCAATATATGGTTCGCACAAATTCATTTCTCCAACTGAGTTAATTTCTTATACACTGAAGAGTAGTTCACTTAAAGTCTTCTCCTACTTACTAAATCTTAATATCTTCCAGAAACTAACCATTGTTTTCCTTTAAGCTTGTTTAAGAGTTCACCCCAAAGGGATAGTATTCACTAGTTTAGCTAGGGGTATCAATTAATAAATGTTTACTTCACAAAGGATGTTTTCATTTTGATCACTCATGGAAGTATTTGATTTCAAATAGATCACCTTTACATTTATTTGTTGAATATAAAATTATTATTTTTGTTTAGCTTCTTTAAGGGTTAACCGACTCATTTTACTTTACTTATAAAATATTGTCGCTAAGTGTTAGAAAGATTTAACTTAATAATTTATTCTCAAGATCAAAGTTTTACAATACTCATATCAATGTAAATATTGAAAGCCATTTCTCACAAGGATAATTTCAAGCTTAACTACCCAAGAACAAGACACTTGATTTCACCATTATCAAACAATACAAGGCAAGAGGTCATATCAACTCTCTTTACAAGCAATGTTACACAATTTACAACACATTGGACATTTTTACAAGGAACTTCATAATGGTACAGATGAAACTTTTACACTCTTTTCTTCTAGTCTACTTGCATAATCCATCTGCACAAATATTAACTAAAGTCAGTTCGCAAGAACTGAGCATGTTAAGGCTACACAATGCAATAGTAAGCTAAAAATTAACAATATCAAGAAAGGAATATTCTAAATTCAGAAATGGATTAAAACACAACTCACAACTCCAATATTAATCTCAAGAGCGAGAAAACTAAATCATCAACAAGGAGAAAGTCCAAATACTAGTAAGAACAAAATTACATAAATCAAGGCAAGACCTTATGGGTTGGGAACAAGAAAGTCAAGAGTGTTGATATCTCCTTCATGTAATCCTATGGGTTACGTGATTGGAATCCAAAATTTACTCCATCCAACTAAAGGGGTCCAAGAGAAGACAAAGCGTACTAATTATGATCGTAGGCGCGAAGCAAAAATGACGTTATCCAATTCTTCCAGGGGCTCCAAAGTAATATGGGTTCGATGCCCTTAAAAGAACACAACTATAGTTTTGGTTTTAACCAAGGAGTTTACCACTACCTCCTTATCGGATTTCTTAAAACGTAGTACTAGTTAACCAAAACAAATCCACTTTTCCAAAAGCATACGAAAGAGACACAGAAAGGGCCATTATTCTACCAACAAACCCTATCCTAATCGTCAACTTCTCTACATAATATAAGGGAAGACTAAACCCAAAATTCGTTAATAATTTTTATATAATTCAGACAATGTCAATAAACATTAAAATAAAAATTGATTTCCCTAACAAGGCCACAAAATGGGACCTTTTAGTAACCAAGTTTGAAGTATAAGGTATTCGAGTTCGAAAACAAAGGGATTCGATACGCAGAGGGCAAAACACCAACGATGCCCCAGGCTCAAAAGACCTTACCACGAGTACAAGCACAAACCAAGAACCAACGCACATAGCTATCAGGAAGGTTACGCAGTGCGGTCAGGGCTAGAAGTTCTATGAACTCCTTGCCAAAGGTATAGAAGATGGAAAATTTTACCCGATCCATGTGGGCTTATCGAGGAAAAGTCTTAGCAAATATCAAACAGATAAATATAACAGCCACCTATGATATTATCACTGAAATCAGCTGTCATCTAACAGGAAACGAGTTCACGAGTCCAGTACCATGGATTCACCTACAACTTTTGTTTCAGTCTAGCTAGTAATAGCTTGCTTGCGACCCTTAATAAAAATTGTAGAGATTTCATTCAGTTAAACTTACAATGTTTCCCCTTGCTTTAATCATACAAGAGTTTACATCAAGAATTAGGTATAGTAATACTCTCAACACGTGGAGGCCAAAATAGATGCCAGGTTATCCCTCATCTAGACTAGGTACAACAGTCAACCATGTACAGTTCTAAAACAAACCCCAAATGCCATTTTCTAATCAAACATAAAGTAAGGAATGCCCATAGGCTTAAACAAGTTTCAGACACAACGTCACTATTAATGTACCTTTTAGCAAAACAAGAGAGCCCTAAACAGGAAATGCGTATTTATTCAACCAAAAGAGGTATGTAGGCTTAACCTTCTATTTAGTAACCTTCAATTATAATTACCATCACAGAATTCTTTTTAAAAGAAAGTCATATAAGCAAACAAAACTCAATAATGTTTCCTTCCCTACGAACTAGACTGCATCACTCAATATTGCAGTAACCCATTTAGACAAATATGAAATAGAGTAAGCTATAAGAGAGGAAGGAACATTCCAAGCAAAATCAGTGAAATAGGAATAAGATTTAAAGGAACAACCACACAATCAGGCAGTGATATAAACAACCACGAAAACATCTAGTCTAGGCGCCATTCAAGAGGAAAGAAAATTCATTTCAAGATACTGAAAGAAGGTAGAAAACTATTACAAGGAGTAGATTTAACATGCCTGGTTTAAAACGCCATCGCCATATGCATATGATTGTTTCAATGCCGTTGCTTGCCTTTAACCCAAAGTGCTTTGCGAGCTCGAGCTAGCGCCACAACCACGCAGTGAAAAACAGCTACAAACCAACCAATATGGTTTGAAGCTCGGACACGAGACATATTGATTACACCACGCTCCTGGCTCGGGTAGGCATCTACCGTGATGATACACAACCTTTTCCTTCATCAGATTTGGGGACAACATCAAAATCTCGGTGCAAACATTTCAGCTATAGCCTGAAAGGCGTGATTATTCCAACAGAAAACTTTATGCTTGCCAGCTTGGTGACACGCTGAAGAAGCTCATATAATAGCAGAGTAAATTGTGTTTCATGAATATTCTGATATGAAACAGGCCCGCCTCTATGAGGTTCTCTTCCATGAGTTACATCAAACAGCAAGAAGATCTCTAAAGAGAATCTTTGTAAATAAATTTCATCAGGTCTCCTGGTAACAGCCACACTGTCACTTAATCGATTTTGATAAAAAATATCTGGTAGGAGAATCTCGAATTTGAGGGTGCATTCGACACTTAACAGAAAATAACATAGCAACAGATGTGCATTGAGGATGTCGAGGCCTGAAATGGCGAAGTAGGCGAGAGTGAGACGATTAGTGTCCTGCTCCATAACCGATCTGCTCCATTGTTCGGCTCCCACACTATTCTTCACCCTCTCGTCATCAGGAACAGGGACCATACCAGCCATTTGAGGCCAACAGTTTCCTCCAGGACCCAAAACCCCACAATTGCGAACAGTGCAAATTTCACCTGAGTTGCATCCTCTCTGGCACGTGCTTAAGGAGATCACTGTCTCGTTTTCCGATAGGGGTATTCTCATAGGGAGAACGCCTCCAGTGCAAAATATCATTGTAAATTTTGCATATAACATTAAGAAGATTCGGACACAAAGGGCGGTGGGAACAAACTAGTCCACGGGCCAACCCATGACTCAGAAACGGCTCGGCTGACATTTAGACAGACAACTCGGAGGAGGAGTTGGAATGCCCAACGAACAAGCAAAGGGTGTGGCCTTAGCCGCAAAACAAACTCACTGCCACATAGTCGATACTGAAAAACAAATACCTTGAAGGAGAAACTCGAGTTTAAGGATACATTCTGTACTGAACAGACAACAATGAAGTTGGACAACCCGTTGGTTGGAGCGCTCAAACAAAACTTCTACTACAGCTGCAAGATTTGATCGAGCTCCTTCCATGTTAAACTCACCACCTGGACAGAAGCGACTTTCCAAAATGAAAATGCAAGACAGTTCAACAACAAACTTTATCTCGTTCTTTCTACTACAGCTGCAAGATTTTGCTACAGCTGATCACGACTGTGTGGTCACGTGCAACGTCCAGAACATCAGGATCGACACCCATGGCTCCTTGGGTTCGCCCTGCAGCTCACAGGATTCACTCTCTCTGGAAGCCACGGATTTTCTGGGATAAGTCTTTACTTCTCTACCCTGTAGGCTGCAAAAAGACAGATACTTCCTCACGGCACTCTCATAGCAAGATTTCAGTTCTACGCTCCACGAGGTACAGGCATAGGCTATAGGTGTGCTGGTCTAGCATTGCGTGGTTTGGGAAGATTGTTTAATGCATTCGGTGAGATGGTGACAGCCACTGAAGTGCCCCCGCCAAATTGAACCGACTCTCACCCACCCGCCTTCAATAAATCCATCTACACCAAAAGGCGCTGCACCCAAGGAAAACGTGCCCAACCCACCTATATGCATTGAAAGAACAATGAAAGAGATGCCAGGTCCTTCCACCCACCGCCAGCTAACCAAGTAAATAAAATTTTTATTTTATCTTATTTGGAGCCCCGTCTTTGTGGGGACAGCCGCCCGCACTGGAGTAAATAATGGACAGCATTACAATGGGCCATGCACCCTAGTGGGGGGCTGAGGGAAGTACCCCAACCTGCTACATTTAATATGTATTTATTCATTGTGAAATATTGACCGCTCTTTATTAGGTCACAGATCTAATGCGTGGCTTTCTATGTTTCCCTGAAATGATATAAACCCGAATATCTAAAAAGGGTCATATGTAAGAGGCTCATTGTAGTAGTTGATGCACTGTAAGAGAGTTTTGCTAGATTGAATAAAAGGATTGTCTGTTTCTGGTGGATGTAGCCCATTTTGGGTGAACCATGTTAAATTTGTGTCTCTGTTTTATTGCATTTTATTTCTAATTTATGTTTCCTGCATTATTCATTACTTGCTTGTTTACTTGTACAACTGGTATAATCCTAACAACTGGTATCAAAGCACATTTGAGATTTATTTGTTGGTAGTATACTCATAGAGGGATTTCTGTTTGAGTGGGAGAAGTAGCAATGGTAGAGGAGAGTAAGTTTAGAGTTGAGAAGTTTGATGGCTGAAATTACTAGCTATGGAAAATGCAGGTGGAAGATTACCTGTATCAAAAGGATCTATACCTACCATTGGGAGGTGTAGGAGTGAAGCCCCCATTCATGTCTGATGATGAATGGAATGTTTTGGATAGGAAGGCTCTCGGTGTGATTCGATTGAGTTTGGCATCGTCCATAGCTTCAAATATCTCACAGGCAAAGAGTATGGTAGAGTTGATGAAAACTCTAGATAATTTATATGAAACACGTAGTGCATCTAATAATGTTTATTTGATCAAAAGATTGTTTAATATGCAAATGCAAGAAGGTGGATCTATATCTAACCATCTTAATGATTTCCATACTATTGTAAATCAGTTAGATTCAGTTAATATCCCATTTGATGAGGAGGTTAGAGCATTATTATTCCTATTTTCTTTGCCAAAAAGTTGGGACAACTTAGTAATGGCAGTTAGTAATATAACATCTACTTCTCTTAAATTTGAAGATGTAGTAAGTGTCATCTTAAATAAGGAAATGTGTAGGAAAAGTATAGGGGAAAGTTCTTCTTCTGGAAATGCATTGAATATGGAGAGTAGAGGGAGGAGCAAGGAGAAATCAAAGAGTAAGGCTCGTGGGAGATCTAAATCGAATATGGGCATATCCAAATCTAGGAGTAAAGGCATTACTTGTTAGAACTGTGGAAAGAGAGGACATGCTAAAAAGGATTGTTGGTTCAAAGGAAACAAAGAAAACCAACTGAAGGTATTAAAGAGGAAAATATGACAGGTAATATTGTTCAGGATGCTCTTATAATTTCTCTTGATACTAGAGTAGAATCTTGGGTAATAGATTCAGGTGCCTCTTTCCATGAAACCCCTGATAAGGGCTATTTTAAAGATTATGTCTAGGGAAATTTTGGATAGTTTTATTCAGAAATGATGAGTCATGCAACATTTTTGGGAAGGGCAATGTACACCTGAAATTACATAATGGAAATACATGGATATTGAGAGACGTGAGGCATGTACCTAGTCTCGGGAAAAATCTCATCTCTCTGCAGACAATTGGGTGGTGAAGGTTACACAATTACATTCACTTCAGATGCTTGGAAGGTTTCAAGGGTTCCTTGGTAGTGGCACGGGGTAAGAAAGTAGGCACTCTTTATTTATCTACTTGTATATCTAATTCTTCTACCATATTGTCTACTTTAGATGAGGATGCCAACATGTGGCATAGTAGATTAGGACATATGAGTGAGAAGGGCATGAAAATTCTACATGCAAAAGGTAAGCTTTCAATTTTGAAGCAATTGGACTTAGAGTTTTGTGAGCATTACATTTTTGGGAAATAGAAAAGAGTTAGATTTCTCAAGGCAGGGAATACCAAGAAAGAGCAAAAGTTGGAGCTAGTTCATACAGATGTGTGGGGGCCGGCCCATGTTGCATCTCATGGTGGTTCTCTGTATTATGTCACATTCATAGATGATGCCACAAGGAAGGTATGGGTATATTGCATTAAGCGTAAGTCTGATGTCTTTGATACATTTAAGAAATGGAAAGAACTTGTTGAGAATGAATGTGGTTTTAAATTGAAATGTTTGAGATTTGATAATGGCGGTGAGTATTACAGTAAGAAATTTGATGATTATTGTTCCTTGAATGAGATTTGTAGAGAGAAAATAGTTCCCTAGGACTCGCAACAAAATGGTGTTAGTGAGAGGATGAATAGAACAATAATGGAGCATGCACGGTCAATGAGATTACATGTGGGGCTACCTCTTCAGGTTTGGGCAGAGGTCGTAGATACTGTTGTGTACTTAATCAATTGTGGGCCTTTGAGTGCATTAGATGGAGGAATTCCCAAAGAATACTAGACCGGGAAAGAGGTAGACCTTTCATTTTTAAGAGTATTTGGTTTAGGAATTTGTGCATGTTAATAAAGAAAATAGGAAGAAATTGGATTCAAAATCCAAACATTGCACATTCATAGGCTATGGCTCCAATGGTGATTATGGATTTCAGTTTTGGGATCTAGATGAATCTAAGATAATTAGGAGTCGTGATGTTGTTTGGCATGAAAATAGAATGTACAGGGATCAAGTACATGATGACAAAAGCCCAAGGAAGACTTGGTTGAGGATATAGATCCTAAAAATGAACTCTTGGATGGAAAATATCCACCTACAGGTACCAAGGTTGATAGTTTTGTAGGTTGAGCATGATAGCCAACATCAGCATCGGCACCTCTGTTAGAAATTCAAGAAAATGAGCAGCAAGAAAATAATGATCCCAAGTCACCCCCATCTTTGGTAAGAAGGTCACAACGTATTAGTAGACCTCTAGAAAATTTTTCCCCTACATTGTGTTATTCGTTACTAACAGACAGTGGTGAGCCAGAGAGCTTTGATGAGGCAATGTAGGTGGAGTCCACTAAGGAGTGGGAGCATGGCATGAAGGAGGAAATGGACTCCCTGGAGAAGAACCAAACATGGGATTTAGTCAAATTGCCGGCTAGGAAGAGAGTACTACAAAACAAATGGGTCTACCATGTGAAAGAAGAAGAAGGTGGACGAAAAAGGTACAAAGAAAGGCTTGTAGTGAAGGGGTATGAACAAAAGAAAGGTATTGATTTTGATGAAATTTTCTCCCTTGTTGTAAAGATGTCTTCCATTCGTTCTGTATTAAGTTTAGTTGTTGTTGAAAATTTACACTTAGATTAAATTGATGTAAAGATGAGATTTCTCCATGGTGACTTGGAGGAGGATATTTATATGCAGCAACCACTTGGATATGAGGTGAAGGGTAAGGAGAAATTGGTTTACAGGTTAAAGAAGAGCCTATATGGCCTTAAGCAAGCTCCCCGGAAATGGTATCTAAAGTTTGATAGTTTTATGCATGAGCATGATCCTACTAGATGTCAATCAGATCATTGTGTATACTTTAAATGGTTAGATAGTGGGAGATACATTATTCTTCTATTATATGTAGACGATATGCTTGTAGCAGGGTCTAATATGTAGGAAATTGCAAATCTTAAGGAAAAGCTTGCACAAACATTTGAAATGAAGGATTTGGGTGCAACAAAGAAAATCCTTAGTATGCAAATGAAGAGGAAAGAATAAATTAGAAATTGGTGTTGTCTCAAGAGGACTATGTAGAAAATGTGTTAGAAAGGTTTCAGATGCATAATGCGAAACCAGTTAGTACACCTTTGGCTGGGCATTTTAGACTAAGTAAAGAGCAATTCCCAACAAAAGAAAAAGAAAAAGATTATATGGAACAGGTTCCTTATTCTTCAGCAAGATTGGGAGCCTTATGTATGCCATATTTTATATTTTGTACTAGGCCAAACATTTCCCAAGCAGTGGGAGTTGTTAGCAGGTATATGGAAAATCCGGGTAAAGCACACTAGAAGGCAGTCCAGTGGATTCTCAGGTACTTGAGAGGGACCACTAGTAGGCACTTGTGCTTTGGAGGGTCAGATTATACTTTATAGGGATTTGTGGATTCAGATATGGCAGGAGATGTGGATAGTAGGAGGAGCACTACTGGATACATGTTTACAGTTGGTGGTGTGGCAGTGAGTTGGATCTCGGTTACGAGAAAGTAGTTGGACTATCTACTACAGAGGTAGAATATGTTGCAGCGATTGAGGCAAGTAAGGAAATGTTATGGATGAGCAGGTTCATGGAGGAGTTGGGTAAGGAGTAAGGGGATTGTAAGTTACATAGTGATAGTCAAAGTGCAATTCACCTAGCAAAGAACTCAACCTTCCATTCAAGAACAAAACACATTCAACTAAGATATCACTTCATACGAAAAGTGTTGGAGGATGGGCAACTTGAGTTAGTGAAGATTCATACAGATGATAATCCTACTGATATGTTTACTAAGCCAATGACAAAGGAGAATTTGGATTTTCATTCAACTTCTGTGGGTCTTCAAAGTTGATCTTGAAGTAGAAGAAATAATCCAAGAAGAAAAGTCCAAACAGGCATTGTAGTGGTGGAGTTACAACAATTAGTCTCAAAGTGGGAGATTGTTGGTTGTAGAGCCCGATAGCTATTGGTTGTAGAGCCCAATAGCGATGGGGGTTGCAAGGGGGATTCAGCTCCTTTCAGTAGGGACCGGGGCCATGCGCCTTAGTAGGGGGTCAAGGGAAGTGCCCCCACCTACCACATTTAATATGTATTTATGCATTGTGAAATGTGGACTGCTCTTTATTATGTCACATATGTAACAGGTGGCTTTCTATGTTTCCCAAAATGATATAAACCTGAATATCCGAAAAGGGTTGTATGTAAGAGGCTCATTGTAGCAGTTGATGTACTGTAAGAGAGTTTTACTAGACTGAATAATAGGATTGGCTATTTCTGGTGGATGTAGCCCATTTTGGGTGAACCACGTTAAATTTGTGTCTCTGTGTTATTGCATTTTATTTCTAATTTATGTTTCCCGCATTATTCATTGCTTTCTTGTTTATCTATATAACTGGTATAATCCTAACACTTTCTACTTTGGATGGTTTCTCTAGGTATAACCGGGTAGTTGTGAAGCAATCGAGATAGAATCAAAACCGCTTTCACTACTCCCGGGGTACCTATGTGTATGTGAGGATGTTGTTTGGCTTGATAAATGTTGGAGCTAATTTTTAGAGAGCAATGTATGTAGCATTCTCAGGATATATGAATGCCTTCATTTTTTTGTATTAGGATGATGTGACAGTTTTCTCTAGAAGAGAAGTGATCACTGCAATATTTATAAAAGATCCTGATAAGATGCAGAGAGTATGGCATTTCACTCAATCCAAAGAAGTGCCATTTCGAAGTGTAAAAGGCCAAGTTGCTTGGTCACATTGTATCAAAGGATGGTGTTATGATTGATCCCAAGAGGGTAGAGGCCATCAACAAGGTCCCAATTCCAAGAACCAAGAAGGGAATTCAATCCTTCTTTGGGAAAATAAATTTTATCAGAAGATTCATATCAAACTTTGTTGAGTTGACCATTCCAATTACTTGCATGTTAAAAAGGACCAAGTAATCAAATGGGAAGAAGCTACCATTCAATCTTTCAATGGGATCAAGGAAGCATTAAAGCATGCCCCTGTCTTAGCAGCTCTAGATTATAAGAAGCCTTTTCAAATATTTTCTTTTGCTTCAGAGAACACTATTGCATATGTCTTATTACAGAAGGATGATGAAGGGGATGAGAGGCCAATTTCCTTTTTCAGTAAGGCACTGCAAGGGGCTGAGTTGAAGTACACCATTATGGAGAAGCAAGCATTTTCCTTGGTAAAAGCAACAAAGGTTTTTAGACCTTACATTTTGAGCTCTAAAGTTGTTGCTTATGTTCCCCACACCATGGTGAAAGATGTCTTATCAGAGATGGAGGTCTCAAGAAAAAGATGCAGATGGGTGAACAAGTTGTAGGAATATGACATGGATATCCAAACCAAAAAATTGGTAAGAGGTTTGGGCTTAGCTAAACTTATGGTTGAGAGCAACCTGCAAACTATTGAGGTGAATGAGGTAGAAGAAGGAAGGGTGGATGTCCTTGAAAAGTTGGTGAGTTCTGAATGGTACAAAGATATAATTTTTTATCTTAGACATACATCTACATTACCTTGAGTGTTTGAGTAAAAATCAGAAAAGAGCTCTTAAGTTGGCTTCCTAAAAATATGTCATTACTGATTTTGGGTTAGCTTGGAAGAACCCTGAGGGATTCCTCTTAAGGTGCATTACTGAAGATGAAGTCCCCAAGATAATTGTTGATATCCATGGAGGAGTTTGTGGGGGAATTTTTCTAGAAGAGTCACAACACACAAGATCCTGAGGGATGGTTATTAGTGGTCAAATATTTTCAAGGATACAACTTTGTTGGTTAGAAGATGTGAGAGTTGCCAACATTTTTCTGGAAGACTGAAAGCTTCAGGCTCCCTTCCTTTGCATCCTGTATCAATTGAAGCCCCATTCAAGCAATGGGGAATGGATTTCATTGGTGAGATTTTAGACCCTTCAAGTGCTGGCCATAAGTGGATTCTTGTAGCCACTGATTACTTCACTAAGTGGGTGGAGGCAATCCCCACCAAGAGAGCAACACACCAAATTGTCATGGACTTCATGTTGAACCATATCATCTGTAGGTTTGGAGTGCCAGTTAAAATTGTTGCTGACAATGCCATGAGCTTTAGAGCTAAACCTTTGGTGGCAATGTGTAAAGAATATGGGATCAATTTGACATATGCCTCCAACTATAACCCCCAAGGAAATGGAAAAGCAGATTCCAACAATAAAAATTTATTAAAAATCATCAGGAGAACCTTGGAGCTGAACAAAAGGAAATGGGGTGAGTAGTTGAAGTTTGTTGTTTGGGCTGATCAAATTACTGTTAAAAGAGCTACTGGAAAAATTCCATTTGAATTGGTGTATGACACTCAAGCTCTATTTCCCCTGCATATGCAATTATCCTCATATCAATTCATTCAACAACTGGAAGATCAAGAAGTTAGTCCATATGATGCTCACATTAACCAGATTGTTGAACTTGATGAAGAAAGGAGAGCATATCACCAAAGGCACGTGAATTCAGAGAAAAATTGAAGAAATTATTTGATAAGAAGGTCACTCCCAAAGCTTTCAACATTGGATCTTGTGTTGTTATTGGATAACAGACATGAAGACAAGGGCAAGCATGGTAAATTTGATGTACTATGGATGGGCCCTTACTCCATTGACATCCAGATTGGTGAGCATACCATCTTCTTGAAAGACTTGGATGATGGGGATTTTCTCGAATTTCTTGTTAATGCGAGCACTTGAAACATTTCCTGGATTGATTCCCCAAAATCAAGGTGAGCATCTTTTGTACAGTGTATAGTTTGTTGGTTGCTTTTTGTCTTTTGTGTTTTTTCTCATTATGGTCCTTGGTGACCTAGTTTTGCTGGTTCCTTGGCTCGTTTTTAGGAGATGGTTCTGGGTTTTCTACTGCAAGCTAACTCCTTTTCCCAATGGATTTTTTTGGCACTTGGTTTGTTATTTGGTTCTTGTGGCACTCACAAGGAGTGCCCATCCCCAAGTCAGAGCCGATGTTGGTGCTCGAATTAGTCTCACCCCATTTGCCATTAAAATCCCTCAGTTTTGCAACCTCTATCATGTTTTCTATCTCCCATGTGTTGCTGCTTGAAATTTTTTTCCTCCATTTGGTTTCCATGATTAGTTCCTCCTTGGTCAAAGGTCACTTAAAAGCCCAGAATTTGTTGATTTGTTCCTCTATCCATCTGAAGGTGTCTGTCAATTGGGCATAAAACTTGGGTTGTTCCTTCCCTTCCATTTTCCATAGTCATGTGTTGTTGTCCCTATCATTTTGTCCTAGGTACTTGAAGAAATGTGAATGGATATAGCTTGGAGGGTCATGTGTGAACCTTACAACATTTCCAAATTCTTTTTCCTTGAAGAAAATTTCATCTCCGGGCTCAAATAGTGGTTTCCTTGCATTTTTACGGCTTGATGGGTGTGTTTCTCCCATCAATTTTAAATCTCTGCATCAGTGGAAACGTGGCCCTTTTTGGTTGGATGCAGCTCGGTGGGGCACTCTAAAAATTTGTGGATTGTTTTAACCCAAAACTTGTCCACATGGAGGAACAACGCTCGTTTGAAGACTCACCTTTTTGTTTGGCCTTGGAGTTGCGTTGGGAGGACACGTGGAGGATTCCATTTCTTTGCTCGAATTAGAAAAAAATTCATCCAGCTAATATAGTTTTGGTGAGGCCATGGACACATGGTGGGTTGGCACTCATTTGAAGATCTATCTCAGGGTCCCACCTTAACAAATACGACAGAGGGACAGGTGGAGGTTTCCACCGCTCTGCTGGGGACTTAAAATTTTAAAAGAAATTTTCTAAGGCTTGGGACACATGGTGAGCCCACGCTCATTCAAGGTCTTCACTCTTGGGTACCATCTTGAAGTTGCACCATAAAGACACATGGATTTTTCCGTTGAGCCTTCCTTTACTTAGAATTTTCAGCAACTTCCTAAAGGGCCTGAGACACATGGAGGGACCACACATGTTTGGGGACTGGCCCTTGAGTTTTATTTTGAAGAAGCGCCAGGAGGACACTTGGAGGCTTCCGCTCACTCTCCCTTTTTGCTTGCACTTTTCAACAACTGAAGAACACTGTCTTGAACCTTGGATACATGACACCTTCCACTAAACTCTCAAGATTTTTAGCAGACTCCCAAACTGAGACACGTGGTGAGCCCGCACTCATTCAGGGTCTCTACTTTTGGGGACCATCTCAAGATGCACCATTAAGACATGTGGCGTTTTGAAACTTTAAAAGGTGGGGAGGTAGGCCAACGGAGGCAACTTGAATTTTTTTCCCCTTATTGTAAAAAATATTAAAATCATCAAAATGACCTGCAATCCCGACAGAGAATAGTCAAAATTTGTTTCAGTCAATGACGAGAGGTGCGGACTTTCGAGGGAAATTTGGAAAATTTTCCTTTTGTGGAGAAAGGGGTTAAAAGTGTAAAAAGGAAGCACGGTTTCTTGGGACCCACATCAAAAACTAAAAGCGGAAGGGCGGAGCTATGGGGAAAATTTGGAAAATTTTCCTTTTTCAAAAAAAAGGTAGAATAGCAGAATCAAGTCGTAGTTCCTCTAGCACCCACATTGGGACACGTGTCATTCCTATTTTCAAAGGTGGAGGGGCAGAGCAAATTGAGAAATTTTGCATTTTTTCTAAAAGGTGTAAAAAGTAAAAAGGAACCCCCAAGCCCATCTTAACTCAGATCTCCCATGTGGACAGGTCCAAATTCAAAAGGGAAATTGATGGCAACTGTGCATTTGTATATGATTTTCCACCATTTTTGCTCCAAAGCTCCTAGGGATGCAAATTTTTATGGTTTTTATCATTTCTTGGAGTCTCCTGCATGCCAAATGAAGAGGAACATTAATTTGATATCCTAGTTTGGTGGGAAAGGTTTGAAAACATCTTTCACCATTAAATATGTAATCTGAATTTATCAGATTCGACCCGATATTTATTTTCTTGGCACGTAAGAGAACTGCTAATATATTGGTTTGGTGGGAAAAAATCAAAACTGTCTTACCATTAAGATGTGATTTGACTATTGGCCTCGATCTGATTTTCCAGTTTTTCCTTCCTTGGCACATAAAGAACCAGATTTGACAGATTGGAGGAGGAAGTAGTTAGTGCACGAGATGAAGAATGACTTACCAGGTGAAGAATTGAATGCTAGAAATATTTGGAGAGATTTTCCCTCTACACACCTGACAACTTTTTTTTTTACAAATCTAATTTTGGGAGTCACGATCAAGGTCGTAACATGCAATGGTGCTTTGAATGTTTCTAGTTTTGGGGGAAAACTCTATTGTAAATGAAGTATTATAAATTACATGAATTTTTCATGTAAATGGTTGGAGTGTTAGAGGTCGGGAGCTAATTCTTGAGAGAAAAAGTTTGATAGAGCCCATATTTCGAGAGACTATCTAAGGAACCTGTTTATTTATTTTGTGTTAAATTTGATCATGTCAAGGTGGTTGCGAGTGTACAACCATTGACAAGCTCTGAGATTGTTCTAGAAACTTTCCCCTGCTAATAAATTTAATCAAATTTGAGTAAATATGTGTCGATTTTGAGCAAAGTTGTGTCTACTTCATTTCTTGAATGTCTACAAATAGTTTTTTTGTTCCCATTGCAATCTTACATTGAAATCTCTATGAATCACACAAGATCTTAGCTTTGTGATAGTTTGGTGGCACTTGCAATTTCATTTATCAGAAGAGCTTTCATTTGATAGTGAAATAAACAAGTTTAAAATCACTTTACTCCTAACATGATGATTAAGATTGTTTGTTATCCTTTGAGGGTATCTTAGGCGTGATAAAATAGAGGTTGATAGTGTTTAATTAAGTTTTTCAATTTGAGCCTTCATTTTGGATCCTTAAAGTTTGTGTGAAAATGTGTTGATCTGGGCCTCCACTGAAAGCACATCATTCTAGTTAAAGGGACATTTTAGCCATTTTGAAGCATTCTATTGATCAAGCCTTCCATTTTTGTAAAATTTCTCAAATATTTTGTGAATCAAAGTCCACTCTGCCTCACCTCCCACAAAAATTCTTTTAAAAACAACCAATCATACCAATACTACCCCTGTTTTTCTTGTGTG
This sequence comes from Taxus wallichiana var. yunnanensis, assembly GCA_018340775.1. Lineage (NCBI taxonomy): Eukaryota > Viridiplantae > Streptophyta > Pinopsida > Cupressales > Taxaceae > Taxus > Taxus wallichiana. Next base: position 560,878,760 of record CM031240.1, read on the forward strand.
TGTACTAATGCATAATTTTCATTGCCAAAACATGCGAAGCAATCAGTTTTTGTTGTCTTTAGTAGCCTAAACCTTGCTCAAAAAATATCTCCATTATTTAGGGTTACAACTCATGAGAGTTAGATTTTTGTTGTATTGATCATGTTTTCTTCAAGGTTTTCGAGTAACTCTACAATGAATTATATCTTCATCTCCTCCACAAACAACAAAGTTACAAAAGGATCCTATCACCTAGGTTGAAAGGAAAAACCATAAAGTAGTGAGGATAGATCAAATCCTCTTAAGGGTGCTACCCATTTCTCCACATCTGAGTGACAAAGACAAAGCCACATTTCTTCCCCAGCTACAAAATGACACACAACGTGCTCTGCTTGCATCTAAGCTTCCGATCAAAACTTTGATGCTTCTAAGCTTCTGAGGGAGAATCAATTTAGGTACCAACAAAATAAAAAGACTTAATCATATGTTTCTCTATGATAAACAACTTGTATAGGTCCAAGATAGTCATATCAAGGCACTCAAAGTAGACTAGAGTATAAACAAGTAAGGATTGTTCTTGTTGTCAAGAAAGGACTGGTCTTATTCTTAATGATGTATAAATGAGATGATTAGCTCAGTATGTGAAGGTCTGTTGAGAAAGGTTCTTCTAAACTAAGACTTCCTATAGAGTACTAAAATCTAATGTTCATAATCTAGAAAATTTTTGTTTCTATGTCTATATCCCTAGAAATGGTGAGTGTGTCAATAGTGAAGCATGGTAATCAAAGAGCCGCATGAATTTGTATCTTACTTGGAGTCTCACTAGGATAGTGATTTCATTTTTACCTAAATTTTGAAGTCTCCCCAAAGACAGATGATCTTGATAGTGAATAAGAACATAAGTTTGAAAGGTGTTAAGTGCATTTCCTTAAAGAACTTATGCATTTTACGATGATATAGTTATGAAGAAGCTATTGGTTTTCTCCATGCCAATCATTCTCCATGAAAATCAAGGGCTAGTCTTAAACCCTGAAGCATTTTTCTTGAATGATGAAAGAAGATGGTAAACATTCTCACCTAACCACAACAAGCAATTTTTTTGAAAATCATTCAAAATTAAACAAGAAAACATTTTTTTTTCTCTTGAGAACGCACCACTAATGAAACCCTAAAACTAGGGTTCGTGGAAAGAAACCTTCCAATCATAAAATTTATCCAACGAAAAAGTCCAATTTTTGGACAAATCTACGCTTGAAAGTTACGGCCTTGTTGTAAGAAGAGTTTTTCAATTTCATAAAGGACCGTGAGAGCATTGATGACATGCTTTTTGAAGTCTTACCTTCAACCCTACACATAATGACTAAGTTCAAAAAGAATGAAATTTATGCTTTGTTGAACCTTAAAATATTCATGCACATCTTCAAGACAATTGGAAATGGCATTCGACATTGAGATGGTTTCAAATTGGTTTGAAAAGATTTAAAGGACTTGACAATGGTAGTGTTTTAGATCACAACAACCGACTAGTGTCTCAGTGACTTGCATAAGGGCGTGTTTCCTTCAAGAAATGGCTTAAATGGTGTTGTATGTTCAACTTGATGTCAAAATGTGTTTGAATGAATCTCTATGATGATCAAGTCTTAGAAATGAGTCACTCATTTGAAGGTAAAAAGGTTAAAACAGGGTTAAACACGATGTGGTTCAAACCTATAGTTTCTTCCAAACTAAGGTACACGTTAAAAGATCATGGAAACAATTTTAGTATTTCCTACTCAAATTAGAGAGGAAGCTCAAAGGTTTCTATCAATTGTAAATTTTAAAAGACTCATCCTTAGTTCGAACTAAGGAGATGAAGAGTCATCCTTTGTTCAATCTTATTGTAAGTCCAAAAGACAAGAAATGAAATGATTTAGAATGTGAAAATATTTCTTGATCAATGTAAGTATCCAAAAAGATAGCAAATAAATACAAGCTAAGGTGGAACGTGAAGAAAAAATGTATTAGATGTAGGCTTGCTCGAGAAATATATATAGAAGAAACAAAAAGGTTCTATTGTGTGTAGATTTAGGTTTGATAGGAGTTGACAACATACATAATTGGTGCTTGTGTAGGAGTTATAATTAGTCCGATGTAGGTAATGTGAGACGCTGAAGCTATAGAGTTATTCATGTAAAGATACATATGGATGATACTAAGTATGAAAAGAGTAACAAAACTCAAGAAAAGTGAATATCAAAAACATGACATGTGAGGTGAAGAGGTTATAATGAAACTCTAATTTCAAACGTATATCTTGATATGGTTGTGACATAGGGATAGTACAAAACCGAGATAGGTCTGTTGTAAATGTGATTGTTGTTGACAATTTTTACACTTATGCAAAAATGGGCAACTTGAAACTTTGTTACGATAGATAGCATCGGTGAAGTATACCTAAGCTAGGGGAGATTATATCAGATTATGTTGTTACTACTAATTTATTTAAGAGATTACATGAAATTTGCAGCTATGTGTGCTGTTACAAAACATAACAGATCACATAGTCTACAATTTCATGACTATCCTCAACAAAAGAACACAAGCCCCAAAGGACAGTTGTGTTGTCTTGATAAGGACATTCAATTGCAGAATAGGTGAAGTGTAAAGTTTTGGAACAAAAAACATGAGTGCAGATCACATAAAATCAGAGTTCATTACTGAATGTTACAAGTTCAAATCAATGTTCTCTCCTTCATGATTAAGACATTCAATTATGTTACTGAGTTGTTTAGTTCATTATATAATCCATATAGAAAGCAAAAATGCAAAAGAAATATACAACTCATTTTTAAAATTCAATGTTTTATTCACAAGGAGAGTCAAATGTTTCCCACACAAGCCATGGGATCTAACTGAAAAAGTAAAGTACAACTACTAAAAATAAAGGTACACATGCATGAAAGAGAAAGCAAAGGAATATGAGTGGACCCATCATTGCCTTGGGGTTTCTATTTTCGATTGAAGCATCCTCATCTCCATCTTTGTCTTCTCCTTCATCTTCATTGTAGTAGCCATTGTACTTGAAAAGGAAGGAAAGGAAATTAACTATCATTATGAGCTCATGGTTAATCCATATTCCTACACTATCCTTTGTGCATATGAATCTTCCCCTAAGAAGGAGATGTATTCTACTTGAAGGACAAATTTCATGCATACTTTATTCACTCAAAAAAAAGAAAAAGAAAAAGAAAAAGAAAGAAAGAAGAAAACAAGGATATAAGAGAGGCCAAAAGCCTAAATATTTCCTAACTATTTTCCTAAGTGTGCAAGTACAGGTTGCAGCCAAAGAAAGAAATATAAGTCATAAGTACATGCTAAGAAGAAGGAAGAGTGCAACTCAAAGTTCATTAAACATTCTACAAATGGAAGAGGTTAGAGCTTAGAAGAGAGAATGGAAGATAGAAGTACATTTTTTTCAGTTGCAAGTAAGGGGGAGAATCAGTTTTCACAAGCTGAAGCTAAAAGTAAAAAGGATTACAGCTAAAACAGGATGAGAGAGAAGATTCTGGGAAAATTTTGATAGGGCTTCTCCATGTAAAATGGACATTTACAACTTTTCATCATTGTTTTCAGTTACTACATGTTTTAAAAGAACTATGCAAATAAAACAAGTGGTACAGGAAGTAGAAAAGCATGATATGATCAAGATAAATAGTTAACATCTTTCTAGTTCTCAAATTTCTATATCAGTCAAGAAGAAAGGTGTTATTTTCTATGTTCTAGATCAGGAAATACAACCACTATTTCTGGAAATGCTTTAAATGAAAGATTCTGGAAAATTTTTGCCAGGGCTTCACCATAAAAATCAACATTTCAAATTTTCCAGCAAGCATATAAGTAAGAAACAATTGTAGAAAGGAAATAAAGCATCTAAATCAAGGTATATACCCTTGAAATAATATCTAAAATAGTTAAGATATTGTTCCTATTTTTCAGAAAAGCACTTATAGATTACATGTTCATAGATAGAAATAATGCAACTACTGTTATACTTTCATAGTCAAGTATTCTAGATCTGAGTGAAATGAAGAGAGCATCAAAGGGAAGTACATCTATTTATGCATCAAAATAAGTAAGAAAAGTAGACATCAGTTAAAACCTTTAGAAAGCTTAAGATCATGTAATCAAATGCAGAGATAAGCTATAGTCAATTTCAAGGATGTGTATGGAACAACTCAAGAAAAGAAATACTTTTCAAACAAAGAAAGAGCAAGTTATTATTTATACAGACCATAGGCTCTAAAAATACCTTCAATATTAATCGGGACAAATTTGATATATGAATTTCAGTGGGTCATGATATGATATGTAAAATTGGAACCTACATTAAGGTATTGTAGACACCCAGAATATGGTTTAAACGTTTGATTTATGTAAAGTGGTTAAAGAAAATGAGAGGTCGTTTAGAGAGTACTTGGAGATTGCAAAAATAGATATAAGAGTTCGAGCTCACACAAAGAATGATAAAACCCTCATGAAGTAACAATCATACTTGAGGGAGATCAAGTCCAAATAGCAGAAACCCACAAAATTATAGAGAAAAGGTGGATCTCTAAAGTCGAATGCAAGCTACAGATTCACAAAAGACTTAGAAGGCCGAACGGATAAAGAAAACAAGAGCTCAAAATAGTCCAATGGCGGCCAACTAGTAGAAAGAAGCACACACTAAAATTTCTAAATTGGTGTTTCAGTGTCCAAGTGAGATTGCAAATACCCATATCTAAAAATATATAGATCTACAGGTCGACTATGGTAGTCATTGTTCTAAGTAAAACCAACTCTATACTCGAAAGAGAGATTGACAAGATTCGGAGTAGCAAAATTGAGCTCGAAGGCTCACCACAAAGGAACAATATGAAAGCATAGCTCGAGCAAAGAGAAATACTCAAATGAAAATGGGTATTTGAACTCTAAAATGTCACTTACCGGAAGAAATTGAGACCTATAGAGTCCTCACAGAGCTCCATGGAACACAGAAATGTAGACCCAAATGAGCAACCAAAACTGAGTTCGAAGTACAGGATGAGCTAAAAGATCAACCAAATATTGCTCATAAAACTATTGTAGGAGCAAAAGATGGAAGATACATGTATAAGGCTTCAGAAAGCCAAATTTATAGAGTTCAAATGAAACAACCCGGATGGCTACCTCAAAAACGAACTTGCAGAGATCAATATACCAGTACTCGAGCTCATTTCAACTTCTAGACCTCGCAGAATATACAGATAACTAGAGATGTCGGCCATTAGATCCTACATAATAGATCAAAAGAAGCAAAGAATGATGAATAATCATTTCCCGAGGGCCGAGCTTAAATCTCCAACAATGGAGTCAAAATTTTTTTTCCAGGGCTTTTCACCCTCTGTGAGCAAGCTAAATGATCAAACTAAAAAGAGCTTAAGCTTTTAACTCTTTCACTTTAGCGAATGTAACCTAACTCAACCACAGTTGATAATCGACGGTTCGAGATTAGAAGTACAGAGATGAAGGCCAAGGATCAAACACATAAATCAAAGCAAGCAAATCACGGTTAGTTCCTCACCTACCAACATTCAATGCACATGAAAACCCTAACCGCAGGTCGTAAATCGACGGAAATCAAATACAGAGGTACAAAGATCAAAGGCTAAGTTTCCATTTCAAATATCTAAGCTAACTCGACAATGGTCAAGTTGACACTAACAAAGTGCATGATGGGTGAGTCACCGTGAGGAAGGGGACACCCACGTGTCCTCCAAATAAACCAAATAACTATCACCACATTGTGCCCAATGATCACCTAAAAGGTGAATTTCAAACTACATGCTACCAACTATGCAAAACCAACACATATATACATGTGTATAATTATCAAAAGGTGGTGGATATAGTGGCATGTGCCATATCAAATGGTCGACCCCTTAAGTATTATGCTAAGTCCACACAGTGGCCAAACCATGGTGGAGTGTAGAGGTGGTCCCCACTTCAAGGAGGTTGGGTTGAATTTCAAATTTTATCCATGTGATCACTAGCAAATAGAATGGGTGTCAGCATCAAAGACAAAGGTGGTCCTAGTCAGATTGTTTTGGATGAATTATTTTAAGTATTGCAAATAAATGTAATTATTTTTCACATACAGGGAGTTGTATTTTTGCATGCCTTCACAATAGGAAAAATAGAGAAGAAGACAGAGTTACATGTTCATGGAGAGATGCTTTCCTAGCAAGCAATCCTATTTTTGGCAAAATTATTCACCCATCCTTATTAAAAATAGAACAATCAACTTCAGTTGACTGAAATGTAATCAAAGGCTATTAATGCCTCTTGCACTATTTTGTATTATTTTATCCTTTTATTTATTATTAAATAAAGGATAAAATTAGGATGCATGGGTGAGTATAGCCTTAGGCTATTTTTAGGAAGGGTGGGAAAATTTATTTTGCTATATATTGTGTGCCTTTGCAAAGCACAAGGATGGCTAGAGGACTTTTGGATATATGAGGTCCTGAAGAAAATTTTGCTAGTTTGCCCTCTGAGTGTGAAGTGTTTTATGCCTTTCCAAAGTTACTTTATAGTCTTGTGTATGTTATATTAATCTTGTGAATGCAAATTCCCTGATCAACCACCTTACCCTGCTGCAAATTTTAGTCTTTTCTGCTTAAATTTTAATGTGCATGTTAACTTATTAGTATTGTTGTGATCCTCCTCAGTACAATCAAGTGTTTTTGCCCTTGAATATTGTAGAAAAACTATTGGTTCGTGCATCAAGAATCCTTCATAGATCAGTTGTGCATATACTCAGTCAAAGCCCTCATACAAATTTGGTGTATCACCTTAGTTTTAATCATTTTTTAGTTATCTTTACCTCAAACTCCCAGAAAGTAGTTTAGGATACACCAATAAGGAACCGGCCTTGATACCGAGAGACTCACCTCAAAATAGGTATACCCACAGACCTGAGGTGTTTCCATTATATCTACGAAAGAGAGAGATCATTTGTGCAAGCTTAGAAAACCTGCAACCATCTCTCTACAGGGTGCACTTTGAGAGATAATATTTTTTTAGCACGCCTGGTGGGACAACGAATCAGATCTGCATGCAAGTTTAGATCTACAACAGATTTACAACAAATTAAAAGTCACTTTCGGGAGCAAACTGCAGCTAATCTATTTTAAAGATTTCATCATCTTTTGGCGACTCCATAAAGTTGATCTTAGACTAGTATTACAGCATGTTCCATGCCTAAAGTGACTACAAGATCATTGGTAAGAGGAATTCCTTCTAATTTTGTTTCTTTACCTTTGAATTCTGCTAGAAGGAGAAGAGTTGGTAATACTTTGCCTTATAATAGACCTGGTTTTGGTAACCCTCCTCCTAATATTCCTTCACCACGTGTCAATTTTTCTATCAATATCCCAGTTTTTCCAATGGCTTAAAAACCACCCTAGGAATTTTGTGCCCTTTACTAATGGCAGCCCATTAGTAATTCCAGTTTATCATGATATTCCCAATGCTGCCATGAAAAGTTTTGCCATCATTTATGGGTGAAAATCAGGTTACACTAGCTGAACATATCAAAGATGTTGTAGCCCTATGTGTAGTCCATAATATCACTCATGAAGATGTAGCCCTAAGACTCTTAGCTGCATCTTTTAAAGGGAAAGCCTTGTAATGGTATAGAAACTTAGAAATTGGAAGCATAGGAACTTGGGATATTTTAGGTGAAAAATTGTTGAAACAATTCCAAGACAACTCAGATCATTTGTCTCTCATTGAACAAGTTATCTACTATTAAAAGAGCTCCCAACGAATTTATGTCTAGTTTCAATATCTATTTTTCAGAACTTGGGAGAGAATTCCAACAAGTGTCAAGCCTCAAGCTGATCATGCTTTCCTTTATTATCTTAGAGCATTAAACAATGATATCTCAACTATGATTCAGTCAATGGGTGGAGAGACACTCCCTAACAACTTATGATATTGCTATCCAGACTAAAATAGTCTTATTCAAGCTGGAAAGTTAGCACCAAGACCATCAATGCCTTTTATAGTAGATTTAGCACCTATTCCTCAGCCTATTACAATCATAGAACCCATTGTTGTAGCTCCATCAGATGATGTATTCAAAGCTTTGTAGACTATGGGGAATAAGATGACTTCAATTGAGAACAAAATTACATTACCTAGCAGACCCTACTAGGTTCCTTATCAACCCTACCAACAAAATCAACAAAAAAGCAACCCTACCAATAGAATAAGAATTATAGGCAGCCTTACCAGCAAAGGCAATTTGACCCAAAGGCTCCTAGTTCTTCTAACACTTTAGTTCAGTTAATATGGCTACAGAGGAGTGGTGTCAACCTTGTAATCAACCTCATTCAGTTGCAACTTGCCCAAATGTTTTTTGAATCTGAATCTTGTTACACAACCTCAATCTGAAACATTGTTTATGCCTCAAATGGAGGGTGGGCAGCAAGAAACTCATGTTCAGAAAGCACCCGAACAATAGAATTTAGTTAGCTTTAATGAGGAGGATTTTGTTGTAGTCACTACTAGGGCTCAAGGGAGGGCTGCTGAAAATCAAAAGCAACAAAATAGGCCTATCTTGCCTACTATCACTGACAAGACAACAACTCCAAAGTCAACTAACAACCCTGTTGTTCCTCAAAAAACAACAAGTGTCCCAGTTGATAAAAGTCATCAAAAATAGCTACAACCTGATCCAAGAAGGTTGTTTATACCTCAAATATCTAAGGTAGCTGAAGTAGAATCAATTTTCACTAAAGCCTACTCCAAGATAGTTGATTTGTCTCCAAGACAGTTGCTTCTTTTAACATTGTTGATGTAATGAAAAAGCATAATGTTAACATCTCAATGTGGGACGCTCTAAGTATTCCTAGACAACAAGATTTACTTTCTCATGAACTAGCTAAGCTGCAGATTTCTTCAAATACAACAGAGAAGGAAGTTCAGAAAATAGATATGGTCCTTGGAACATTTGAGCAAGACCATATTAAGGAAGTTAAGTGGATGGTACAGAAAGTTTGAATGCTCATGACATTAAGAAACCACCACCATTTTATTTATCACTGATTATTGGAGAACATTTAGTTCATAATTGCATGGTGGATAGTGGTGCAAGTAGCACAGTTATGCCAAAAGTGATTGCAGAAAAATTAGGCTTGTAGTATGAGCCTACAGAAAGGAGTGTCTTATAACTTGATGGAACTACAACTAACATGGTTGGTATAATAAAAAATTTGGAGGTAATGTTACATGCTTGCCCAAATGTTTCTATTCTGTAAGATGTTACTGTTGTGGACTTGCCTCCATACTTTGCTTTATGCTTATCTAGAGATTTCACAACAAAAATAGGAGGTTATCTCTCTTCAGATTGGTCCTTATTTTTCACCACACGTTATGGAACTAAGGTTACTATCAATTCAGAGCCATTGGCGATTTCACATTGAGCCTCACTCTTCAAATGTAGTGGCTAATTATTCAGCCCTAGATCAATCTGATTTTGATGAGGTAGCTCATGTTTCAACATTGGATGGTGTTTCTAACTTGTTTATGGATGAAAATACAGTTGAATAACATGCTCATGATCCTTTTAAGGAGGTTGAAGAACATATTTTTGGTGTGTATTATATGCATGAAGAAAATACACCACTTCCATTATTGTCCAAAATAGATGATTCAATAGAAGGAATTTGGAAGCTTCATTTTGATGGAGCTAAGAACAAGAAAGGATAGGGAGTAGGTTTGATGCTCACTTCCTTGAAAAATGAGAGGTATTTCTCAGCTTTGAGTCTCCAATTTACATGCACTTGTAATGTGGCTGAATACGAAGCATTAATTCATGGCTTACTTTGGGCCAGAAAGAGAGGTATCAACACATTACAAATCTTTGGTGATTCTGAGTTGGTTATCAATCAAGTAAAAAACTTCAATGTTTGTAAGAATCCACTAATGAAGTCTTACAGACATAGATTTTCAGACTTAATGGAAGATTTTGAAGCTATTAATATTTAGTCTATTCCTAGAGCTAAAAACAAGCATGCAGATAGACTTGCAGTAGTTGGTGCTAGTTTTGAAGTGCTGGAACATATGGAAAATAACAAAATTCAGCCTCATATTAAGCTAATTTTCAGGCCCTCAATACTTGATAATGATTTAAATTGGCAAGTTTTTGAAAATGATGATCAAATCTATAAGTTTTTGTAGCAAGAAGCTGAGTTCTCTGTAGTTAATCAGGATAAGTTACAACATTTATATGGTGATCAGATTGTTCAGTTGAAGACAAATAAATTGCCTCGAGGTCTGGTTACATTGGAAGACATCTTCAGTACTGATGATCAATTAAGAAAAGACAAAACTAAGATGTCAACACATGTTGATAACTATGAAGAGATTTCAATTGATGAAGGGAAAAAGTTATTTCTTGGAAAGGTATGTTCCTTAACTGAAAAATAGTCATTTATTAATCTTTGCAAAGAGTTTAAGGATGTCTTTGCTTGGAAATACCAAGATCTGAAAGGATTTGATCCCAGTCTAGCACAACATACAATCGAGTTACATCCAAATGCTAAGCCTGTAAGATAGAAATAGAGGCCTGTAAATCCAAAAATAGAACCTCTGATGAGGAAAGAGTTATCCAAGTTGATCGAATCATGTATTATTTTCTAGTTAAGCATTCAAGTTGGGTAGCCAATCTTGTTCCTATTAGGAAGAAGAACGATGAAATCAAACTATGTGTAGATTTCAAGGATCTTAATAAAGCTTCATTAAAAGATCATTACCCACTTCCGAATATGGATCATATTTTGAGAACAGTCTCAGGTTTAGATAGACTATCTCTTTTGGATGGTTACAGTGGCTATAATAAGATTTTAGTCGAGAAGAAGATAGATATAAAACAACTTTTACCACCAAGTGGGGTACTTATGCTTACAAAAGAATGCCTTTTGGTCTTTCAAATGCCGGTGCAACATTTCAACGTGCAATGGACATGGCTTTTCATAGCTTATTAAATAAATGCATCCTTGTTTATTTAGATGATGTTACTGTATTTTCAAAAGATTCTAGAAGAACATCTAATGCATTTAAGGCAGACTTTTCAGTTATGCAGGTAGTTTGGAATATCTTGAATCCTCTGAAGTCTATCTTTTTAGTACATCAAGGTAAATTACTTGGTCATATTGTTTCAAAGGGGTTTAGCAATTGATCCTTTCATAATCGAAGCTATATCACAACTATCATTGCCTCATCATAAGAAGGCATTACAAAGTTTTTTGGGAAAAATCAACTTTGTTAGAAGATTTGTTCCAGATTTACAGCATTGGTTAAACCATTAACAACTATGTTAAAGAAAGAGAAAACTTTCTCTTGGACTAGCGAAGGAAGGGAAGGTTTTGAAGCAATAAAATCAGCTATCTCTCAGGCTCCTACTCTTGCAAACCCAAATTTTGATAAAGATTTTACAATGTATGCACTTGTAGGAGCTGAAACAATCTCAACTATTTTAACCCAGGTTAATGATGAAAATATTGAGTAGCCAATTGCTTTCTTTGGACAGAGTTTGCATGATTATGAAACAAGGTACACATTTCTTGAAAAACAAGTACTTTCAAGTAGTCAGAGGACTAAATAATTTTAAGTACATGCTTTCAAACAATAAAATTCACGTTCTTATTTCTCATCCAAGTGTGAAAGCTTTCCTTTTAAATAAAGAATTGAATGAGAAAAAGAGGAAAGGCTGGATAACGAAGGTTATGGAATATGATGTTGATATATCGGGTTGCTAAGACGGTTGAGGTAAAGGTTTATGTGAACATCTAATTATTGATATGGAAAAACAACAAGCTGCAGAACCCAAAGATTTAGAACAACATGCTGAAATTACGTATCAACAATCAAATATCATGGTCCAACCAGAAATCAACAACCTGAACTTGCTCAAGAGATCCAAGAATCAAGGTGGATGACTGATTTGGTTAACTACTTACAGCATGGCACCTATCCGGAAGGTATGGATAAGAATAAACAAAGATATTTCAGATTACAAGCTATTCCTTATCTTTTCATTGATGGTGTATTGTTCAAAAGGGATATAAATGGGATCTTGCTGCGATGTGTTGATTATGATAAAATTTAGAAAATATTATCAGAATTTCATGAAGGACCTAGGAGGTCACTTCTCAACACGTACTACAACTTTAAAAATTATGAAAGTAGGTTACTATTGGCCTAGCATATTCAAAGACTATTTTGAATGGATTAGAAAGTGTAAGAAATGTGCTTTCTTTGTTGGAAAAGAACATCTTGCTTCGTTGCCTTTGCAACCTATTTCATCGATCAACCTTTTATGTAGTGGGGTCTTGACTTTATTGGCATGATAAACCCACCTTCATCATAAGGACATAAGTGGATCTTAACTACTACAGATTATTTTACATGATGGACTGAAGCAATAGCCTTGAAAGATGCTAATGAAGCTTTGATACTATCCTTTTATGAAGGCATAGTTTGCAGATTTGGTGTTCCAACAACGATCATATCAGATAATGCTTTAGCATTCCTCGGTGCAAAGGTAACAGATTGGGCTGTCAAACATGGAATATATCTGAGTTCTTCATCTAATTATTACCCACAAGGTAATGGCTTAGCTGAAAGTACTAACAAGAATCTATTAAGAATCATCAAAAGAACACTCAAGGATAATCAAAGAGCTTGGCATCTGATGTTGAATTCCACACTTTGGGCTGACAGAGTGACTCCTAAAAGATCAGTTGGCAATTCACCATACAAGCTTGTGTATGGAAAAGAAGCAAGAATTCCTATTTCAGTTGAGTTACCCACATTAGATTTGTTGCATCAAATGGAGCTACTTGAGAATGAACCATTGCAAGTTCGTTATGTAGAGTTAATGGAATTACAAGAGCTGAGAGATCAAGCTCATTTAAATATGGAAAAGAATCAGAAACAAATCAAGAAGACTTTTGACAAGAAAGCCAAATTTAGAGTCTTCAATGAAGGAGATATTGTGTTAAAATGGGATGTTGATCGTGCAAAGTCAGGAAGACACTCGAAGTTTGATACACTTTGGAGTGGTCCTTACATGATTTTAGCTAGCAAGGAGCACAATATTTTTATCTTTTGAAGATGAATGGAGAGGAACTTCCCATTCCTGTGAATGGTATGTTCCTCAAACACTATTACTAAAAATCTTACAGTGATTGTTAGAGTAGGATTTCCATTCAATAAGTGCAGTTTCTGCACATTGCATCATTTTCAATTCAATAAGTGCATTCATGCATTTGATCTGGCTTACCAGATCCTTTCCCAGCTTTAGTTTTTTTTGGAAGGGTTGGACCTTTCAGAAAGGTAGATTTTGGTTATATGTTTGGACTCCATGCCCAATGGACAAGAGTAAGACACTAGTCTACAAGCTAGCAGGTAGCTTTCCCCACAGGATTGCAAGAAATGTTGACAATTTTTGCACTTGTGTAAAAATGGGCAACTCAAAACTTTGTTACGATAGATAGCATCGGTGAAGTATACCTAAGCTAGGGGAGATTATATCAGATTATGTCATTACTGCTGATTTATTTAAGAGATTACATGAAATCTGCAGCTATGTGTGTTGTTACAAAACATAATGAGATCACATAGTCTGCAATTTCATGACTATCCTCAGCAAAAGAACACAAGCCCCGAAGGACAGTTGTGTTGTCTTGATAAGGACATTCAATTGTAGAATAGGTGAAGTGTAAAGTTTTGGAACAACAAACATAAGTGCAGATCACATAAAATCAGAGTTCATTACTGAATGTTACAAGTTCAAATCAATGTTCTTCCTTCATGATTAAGACATTCAATTATATTACCGAGTTGTTTAGTTCATTATACAATCCATACAGAAAGTAGAAATGCAGAAAGAAATATACAACTCATTTTCAAAATTCAATGTTTTATTCACAAGGAGAGTCAAATGTTTCCCACACAAGCCGTGGGATCTAACTGAAAAAGTAAAGTACAACTACTAAAAAGAAAGGTACACATGCATGAAAGAGAAAGCAAAGGAATATGAGTGGACCCATCATTGCCTTGGGGTTTCTATTTTTGATTGAAGCATCCTCATCTCCATCTTTGTTTTCTCCTTCATCTTCATTGTAGTAGCCATTGTACCTGAAAAGGAAGGAAAGGAAAATTAACTGTCAGTTACGAGCTCAGGGTTAATCCATATTCCTACACTATCCTACTTCGTGCATATGAATCTTCCCCTAAGTAGGAGATGTATTCTACTTGAAGGAAAAACTACATGCATACTTTATTCACTCTCAAGAAGAAGAAAAAAAAAAAGAAAGAAAGAAGAAAACAAGGATATAAGAGAGGCCAAAAAGCCTAAATATTTCCTAACTATTTTCCTAAGTGTGCAGGTATAGGTTACAGCCAAATAAAGAAATATAAGTCATAAGTACATGCTAAGAAGAAGGAAGAGTGCAACTCAAAGTTCATTAAACATTCTGCAAATGGAAGAGGTTAGAGCTCAGAAGAGAGAATGGAAGATAAAAGTACAATTTTTTTCAGTTGCAAGTAAGGGGGAGAATCAGTTTTCACAAGTTGAAGCTAAAAGTAAAAAGGATTACAACTAAAACAGGATGAGAGAGAAGATTCTGGGAAAATTTTGACAGGGCTTCTCCATGTAAAATGGACATTTACAACTTTTCATCATATTGTTTTTAGTTACTACATGTTTTAAAAGAACTATGCAAATAAAACAAGTGGTACATGAAGCAAAAAAGCATGATATGATCAAGATAAATAGTTAACATCTTTCCAGTTCTCAAATTGCTATATCAAATCAGTCAAGAAGAAAGGTGTTATTTTCTATGTTCTAGATCAGGAAATACAACCACTATTTCTAGAAATGCTTTAAATGAAAGATTCTAGAAAAATTTTGCTAGGGCTTCGCCATAAAAATCAACACTTCAAATTTTCCAGCAAGCATATAAGTAAGAAACAATTGTAGAAATGAAATAAAGCATCTAAATCAAGGTATATACCCTAGAAATAATATCTGAAATAGTTAAGATATTGTTCCTATTTTTAGAAAAGCACTTGCAGATTACATGTTCATAGATAGAAATAATGCAACTACTGTTATACTTTCACAGTCAAGTATTCTAGATTTGAGTGAAATGAGCATCAAAGGGAAGTACATCTATTTATGCATCAAAATAAGAAGGAAAAGTAAACATCAGTTAAAACCTTCAGAAAGCTTTAGATCATGTAATCAAATGCAGAGATAAGCTATAGTTAGTTTCAAGGATGTGTATGGAACAACTCAAGAAAAGAAATACTTTTCAAACAAAGAAAGAGCAAGTTATTATTATACAGACCACAGGCTCCTAAAAAGACCTTCAATATTAATCAGGATAGATTTGATATATGAATTTCTAGTGGGTCATGTTATGACTATCAAATTGGAACCTACATTAAGGTATTGTAGACACCCAAAATATGGTTTCAACGTTTGATTTTGTAAAGTGGTTAAAGAAAATGAGAGGCCATTCAGAGAGTACTTGGAGATTGCAAAAATAGATATAAGAGTTCGAGCTCACACAAAGAATGATAAAACCCTCATGAAGTAACAATCATACTCGAGGGAGATCAAGTCCGAACAGCAAGAAACCCACAAAATTACAGAGAAAAGGTGGATCTCTAAATCCGAATGCAAGCTACAGATTCACAAAAGACTTAGAAGGCTGAATGGATAAAAAAACAAGAGCTCAAAATAGTCCAATGGTGGCCAACTAGTAGAAAGAAGCACACAAAAATTTCTAAATCGGTGTTTCAGTGTCCAAGTGAGATTGCAAATACCCATATCTAAAAATATATAGATCTATAGGTTGACTATGGTAGTCATTGTTCTAAGTAAAAACCAACTCTATACTCAGAAAGAGAGATTGACAAGATTCAGTAGCAAAATCAAGCTCGAAGGCTCACCACAAAGGAACAATACGAAAGCATAGCTTGAGAAAAGAGAAATACTCAAATGAAAATGGGTATTTGAACTCTAAAATGTCACTTATCGAAGAAATGAGACTCTAGAGTCTCTCACAGAGCTCCATGGAACACAGAAATGCAGACCCAAATGAGCAACCAAAACCGAGTTCGAAGTACAGGCCGAGCTAAAAGATCAACCAAATATTGCTCATAAAACTATTGCAGGAGAAAAATATGGAAGATACATGTGTAAGGCTTCAGAAATCCAAATTTATAGAGTTCAAATGAAACAACTAGATGGCTACCCAAAAGATGACTACCTCAAAAAAATGAACTTACAGAGATCAATATACTCATAGTACTCGATCTATTTCAACTTCCAGACCTCACAGAATATACAGATAACCAGAGATGTTGGCCATTAGATCCTACAAAATAGATCAAAAGAAGTAAAGAACGATGAATAATCATTTCCCGAGGGCCGAGCTTAAATCTCCAACAATGGTGAAAAAAATTTTTTTTCCAAGGCTTCGCCACCCTCTACGAGCAAGCTAAATGATCAAACTAAAAGAGCTCAAGCTTTTTAACTCTTTCACTTCAGTGAATGTAACCTAACTCAACCACAGTTGATAATCGATGGTTCGAGATCAAAAGTACAGAGATTGAGGGCCAAGGATCAAACACAGAAATCAAAGCAAGAAAACCAAAGTTAGTTCCTCACCTACCAACATTCAATGCACATGAAAACCCTAACCGCAGGTTGTAAATCGATGACAATCAAATACAAAGGTACAAAGATCAAAGGCTCAGTTTCCATTTCAAATATCCAAGCTAACTCGACAAGGGTCAAGTCGCCACCAACAAAGTGCATGAGGGGTGAGTCACCATGAGGAAGGGGACGTGTCCTCCATAATAATTCCTCCATAATGATCACCGAAAAACCAAAGTATCAAATAAACCCGACCACATTGTGCCCAATGATCACCTAAAAGGTGAATTTCAAACTACATGCTACCAACTATGCAAAACCGACACATATATACATGTGTATAATTATCAAAAGGTGGTGGATATAGTGGCATGTGCCATATCAAATGGTCGACCCCTTAAGTATTATGCTAAGTCCACACAAAGTGGCCAAACCATGGTGGAGTGCAGAGGTGGTCCCCACTTCAAGGAGGTTGGGTTGAATTTCAAATTTTATCCATGTGATCACTAGCAAACAGAATGGGTGTCAGCATCAGAGACAAAGGTGGTCCCAGTCAGATTGTTTTGGATGAATTATTTTGCAAAGTATTGCAAATAAATGTAATTATTTTTCTCACATACAGGGAGTTGTATTTTTGCATGCCTTCACAATAGGACATAATAGAGAAGAAGAAAAGTTACATGTTCATGGAGAGATGCTTCCCTAGCAAGCAATCCTATTTTTGGCAAAATTATTCACCCATCCTTATTAAAAATAGAACAGTCAACTTTAGTTGACTGAAATGTAATCAAAGGCTATTAATACCTCTTTCACTATTTTGTATTATTTTATCATTTTATTTATTATTAAATAAAGTATAAAATTAGGTTGTATGGGTGAGTATAGCCTTTAGCTATTTTTAGGAAGCGTGGGAAAATTTATTTTCTCTATATTGTGTGCCTTTGCAAAGCACAAGGATGGCTAGAGGAATTTTGGATATATGAGTCTTGAAGCAATTATTTCCAGCTTGGACGAGTGTGAAGTGCTAAGCAAGAAAATATTGATGTTAGGAATGCATTATAGAAGAGAATCTTGTAGATAGCAAAAAATTAATTAAGATGAACATTACATGGTATGAGGAAAGAATAACCAAACACAAGCAATGAGATCATTGTATTTGTGAATGAATCTCAAGACATGAAGAATAAGAAGATATGCCTAGAAAGGATGATAACCTGATAAATATCTCCTTGACTTAATTGCATGCAACAACATACTCATGTCAGCATTAATTTCTTGAGTTTGAGCATTGAACCTAGAATGAAAAAACTTGAAGCTGATCGGGAGAAAAGAAGAGTTAAGATGAAAACAATTTTTTTTTAGATTATTTAGCTATCACTATCATTTATAGGAGACAATAATATTTGTGTGACAAAATTGTGTTGAATAATTCTAAGTATCAGCTTAGCATTTGAGGATTTGTCACTTCCCTATGATTTGAAGCTCACTAAAGATAAATTAACAACTTAGTCAAGCTTAGGAGATACAACTCCATGTTGAGTTGAAGCTCAACCATGAAATCATGTAACAACTAAAGGGAATTTTCAGTCCTAAGCACAATATATTTTGGGTCTTAGTGTACATTCTTCTATAATCTGCTTGTGTGTATGGTTTTTACATGCTATTATTATTAACAACCTAAGAAAAATAACATAGTTGTAAAATTTTAATTAGACACTAATTCACCCCCCTCTTAGTGTCCATGTTTCCAATAGTTTGTTTCTTTATGGTTAGGTCCTTATCAAGCTACTCTAGTCTTGGGAAATAACACTTTTCATTTTAGAGAAATTAATGGTGATTGGTTGCATTTTACTGTTAATGGCCAACATCTGAAACATTATTACAATTGAGGCCTTCTTTTGTACTTTATGTATATATTGTTTTTTTCTTAGTTTTGGTTTTTTCTTTCTTTTTCTTTTAGTTTGCTATTTTTTTCTTTTCCTAGTAAGTTGTTGTGATCATTAAAATGCAAATATACTCCATTATTGCAAATATTTTGGATCAGATGTGGGTGCTTATCAAACTGCTCAGATGGTAAGATTCTTTGAAGCCTTTAGTTAAGATGATTTATAGAATACATCTATTGGATTTTCATGAATGATATTATTCGATATACTTGATGTAAAGAGGTTGCACTTGATTTTCAAATAAATGAAGGCTAATTCTATATATGATCTTTTCCATCCCTCAATTCCCAATCTATTACATCCCCTTCTTCACTCACAATCAGCTGAACTTTCATCCCTTTTTATTTAAATTAACCTTAGGGTACACATAGATTGACTCAAGATACAACAAACATACATTACACACTTGAGCCATTAAAATTTAATCATTCATTAATGTAGCATAACTTCTTGTCACAAGAAATTAGCCAGCATGGTCTCTAATGTTATTGATGAAATTTTAACAAACCCCCTTTCTTACTTTACATTCGTAATGAATCAAACAAGTGCTGCTAGGTATTTAATGCATTATTTAATTTATTTAACACTAAGTGGTTTTATGACATTCTTTATTTTCCATCTTCCTTCATGAGATTGATAGATATTTTTCATTTTTTTACCAATGTGGATAGTTAGTTTGAAATGATGGAGATTAAGTTTCTCTTTGTGATATCTTTGTTCGGTTTCCAATCTCGCATTATGATATTTTTATTCTTCCCATTCCGGGTATAATGTGTTGAAGAAGAAAGTAGGCGAAGGTGAGGTTTTGAGGTGATTTCGGTTGGTGTGAAATTCTTGATTGACTACATATTTTCACCTATGTTTTTCATTTCAAATAGGCTTTCTTCATATTGACTATGAATATCAAAGGTAATAAGGTCAAAATCATGATATTTAAATGTTCTGTTCATACTTGGAAATTTCTATTCGCATGGGTTATGAGTTTAATAATATAATATAATTTGTATGAGTTTTGGCATGGTTCAAAGGGATTTTTAAAGGTGATGTTATGAGGTGATTTTTACAAGGTTTAGCATATTGTATGTTTCCGTTCCAACCATATTTAAAATCTCCATCCCAAAGAAACCATTTTTCGAGGAGATGATTTGTCAACTGGGTAATGGCCAAGATCATAGTGGCAAGTTAATGTGGTAAATGTGCATTGAATTGTCATGTATGCACATTGAACTATGAGATTTCTTTATTTTTGAGTCACTTATTCAATATTTTTTGTTATGAAGAGGTTTGAGCTCATATGTTTTTGTTTTTGGGAGAATTGGCATTCTTGCCTATGAGTTCAAGTTTTTGTGCGATCAAGTACGTGGTGGATCTTGAAAGGTTTGACATATCATTCGGATAGTTGTTTTCTTTTCTGAGTTATTTTTTTACTTGCATGCAAGTGAAATAAGGTAGTTCTTACCCAAGTTCATAGTGAATATTTTTCTTTTAAATTAGAAGTCTTCCTCAAGTTATTATTTCACTTACCCATTTGTTGAACTTACAAAATCTATAAATGGTAAAAGGGTTTCATTTGTGAAGTCATAAGGATACTTTTGAACCATTATTTGATTCTTTGAGGGCATGTGGTAAGTTGTATTTTCCAATATTGAGCTCTAGTTGTTTAGAGTAGATTAAATGTATTTATCTTTGAAATCTAGTTGTTTATTTGGTTATGGAAGAGATGGAAAACATTTTTGGAAGCTTGTTAAAATGGAATATTGTGTTGCATTTTTTCTTTCTGGGTCATAATGGAAGTGCACATTTTGGTGAAAATGAGACATTCTTTTCAGTTTTCATTGAAATAGTTTTATCTACTTGTTAAATGGTTTTGAAAGACAAGAATTGGCTAGGTTTTGCTTGAAGCAATTTTAGAACTTACCACATTTTTGCTAGTTATTTGACATAATATTTGATATTTTTCTTCATTATGTTTTGTGATGAAAAATAGATATTTTCATTCATTTTTTTGGTAAAATATGTTCCTAGTTCGTCATTTTAATCAAAGAAGGAAAATTAGTATGTACGAATGAAAATTTAAGTTTCAAATTTGATCGAAATGTGCCTATGTTTGGGATTTCTGAGGTAGTACTAAGGATTGGAACAAAATGGAAATGAGTCGGGAAAACAAAAATTTTGCATGGATATTTTTGAAGGTGTATTTTGTTCGAATATTTTTGTAAATAAGGTTCAAAATCATAAATTCATTTTTTTGTTAAAAGAAAAAGTATCGTGAAGATGATCATTTCTTTCTGAAATACATTGACTGTTAGAAGATGAGTAATTGGAGATAAAATTGGTGATTTTGAGGGAAATTATCTTAAATAATTCATGGAATATTTTAATTTCATATATCAATGTTGTTCATATTGATGATTGTCATTTTGTATTTTCTTGGAGTTGAGATCACTTTGTTTTTGTCAAAATATTAATGACCTTGTCTATTAAGTTATTGGTATTTTGTCTTTTCTTTGCGATATCTAAATAATGTCCGGATGGGATGGTTGGGAAGGTTGTAGTATGTTAAGGTCCCATCATTCTTGGGGTCATGGTAGTTTCGAGGTTAGCCACATTGGCAGAGAGGCTCACCTAGGGGTGGCCAAAGGGGAGCTAGTACACTTTGAGGTAGGAGACCCTTTGCATGACCTGGTCCTATATGAGTTTATATACACTTTGATGCAAACAAACCATGCCTACAAAAAGTATTACAAGTTATTGAGTCCTACCCCCTGCGCTCGCCTTTCCCAAAATATTCATGACACCCCCTCGAATCATAACATTGAACGTACCCAAGTTGATCATGATCCATCTTCTTCAAACCGTTCTACCTAATATACCCCATCTCATTTTCCTCCTTGTAATGTCTTTCCTTCCACTAATTCACCATTATTAGTTTGTAAAAATTAACCTTTGCATTTATACGACTCACCCCTACCTTCTAAGCATGTTAGGTTCTCTTCTCTAAGGTGCCTAAGGTGATGGGTGCATTAAAAATTCAAGTTGGAAGTGGAAGAAGATACATGAGTCATTCTGGCACCATCTTACCATTTTATCCCTTTGAGTATGTTGAGATGACTACATAGGTGAGAACCCATTTTTGGACCTAACCAAAGAGGACTAATTATGATACTTTAGATTTTTTTAATAGACATACATTTGATTATGCATTGGTGAATACTTAATTGTTTTTATCATAATTATTAAACATATGGTGATGAATTTTTATATTATATATATATATATATATATCTATGTGTGTGTGTGTTTTGATGACATTTGTAGTCCGATAAAAGGATGTTTTGATTATGATAGTGCATTTCTTTAGAAAGGATTAGAATGCTTTATGGATGTGTTAACATTTTATTTAGTGTATTGATTTTATGGTGGGCCCTTGTTTAGTGTCTCATGCCTCATATTTTAAAATGTCATGTATATTAAAAAGTCTCCCGAGTCCTTCACTTATATTCAAATGAAATATTATAAAGTATTACTTAAAACATAAAGTAATAACTTATTATTTAAAACTCTCCATTTGGAATCAACCGGTTATAACTGATTTGGTACAAGAAGAGATTATAAAAGGACTTGGAAGATACATTTTCAAGGGATGAGAAATCAGGTATTATAGCTATTGTGAAGATTATTTTCATTATGAATTATTTTTGTGAATTTTTTTCTGATACAAGCAATCTTATAGGCGGTGTAATGAATTTTTTTAGGTTTGAGTATGAAATTCTGATGCAGCAGGTATATCCAATTTTAATATCATTTTTCTGATTACCTTATTTAATAATTTGTATCTCATCTAAATTGATTATAGATTTTTATCTATCATATCCATAGCAAGCCTTGAATGACATATCCATTTCGATCTCAAGATGAATGAATTTTTTTAGCCATGTTAACTTTGATTTGAATCATGAATCTTGTTAAAACATTTTTTTAACGATCATTATGCACTTTCATAAATGGAAAGTTGTTTCTCTTCATCATGTCTATTTTCATTTTCATCTTATCACTTGTGTAAATATGTTTTATATGTGAATAATGTTTGTGTTCTTTTATTTAGATTGTTTTTCGTGTTTTCATCTTCAAGATCATTACATCATTTGATAAGTAAATGGAAAGTAAGAGATCATCAATTTATCACTTATAGATTTCACCTTTTCAAGAGGTTACCTAATCAATAGGTTTCACTCTATCGGATAAAGGTTGATAATAAAATTTTCATGTGAGAAATCAGTTTGGTTAATAAGTGAACATCATTTATACAAAGTTGATAAAGGTTTATGAAATATCTTATCATCAATCTAATTGTAATATTAAGTGATCTTATTGTGTCTTTTTGTTAGTTTCTTTATTCTTTTGTTTTATTATGTATATCATGTTTGCTAGTAAGAAATATAAGTTTCCCATATCTTAGGTTAACTCATGATAAACCTATACTAAACTACCCATGCTTAAGACACTCCTAAGTATAAGCGTGATTAAACTAGTCTAATTACATCTTGACATTGCGTTATGCCAAAGGGTTGATTAGTTATCACCTACTTTTTATCGAGAACACCTAGTTCACTAAAACTTGGTAAATATTCTAAATTAGCTCCTCATTTTTGGTCCTTTCTAGGTATTGGAAAGAGTAGGAGAAATTTATTTCAAACTAGATCTGCCTCCTAAATTATCTAGGATACATAATGTTTTTCATGTTAGTTTATTAAAGAAATATGTTTATAATGATACTTGATGTCATTTATCTAAAAATATATCGATAAAACCTAATTTTTAATTTAAGATAGAACCTCAATTAATACTAGAAATGAGAACTAGAAAATTAAAAAATAGAGAAATAAAGGAAGTGAAAATCAAATGAACTATTTGTAATATGGATAGTACCACATGGGAAAAACAAGAGTACATTTGTGAAATATATCCATCATTACTTAATAACAACTTGTGCCTATTATTTTATTTTAGGAAAGGACAAAAATACCGAGGTCAAGGTGATTGAGAGGGGAGAAATGTTATGTGATAAAATTCATGAAAGTAAAGTTTGAACATTATTTATTTTGGAAAGAAAATAATTATTATGGGTATTATAAACTTATTTTCCAAGAATTGAATTCTAACATAAATAATATATTAATGAAACCTTTAAAATAGGGTGGAATGATATGTACATAAAGACCCCTTTAAAATAGGGAGGAATAAAAGAATTAAACGAAAAAACAAAGTCTTATCGAATTCCTTTCAAAGGAGGGATTAAGATTAAAATATGGACCCCATTTTATTGGTGGATATGAATCAATTTTTATAAAATATGTTATGAACGAGTGTGTTGGTTACCAAACCACATGTGACATGAGGAAATATATTATATAAACATGTGGTGAGGACTAATGAGGAAACCTCTCACATATTGGATTTTTTTCTCAAGAATTTTTAAGTGGTTAAGAGTGAAGGAAAGTGGTGGGCATTGAAGAGGGAAATTTAGGGTGTCTTAATTTAATTATGCTAAATATAACATAAGATGGTTCCTAGTCGGGAAAAAATATTATACAAGTAATTATTTTCCTCCGATAATGTGGTCATAGCTTGAGGTGTTGAATCTCGGTTATCACACGATAATTTATTGAGAAAAATGTGGTCCTCACTACACTTTAGACATATATGTACTCAACTTTGTAACTATTGGTTTATTTAATAAATTTATATTTCAAGAAAAATAATTAATTTCATAAATATCTTAGTTTTTAAATAATCAAAAATTGTTTCATATGCTTAAAATAAAATTATATTTTTCTATAATATAAAGTACCTCAATAACAAATAAATTATTAATTGGGAAAAATACCCATTACACTCACACTAGAATGTGAGACTAAAACTTTGATGTGGCTAACATCGAGTATGCTCTTGAATTTCTTAAGAGCTATGTTGACCATTTTTGTCATTGTGGTGGAGGGGTACAAAAATGTTTTAGATCACTCATTTTTAAGTAAGGGACATGCAATAAATGAATGAGAATCGGGATGTAGAGTACCCACTCTCCATATAGGATGTCATTTCGGTTATCATCTTTACCAAAATCATGCATCGACCATTGAATAAAGTTGTAGGGTCTTGATGGAGATGGGAAAAAAATCATATATCAAAAGTAGACATACTAGATCCATCAAGGAATCAGGTTCATATTTTTAAAAATTCATGTATGGAAGCATAGTTTTAGGATTGTTCATTCATTCAGTTCTTAGTTTCAAATGATCGGAAAAGGTACAAACAATTTTTTGTTAATTCCTTATGATTATATGCAAGTGTATTAGACAATTGAGTTTTCATATGTTCATTTAGTTATGTAAATGAAAATCAATGTAAAGGAAGTAGCAGACAAATCATTGCATAAAACAATTGTGTATATTCATAAGGAAAATTGTACAAGTTTCCCCACACAAGCCATGGGATATAACTACGAAGTAAAGAATACAAATATATTTGAAACTAAAAATGTAAGGAAGAAAAGGGGACTGTTATTTCCTGAAAGATGAATCCCCTTCCTTGATTCATTACTTGCTCTAAGTTACTCCATATTGTTGCTCTTATACACCGAAAGAGGAAAAGAAGATTATGTAAGAGCTTGGGGATTACCTTTACTTCATTAGATTTTCAGCTTCACATGTATATGCATTATGTTACTAAAGAAGGATTTTTAGAAAGGAAATAATTGAAAAGTACTCTTAAAATGTATTTACAAGAAAATTTGTAGAAATGTTTATAGTTTTCCTTTAACAAGTTATACATAGAAAGTATTGCATCAAGGTAAAGAGAAAGATAGAGTTCAAATCAAAATAAATCATTATGCATTTTCAACTATTTATACATCAATTAAGAGTACTTTTCTGAAACAATTCTAAATATGATGAGTGAGTATTACAACAATGAAGGAGCATCACATTAAAGATACTGAAAATTAAAATATTTCAAGTGCAAAGCATGATAAGCATATTGCAAACTTTCCAGAAAATTTCAAATTTCTATTAAACTTTCATAAGGAAATGCAAAGTTTTGAAAGGATGAAGCTTCAAAGAATCACATCTGGTTTTATTTCTTTTCCCCACGAAACACATGTATAGAAAATATTGTAAAGAATGCATATTTTCATATTGGAAAAGAGTTTTAAAATTACTGGTCTCCTCATATAACAAAGGTACAAAATTTCAAAGTATATTTTCAACTATGGCCATACACTTTCCATATTTTAATAGTTCTTCAAAAAGCATGTTCCAACAATGAAAAATTTCAGATCTCAATTGAAGTATTTTACGTAGAATAAATGTCAAATTTTGTAGCTATAAAGTCATATATGGGTGTGTTTTCTTTAAAACGCCCAAATTTTTCCATCAACTGAAAATGAAGAAAAATGCATAAAGGAAAATTACAATAGGCTCAAGATAATGTTTCTCATACATTTTGCAACAAAAATGTGAAGTTGTAGGTTTCAATCAAATTTTCAAAGTAGGTTTCCAAAAATGCAAACTTTCAAATCTAAAACATGGTTTCAATTTCGCACATAATGTAAACATAATTATAAATTACAATTATGAGTCATAACTCTCAAAAAAACCCTCAATAATTTTCAAACACCCACAAGATGAAGATTCAAATGCTTACCTTTATCCATGGCGAGCTAGGTAAATAAAATAGAGATCAAGCTAAGCACCATAACATAGAGCTATAGGAGAATGCACCACCGAGCTAGTGAAACCCCATGTTTGAACCATTAATAAAACAACATAATGAGTCCTCTAAAACCTATTGCTAATTTGATTGTCAAACACAACAATCTTGAGCAAGTAAACCATGGAAACTAACACAACGAGCAATTATAGGATCCAGGATGAGCTCTAAGAAGAAATCATAACAGAACTTGAAGGAGATGAAATAAATATCTCAATCCCTACACGAACAAAAAACACAACAAAGTGAGCTAGGTAAGGAAATGCAGCCCAAAAATATAAATGCAAAGCTTAAAATATAAAACAAGAGCTCACCAGAAGAAAATGAAGCACAATAAGCTCAAAGACCATAAAAAATTGTGGCCAAGTCACAAATGTAGAGTTTGAGATTGAAAACCCATGGCTGAGATAGGTGAGAAGTCAAATGACAAGCTCAAGGATTTCTACTACGGTGAGTCATCAACAACAACGGCTATCTCAAGAGTTAATACATGGTAAGCTACAAGAATAAGTTTCTATCCCTCCAAATCCATGGTTAAAAACCTAGTTCAAAAACAAAGGATAGAGCTACCAAAATAACTTATATCTTACCGGTGGTTGAGCATGGCGAGTTTGAGTTATTGATGAAGAAACTACACTGAGATAATATGAAGCCAATGCCGACCCCAATGAGGAATAAGATCTCCAAATATGGCCGAGCTAGTATGAAAAATAGTGAGAAAGTCACAAGCTTGAGACCTTCATGGAAATCATGGCCCATCCAATAGGTGCAGAGCTCAAATAAATAGTCATGTACGAGCTAAGAAAGAAATGGTTGAGTTGGTTAAAAACCCTAGATCTAATTGCTAAAAAATAGATCGACCCAACTAGAAAGCCCCAAGCTCGAACCAGTGGAAATAGAGATCCAACAAAAATATGAAACAACAACAAAGCTAAACAAGGAGAACCAGATCTCAAACATGAGCTAAAGGCCACATAGTTGAGCCCAAACAACATGACCACAAACCAAATTTGAAACTAACAAAAACCAAAGAGCTCAAACAAAAGATTAATGGCGGCCAACTGAAACATTTTCCAGGGTTTCCCCCTAAATCCAAGCAATGGAACTTCTAGACCCAAATTCCAAAATGAAATGATTTTAGGGTTTTACCCCGACTCGAATTGGTTGACCATGCGTGTTTAACCATGGTCAACTTTGACCATGGTTAAAACCACTAGTCGGTTAGGGTTTTAATCATGCCTTTGCAAAATGCCCATGTAGATGGGATAATTTTTGTAATTTTTAATGATTACAAGTTTTACTATAGGGGAGGGAAAAATTAACCCCAAAGTCAAAAAATCCAATGATTAACTCGTGAAATTTCCCAAAGCAAAAATTTACCCAAGTATTTTCTTAAATTTTGTCAAGCGGGAGAATTTTGCATTAACTTTGTAAAAGGAGTTTTCTTGAAGTCAACAAAGGAGAAAGATGCCATGAAATTCATAATTAGAACCTTTGTAAACATTTTTCATGATGATAATATCTGATTATAATTAAAATAATTGTAATTCAATTCAAGGGATCAAATTGTATATGTGAGAGCAAGGAGAGCTAGCATTGGATTTGTCTCCAACTAGCCAACTAAAGTTCAAACTAAAGTGAACTAAGTATTGAGCAGTTCTAGCTCCATTCCTCCTTTTACTTCTCTTTATTTATTCTATATGTACCCATGCTTTTGAAGCAATTGGTGGGCTTGTGATTTTTGACATGCGCGAGCTATGTCAAATTTTGTACTCCAGCACCTATTTGATGCAATAAAAGACTGAATTCCTCCATTTACAATTGAATTGAAGTGTGTCACATGATTTCATTGGTATGTTAAGTGAATATTTTATTTCCTTTGCATGTTTATGAATCTTAAACACCTCCATTAATATTTTTGAAGCTTTCACAAATCATATTAAGTGTAATTTTAGTTTGTTAGTTAGTTTGGAAGTGGAAAGACCCAGATCTTCCCTCCCATCCTTTGTAATAGATTGTGCATGCCTTTTGTGAGTGTGAAATTCAATCAAGAAAGCAAATGAAGTGAATTTTTAGGTCTTGAAGAGTCAAATAGTGTGTCTTGTGCAGTCATAGGTCTAGAAAAATTTGGTGCATCACCTATTTTTTACATGTTTTCTGTTAGTTTATGTCATTTCTATCCCTCATCCCAAGAAAAATAATTAGTTCAATTAATTAATCCATGGAACCAACCCTCTCTAGAGGTTCTTCTCAACATTGATCCACCCACACTCAGAGAAGATCCCATTGTATCAACCAAAGAGAAGGATTGCTTGCACTTCTTCAAATCAGTGGTGCTCTTCAAAATGATAAAAAATTGTTTGTTATAAATTCTAAAAAACACCCTAAGTTGAAGAGTGAAATCAAAGCTTTTCTTCAGCCAATACAATGGCATCTTCTCATATTTTGGGTGACTCAAGTTAAAATGAACCTCTAGAGAGGGCTGGTTCCCTAGATCAATCACCTAAACTAATTTCTTGTTGGGGATAAAGGATAAAATTAACATAAACTCACAAAAAATGGAAAGGAAGGTGATACACCAATGTTTATGACACTTATTATTGCAAAAGACACACTATTAGACCCTTCAAGACCTGCAAATATCACTTCATTTTCTCTTTGATTGACTTTCACACAAGAATTTCACAAAAGGCATGAACTAACTATTAATCCAGCATGTGAGGGAAGATCGAGGTATCTTCCACTTTTAATCTAATTAACAAGATACACTTACACATAAAATTACATGTGAAAGCTTTAAAACAACTTTATAGGGGTGATAAGATTCATAAACATGTAAAGGAAACAAGACATTCACTTAATCACATGAATGAAATCATATAACACACTTCAATTTAGCTTACAAATGAAGGAATTCAATCTTTTATTGCATAAAATAGGTGCTATATTACAAAATATGGAATATCCTAGGCATGAAAAAATCATAATCCTCCCCCTAATGATCAAAAGCATGGGTACATATTGTAAAAAGAATGGAAAATTAAGAAGAAGATACGTGGAATTAGAACTTCTCTACACTTCAATTTTCTCCAGCTATCCCTAGTTCACCTCATTTTTATTCTTAGAACTCAAGAGTGACTCAAATCCCTCTCTTAAATGGAACACTTCAAATTTGATTTTGAAGCTTCAATTAGAGACTAGTTAGAGACAAAATCTAATTCTAGCTCTCAAATGCATAATTAGATCCTTGTAATTAAATTTCAAATATTTAATAATAATCATACAATTATTACTATCATGCATATGGTTTACAAAGGGGAAAAAATCACGAGTTTTCATGACATAATATCATTTTTTGAACTTTTTCAACCTCCTTTTGGCAAGAATTATGGAAATCATATCCCTTCCTAGAAAAAATTAAGGAAATGATTTTGTCTTCTTTTGATTTTGGTGCATACATAAGGTAATTATTTATTCAATTGACTTGGAAAAATATTATCCACCTCACCATGTTGAAATGTTTTATAATAATTAAAATCATGACTAAAACACCATCTAAGTGGGCATCGACAAAGTTGATTAAAAGGTTTTAAACAAAAAGTGGTTTTAACCATGGTTAAAGTACACTTGGTCAACCTAATGAATAAGGTTAAAACCCTAAAACATACTTTCATTTTGCATTTGGCATTTGGGTGGAGGTGTTGTTTGGTGAAACCCATGCATTTTTTGTGTGGCTGCCATTTTTATGAGCTAGAGCTCTAGTTTTTGTTGTTGGAGCATGTCATTTCTCCTTCTCTTGCTTGGTATCCATTATCTTCATTGTTGTAGCATGCCATTTTTATCGATTCAATGTATTTATTTCAAGCTCGACCCTTATTGTGAGTTGTTCCTCCTTTAAGCTCTATGTTCGAGCTAGCATTGGTTTTCTCAGCTTGGTGTATTTTTCTCCAACTCAATCGTGATTTCTTTTTCTATTTGGAGGGATCGAGTTATTGTTTCCTCTAACTCAATCACAATTTCTTTCAATTCTCGAGTGTGATCTCTTCTAGCTCAACCCCGGTGTTTTCTCTACTCGAGCTCTATTGTGTGGGTTTGAGTTGTGGTTTCTTGAGCTTCTTGTGTTGAAAACCATTTAGTAGCATGCCAT
Organism: Taxus wallichiana var. yunnanensis; assembly: GCA_018340775.1. Taxonomy (NCBI): domain Eukaryota; kingdom Viridiplantae; phylum Streptophyta; class Pinopsida; order Cupressales; family Taxaceae; genus Taxus; species Taxus wallichiana. Next base: position 560,909,337 of record CM031240.1, read on the forward strand.
AATTTCTTAGTTTGAGATGTGCATACTTCTACCATCTTGAGCGTGCATCTTTGAGCTTGGCCATGATTAAAATGCAAGTATTTGTTTCAATTTCTAGCTAATTGAAATTTGAAATTTTTTGAGGTTTTGAAATTTTTCGACCGGATCTTTTTATTTAATGGCTACAACTTTTATCTAGATATGAAACTTGCATTTCTAGAAACTTGTACTCTTTACAAAATGTATGGCCATGATGAGGGTTTGTGCTATGAAACTCTGTATTTTTTTTATGTTGTATGATAAAAATAGGTTTATGGTGGCATGGAATATGCATTTTCTCCTTTGTTAGAAGAAAAATTGTATCTTCACATTTTTCCTTTTCATGGGGAAAACTATGTTGTTCCTCATACCGATAGAACCCTACACTCTATTTTTTCCTTATTGCATATTAATATAAGAATGGAAATAAGAAACTTTATTGTTCATCATGCTCTAAACTCTATTTCCTTTCATTTTTATTATCTGGAATGTGATGTTCCATCTTTCGTTGCAACAACTTGTTCATTATGCTTGTAAAATCTGAATTAGTACTCTCAAATGATGCATACACAACTGGAAAATGCATGATAATTAATTTTGATATGTATTTTGTTTGTTGACATTTTGATGTAATAATTTGTATGCAAAAACTGTTAAAGGGAGATTGTAATCATTTTATATATTTTTTCCTTTTGATGCATTATTTAAGAGTGCTAAAACAAAAATATTTCTTCTTTCAGTACTTTCTTTTCTAATAATCCTTAATTAATGAAAGAATGTATGGGAAACTTAACATTCTTTCATTGAGTTATATATTATTTCTTTGCATAGTTATATCCCAAGGATTGTGTGGGAAACTTATACGAAACTTTCTTATGAATATAAATAATTACTTTATGTAGTGAGTTGTCTATTGTTTCTTTTACATTGTTACTAATTGCATAACTAAATGAATTTCTGAAAACTCAAATGTTTAATACACTTGTATATAATCATAAGTGAATTTATAATAAACTATTTATACCTTTCGATCATCCAAAACTCAAAAAACTATATATTAAATGAAGATAATGGGCATCCTAAAGTTGTAAGTTACCACATAAAAACTATGTACAAGATCAACTTATCTCTAGAAACAATTCTTCAAATGGATCCCATTGATTAGTATTGGGATCTCTCCACCATCCATCCTGGCAAGTTGTAAGGAATTTTGAGGCTTACAATTGACAAACATGTAGAGTACACGCCATAAAGTGTCAAATTTTGTGTCACCTCCTGGTTTAGCTCTATCCTCATCCCACTTGAGTACTAGATCACCTTCATTGAATCTCCTTGAAGTGGTCTTCTTATCAAAAGTCTTTTTCAATTGTTCTTGGTTCATCTCCATGGATCTCATTTCATGATTTATCATTTCTTCAAGCTCCATAAGCTGAGCATACCTCACCTCCATAGGTTCATTATCCATTAACTCCACTTGGTGCATTAATTTCAAATCTAGAAGCTTCTATGAAATAGGGATCTTGGCTTCAAGGCCATACACAAGCTTGAATGGAGAGTTGGCAATGGACCTTTTATATGTGATCCTATCATCCCATAGAGCTGCTTTCAATTTGGTATGTCATGCTCTTTGGTTCTCATCAATAGTCCTCCTAATAATCCTCAAGAGATTCTTATTAGTGGATTCAATAAGGAAATTTCCTTGTGGATAGTAATTGGTGGAAGTTCCAAGAAAAAATCCATTCTCCCATAAAGAAATATTTCGCCTACGAAATCTTTAGCATTATCTAAAATAATGGTTGAGGGAACACCAAATATTGTTAACAAACCTTCATAGAAATATAAAACACTTGACTCATTTTCTTCCTTCAAGGCCATCACTTTTGTCCACCTTGTAAAGTAATCCATTACAATAAGGATCCATCTGTGACCCAAGATTGAAGGTGGGTTAATGAGGCCTATGAAGTCCAATCCCCATTGGACAAAGGGTTGATCAACTGAAATTGGTTGAAGAGGTAAGGAAACAAGCTTCTCCTTTCTTGTAAAAATGCACATTTTTGACATTTCCTTACCCATGCATGGAAATATTTGAATATATTTGGCCAATATCATCTAACCTCATGATTTTAAGGGTCATTTTTCTCAGAAAATTTTCCTTTGTTTAGAAAATATATTGGTTAGTGCTAACATTATTGGGTTATTGCTTATATTCGTATATAGATAAATTGTTAGTGGTGTTATAACAACCCACTTTGAAATAGGGATTGGAGTGGTTGTAGGTTTGTTTATAGATTTCCTAAATAATAGGAGAGAAGACTCCTATATATGTGGTGAGCTTCCTATTGCAATAGTGTGTCGAATGAATTGAATCTATTATTGTGTTTATTTTTTTATCAGCAAAGCTCGCCAAATTCAAGATTTGGTATGCAAGTGATATTATCTTTGTGCCTACGATGGATGTTTAGTGTACTAGTAAGGGGCAACCGTCTAATTTTGCGGTGCTCAGTTGATGGTAATTTTATTTCTTAGATTTTCAAATGTATGTCGATCAACATTTCCTTTGGCGATATGACATCAATCTAGGTGGCTCCAAAATCTACGTCCACATTTTCTTGAATTTTTTCATCTATTGAAGGACACAATTCGGTGGAAGTATGTGGAGTCTTGACCATGAATCTACATATTTTTCATGTTCTTAGTTTCTACTGTCACACCTAAATATGTCTCGGCTTCCAATAGCTACATCAATGGATTCATAGCATGGAGCCTACTCGGTAATTCCACGTCAAACCGCCATGAGAAAATGGTGTTCTACTCGTCGCGGTAATAGATCTATTTTTAAGGATATAATATATTCTTTTTCGATTCCTTCATTTTGAAGGTTTTTGTTTATTTATTTGGTCAAAATAGTTTGATCTAAGAGTCCATGGTTTACATGTCCATTTAAAAGTGGGTTGAGTTATAAGTATAGTCAATAGTTTGTGAACTTAAATGTTCGGTGTTGTTTAAAAAGAAAAAGAAAGTGTAGTGGTAAGTTATTATAATTTTATATTTGGGAGTATTAAAATTTTAGTCATTATTTTATGTCAAAGTCATAAGATCAATTTTCTGTAATTTTTTTATTATCATCTATAATCAAATGTGTCAAAGTTAAGTGTTGTGTAATTAATTTTTCTTTGTGAATTCCTAGTCAATAAATCATAAGTTGTTATTTGTTACATTGAGTGTCATTGTTAAAATTGTCTAGTCATATAGTATCATCATCCATAAAAATTCAAGATTTGAAAAATTGTAAAATAAAAAAAAATTTATGAACGCATTTTCGGTGTTATCCGATGTCGAAAAATAAAAATTTCACATTTTGGGGGGGAATAATAAACAATGTAGAAATAATTGAGTGACATGATCACATTCCACTAAGGTAGAAGAGTTATTAATTAGAGGATGGAGGCAATAAAGGCGGGAAGACAATCTACATCCTTGAATTCATCATCACTACCTCGAGGCCGCAAACTTATTTAATGACACCTTTTATTTTGTGTGTGATGAATAAGAACAGATGAGCATCCGTTTTCTTGTGTGCAATACAATATTTTTGTTTTTCCCCTGTTATGTTGACGATGTGGATATTTGCACCATTAATACTATTGTAGGAAGTGTTCTTGATCAGATTGAATTGATGGTTGATGTGAATTAGTTGAACGGTCCCAATTCATGTATTCACCTAAATAGGTTGATCGATCCCTATTCATGGATGATGTATTTTCCATACTCAGTGTTGAGGATCAAGACCATGCGCAGAATACGGGGTAACATGTTGTTTTGTTGAAGATGGTTTTCCCCATGTTCGCACTAAGGGGGGAATGTTAGGAAAATATATTGGTTAGTGCCAATGTTAATGGGTTATTACTTATTTTTATATAGGTAAATTGTTAGTGGTTTTATAACAACCCACCTAAAATAGAGATTGGAGCGGTTGTAGGTTTGTTTATAGATTTCGCAAATAATAGGAAATAAGACTCCTATTTATGTGGTGAGCTTCCTATTGTAATCGGTGTATCAAATGAATTAAATTTGTTATTGTGTTTATTTTTATCATCAAAGCTCTACCGAATTCATGATCCTTCACCTTGTCCATTATGAAATTCTTTAAGTATCCTTTTAACTTGTCTTGGTTTAATGCATCTCAAAATTACACCATTAATAATAACTTAAAAGGGAACTGATTGCAATCTAAAATACCTCCTTTTGGAGTTGTTTAAATTAGGGGATACATACCATTTTGAAAATACATTGCCATGTCTTAAAGCCAACTTGAAGAAGGCTGATTTTTAGCTTCATTTGGTTCAAGTTACAGAAATATGACAACCTCTTTGTTCTCTTGTAAATCTTGAGCCAAATATTCACACAAACCCTTTCCTCTTAACAATTTTTGACTACGATCCTAATGTCATACTCCATGACTCTTTTTATCCATCCTGCCCTCTTTTCACTTACATTCTTATTCAAAAAAACTCCTTAATGCTAGGGTGAGAAACCATTAAGTAGATCCTTTTGTTAGAGAGTAGATGCCTAAACTTTTAAGAGATTTGACAATAAAAAGGACATGCTTTTCAATGAATGAATACCATGTCTCATATTCCAACAAGCTCTGACTAAAAATTATTATTGTTTACTCCAAACCATCTTGGTTGTGTTGATTCAACATTCATGATATTGTATTAATGTTAGCATAGTCATATACTATAAAATCCTATAGAAAATCAAGATTGACAAGTTTAGGAGCTGAAGTAATGGCTTGTGTAATAGCTTCAAAGCTACTTACTCTTTTTTTAGTCCATGTAAAAGCCTGATTTTTCTTCAGCATATTGGTTTGTGGCCTTGATAATGAGGAAAAATGAGAAATATACCTCCGTATGAAGTGTTATCATTCTAAAGTGTACCTTTGATTTGGAAAAGCAATCTGACTTTGACTTCAGCTGGTATAATGGGATCTCCTCCAAGTTGTGGGTTCTTTGGACTGAGGAGAACCTCTAAAGTGGGATGGTTCCCTTGGTGAATCACCTAAAAATACTAAACCAATGAGGGTTAAGGGGTAGGAATGATTGGAAATTAATGAAAAGAAAACAAAAGGGTGATACACCAGATTTTAGGGACCTATGCTTGTACAAAAGCACACTTAATGAGTGATGGATTCACTACAAATACATTTTGACATGATTTTGCACTCACAAAAAGTGTTAAAACACACTTGGATGACCTACAAAACTTGTAAAATAGTTAAATGGAGTTGTTGAATGATTATTAGAATGCAAATTAATGAGATTATTCACTAAAACATGATGTAAATATGTTGTAATGGAATGCACAAAACTCACAATTAGAGGAAAATACAGTCTTTATTACTCAAGAAGGTTTACAAGTACAATGTTCTATATCACTAGTCTATAGAAATAATAGTAAGTCCACCTAATCTGTTGCACAAACAAGGTGTAAATACAAAATTTATACCCACAAGCTCCAAAAATAGCTCATGCTAAATTTAGTCTAATCGGGCCATTTGTTTTGAAAAAATCTAATAATAGCCCCCATACATGCACAATTTTAACTTCTTCAAATTAAATACTATAATAACAAGTCTAAAAATCAGTTGTATGGATCTCTAAGGCTAAAATTATTAGTGTGTGACTCTCATCCATCCTTTTTCAAAAATCCCCTTGGGTGGTCAAAGGCATGTCTATAGCCCCTTTGTGGAGATTAAGGTAATTTGAGGAAATTAAGGTAAAGCTTCACTTTGCTTTTTCCTCCATAGGCTATTTTTGTCTCTTGTGTAAAAGTGGTTTTCAAAAGGTTTATTTGTCATCTAGCACATGTATGGCTATTATGGGTGATAATTTAATTTGTTTTTACTTTGGATAAATCAATCTTCCCACATGAAAGGTTAAATGATTTTAAAACTAAAAATCCCCTCCTTGTGTGGGCATATGCATTGGAATGTATAGTTGGTCATTAGTCCTTTGATCTTGAGTCAATTTTAATCATGATTGACTACCTCATAGTTAACCACCTTGAATTAGGGGAAACCCTAAGATTTCATCATTTTCACTTGTGAGCTTTGAATGTTCCATAGAGGAAAGGAAGGAAGGTTTACTCTGCCAAAAATTGGCTACCATTTTTTTGATTGAAGCTCGGTTCTATGCTATCCTTTGTTTATCTTCCATTATTCTATCTCATTGTGGCCTCCATTTCAATGTTTATGTGTTTTGGTTATGCTCTAGTTATACGTTCATCGGGAGCTCGGCGTGGTTTAAGTGATCGTGCTTCATGGCCGATGCTTTTAACTTTTCCCATGGATCAAATTTGTACTATTTTTTCATTGTTTTGGCTGTTGTGTTATTACATTATTTGGCTATGACTTTATTATCTCCCCCTTTGTAGATATGGAACCCTCCATTTGACTTGACCTCTTTTTCTATGTTCTTGCATTCTCTAGATATTGAGCCCTATGGTTCACAATTTTTTAGGAGAAGCTCTATTCAGTCTTGAGCACACAACTCGTAACTCATGGCTTTTATATCTTGACTAGGCTACATCCTTCAAGATCAACTTTTATTACTTACCCATCTTGGTTTAAATGAGCTTGAATATTTCTTCCGTGTACTTTAGAGCTCTATCCCTTATAACTTGAATTGTTTTTGTGAATTTTGTGGGCTCGGTAGTGGTGTAGATGGCTCAACTCGGATATCTACATTATGAGCCCACCTTTCAAGAGCTAGGCCATTGAGTGTAATGCTTATTCTCACCGGTCACGGGATTGGCTACAGTGATTTCACTAGCCAATGAGTGGCACCGAGACACTAATTTTTTTCACTTTCCTTAGAGGAATAAGATACTTAAGCAATCCCAGACTACGCCTTCAATCCATCTTCATCCACCACCCATTCCCAATGCATCTCCAACTTATGCACAAGTGAACCCTTCCAACACCTTTCACAGCTGCCCATACAACTGCTCCAGAAGACCACTCGCCGAATACCATGGCTGCCCATACAACCACCGGGAGCTCTTAATATGCCTTCTTAGTTCACCTGAGGGAATGCACAACTCATGCCTCCATGACTCATCACTGAACCAGCTCTCTGACGACGCCACTGGCCGGCTCACTGTCGAACACCCAACTATTCTACACAATGCCACTAAGGAACATCACATGCACCTTTCTGTCATCCATCCATGAGTCTGCCTGAGTTGCCACACCGGTCACCTATGCATGCACCGACGGGGGAAGTCCTCCTCGTGAGTCCTTCCGGGTGTGAGCCTCTACTCACCCCGACCTGCTGACTATTCTGTCACCCAAGTCCAACACCACCAAAGATCCCTGCGGGGAGCACTGCAAGCTTGCCATCTTTGTAGACCGCATCACATGTGGGTGAGGTACTCTTCTTCCCTCGGCTCAATCCAACCTCTGATCTCACCCCGATGCCATGGCCACTGACATCGCCATGCCTACTCTTTGAGACAGCCATCTACGTTCGGACCGCATAAGCTCCTACTTGAGTCTTCTACTTTAGTTGTCAGCTCACCACACTGTAACCATATCCATGATGTCCTTGACTCAGCCCACCATGTCATGCATCACCATGTGAACCATTCTTTGTCCACTTTAATGAGTCTCAACCACTGCTTCTACATCCATGCTTCCACCGTGCCTCGATACATCTATGTGAGCACTCAACTCATCTATGCTATTTAACCTCACGAAAGGTTGAGGAGATCACCACACTTGTCTCACTCTCGTCGAGTTACTTCTCCTCTGTTTTGACCCTCGGATCCCAGTCTCACTCCATCATGCCTCTTGGCTACTTCCCACATGAACTCTACTTCTAAGGACGTTGCCACCTCAAAGGTCTCCCCAAGTCCACTGTCACTTAACTCTAGAGTCCCACTGCTGATCCACGATGCACATCTCTACATGGACATACTCCGCAAGGGTAGAGTATATCTCCAAGGTCTCCTAAACACCCCATCCTCTGAATGTCCAAGTGCACCAAGTGTTCCATGCTCCACTTGGTGTGGGTGTGAGTTCACCACGTTGGTCTTAATGTCTGCCATGCTCATCTGGCTCATTAGGCTTGCACTGCACTCTCAATGCAAGGCCTCTATCGTGCAAGGTCTTCATGCTCAAACCAACTCACTCTGCCACTACATTGCTCTCATGAGTTGCCTAACTCACTCTGCATACATTGGGTAAGTTCTTTGCTCCAAGACACCCTGCACTGTTCCTAAGTGCAACCAAATTTTCTCACCAACCCACCTCGGCTAACCTTGATTCTGAGACATCCTTAGGCTCACAAAGCATGGTCCTTTCAATCCCCCATGCACAACTCTTTCTCACTAGCCAACCCTCAAGAGTTGCATTGGTGCGCCACCGGGAACTTCCGGGAGGTCACCCATTTTATGCCTACGCGCTTAACTCACCCAACTCACCCAAATCTTCTATAGGCCAATGCATGTGAGGTCGTCAACCCCAAAGCATGCGAGGCCAACCATTTTCCTTGGTTGGGAGTCCCTCTGGCTCCCTGGATAGCGCCTCGTGCACTACCCTACTCGGATGGGGTCTGCCCATCCTGGGGGAGGTGGTCACTCTATGAGCATGGAGATGCCCCCTTATATTCTCCCCCACTCAAAGTGGTGATGCCCATGGCGCCATTGCTAGACTTCGCAAGCCTGCGCAAAGGATACCAGTGTTCACAACACTGGGACAAAATGTAAATGCACTACTCACATGCAAATACACAAGGAACACATCGGTCACGCTGACATAACACAACTTAGTCTCTTCAACATCTCACTGTGCTAACTCCCTGTGCTTAGGAAAAAAGTGCCAAATCACTCAACACTTCTACCATTGTAGCTCCCTTCCACTGAACTACACTTCACCAAACATCCAACACAATGTCTGATGGGATACCCCTTCTGCAATTCCTACCAACTCTTAGGAATTTTGCATGATGTACAAGCTGCCCTGCTAAGCTCTGAGCCCTTCCTGCACAACATTCACTGCATAACTGGAGAACCGCCAACAACCTCCACGCTGATTGACGAACCACTGCAAGGTTTCACTGCCACTGGAACTGGTCACACCATGCTTCCACACGCAACATGAAATTCTCCACCTGATCTGGGGGCCTACTTCACCACAATTTCACCACAATGCTGCCCTTGTTCAACACTTCTACCAACACCATACCACCATTGTGCCTCTGATGTTGATCTTCTGGAAAACTCTTCACCAGGAATACCTCATTTCACTGCAACCTGACTGATCTACTCACCACCATTTTCAACCAACCAGCACTTCCGAAAATGCAACGCTTGCTTTACTCTGGAAATGTAGCCACTGCCACTATTGCCAACCTAAAATTACGAGGTTTTGCAAAATCACCACACTGATTCTGCCAAGGGAGAGCCACTTTTTCCACTTCATGGCTCGAGTATCAACTTGATATCACTTCACAAACACTGTAATTCAGCCGTTCTCAATGTACAAGTTCTGTCAACAACTTCTGAGGAGTCGTCGCGCTACTCAGTGCTTACACACCTACCGAGTTTTCGAGTTACTCTGCCTCTGCACCTGAACTCTACCAAGTGTTATCCCTTCACTCTTCACTGCTTGGAGTTAGTTCTGCACCAGCCTTCACATGAACTATCCACCTCAGTGACGTTACCCAGCCCACACTGTATGCATCCCTGCCACCTCCTCCACATCTGAGTTCTGATCAACACTGGCCTTCTTCTCCCACAAAGTCTCTAGCAACCTGCACTGGCTTACTTGCATTGCACAAGTGCCAACTCTTGACACCTGCATGGGTCTAAAATACCCTTATCACCAAATGCCATGCCGACCACGTCGCAACTACATGACTCCTTCCTCATCAACCCCTTTGGTCTACCTCTGAGAAAGTTCACTGGCTTCATTCATTCCACTATGACATCAATAAGGCTCAACTTAGCCTTGATACTTTACTGGATCACTCTGGCCTGACACTACCCTCTGGCCTACACTAGTCTTCTTCTTACATGGAACATAACTACTCCTCTTGATCCAGTTGCGTTGGTGTCCCGCCTTCCGATCTCTAACATCGTTGATTGCCAATCTTCACAAGACTCAACTCCTAATCCAATTTGTACAACAACCAACTCCCGTAAACATGCACAACTCTACTCAGCCACACATTACGTTGGGCACTTCAACCTAACACTGCTTCACAAGCACACACCAGTCTACTTCTGCTCTGCCCAACCATGTTGGTGTCCCACCCATCCGATCACCAACGATGTTGATTGCATTGGCTCCCTAGTCTACCAACTCGTTCTTCAATCAACATCCCACACGCTGAAGTTGAGAGCTCTTTCGCCAACTACTCACGCTGGTTTACACTCTGTTCCCAACTCCAACACCGATGCTTGTTGTCACTCTACATACCAGAGAGAGCATCACCTCAAATGCTCGATATCAGCTGTCACGCTGAGTATCAAAGAGAGCAATCCACATCCAAAAGCTCTGATACCAGCTATCACGGGGCTAGCTACGCAGTGGATTTCACTAGCCAATGTGCAGCACTAAGACACTACTTTTTCACTTGCCTTAGAGGAACAAGCTACTCCAGCAGTCCCAGACTATGCCTTCAATCCATCTTCATCCACCACCCATTCCCAATACATCTCCAACTTATGCACAAGTGAACCCTTCCAACACCTTTCATAGCTGCCCATACAACTACTCTAGAAGACCACTCACGAATACCATGGCTGCCCATACAACCACCGGGAGCTCTTAATATGCCTTCTTAGTTCACCTAAGGGAATGCATAACTCATGCCTCCATGACCCATCGAACCAAATCTACGATGCCACCGGCTCACTATCGAACACCCAACTATTCTGCACAATGCCGCTAAGGAACATCACATGCACCTTTCTGTCATCCATCCATGAGTCTACCTGAGTTTCCATGCCGGTCACCTATGTGTGCACCAGTGGGGGAAGTCCTCCTCGTGAGTCCTTCCCAGGTGTGAGCCTCTACTCACCCAAACCCCGCTGTTGTTCTATCACCCAACTCTAACACCACCAAAGATCCCCTGCGGGGGAGGCTGCAAGCTCTCCATCTTTGTAGACCGCATCACATGTGGGTGAGGTACTCTTCTTCCCTCGGCTTGATCCAACCTCTGATCTTTCCCCGATGCCATGGCCACTGACATCACCGTGCCTACTCTTTGAGACACCCATCCAGCGTCCAGACCGCATTGACTCCTACTCGAGTCTTCTGCCTTAGTTGTCAACTCACCACACTGTAACCATAACCATGATGTCCTTGACTTAGCCCACCATGTTGTGCATCACCATGTGAACCATCCTCTGTCCACTTCAATGAGTCTCAGCCACTACTTCTACACCCACTCCACATCCACGCTTCCACTGCGCCTCCGATACATCTATGTGAGCACTCAACTCATCTATGTTGTTTAACCTCTGCAAGGTTGAGGAGCTCACCACACTTGGCTCGCTTACGTCGAGTTACTTCTCCTCTGTTTCAACCTCTAGATCCCAGTCTCACTCCATCACGCCTCTTGGCTGCTTCCCACATGAACTCTGCTTCTAAGGACGTTGCCACCTCAAAGGTCTCCCCAAGTCCACTGTCACTTAACTCTAGAGTCCCACTATTGATCCACGATGCACATCTCTGCATGGACATACTGCACAAGGGTAGAGTATATTTCAAGGTCTTCTAAACACCCCATCCTCTGAATGTCCAAGTGCACCAAGTGTTCCACGCTCCACTTGGTGTGGGTGTGAGTTCACCACGTTGGTCTTAATGTCTGCCATGCTCATCTGGCTCATTAGGCTTGCGCTACACTCTCAACGCAAGGCCTCTATCGTGCAAGGTCTTCATGCTCAAACCAACTCGCTCTGCCACTGCATTTCTCTCATGAGTTGCCCAACTCGCTCCACGTACATTGGGTAAGTTCTTCACTCCAAGACACCTTGCACTGTTCCTAAGTGCAACCAACTTTTCTCACCAACCCACCTCAGCTAACCTTGATTCTAAGACATCCTTGGGCTCACAAGCATGGTCCTTTCAATCCCCCATGCACAACTCTTTCTCACTAGCCAGCCCTCAAGAGTTGCATTGGTGCGCCACTGGGAACTTCCCAGGAGGTCACCCATTTTATGCCTGCACACTTAACTCACCCAACTCACCCAGATATTCTGTAGGCCCATGCATGTGAAGTTTTCAACCCAAATACATGTGAGGCCAACCGTTTGCCTCAGTTGGGAGCCCCCTGCGGCTCCCTAGATAGCGCTTCATGCACTACCCTGCTTGGATGGGGTCTGCCCATCCTGGGGGAGGCGGTCGCTCTATGAGCATGGAGACACGCCCCCCTTATAGTCACCTTGACATATCTCATTAGAGGTATGTGCCCTTTTTAACTCGAGCTCATGGGTTTTATGCCTACATTGGATTTTTGGATAAATTTCTAACTCATTTGTGGGGTGTGCCTTTTTATGAACTCAATGCCTACTCCATGCCTTGGCCATATACGAGCCCTCGAGTTTGTTGCAGATCTAAAACTTGTGATAATTTTATAGCATGGTTTTGTTGATTATTTGATGTCTCACCATGTTGACCGGTCTGCTATTAAAAGGAAATTCTTTTCATTTATATTCTTGTGTTGGTAACTTGATTTTTATGGCTTTGATCTTCTTTATGTGACATAATGGGTTTGCACTTTGTTAGTGAGTGAGAATGATCACAATAACCTTGTCATTTTCAACTCATCACTCTTTTCCTTATGTTTAGCATTGACTTATTTTTTTACTCGTGATTTCTTTATGTTCTTGGCTCATCTCGTGCTTTGCAATGTTTTTTTCCTATGGTATTGTGCTCTATTTTTTTTACTTCACACCTATCCGGTACTCGAGTTCACCATTTCACCTCTATTAGGCTGCTCTATTTTGATATTTTCTCATCTTAATAACTTAACTCATTGATTCCTTAGACTTTGCACTTAGGCATTTTTTCGTGTGGTGGGCGAGGTGAAATTTCAATATTTATCCATGTCGTGTATCAATTTGTGGCTCTACATTATTTGATTTGGGTGTCGTAGTTTTGGCCGCTTGTATAACTTGAATACATATCCATTTTTTTCATTTTAATATGATTGAGGAGCATCAAGAGAATAAAATTTCATAGGTATACAGGTTTATTTTAGTATGTTTGCTATAATAAGACCAAGTGACTTTCGTTAGATAAGTCAATGTAAAGAGAAAAGTATTCATGCTTGTAAATATGAACTCATAAGTGTGCTAGAGGTGGAAATTAGTTTTTTTAATAAATAATTAAGGATTATCATGATGTGTAGTGAGTATTCATAATAATTCGAATGAGTGGGGTCATGAATGAATAATGGAGAGACACTTTGGTGTTGCAAGTTAATTTTGTGTAAGTTTTTCTTGTCTAGTTGTCTTTTGAATACATTATATGTTGAGAAACCTACCCGGACCGAATGCTAGTAATGTAATAGTCAACCTAGGAAGGGTTTTGGAGGACTATGAAAGCATGAGTATATTAAGTGAGGTATGATTAGGCCCCATAATTTTTATAGCTCTTAGAAGTTAGAAATTTACCGTGTAGACCTAGTTTTTAGCCCTCGGGCCCTAATTAGGGAAAAACATAACTATTTTTCTAACTATAAAAATATATGAAATTTCATGAGCATCTCAGCCCATATGAAATATAGAAGACTACCAAATTTAAAATTGTAATTCACACATGTGGAGAATTTATATGCGGTTTGCAGTCAAACTATACTGAGGACAATTCAAAGGAGGAATTAAGGTGCATGAGTGGTCAAATCTTGAGTCAAGCCACCAAAATTGATAGACACCCTCTTTACATCATTATTAAGGTGTATCCATCAAGCCTCGGTTGTGATCATAGCCCTAAGTGTTTGTTGTTATAGCTAAGGGCGAGAAAAGGCCCAAGCTTGCATGTTATGTTATAAAGGAGGTGTGATTTCTAACAAAGGAAAAAGGTATGAAATTTAGTAACATTAAATAAATCCATAAAGGGTCCTAAATGTGTCATTTAGTTACATTGTTTTTCAGGGAATATGAATATATAAGGGCATTTTTGTGTTGAGAGGGTTATAAGGCTACTAGGTCTTAAAAAAGAAATATATGCTAAACCAAGTGTATGATTGCATGAAGGGTCTAAACACCTTGTGTTGGACATGATGAAGTGTTTTAGGAGTGTTGAGAGTCAATCATGAACCTACTTGTTATTTTGAGCACCTAGATCAAGAGGCCTACCTAGGTATAGTCTTACATTAGAAAGGATATTCTTGTTTAATGATTGATAAAAGATCGAGTGTGTGGGATGGTCAAATTAGGTCGGGAGGGTATGTTGGATGATAAAGGCTTATGAGAAAGGGAGCCATAATCAAAAACCAAGATATGGGTATCTCATGGTTTTCCCCTCATATAGATATTGGTATTCTTATGATTATGTGTTAGGTCTCAATGGACCTCAAGGGGTTTGGAGCATAGAAATGGTGCTATTGAACTTCAACAAAGGATATCCTTAGTGCAGGGGAAGTGTGAGTCAGTTCAAGCAATCTTAGAACTCTATTTCAAGAGGAAAGGTATCTATGAGGTAAGTGTTCATACAAGAAGTATATAGATAATTTTGATATATCCCCTGCATCATTTTGGTATCGAGTTGGATTGTTATGTTATAATTTGATATATTATAGACATTTATAGAATTTGGAATTGATTTATAGCTTGAAAGTGGTTTTTAGTATAGCAAAAGTTGAGAAGCCATTATTGTAATGAATCACGAGTCTAATATAAGAAGGAGTCATGGGAAATATGGATGATATGATGAAGGCACAAAAGAATATGGAATCTGAGATCAAAAGTCTAGGGTCAAGAATGACAAGCATAGAGGCAGTGTGTTCAGATATGGAGAAGTAAGCTAATGGATATGGTGATCATGGAATTGAAAATCATTGTTTGTAAGAAGAGTACTTCTATAACAAAAAAGATAAACCTCGGGAGCAGTCTACAAGAGAAGTCTATTCAGAACAAGATGTAAGACAAGAGGTAAGTGTTGCAATGTTATTATATATATTGGTAGCATAGAAAACATTTTCTCAGAGGAAATGGTTAGTAAATTTGGTTTAAAGAGGTTATTTCACCCTACACCTTATAGAGTTGCATGGGTTAGAAGGATCGTCATTTTATTATAAATGAGTAGTACATAGTTCCTTTCAAAATTGGGAGCTTGCATGATAAGGTGTTATGTGATGTGATGTAAATGGATGTGTGTCACCTAATCTTAGTCAGTCCATATAAATATGATAGAAAATTAGTGTATAATGGTAGTTTTGAATAATAAGTGTTTTCTAACAAAAAATGTAATAGAGCATGTGTTGGTACATTTGATGGATTAGGATGCAGGAAAAGAAAAGAGAAGCATGGTATTTGGCATAAACTAGTTTTTGGAGAAAGCTAAGAGTCAGGTGTAGGTGTTCTAAGGGAGAACTTGAAAAAAGAAGAAAATATAAGTGTCTCCTTGAAAGGAAAAGATGAAGATGAGGTTGATAGAAGAATGTAGCAATCGAGTCCAATGAAGTGGACAAAGAGACACAAGTCAAGGCTGATGAACAATCCCAAATGAGGTTTTGGAAGAACATGATGTTATTGAAAAGAAAGAGAGATGACCAAGAAGATCAATTAAGTCACAAAAGTGAAGGTCAAGTTACAAAAGAGTGATGATGAGGGAACATGGAATGAGATCCTAAAGGACCTCATGGAAGGTCATGAGAAATAGGATCATGAAGAAAAAGGGAATGAGAAGAAAATATAAGGTGTCATGGTCATAATAGAATCAAGAAAGTCTCTTGAAGACCAAGGAAGAGAAGAGGAAGGACAATTAGTCCTTATGCAAAGACAAAAACAAGAAGAATATAGATCAACAAGAGGAAATGAGGGAGAATTCAGAGAGATGGGTGATGATGTTCAAGGTAAACAATAGTGTCTTGATGAAATCACCATAAGTGATGAAGAACAATAGAGAAAATTAAAGGAACAAGATTTACAAACAAGCCTAGAAGAGACTACATGTGACAAACAAGTGAAGAACATAGATGGAGCAGCTAAGGAGGTGAGGAGCCTCGATTTTTGAAACTAATTATGTGTTAGAGTGTGTGAATGCATTTTGTAGAGGTAAGGTGTCAATATTGAACATGAATGGTCAAAGATTGAGTAAATCTAGTCAAAGATGGGACAAGGAAGTGTTCCTAGGAACCTCTAAAGGTCTTAAAATATCTTCTCAAGAGGCTAAAACATAAAAAATGAAGTACAATTGTAGTAAAGACATGATGGTGTCGAGAAAAATGAAGAGATTCAAATCAAACAATCATAAGGATTAATGCACAAGAGAAAGAAGCAAGGAGTGAATTTAAAGGGATGTTGCAGTTTATATGGTTATTGATGAATCAAAATAGGGTGTCAAGACACATGAGACTGTATATAGAACCGAGGAACAACAAAGAAATCCTAACACAAGCAATGAAACTAATAGAGAACTAGGTCATTTACCAACCACAACAAGAAGGTATAATTAAAGACTCTTTTGAGCATGTTCTTAGGTTTCAAGAAGAAGCCAAGGCAAGCGGATAGATTATAGTTAAGAAGAGCACTTAGATACTAGTCAAGGAGCATAAAGTCTTGGTGTACTAATGAAAACATGAAGTTATATGTGGAGAAATTCAAGCTTTTGACTAGTCATCACTAGCCTAAGGAGATCAATTTGAAGTCTAAGAGCTTGTGAAGTTGTAGACAAGGTATGCTTACAAGAAATCATGAGTATGGTTTTATATGACCACAAGGTTCAATATGTTAATATGGTTTCGTGGAGCCAATTTTTTTGTCAAGATGATGGTCATAGGAGTGAGAAAAGTATAAAGACTAGATAGGTTAGTAGATTGGGAAGTGACAATCCATCCAAATAAAATAAAACCAATTCAAGAAGAAAACATAATGAACTTTGAGATAAGTATTGAAAGTGATAAGGACAATCTCAAAAAAGGTATCTACAACAAAGATATTACAATGAAATGGTAAAGAAAATCATGAAAGAAAGAAAAATCAGACAGAGAACATGACTATGAACAAATTCAAGGCCATTAAGGAGAATAATGCCATAAATCAGATCAGGAAACCTTGTTTGAGAGTTCAAAATGTTGAAGTAATGACCATTCAAAGTCAAGAAATGGTTACCATCTTCAATAATGGGATAAATCATAAGGAGACTAGTCGAGTACAAGAGTAATTGATGAGAGGTATAGTACAATGAAGCTGGACCTAATACAAGGAAGAGCTAGGAATGCTATGAAAATAGAAGAAACAACAATCACTAAAGCACATGGAGACTATAAAAGGAAAGAGGTCTTAGGAAATAATTCATGCAACTCGTGGTATGGGAAGAAATTTGAGGAGGTATATGAACACTCTAAGCATAAGAAGGAGTAATTCAATATTGCGGACCTCCATTTCATTGTCAAAGTAAAGAAAGCTTATGAGGCAACCAAGTGTGAATAAGAATAGAGAATAGTGATTGTGGAGGTCAAAGAAGACACTTTATCCTAGGAATGTGATGTCAAATGTAGTCCTAGATGCTATGAATATAGGTAAATAAGAAGAAGATTGCGGGGTAGAGTTGGAATCTATGAAGAAGAAGATTGAACAAGAAAAAGGACAAGCGGGGAAGATAAAGTGTAGGAAGAAGAAATGCAAGGATGAGTTTAGAGTGGTGGTAGGGAGTCTGGAAACACTAGTAGGACAAAGAGGTGCAAACAAATGGAAAGGTACAATCAATAATAAGAAGAAACAATTTGAAGGCAAGGAGGAAGAAATTACAATGTTACATTGAGTAGGAGCTCAATTTCTTCTTGGTGGGTAATATGATGCAAGAGCATTAAGAGAATAAAATAACATAGGTATATAAGGTATATTTTAGTATGTTTGTTATAATAAGACCAAGTGACTTTTCTTAGACAAGTCAATGTAAAGAGAAAAGTAATTATGTTTGTAAAGATGAAGTCTAGGTGTGTTAGAGGTGGCAATTAGTTGTTTTAATGCCTAATTAAGGCTTATCATGATGTGTATTGAGTAGTCATAGGAGGTTGAATGAGTGGAGAGAAAGTCTTGGATGTAGTTTCATCCTATTCTAAGTTTAGATGTTGTTGAGCTCTCTAAGGAGTAGAATAACCATTCTTAGTTGACTAGTTAGGGATATAAGTAATCTATCATCGAGGATTAAGCATGGAATATGGAGGATTAAGATGTAATCAAGGTCATTAATGAATAATGGAGAGACACATTGGTGTTTCAGGTGAATTTTGTGTAAGTTTTTCTTGTCTAGTTGTCTTTTGAATACATTATATGTTGAGAAACCTACCTAGACGAATGCTAGTAATGTAACAATCAACCTAGGAAGGGTTTTGGAGGATCTGTGAAAGAATGAGTATATTAAGTGAGGTATGATTAGGCCCTCATAATTTTTATAGCTCTTGGAAGTTAGTAATTTACCATGTAGACCCAAATTTTAGCTCTAAGACCCTAACTAGGAAAATCATAACTATTTTTATAACCATAAAAATATCTAAAATTTCATGAGAATATTTTCCGAGATGAAATCTAGGAGTCTACCAAATTTAAAATTTTAATTCATAGGTGTGAAGAATTTATATGCAGTTTTGCGGGTCAGACTATACAGGGAATGCAAAGGAGGAATTAAGGTGCATGGGTGGTCAAATCTTTGATTCAAGCCACCAAACTTGCTACACACCCTCTCTACATCATTCTTAAGGTGGATATATTAAGCCGCATGTGTGATCATAGACCACAAGTGCTTATTGCTATTATAGCGAGGGAAGAATAGGCCTAATCTTGCATGTTAAGTTACAAATGAGGTATGATTTATATAACAAAGGAACAACAGGTATGAAATTTAGTAGCATTAGAGCACTCTATAGAGTGTCCCTAAATTTTGATTTAGTTGCATGGTTTTTAAGGAATATGAATATATAAGGGAATTTCGTGTTCATAGGGCTATAAGACTACTAGGCCTTAACAAGAGAACTATATGCTAAACCAAGAGTATGATTGCATAAAGGGTCTAAATACCTTGTGTTGGACATGATGAAGTGCTATATGATTTTGAGAGTGAATCATGAACCTAATTGTTCTTTTGAACACCTAGACCAAGAGGCCTACCTAGGTCTAGTCTTACATTGGTAAGGGTATATCTGTTTAGTGATTTTCTAAAGGATCAGAGTGTGTGGGATGGTCAAAATAGGCCAGGAAGGGTATGTTGGATGATGGAGGCTTATGAACAAGGGAGTCATAATCAACAACCAAGGTATGGGTATCTCATGGTTTTCCCTTCATATAGATATTAGTATTCTTATGAGTATGTGTTAGATATCAATGGACCTCAAGGTGTTTGGAGCATAGAAATGGTGCTATTGAACTTCATAAAGGAGATCCTTAGTACAAGGGAAGTGTGAGTCAGTTCAAACAAGCCTTGGAATCTCTTTCAAGAGGACATGTATCTAGGAGGTAAGTGTTCATAAAAAAGTATATAGATAATTTTGATATATCCCCTACATCATACTTGACCATGGATGTGTGGATCTTGTTTACATGAGTTGAGATCATCTATTTTGGCTTACTTCAGAGATTTTTGCAATCATTCTTTAGATTTAAACACCTCTTCTTTTTCCAACATTAATTAAATCAATTAATCTGGTAAAGTGCCTCCTTTTCCATGTCATTTGTCTTTCTCATTCTAGATTTCTCGCTTCAAGAAAAGAGGATATCTCATTCACCCATGAGAACTATGAGATATGGCCATTGCTTTCTGTTTGTCTTTCTTCACTAGTGTTTGCATGCAAATATGGTAATGTTTAATAAGAAGTGTCAGTCTCATTAGATGCAGAGGAGCAGTTCTGAAAGAACTCACTGTACATTCAATCTATCTTAGTATAGTGTCATGGTTGATTGTCAGAGGATAAATTATATTTGTTGTAGTTAAAAGTGAATCTAGAAAAGAATTGTTCTTTCTTCCTCTTTTGGAAGGAACCCCTAAATACTTTGCATTATCTATCTCTTTTTAATATCTTTGAAGCACCAACATCTCATCTTCATGTAACTTGATGTACCTCTCTCATATGTTAAGACTTGTTTTAAGTCCTGGGTTTTCTTCTATTTTCAATATGGCCACCTCTCATTCTATATAGCTTTGTTTTTAAGTAACATATCACATATTTTTCCATTATAGTTCCTCTTGTTGCATTAATATAGAGGTACCATGCACTTCATGATTTTTAGCTTATGCTTTTTCTAAAATATCCATTTTAAATGCCATGGTTATTTTTTTGAATCTTTGAAAATCTCATTTGAATATGGTAGAAAACTGTATATACTTAGTTTTCTACGGAAAACTATGGAGGCTTGTATCTTCTATTACTATACATTTTAAAATATTGAGGTTGTAAATAAATCATACTCATATTTTCCTTTTATGACTACAAGCTTTTATAATTTCCATGTAAAATTCTTTCCTTGAAATCCGATGTGTTTAACTAGTAGAAACATGTTGATTCCTTTTAAATGGATGTAATTATTGTTATATTTTGAATAAAAATTTTAGTAATATGATCATATTCATAAAATTGGAAAATATGAAAATAATTTATTCCTTTATAATTGAACCTGGAAATCTGTATATGCCTCTAAAAGATTGTATTATTTTTCCGGTTGTATCTCAATGAGAGGATCACTATGCTTCAAATTTACAATAGCATTCCTTGGTTAAAAAATTATTCTAGATTCCTTTAACATGGCTGTAATTCTCATTATTACATCTTGAACCCATGGATATTAGATCTCGAGATGCAAATTTTGTCATTTCAATGCTTTGAGAACCATTGAAAATATAAAATCTATTTTGTCAACTTCATACTCAATGAATATGTAGCATCCTTTAGAAAATATAACATTTTGCATACTTTTGAGCTTGTTATTGATATTTCATGATAATTTGCAACTACTTTTTCAGATCTAAAATATTTATTTGATGGTATCTCATGTACTTGGTTCACAATTAGCATTACCAATTGTAATATTTAGTTTTTTTCTTTCCTACTCATTTTGAAACATGAAAAGCTTCCTTTAATCTGATTATGATCCTTTCCTTAGAATGTTGTGATCTTAACAAATACCCCATATTTGTAATTTATTATTGTAACATTCCATCCTATATATATATACTTGTGTGACAAATTTGTAAGTCCATAGCCTTCTTTCTTTTCCTTTTATGAGTTGAAATTTGATACATGCAAATAAGATTATCCCTTCTAGAAATGTATCTTTGTATCTCTATTGAGTTTATCTGAATTGGAATACTTTGCTACATTTTCATGAATGTATGGTAATATTTACAAGTTGTATGATTGTTCTAAGAATTTGTAAAAACTGGAAATATAAGCTTTTATGTTTACAACACTATTTCTTCCCCTTATTTAGATGATGATGTTTATACATATGAAACTAGTAACATGAGAAATTAGAGACCTCGAGATCTAAATTTTCTTTATTTTTCCTTTTCAAGTACCATGAAGTAGTAGTTTGGATCAATCTGGAATGTCTTGGGATAGCCTTCAACTTGTGCAATGATGGGTTCCTTATTTCTCACGTTATCAACTTTATATTTATATGTATTTCCTTTCTTTTGATAGCCATATCCCATAGCTTGTGTGCGATCATCATATTTTTTCTTATGAATGAATTAAAATTATTTAATGTGATAATTTGTACATGTTTTCTTTGTATTTATTTTCATTAAAATAATGTCAAATGAAACTTTTGTAACTCAACACGCTAAGTTATTTTTGTTAAATCATAAGGTAATGAATTAAGTGTACCTTGATCTAATCACCTAAATACAAATAAACACAATTGTTGCAAACTTTTTTTAATCCTAACTCTATAAATCAACAAATCAATATGTTGCTTCCGATGTAATTTCTTGTATATACCATCCTTTGCACTTTCATCAAGGTCTTACAATAGTCTTGAGTGTCTTTTGTATGGTTTTTTTGAAGACGACATCTCAGAGGGGAAATATATATGAGACATTACATCCTGAAACAACACATAAAGTTTTTGGTTTGCTTGCATGACATTCCCAAAACTGTCGAAAACTAAGAAAAAATGAAAATTTTGTTCCCCCTTCCGATGATTGATAAAAAAAGGTTAACATATTTGGTGAATTTTCTGACTTGGTTTCCCTCTTGACCGTTAGAACCCCTAAAAATGATATTTTCCAACCATGAAGGAAATCTCAAAACTTATACCTAGTTTGATCATGCCTTCCCAAGGCTGAATAATACGATAAAGACTAAAAATCCTCCACTAAAACTAAAAATAACAACATAAACATGTGCACAATTATACTTGGAGTAAATATAAAATCCTACAAGGCATGCCATTTAAGATGGAAGCCATTTATTGAAAGAAGGAAATGTAGAGATGTGTATAAAACACTTAGAGGAAAGCATGGGAAACTAATATACAATGTCAACTTATCTTGTTTAGAAACAATGCTTTAGATGGATCCTATTGACTGGGATTGGAAGCTCTTCTCATCCATTCTTACAAGATGGAAATAATTATGAGGCTTACATCTAATGATGATGTAAGGTCTGCTCCACAATGAATAAAACTTTGTGTGAGAACCTAGTTTTCTCTATCTTCATCCCATTTCAACACTAAATATCCTTCATTAAAACCTCTTGTTTTTTCCTTTTTGTCAAATTTCCTCTTGATTTTGGTATGATGCATCTCCATAGACATCATATCTTGATTCCTAACCTCTTCAAGTTCCATGAGTTGTGCATACCTCACCTCCATTAGCTCATTATCCATTAATTCAACTTGATGTATCAATTCCAAGGTTGGAAGCTCAAGTGAAATGGGAAGCTTGGCTTTAAGACCATAAACAATCTTGAAGGGTGAATTAGAAATTAATCTCTTATGAGTTATTCTATTATCCCACAAGGATGCTTTCAACTTTGTGTGCCAAGTTCGTTGATTTTCATTTGTAGTTCTTCTAATTATCCTCAAAAGATTCTTGTTAGTTGATTCAGCAAGGCCATTGCCTTGTGGATAATAATTTGAAGAATTACTAAGATAAATACCATTTTGAACAGCCCATGCAACAATATTTCCACCCATAAAAGCTTTTGCATTGTCTGAAATTATGGTAGAAGGAACACCAAACTTGGTTATAATACCTTCATAGAAGTTCAAGATGCTTGTCTCATTAGCTTATTTCAAAGCAACTACTTCAGTCCACCATGTGAAATAATTAGTTGTGGTGAGTATTCATCTATGCCCCAATATTGAAGGTGGGTTTATGATACCAATGAATTCCAAACCCCATCGAGCAAAAGGCTTTTAAGCGTAATTGGTTGCAGCAGATAAGGCATCAAACCTCTCTTTTCTGTAAAGAATACACATTTTGACACTTTATCACCTAAGCTTGGTTGTATTTGAAGAGAGTCAGCCAATAATATACCCCTTTCATGATCTTGATGGTTTTGGTTTTCGCTGATTAATGCTCTCCTCCTTGTTTATCATGAAACTGTTCAAGTAGTCTCTCAACTTGGTTGGTCTCAACACATCCTAACAACACACCGTTAATGTATTTATTGAATAAAACACCATAAACTAGAAAGAAAGGGATGGATTGAAGTTTTAAATACCTTATTTTCAATCTATCCAATTTTGGTGGGTACATACTATGTTGAAGGTATCTTGTCATGTCCATAATCCAATATGAAGGTTGTTGATTTTCTTCATTTTTCAGGTTCATCATGTAGCAATAAAATAAATTCATTTCTCTCTTGCAAGTCTTGAGCTAAGTGCTTACATAATCCTTTTCCTCTAATCATCTTGGCCACTTTAATGATAATGTCATTGTTATCAAGTAGAAGTGCACCCTTGGGAGGATTGGCATATTTTAGTCTTCTTTCTCCTCACTTTTGTAGATATACAATGGAAAGACCTCACAGTTGTGGGTACCCCAAAAGTTGAGGTGAATCTCCATATTTGAAGGGTTAGTTCCCTTTAATGTATCCCTAACTAGATTTGGACTGGGAGTCTTGGTTACAATGAAAACTTTGAAAAAGGGGATGATCAACATAGATTTTGAAACTCGCTACTAAAAATAAGAGTGTGAAAAAACTAACAAAAGCACTAAATTTGCATGAGCCAAAGTGATTTGTGTGAATTTTCAAGGGAAACTAACATAAATATGTGAAGAGATGGCTCACAATACACATTTTTAGCTTGGATGCACACTAAAAAGACACACAAAACATTATTTCTTATAATAAGGGCAGATGGCATAAGTAATTAACTTAACAAATTCAAGGATAAATCATGAGAATCAACTATCTAAGTGCACAATATTGTAAATAAATTTAGGAAAGGAAGAACACTTTATTACCAATAGGGAACTTGCTAAAAATTTATGAAGCAATTCTTTTACATCAACTCAATCCTTTAGCACTTGAAAAGAACTAGTATTTATAAAAATACGAGAAGAGATGAGAAGAAGAAGTAGAGTTGAAGTTCGAACACTTTTAGTTACAACATCAATTTAGGCCACTTGCATGACTAATTTCAGTTACAACATCAGTTGAACTAGTTCAAACCACTTGCATGACTCATGGTCAAACTCCAGTTGACTTCTCTTATGCACATATAACATGCCAAATGATTAATTAAATTGTTATTTGAATCTCTTCCTATAGTTCGACACACATTTATTTTATCGTTGTGTTATCTCATCGTGCCCTTTTTTTGATCGGTCTTGATTCTTGTTTTCAGTTTTATCATCATTTTTGTTCCTAGTTTGATCAAGAGTGACTTTCTTGGTGCCGGTCGGTAGTAGTCATTTTTGGTGTTGGCCGATAACAACCATTCTTGGTGTCGAATGGTAGTAGTTGTACTTACTATCAACCAATAGCATTCATTCTTGGTGTTGACCGATAGCATCCATTCTTTGTTTTTACTAGTAGTAGTTGTTCTTTTTTCGAGTTAAGTTCATCAGCCTAACCCCTCCAATATAAGGAAAAAAAAATTAGTTGACCTCTTGCACATCATGGTTGATGTGTGAGAAATTTCAACACTTACGGAAATTTTGTGGGGTTAGTTACGTATTAGCTGAAATGATCTAATGCCTTAATGCATCCATTGCTCATGGATTTAAAGCCCAGAACAAACTTTGCCTAAAAATAAAAACCTTTTTCCTTTCCTGAACAAACAAAATAAGAAAGGATCCGGGAAAGACTAGATCTTGTGCATAAAATGCACTTACCGAAAACAAAGCTGATGTAAGTGTGTGTAAGCACTTATTGAATTAAAATCCTACCTACCCTACTCTAATTAGCTAAAAATGAGGCTAAACAAAGCCTGATATAGGATGAGAAAAGTAGCTTCCTCTTCTGAGAAAATGAAGCCATGAGACCAACTTGACAGTCAAGTCACATGGAAAATATTGAAATAAGATTTATGTCTTTAACTATCTCAAAATATCGGTCTAGAATATGAAAAATACCTCTATCAGATCTACAATTTTTTTAAGAGGTATTGGGGCTGAATTTTAAGAAATTTAAGCTCATGTTTATGCTCAAAATCAAGCACAACTACTAGTACTGCTGGTATTAGTCCCAAATCTTTCAAATATCAGATGGGACATGATCTTATCACAAGTTGAAACATTATCCTTTCGATCTACCATATTTCTTGATTTCCTCTTCATTATTGAGCACATGAGGAAGTTGATAAGAACATTTTTCTACTTCTTTGGATTTCTCCATCACATTCATGAAAAATGGTTCTACAATGATATAAAGATCTTTTTCCTCATTTTGATCCACCATGAATTTGAAATATTCAAACTCATGCTTCTTGAAATCATCTTTCTCTCCTTGGATGGTTGCAGTACTTACTGATGCTCTTTATGAATCATTGCAAACCTCTAGGAGTGTAATAATTTCTAAGCACATAGAACATTAAGGATCATTACATTCTATTGTATCATCCTACTCATACGAAATCTGTGCCTCATCTTCATTCCTATCATAGTCTTCATCTAGTGATAAGTATGTAAAGATGAAAAAATATTTTCATGGTCACGGGAAGAATTTAATTTTTTTATTCCATCTCATATTGGACTTGAAAATATTCTCCATTCGGATCTGATTCTTGATCAACACTTATGGGCAGTTTTTCTTGCATGGTTATCACATTTTGGTCCCTAGAAACATTCAAATCAGTAGTTGCTATTGAGTTACTTTCTATGTTAGAAGATGATATAAAATCAAGCTTGTTGACTTTTACCTAATGATCATGATCCTTCTACTCTAATATTTCACTTTCTTATATGCACTCTTTCTCCAACTATGGAAAATGATTGAACCCAAACTTGGAAACCTAATTATTCAAATTTTGAATAATTTTCATCTTGTTCTTTTCTCGAATTGGCTGCCCCTCTTGACTAATTTTTTTATCGTCACCTTCCTCAATTGGGCTTGGGGATGAAGGAGGAGGGGTGGGCTAGCTCTCAACCTGATTTGGAAATGTTTGGGAAAAGGGTAAAGCTGTAAAATATGCATGTGAGGAAGAGGGAGTGGGAATAGTAGTAGCAAGAAAGCTTAGAATCTAAAAATTGGGCTCAGATGGTTAACAAGGAAGGTATGTGGGAACATCCCATTGATATGGTTCCTCTACCTTGATCTTGTTGTCATCTGATGCTTGCAATTGTTCAATTCATTCGTTGAGATCTTGATATGCCTACTCTAGTCTATGAATGTTGCTTTCAAAATCTTCCTCCTGTGTAGAATTACCTATATAATCTACATGACCTACATATTCCTATGCATAACCTTGTTTATGAATATCATAATGATTGCAATGATACCCATACTGATAATCAAGGTTTAGGTCATGGGGATATTCATTTTGATAAGGGTTATAATACTGATTTGGAGGAGGATATTGGTAGAAAAACGGGATTGGGATGGTTTTGCATTCATGAACCATTTATGAAAAAAGAGGATTGGGATGGTTCATGAATGCAAAACCATCCTAATCTGCATTTACTAGTAGAAAAGTGGATTGGGAAAGACAAAGAAATTTATTACTAGTAAGGCACTTGTAGAAAAAAATTTCTTTGCAATTTTTGTACATTATCTCAACCCTTTAGCACTTGAAAAGAAATAGTATATATAGAAAAATGTGAGAAGAGATGAGAAGTAGAGTTGAAGTGCCTAAAAAATTTCAGTTATAACATCAGTTTAGGCCACTTACATGACTAATTTCAGTTACAACATCATTTGAACTAGTTTGAACCACTTGCATGAATTGTGGTCAAACTACATTTGACTACTCTCATGTAGTTGCAACATGTCAACTAATTGATTAAAATTTTGTTTACTCTCTTCTTGCATCTTCGTGGCCCTGCTTTTTTCGGTCGGTATTCAATTATTGTTATCACTCGGCTCATCATTTTTGTTCCTCGTGTCAACTGGTAACATCCATATTCATGTTGGCTGGTAACATCTGTTCTTGGTGTCAGCTAATAACAACCATTCTTGATGTCAATCGGTAGTAGCCGTTGTTTGTTTTAGCCAATATCAGTCGTCTTTTTCTAGTTAATTTCATGAACCTAACCCATCCAATCTAAGAAACAAATTTTTGGGTTGACCTCTTGCACATCATGGTTAACATGCGATAAATGTCAATAGTCATATTTCATCACTTTAGTGATCCAACATAATCTTTTATCTCTTATGTCCTTGTTTAATAAAATTTCTTTGATATTTGGATGAGAAACCATTAGATGTATTTTGTTGTTAGAGAGTAAATGCCTAAACTTCTTTAGTGATATAATAATTGAAAGTACATTTTTATCAAAAAAAGAGTAACTTGTTTTTAATCCATCATACTTTGAAAAAGAAGGAAATTGGCTATTCAACCTTCTATATTCTATTGTGATAACATTCCTAAAAGGGTATCAATATTAGCATAACAATATGACATGCTATATTTTGAAAAATTAGGATTTATGAGTGTTAGGGCCGAAGCAATGGCTTACTTGATGGCTTCAAAATTGCTCACCCCTTCCTTAGAGCATGTGAAATTCAAATCTTTCTTGAATGTATTGGTCAACGGCTTTGAAAGTGAAGAAAAATCAGCAATGTACCTTCTTATGAAATTATTTTTTCCAAGGAAAATTTAAAGTTCTTTCTTGTATTTTGGAAATGATAAAGCAAGAATGGCACTTACTCTTTCCAGATCAATCATCATACCATGATTTGAGATTATATGACCAAGAATCTTACCCTCATGATGGGATTGAGTGATACACCATATTATTTTCACCTTTCAAACACTTATTTGAGATGTGGTACATGGTCACTTGTAAACTTTGAAAACACTTTGTGATTTCATCCAAATAAAATAAGAAAAATTGTTAATGATAGCTTCAAATTCCATGTACATGGCTCTCTAAATTCCACACCTAAATTTGACAAATCAAATGGCATCTTTCTATATGGATAGTTTCCCCACTTAGTTGTGAATGTTGTTTTGAATTGGTATTCTTCCTCGACAAGTATTTGGTTGTAGCCACTATACCCATCAAGTAAAGAATATATTTATGAAATAGCAACCAGCTGAAGTATTTGTTCCATGGAAGGAAAATGAAATTGATCTTTAAGAGAAGAATTTTTCAAATCACAAAAATCAACCCATAATTTGATTTCACCATTTTTCTTTCTTACTGGTACAAGGTTGGAAACCCAAGTTAAATGCTTGATGGGAAAGATAATGGAAGAATCAACATTTTTTTCAAGCTCTTTCGCATCAAGTGTTCCAACTTGGAATTAATTGGCCTTTGTTTTTATCTAACCATTTTTGAATCAGCCTCTAATTCAATGGTATTTTGAGCTAAAGAGGGATCAAAACCTCTTAAATCATTGTATTACCATGAAAAAACATCTACATACTCTCTATAAAGCTCAATAAATGCATGTTTTTCTAATTGTGAACATACCTTGTCAAGACTAAATTTCTTGCCATCGAGAATGGTGACACTTTCATGTTGATCTATACTTGTTGAAAGGACATCCCTCTCTTTCTTCATTTCATCATTCTCACCAAATATGGCTTCCAAAGTAACAAGGCCTTTTGAGATCTTGTTTTTCTTGAGCTACATAATCTGGTCCTCATACCTATCTTGTAGTTTTCCTTGGTTTTATGATGAAAATTCAGCCTCTTCCTGAAAAAATTATTATATGAGCATCATCATTGAATACTTGTCAATGTGAGATGTTATCCCAAATGTATGGCCTCACTATAACCTTGATATGCAGAAGAAATTTATCATTTATGATATCTGCAGGTATGTTTAACTAAGATCCAACAGATGTAAGCCTATCATCATGTTTATTTTTGTCTCTAGGAATAGTTTGAATATTAAAAGAAAGAAAATCATCAAGCATGTCCCACACTCTATGTCTGTAAGTTCTCATTAATGGATTTTTACAAGAACTAGAACCTCTCACCTGATGGATAACAAGTTTGTTGTCACAAAAACCTAAAAATTCTTGATTCCCTTCTTCCTCACCTCATATTCTCAAATATTGTTAGAAAAACAAAACTAAAACTTAACAATTGAAACATACCTATTATCTAAAGGTGAAATAAGCATCAAAATAGCTCCTTAACTATGTTGATTTTGGAGCCATCAAAATAAAGTTTCCATAAACCATCATCTTGCTAAATTTTCTTTTCCATGGCGATAATTTCATTGTTATCTTCATGAATGCAATAAATTAAAAGGATTTATTGTTTAATAACTTGATAAGGATCATGCTCATAAATTTCATTAGTCATTTTGTCCTTAAACAAATCTAGAATGCCTTCTAATGCATGAAGAGTTTCAAATGTAATATCACCTAGAAACTCATCATTTACTCCATAATTTGCATTTATTGGGCTAGGTGTATAATGCTTAATGTGAAAATTTGACAAGGGATCATAATTAATGGTCACTTTGGTTCCATACTTGGTTCTAAAAACAATATAAGACAAATCAATTGAAAGATAACCTCCATCTAGATGTAGAACCCCCTTGGCGCTTGGCTCATACTTAAGACCTAACTTTTCAACAACTAACTTGGGCATAACAGTGTTGTTTGCTCCACTATCCACCATGCAATTATGAACTAATGAGTCTCCAATAATCAGTGAAAGATAAAAAGGAGGTGGTTTTACCAATTTTAACTCTTTAACATATATTTTTACCTCTTTCAATGCTTGTTATTTCAAACCTTTAGTTTGCTGGTCTGTAATTTCCATCAACATGTTTTTGTGTTTTCTACACTTTTTGCATGTTTTGATGTTAATTTCAGATGTTTAAGCTCTTGGAAAAGAAATTCATTTTGTCTCATAATGGACAATGTGTCCCACATGCTCATAGTAATATGATATTTATTCATATGATCAACTATGTTGAATGGAATAGCTCCTATCTTAATCTGATTTTTCAAAACAATAGCTTGCTCTTGAACTTGAGGTGTACAAGAACTCTTACCAATAGTAATATTATGATTTTCTTGAACTAGTACAATACTTAGATCACCTTAATTTTCTTCGATAGCCCTATTTCTATATTGTGTAATAGTTGCAACGAATCCATCCCTTTTCTTAGCTCCAACCTCCTAATTTATAGTTACTTAATCACTAATTTTTAATTTTACCATGGTTTCTTTTGGATGCCCATGCATGAAATTTGGGTCCCCTTATGCTACAAGATAAGCACTTTACTGAATATGATAATATGCCTCCTCTTGAGTCATATGTGGCATAGAAAATCCTTTTGGTACAATCTCTAAGGCTACATTTAGCTCACTATTCTACATGTTAGAATCTGACATCATGTTTGTTTGCACTAGAACCAATGCTCTAGAAGTTGTAGGGGCATTAGGATCAACGACATCAATTGGTTTAGCTATTGTAATGGTTGGTTGTGCTTGATATGGAGGTCTATAACCTTAAGCGAGGAGGCCTATAATTGTTAAAAGGCTGAAAAGGTGGCTGATATGGCCTATTTGCTTGAATTTTATTTCTTTCCATCGAACAATTTTGTTTCCCATGCTTTGGAAAACACCTTTTAAGTCATCAATATCACTAGGTTGAACTGTGGGAGGTAATGGTGGCTTTTTGAGCTGGTGGAATAGGAGCTAGCTTAGGATAAATAGGCATAGAAGGTCTAGGGGCCAATTTTCCAGCTTGTATAAGGTTGTTTTATGCTCTTATTGCAATGTTAAAGGTTGTGGGAAGAGTAGTACCGCCCATGGACTGAATCATAATAGAAATATCACTATTTAATGCATGTAAATAATACAAAAAAGCATGTTCAGGTGTAGGTTTGATTGTTGTTGGTATCCTTTCCCAAGTCCTAGTAAATCTCAAATTGAAGTTTTCATGAACTCTTGGGGTGCTCTTTTGATGGTTATAAGTTGTTCTATGAGGGATAAATGATTTGATTTGTCCTCAAACTATTTACACAAGGATGATCCTAAATCATCCCAAGTAGTAATTAACCCTACTCGTAAGCTTCTATACCATTGGAGGGATTACCCTTTAAAAGAAGCATCTACTTACCTTAAAGCAACATCTTCATGAGTGATATTATGCACAGAACATAGGGCTGCAACATCTCTAATATGCATGATAGGGATAACATGATTTTCACCACTAAAGTAAGGAAAAACATTTAAAGTAGTAGCTAGTAAATCATGGTAAATAGTAATTACTAGAAGACTTACATTGGTAAAGGTCAAAACATCTCTATCTTGCTTCATTTCATCATTTTCTCCAAAAATTATTTTAAGGGTTACAAGGCCTTTAGGAATCTTATTTTTTAAGTTGAACAATCTGATCCTTGTACCTTTGTTGAAGCTTTTCTTGATTATGTGAAGAAAATTCAGCTTCTTCCTACAAGAATCTCATTATGTGAGCATCATCATCAAAAACCTACCAATGTGAGTTGTTATCTAGGATGGATGGCCTCACCACAAATCTAATTTAAGGTCATAAGCTGTCATTTTTGATATCGGTGGGTATATTAAAATGTTAACTAATGGCTGCAATTTTATCACCATGCCTATTTTCATCTATAGGGATATTTTGAATATTGAATACAAGGAAATCATCAATCATATCCCAAACTCTATTTCTATAGGTCCGCATCAATGGATTTTTACAAGAATTTGAGCCTCTTAACTGGTGTATAACTAGCTCACTATCACCATATACTTGAATTGTTTTAATTCCTTTCTTCCTTTCCTGTTATAGGTTATGAATGAGTGCCTCATACTTTACAACATTTTTAGAACACCTAAACTGAAACTTAATGGCTGAAAAATACCTTTGATTTATGGGAGAAGGAAGCGTAAGACCAAATCGAACGATGCTAATTTTTGAAACCATCAAAGAATAATTTCCAAAGGCCATCTTCAAGTTGATTACTTTTCTCCATATTTGGAATCTTGGAATTATCCTCATGAATGTAATATATACCAAGGAATTTCTCCTCAATTTCTCTATATGGATCATGCTCATAAACTTCATTAGTTCATTCATCTTTAAACAAATCAGGAACACCCTCTAATGCATGAAGGGTCTCACATTCAATCTCTTCCAGCTGCTCATCAGTGATAGCATAATTGGAATTTTCCATGCTAGGAACATGAGGCTCTATATGGAAATGAGAAAAGGCTTAGATTTGATTGTTATCTTTATTCCATACATGGTATTGAAGACAAGGTAGGACCAATCAGCTGAAATATATCCTCCTATCTTGGAGGTGAAGTCCCTTGAAAGACACATAGCAAAATAAGGAGGAAAATCCACCAAAATTCCATCCTATAAAATTGACACACCTAGGAAAGCATGGAAGGTGAGCTTCAAATTCTTAATCATTCTTATTATCTTGGTTGGAGAACCATCCAACTGCAACACACCTTTAGCACTTGGTTCATATGTTAATCCCAACTTATCTGCAATCTTTTTGGGCATCATTGTGCTACTTTCCCCACTATCTACCAAAGAATCACGAATTATGAAAGAGAGATAAAAATGAGGCGGTTTGATCAATTTTACCTCACCAACTGCATCATTTGCCTCTTTTTTTGTTTGATGGTTTAGATACTTAACATGTTGCTCGCATTTTCTAAAATCATATTAGTTGTACTTACTTCACGTTTTTCTTGTTTTGATGATAATTCTCAGCCTAAAACCTCCTTAATAAGTATATCTTCTTGTCTTGGACTGGAAAATGAATCCCACATAGTCATGCTAACATGTTCCTTCTTTATATGATCAATAATATTGAATGGAGTAGACCCCACCTTAATCTTGGATTTTGAGAAGCAACATGTTCTTGTGTTTGAGGTGAAGGTGAGTTCTTACCAACGTTGATATTTTGATTTTTTTAAACTGAAGGAGAAACAACTTGACCATTAATACTCATAGATTTTGGTCTTGGAAAATTATAATATTTTCCTAACTCAATCGAGTCATCAATTTCCCTCTTCTTTGATTCTATCATAACTGCAACAAATTCATTTTTTCCTTTAGATCCAATCTCTTGACTAAGTTCCACATGATCATTAGCCTCCCAATCAACCATGCTTATATTAAACTACCCCTACATAAAATTTGGATAGCCTTGTGGTGCTAAGAATACACTTTGTTGAGATTGATAAAATGCTTCCTCTTGAGTCATTTTTGGCACATAGAAGCTTTGTGCCACCATTTCCAATGTGGTATTTGGAGCATTAGGCTATAGATTTGGATATTGCATCATATTATTTTGGGGTTGTACTAGAACTATGGCCTTAGAGGTAGAAGAAACATTTGAATCAGTAGTTGTAAGTAGATTTTTGTTGTTGTAATAGCTGTTTGAGCTTGATATTTTTGTGATTGCTAAGTGATCCACGGATGGTGGATGAAACCAAACTTCCACTTCACTCCACGGATTGGATATCTCTAGGATGCGGATCGGGAGATGAAGGGAATGGAATATCCACCTCAATCTGACTTCATTTTGACCTTATGTGATCCACAACATGGATTTTTGGAATGATTAAGTTTTCTATGGCTTGTTTAATTGCACAAAATTCATCAAACCCAAAAAAATAAATTTAGGCTCGGGGATGGCATTTGACGTTTCTTCAACATTATAAATTTTTGCTTCCATTGATGGTTCATGCTAATTGGAAGAATTTTGAGCCATAAAGGCCTGAATTTGTAGGTCATTCACAAAATTATTTTGGTTATATGGCTGACTACATGGAAAGTACCACTCTACTTCTTGTATCACATTATTTTTCATTGGAACAAGTACTTTACTTGAGTTGGTGGTAGGAAGCGGTTATACGAGAGCGATTGTTTGAAGAGGTAGAAATGGGTTTTGGACTTGCAATCTATTAATTTCATTATTTTGGCCATATCTAGAATTTGGATATTGGAGTATATGTGACTGATAACATTTATTAAAATTTTGGCCTAACTATTTTCCTTGGTTGGAACTTGAGTAATTTCTATAGGATTGAGTTTTTTGTTTCTCCAGAGAGATAATTTTATTGGAAAAGCTCTTAACCAAGGCTCTAAGGTCATCATCATCATCACTCTATTTTTACGATGGATAGGAAGAGATGGCAATGGATGGGGCATTTGGCTTAGGAATGGGAGCAAGAGAGGTTTGAAAAGCTTGAGGTAAATTGAGAAATAGGGGCATAAATAATCTAGGGGCTATTTTTCCATCTTGTATCAAATAATTTTCAGCCCTAATGGCTATAGGTTATGCATCAAATAATTGAATAAAAACATAGATTATATCATTACAACTATATCAGAATTCAAAGATCTTAAAAAATAAAGGAAAGCACCTTAAGGAGTTGGTCTCAAAATAAGCTGGAGTTTTGTCCATGTTTTCGAAATCTAAAGTTGAAATCGCTGCCACAAGTTCATTTGAATCCCTTTTAATAGTTATTAGTTGTTATAACATGGATATATTAAATTTTTTCTCATCAAACTATTGACATATCATTGTGCCAAGTTCATCCCAAATATGAATGGAAGTAGGACGAAAGATCCTATACCATTGAAATGTTTTAGCTTTAAGTGAAGAAACAAAAAGCCTAACTACAACATCATCTTCAGTAATCAGCGCATTGAACACACATTAGCAAAATCATGCATATGATCTACATGGGTAGTGAGATTATCACCGGTGAAGAAAGGAATACTTTTTAGAGTAGACACCTTTGGTTTATCATTTTGGGCATTTAGAGCTAAGGGACTACCATCATTGAAAGGCGATAAAGGGTATTTTACGCACCCGATTTTGCACATTCTACATTATCATAAAATGGTTAGAAAAGTCCCCATTGATGATTCATGTCCTTTCAGAAGGTGTTTGAGTTCCTAAACCCATTCACAAAGTGTATATTTATAGCCTAGACATCCTTACTTATATTTTCCACTCTTTTGTGTAGCTTCTTGCTCATTTTTGTACATGTTTTGGCCTTTAGTTTGTAAGCGCCTCCTCAGCGGGAGGAAGCGAGGCTGGGACTCGCCTCCCGAGTAGGAGGTGGTCCTAGGAATACCTCCTTGCATAGGTAAGTGTACCTACATGATTTTTCTAGAACTCTTCATGCGTGACTTTAACATGCATGATTTCACTTAACTCGACTTTTAGGGTGTGTTTGTGAACCAAATTGCCTAAAAATAGTCTTGATTGTTTGGTATTCCTTCCCTCTTCTATTTTAAATATATTTAATTAGTTTGAACTACCTCTTCATCCAATGATTTGGCACATGAAGGAACAACCCATCCAGGGATAATTTTAGTGGCAAATATTTGTAATATGGCGAATATTCCATTTTTGAAAAATTTGAAAAAGCTAATTTTCTAGATTCGGGTCAATGACCTATTCACTTAAAAATTACAGTTTAATTTTTTTAGGGTTCAGCTTCACCTACCCTTGAAACTATCCCTATATAATCCTATATTATTCGCCAAGTAGAACACTACTAGCTCACTCATACCACCTAGGGGCATATGTATTATCAAGTACAATAAATGCGTGACATGAGGGTGAAGGCTATAGATGCATGACAAAGAGTTTGTTGATGCGTGATAAGGAGAGTTTGTTGATGCATGACAGGAGAGTTTTTTTATGTGTGACAGGAGTGCAGAGGAGGTAGACATGTGATAGAGAGTTTTTGATGCGTGACAAGAAGATTTTTTTGTTGCACGACTAGATGGCGGAGGCTACGGATGCGCGATAGAGATTTGTTATCGCGCGTCAACAAGGTGGTTGACACGCGTCAACGAACCTCACTGACACACATTAACAACCTTGTTGATGCATGTCAATGAGGTTTTTGATGCACATCAACCACCTTGTTGACGTGTGACAACAAATCTCTATCACGCATCTATAACCTTCTATCCCACCACTTAAAAATTAGGTGAAAATTTTGTTGTCGGACCCCCAAAAAAATCACCTTCCTGTGAAACCGGTTCTGAGGATATTTGTCAGGTATTTTCCACCTCTGATTTCTAAGAGGTCTCTTAAAATGAACCCTAATCCCAGCCAATTCCTATATATTCAATGCTTGTATTCAAGTAAAAGGCACGAGAATTTTGTGTATCTTGCATAGTATTGTTGTCACTGATCCTGCTAGAGATTGAATAGCCAAGATTTGTTCACTTATGTTATCTCTCTTCCACTTGCATTGCAACTAAACTAACTTCAAGACTGTCATTTCTCAAGCACCTTCTCTTGTTGCTACCTTTGCATTCCTAATTCCTTGGACTCATATGGACACATAGAGAAAGAAAGGATAAATTGAGGGGACAAATTACTACACAACTGGATTTACCTCTGTTATGGAAATTCCAGGTTGTATTTTTTGTTTTATTTCCTTCATTCCTTCAATTTATCATTGTTACATCATATCAAATAGAGTATAAATCAATTTCCTTTCATTTGCATGTAATTAGTTAATTTCCAAGAGGGCTTGAATCTTTCATAGCAACCCCCGATGACGGATCCTCTTCTTCCCATCCTTGTGGATCTGCAGGAGAGAATATCTATAGGAGGTTATCTAAATATCATAGATCATTTGAAAAATTTCTTGTTTTAAGCTAGTTTGGTTTCAATACACTTATCATAGGTGAATAGCCACACCGGGTTATCTCTCTTGTTTAGTTTTAGTATAGAAATATTTTAATTATTTAGAATAGAAGCAAATTTTTGTTTGTGATTGTAATATTTTAGTGTTGTGATTTATTTAGATTAGTTTACTTTTAAAAGTTAAATAGATTTTTTGTTTCAGATTAATTAATTTGGAAACTTCAAACTAGATCAACACTTAGATCCAAGTTAGGAAAACAAACCATAGGGAATTTACACTACCTGTTTACAACCTCTAAATCTCTCCTTTTGTAATTCAACTACTAGGAGATCACACTACCAGATCTTAGTCACTGATCCTCCTATAGTTAGCTATCAACACATTCAACATCGGCCTCTCTGGTATAACCTTAGGGAGTTGAGTGCGGTTTAAGGTTGCATGTCAATTTTCATCTGTACATGTACATATATTTGATGTGTTATGAAGGGAATATAACTTAATTTTCTAAAAGAAAAAGGTCTACCAAGTGGAAGAGTGGACAAAAAATTGTTTGAAGGTGATGGAGATCTCTGTAATGATATTTCTCTTCTCCTTCTTGGTGAGAGATACAAAGGGTTCACCTTTGGATACACTTTTCCTTATTTATATCCTTCTCATGAAAGTGGGCCTTTGGTCGCTTAATCAGTAGATTTAAGATTGGGAGTCTCTAGATGTGTTCCAAGATGCATCCAAAGGCATGGTGCAGATATTATAAATCTCGATGAGTTGGTCCCACCAAGCATGCCAAAATTGTTGGAGCTGAAATTTGCACCCTACTAAAACTAGGTTCAGAAATTTTAGTGCAACATTTTTGGAACATGAGTTAATGGGTCACTCATGATATTTCTCTACATGAAAGGGTTAGTTCCTTTCATGTTAGTTCACTACTGACTAATCATATACTATATTACTACTCTAAACTATCTAATCTAAGTTAAAACTCCCAAGGAGACATAGTAAGAATTAGGAGAAAACTTAATAATTAAAGGGGTGATGCACCAAACAAAAAAAATTCAAATTTGACATGTATAGACACAAATTTAGCCACTCATACAAGAATCAGAGAGACATAGAATTATGAAGGGGATAAATGAATAAACTCAAACGAGAGCAAGAGGGTAAGGGATTTACATCAAATATAAGAATTTAAAGGAACAACCACTATTGCAATAACACTTCAAAGCATATTCATTGCATTTACAAAGAATATGTTTACAAGAACTTACAAAATGAAGTTACTGAGAGGTATATGATGCTATGTAAATTACAAAACTCTAAGACAAAGTTCCAAATCTAGTAGAGAAGAACCCCTCTCCCATGCATAAGCACGTACATTTATATCAGAATGTGAAAGGAAGAGAGAAAGAGAGGGAAAATGTGAATTTAAGCGAGAAATGAATGAATTTCCCCAACCAAGGACCGTGAGCCATCATTTTGAGGTAGAAAACATGGGAATTATTCCTTTTTGTGTACTTTCCACTAGAGAAACTAGATAAAGTATGGGCACCATTCATCAATAAATCCTAGTGGTTGAAGTGGCTGAATTCTTGTAAGTACAAGAAATGGTTTCTTTCTCCTTCCAAAACCCATTTTTTTCCCAAGTGGAGTTTTGGATAATATGAGGAATGTTCCCTATGTGCCATCACCTACCACGTTAATGTTTTTATTTGTAGATCGGTGAAATTGGGTATGTGGGGAAGTATTAGAATGGAAATGGTTTTAGCAATTTCATTTGTGCTGCTTTTTCTTCTTTAAGCGACATTGCACTTCTGCTCACCATTGTTTCCTCATTGTTAGAATTTTTGGCCATGAAACAAATGAAAGGAACATAAAATGTTCTAGAAATTCCCTTTTTCCTAATTTCTCGACATAATTGATTTCCCAATGCTTTTCCATTTGTCCATCCTCTTCCATTCAATCAATTATTTTAGCAATGTGGCAAACCCGATGAACACAAGAACCATTCCTCATGGGCTTGGAATGTCTAATTTTTCTGATGGATTGCCCAATTAAACCAATTTACCTAGAGTGGTATTGTAGAGAAGTTGAAGAACTTTAGAATAGTTCCACTTGTGCCCAAATGACCCAACTTATCTAACTAGTTCCTATGCATGTGGTTTTTAACTTATGTGGGTTTCTCTTTGTTATGCGGCTTTAAGACTTGTGTAGAAAGCTGTTCCTTCATTCTACGGGTCGGAAGAAACCACATAACACTATTCCTTAAAAATACCATGGAACATTTTGTTAGTCTTATGTTGATTTTAACCTTGGCCACGTCCAAAATTTATTTCCTTTACTCCGTGACTTCTCTGTCATGTTCCATGTGTATCACAACCTATGGTTTATTAAAATATGCCAAATTATTGAAATTTAATTCCTTTGTTCTACGCACTTAGAGAGTCAGCGAGGACACTACAACTACTCCCTTTTTTTTTTGCTCTTGTGGTTTTTTCTCCATGTGTTGTGGCTCTTGCTAAGAAAACCCATGTTTCATTTTCTATCATGAAGGACTATCCATGTTTACGATTGTCATAGAAGACCAAGACTTCAAAAAATATTTTCCTAAGTACTTGGACCTACTTTCTTTGTTTCATGAATTAGGAGAACTCATGGAACACTAACTTCTAGTGTTTGGTAGGTTTTCAAACAAAAAATTGCTGAGTCCAAAATTGGATTTGGACGTTATCAAAATAGCCTTAGTGGTTATTTTGGACAACGATTACTACTTACACTACACATCATTGTTATCCTATAATGGACTACAATATTGTTGATTTACATGATAAAATTTCTATTGGCACCCATGATACTCCTCCGACTCTGTCTCATTCTCATCCACATAATGTTTGACCCCTAATGCATATTATTTCACACTTACTTATATCTAGAGGTTTTTCCTATATGA
The DNA here is from genome assembly GCA_018340775.1 of Taxus wallichiana var. yunnanensis. NCBI lineage: Eukaryota > Viridiplantae > Streptophyta > Pinopsida > Cupressales > Taxaceae > Taxus > Taxus wallichiana. Next base: position 560,949,717 of record CM031240.1, read on the forward strand.
TGGTTGCTACATATACAATATATAAGTTATTGGGAGACACTTATTTCCTCTTCATAATTCCACCATGACCATGGATTTCAAATATATTTCTTATAACACCAATCAATGTAATTATAATGATTATATATTTACTGATTTCGATGTTACTTCACTTATCGTAACCTCCTCGCCAAAAGTAATAACAAAGTGTGATGATTTAATATTGATTCTTGATGATTTTTTCTCACTCACTTTCCAAACTTCTATCTATGACTTGTATACTATGGCTACACCTCATCTTGTTGCATCTATGGGGAAATAAATTCCCCTCTTTCCACAATTATGTATATGATAATAGGAGCTAATACATACAACTTTAATGTTTCCAATTTTCCCAAAGTTTACTTATTACTTATGAAGAGTCTTGTGTTACTCTTTAGGTAAATTCACTGACTCTAGATGTCACTATAGATATAGTCAACCCCGACTCTTGATGTTCCTATAGATATCAATTACCCCCTAAATCCCGGAATCTCGATGTTACTATAGATATATTCAAACCTAAATGCCCGTTAGGGATCTCACTGAGACTCGAGATGTTTCAATAGATATCAATTACCCCATCGAAAGTTGTTCCTCAATATGTCTACTATAGATGTTCCTCTATAGGTAAATCCCCATTTTTGTCCCTAAAGATGTGACTCTTTAGAAAACAAATGCCCATACTTGAAAGTTGTCACTCTTTAGGGGACGGAGTCTACAAACATCCTATATCCTCCTGGAAATAAGGACCCATAGCTAGATAAAATCTACAATGAGGAGAAAAGCGCACCTCCTCAAAAAAACTATTAGAGAGAAGGGTTTAACCCTAGCTAAGGAAACGAGAGGATTCTATAAAAGATTTGCTCGACTCGACTCTAATTCCTCTACCCTAATTCTAAAAAAATCCATACGGTCCCTGTTTCGGCCTTTTTCCTTAGCTCATTTTCCTCTCCACCATTTTGACTCGGCTCCTTTTACGCTAGTTACCTTTTCCCCTTGTCTCCTTTTCTACTCGTTACCTTTTTCCCTTTTCACCTTTTTTGCTAGTCACCTTTTTTCTTATCACCATGATTGTGCCAATGTAACATACCAGCCTTCCTCGCTCCTTGCCTTTTACCTCATCTCCTTTTCGGCTAGTTACCTTTTTCACTCTGCACCATTTTCATTGCCTAGAATGTTTTTGCCAATGTAACATAGTCAAAATCCCCATAGTAAAAAAATAATGGATGGATGGGGATGGATAGTTACTATATATATACATTTTTATTTTAATTTTAATTTTATTTTTTATATTGGTATTTTTTTCATTTATATAAATATTTTTATATTGAGATTATTTTAAATATTGAGATTAATTTAAATATGGAGATTGATTTTATTTATATATGAATTTTTTTCTTATTTTTTATTTATATGACAATTTCTTTTTACTCGGGGATTTTTGAATATATTACATTGGCAAAAACATTCTAGGCAATGAAAATGGTGCAGAGTGACAAATGTAACTAAATTTGAGGAAAAAGGCAAGGAATAAAGGAAGGCTTGGTATGTTACATTGGCAAAATCATGGTGACAAGAAAAAAAAGGTGACTAGCAGAAAAGGTGACAATGGAAAAGGTGACTAGCGAGAAAAGGTGACAATGGAAAAAGGTAACAAGCGAGAAAAGGAGACAAGGGAAAAAGCTAACTAGCAAAAAAGGAGCCAAGTCAAAATAGTGGAGAGGGAAAAGGAGCTAAGGGAAAAAGGCCAAAATAGGGACCATAGGGATATTTCTTGGAATTATGGTAGAGGAATTAGAGTTGAGTTGAGAAAATCTTTTATAGAATTCTCCCATTTCTTTACCAGGGTTAAACCCTTCTCTCTAATGGTTTTTTGAGGAGGCATAGTTTTCCTCATTGTAGAGAGTATCCAACAATGGGTCCTTATTTCTGGGGAGGATATAGGATGTTTGCAGACTCCTTCCTAAAGAGTGAAAAATTTTAGTATGGGAATTTTTTTCTATAGACTCACAAATTTAGAGACAAAAATGGGGATTTACTTATAGAGGATTATCTATAGTAGACATATTAAGGAACAACTTTCGAGGGGTAATTGATATCTATAGGATCATCTTGAGTCTGGGGAGATCCCTAATAGGCATCTAGGTTTGAGTATATCTATAGTAACATCGAGAGTCGGGAATTTAGGGGGTAATTGATATCTATAAGAACATCAAGAGTCAGGGTTGACTATATCTATAGTGACATCTAAAGTCGGTGAATTTACCTAAAGAGTAACACAAAGTGTAGTGTACCTTTTTTATTACTCTTTAGTGTACTTTTTCGAATTTATGTAAATAATAATTGAAAAAACTTACACGAGGAAATAAGAAGAAACCAAAAGTAATAAACAACTTGATAAACGAAGAGTGCACATTTTACCAAAACTAGCTCTGATACCATGAAAGAGGGATTCTTTCTTGCTCATGTTGCATTTTTGGTGTTTGGTTTTCATGGTTTTGGATTTACGATGGTTGTTATTCGAGATTCTCTATATTCCATAAGCCTAAGACCTTTCTAAATCTGTGTTCCATTTGTGTCAACTCAACTTAGCAACTTTCATCTGACTCGTGCTTTTTACATTCAACCTTGCAATGTCTCGGTGGCTCGGTTGTTAGTTGTATCAAATTTTTCTTGGTCGGATGGAACCCTACTACTTTTTTTGAATCTTGGTGCTATTTCTAACATGGGTGTTTTGGATTGTTCAAACTCATACTAGTTTGGTACTCCTGCATTGGTTGAGGGATCGTTTCTTTTACGCTCACTTTGTTTTTGACTTTTTTTTTGCATTGGTTGAGGGATCTTTACCTCCAATGGCTCGAGTCCTCCTTCTCTAGTTCATGTCGTGCTTGCCTTTTTGGTTCAATGTGCTCCTATTCCGCCTTGCTCGTAGAATCTCTGCATAGCTGTGTGCCATCCCCTTGCACTTTTCTTGAGCCGTATCAACCTACCTATAATATCACCTGCATATAATCTTGGAACAACTATTAATCTTGGAACAACGGTTACAGTCTACACGTGGACCTAGTCACTGTTGGACCATTTCATTTACCTGTAATAGTTATCACCAAAAGCAATTACACTTGACCACATTTCATTTACTTGACCATGGATTACCTGCAGCAGATTACACTTGACCATGTGGGGTTTTTCTTGTCATTTCTACACCGGCCTGGTTTGGGTCATGGTTTTCTCTATGTTGGTGCTTATTGTCATGGTTTTTCATGGTGCCATATCCTCCACACGTCGACTTGGCTTGACATGCATTGCCTCTACCTCAGTGACATTTTAGCTTGATAACTCACATGTTGACCGACTGACTCGGTGCATTTCATGTCCAGCCAGCTCCAGTCTTCAAGCCACCCATATCCATCCTTTTTAAAATTGATTATTGGAAAATCAAGCTCACCTTTAATATTTTAAGGTGTAAAAATTTTAATTGGCATTGTAAACCTTTATTTTGGGTTTTTACTTGTTTTATTCATCCTTCCTTCGAGTGTCAAAGACAGAGGGTGAGGTCCGGGGTTGGTAGGAGGCTAATCCCCATTGTAATAAGAACAAACCCTATCTAAAATTTGATGTCATTTCAAACGAGCATACATTTAAAACCCTTTGCATGCATTTAGGGCACTTTTAATCCATTTGCAGGCTTATTACCTTTTTTCCATCAGTTACGGGAATTGTTTTTTGCTATAACTTTTGACTCGTTGCTCAGTTTTGAGCACTTATTTAGTCAAAGTTACATGTTTTTTACACTCTAGATGATGGGATTATCAATTTTATAAATTCACTATTTTATAAAGTTCCACATTCTATGGGGTGTCTTTGTATTGCTTAATTCAACTAATTTGAATCATCTTGAGCTTTGTTCTATCCCTTTTATTGCTTGTGGACTTGTGAGCATATCCGCCACAGTCTTACAACAAAGGGATTCTTTCGTGTGACATGAGACACTATTTCTCACAAGGCTTTCTCTTCCCCTTCTTGTTTTCACTCATTCTTGTGCTTTCTTACGGTGTCAAACTGTTGCACCCAATGAACCTTGATTGTTGTCTCCACTCTTGTACATTATTACACTGATTACAAGGTGAGTGACAGACTAGTTCTCGACACACAGTCACATCTGATTGTAATCAACACACTAAACTATAAAGTGCTGTAAAAAGGGGGGGTTAAACTTGTATTCCTTGGAGGCTCCTCTCATCATGGACATTGAATTTCATCACTCCGTTGTTCAACTAGGACTAGGAAACTACCTATAATGGAAGAATGGAATACTTGATCATTGCATTATGTATAACTTGTTACCACATCTTCTTGGGATGACACCTAAACCTATTGACTGCATTCATCACCAAAATTGGTTGAATGAGAATGATATGGCATACGGGCTTCTTTTTCTTACTATACACAGAGGACCTTCAACATCGAATAGAATTCACAGAGTCTGCGTACCAAGATTGGACTTTCATTTGAAATTTTCATGGATACTTTGATCCTCCTTCATCTGGTTATGGATCTTACGGTGATCTTGCATCCATGGAGGAAAGTGAGTTCACTGATAATTTTTCTTATGAAGGGCCACCCACACATATTTCTTCATGTGATGATAGTTCCACTAACATAGACTCGCTTGGTTCTACTTCTGATGATGAGGATTGTGCACCTAGTTCTGATGTCAAGAGTACTATAGAGGACTCTTATCCTCCTTCTCTCACTATTCTATTGTTAGAGTAGGTATTTACCTTAGCTCATGTTAACCTAGGTACTTTATTTACCTTTATTGTATTTATCCTCACCCACTTATGTGTGTGGATATTTCTTTTTATTTATTTAGATATTAGGAGATATTATCTAGTTGTTAGGTATAGTTCTTTCCTTGATCTATGGTATTGACTAGATCCTTGATGTCTAGTTCTCTCCTAAATCTATGGTCTTGAATAGTTATTTGATTACTAGTTATTTCCTTGATTTATGGCTTGATCTACGACCTTGACTAGTTCTTAGATTGTTATTCCTTGCCTATATAAGCAAGACCCATTCTCATTGTATTTCATTGAGTTCCATAATAATATATGATATTGCTTCTCATTTATTTGCAAAGGTTTATGTAAAGTTATTTAGGCTAATTGCTTTCATCTTATAGATCATGGTGTTTGATTAGCATCTATGTTCTTGTCTTGGTACAATCTAGTTATCATTCCTTTCATGGTATCAGAGCTAGAGATTGTTGTTAGCATCCGTCTGTAAGTTTTATTTTGCAAATAAAATCTTAGTGTATTCATATATTTGGGATTTGGTCGTATTTTGTTGCTACGTGTATTTTTATGAAAAACAGAGGCTTCCATTGGATTGTGCATAGAAGAATTTTGATTGTTTTCTTTTTTGGTAGGGGTCCACGGATGTTGTGCATGTTTTTCGTTTTTACTATTTTAGGAACACCCATTAAAATCCTTAGCCCTTGGTCATATGGCATGGTCATATGAGGGCTTAAAACTTGTTATTACTACTAGTAGGTGCTTAGCTTCAGCTCCTTTTAATTTTATTCGTGTGGTGAAGGAAACAAAAATTTATTTTGTTTTAGTTGCAACTAAAATAAATAATTAGAGCATAATCTTGCAAATATTGTAACTTTGATCGGTAACTCGGTTTTGAGTGTCATTTTTGCAAAAGTGTTTTTTTCATGCTCTTTCCATTGGAGTTATTTATTTTGAGACTTTCACTACAATTATAAAGTGTCAAATATAGAGGTGTTGTAATCAATTGTGGATAATACACTCCTGTAGAAAAAACTTGCTAGCCTACAACATCACCATCATATTGAGGACAACCATATCCATGCTTCTAGTCCACTTGCAACTATTGCTCTTATACCCACTAACATTGATCTTCCAGTCTTTGAGCATGAACCTACTTTTGATGCTTCTAAACCTATGAGGCTTGTTACTACATGTTCTTCCACATATGTTCCTATTACAGTACCACATGTTGTGTATCCTACTTCTGCTATGTTGCATGGCTTTTTTAAGAAGCATACCACTGCATTCAGTTCTCGCATGCTCTCATTCTATGGGTCTCACTAGAGGAGTCATTGGTAGACATTCATAGGGTATTGTTTCCTCTATTCCACATGTTAAGTGGAATTCTTGTCATGACATTGGTTTTCAAGCAGATACTTCATTGGGATCACACATTGACATAGCTTCTTTTTTGTTCACTCGACTCTTTTTGAGGATCATGAGCTACACATGAGTTCTGCACCTTCACTCAGGATTGAGAAACTTGAGATTTTAGTTGTTAGACATGATCAACCTAACACACATTCTAATGTTCTTTTGCATGCACCCATTGTGCATTTTGCACCAAGTCATATGCAAGCATCTTCTTCATCCATCCGTGTTGATTTGGGGTGGATATTTGATCACTCGTGGTGGCGACATAGGCATTCATTGAGAGGACTCTACAGGCATGGCTCCTCCACCATTAGGCCTCTTGCTCCACTTTCTATACCTTATGCATTGTGATGCTTCTTGTTTTGAGCATTTTTTAGCAGGTGTAGTGTATCTCTCTTATTTGTTGAGAGATTTTGTATCTGTATTTTTGACACTTTTGGCATGTTGACAATATCTCTTATGGGGGATCTATTCTGGTGCATTCTAGTGTTAGTTTGTCAGTGTTTGAGTATTTGTTTTGACAACTCATATAGATTTTTAGCATCACTCCACCCATTTAGTAGTATGGGAGGGTGTGGTGTTGATCCTGCTTCTTGAGTTTTGTGTCCTTGCCTTATTACCTTGGCTTTTCTTAGATCGTGACACTCTGGATTTTGTGTCCTTGCCTTGTTGCTTTGGTTATTGTTCTTGGATCATGACACACCTATTTGCAGAACTTGGTCGAATTATGTTTGGTATTTTTTTGCACTTTCGACATCACTCCATTGATAGTCTACTTATATGGAGCTATTCAGTGGAGCCCAGTGTCGATTGTTTTTGAGTTTTGTGATCAAGAAGTGGATTCGGACCACGAGTGCACACCAAAATTCTTCAGCATTGTACAATTTTTTGAGACGAGCTTCTTGGGATGCCTTGGAGTGGGTCTTTATTCTCTTTACTTTGTTTGTTACTAGTTTTGGGTACCTTGTGGTGTCCCTTTTTCCCAGTTATTGTACATGAGTACCTCATCAGACCTAGTTATCGGGATTTATTTGTGGACATGCCACTTCTTTTTTGGCCCCTAGCTTCACTTGCGGGGGGTGTTAGAGTAGGTATTTACCTTAGCTCATGTTCACCTAGGTACATTATTTACCTTTATTTTATTTATCCTCACCCACTTATGTGTGTGGATATTTTTATTTATTTATTTAGATATTAGGAGATATTATCTGGTTGTTAGGTATAGTTCTTTCCTTGATCTATGGTATTGACTAGATCCTTGATGTCTAGTTCTCTCCTAAATCTATGGTCTTGACTAGTTCTTTGATGACTAGTTATTTCCTTGATTTATGGCTTGATCTATGACCTTGACTAGTTCTTAGATTGTTATTCCTTGCCTATATAAGCAAGGCCCATTCTCATTGTATTTCATTGAGTTCCATAATAATATATGATATTGCTTCTCATTTATTTGCAAAGGTTTATGTAAAGTTATTTAGGCTAATTGCTTTCATCTTATAGATCATGGTGTTTGATTACCATTTGTGTTCTTGGCTTGGTATGATCTCGTAATCTTTCCTTTCATCCAGAGAGTGTTGACACATCCCACATCTCATCGAGATATTGATCGAGTCTCTATACGAGTCTCATCTGATCGTCACACCCACCTCTTTTCCACAATTAGTTTTTGAGGCACCTTTCACTCCTCTACCTTCATTGGATGAATCATACGTATTTGACATCGCTCTTCTATTTTTTGATCCCCCTCATTAGGAAGAGTATCTACTTGACCTTAGTCATCTTTTTTTAGAGTACACTTGTGATGTACTACGGGTTCCTCATCCATCTATAGGTATTTCAGAGGAGTTCATCATCTACGTTGTTGGGTGTGCCCCTTCTAGTACTCTTACCACTTCCACTTTTCAGGAGACCTTCATTGATCCACCCTTGCTTTTGGATCCATTTTTTGTCGTGGGGGATGTTTTATTACCTTCACATCAGTTGGACATCCTTTCTGGTGTCCCCTTCTTCACTTTGACAGTTTCTACGCATGTGGCATTACCTTGATTTCTTAGCACTCACTTGCTACACCTATGTCACACTTTCGTGGACCAAACTTAGAGTTCTTGGTGCTACTGCCTTCGTTTTCCTTCACGGAGTGGGAAGAATTCAAGTATGTCATTTTTTTCGTTCCTAAGGGTAGGCACACAGTTCAATGTGGATGACTCTTCTTCATTCTAGAGGCAGAGGATCTCATGATAGACATTCTTTTGGGAGACTTCTTAGAGTTGTAGAGTTCAGATCTGTCCATGACATCTTTGCATCCCTCTCGTCTCCCTCTTCTTCTCCTCTTCTTATTTCTAAAAAGATGTTGTTTGTATATGGGCACCTTATCAGGCCTTTAGTTTTCAGGCCCCATTGACACATTTTTCTTAGTTATCTAGGGGAGTCTTTTTTTCTATTTTGGCTTACCATGACCTCTACCTCGGCTTCGATGAAGGGGGTGTGTTGGTGTGTGTGACATGCCTAGTCATCATCCACATCACCTGGTGAGTTATCTTACCTTGCAAGAGTCATAGGTCTTAGGGAGTCAAATGACACGTGTTTGATTTTGTCATAGAATCTGTCATTGTCATTTGCATTAGTACGTCATAGGAGTTACATTCCTTATTTAGAATTGTAACTCCTCCTTTAGTGGCATTATATTTTTCAGTCATGTCATATGCGTCAGTGGCATCATTGATGTTCTTTCCTTGTTTAGGCATGGGGGTTACACAACACCCCTATTTGTACTTCCTTTTTCGATCTATGAGTATGAGCAGACCTGTTTTCTTATTTGTATATTCTTTCCATTGTTTGAATCTTTCTTATTGCATTGGAGCTTGACGTTACCATCGGAGTGAAACTTTTTTTGGTGCATTATTTTCGACATCGGTTCTCATGAATCCCTATTTCACTCCCCTCATTTCTTGAGGTTATTACTTGAAATCCTCCTAGTACATATGTTACATATCTCTTGAATCATACATTTATCTTTACATTTTCACTTACTATTTATATTATTTCCAACATGCCCAATGTTTCACCTATTCTAGTTTCTCCTAATGGAAACACTCTTATTATTTATACACTTCCTACTCATGCAGTTGGGATCTTGGACTCCATAGGGTTCTCCTTCTTTTTTTGACATTGTTCTATGGTATCTCATTAGATAGATCACCATGGAATTCACACTTGGGGTATAATACCCCCACAACCTATGACGCACTCTTGTTCTAGGTTCATACCACATTATTGAGGGCGCACATACCTACATGGACCTCACTTTGCACACATACACTTGAGGTAACATTTCTCCCCTTTTATTTTTGTTCTATTTCATATTGACATATTTAAAAAAAAGAAAAATACTATCTTGAATATTGATTGGATGTTCTTTGGTTTTTATACTATTCTATGTTGCATCATGTTTACCATGTTACTTTGATTCATAATATGTTTAATCATTTTCCCATATACACATGCACATTCACATGGTAATTTTTGAGGTGAATGTAGATCACTTACGGAGTTTCTTACATGATTTATGAAGCTTTTCGTTAAACCTTACCAATACCACTAAGGATCCTAGGGTCATCTACTTTTTCCTCTTTCTTTATATTCGGTTTTATCATTACAATATATACTACATTAATTTCTCTTTTTAGTTGTATACATTGTGGCATACTATAATTTTTTCTAAAATTTTAATGGGTTTTTGTGTGTAAAATTTGTCTTGATAACCTATTTCCAACCATGGTTATCTTATTTTCTTATATATTTCCTATGTTTGTATCTAGATTGTCATTGTTTGTGGGCTATGAACTATACTTGATTGTGTGTTTTTCTTCTATAGCCTTGAAGGATTTGACTATCTTGTGACATCATGATTAGTGTCCCATGTATTTAACCATTGAATCATTATGTCTTTCACCGTATTATTATGTGTTTTGACTAGTTTCTATTACACTTTATCATGTTTCTTTGTGACTAAAAATTTGGCTATCCTTTAATATTTTTTTCTTACACCATGGTTGTCACCATGCACATTCCCTATTCCCCACTACATGAATCATATTTCAGATGTGCATAATAGTTTCCACTTTCCTTATTTAGGGCATTATTTCCTTGTATCATATCATGCACCCCAAATGATTGGGGCTAATAATTGGGTGAGTATTTCACTCTCTCAGTGGTATAAAATTCAAATACGAGAATGGTAAAAAATAGAATCAAAATAGAATTGAGTTACAAAATAGGAAAAAAATCATAATTGAGATAAAGTCATATCCTCAACAGGAGCACCCAAATGAGATAAGAACGATGGGCACAAGTGTCCCACCTAGTAGTCATGTCTTGGTAGTAGAAATAGGAACATTACAGGATCAACACATTTCCAATGATAATTTTTCTCCAATTCCAATAGTACAAAATCAGTTATAGATTACAATTAATTACTAAAAAAAAATTCGGTGGCAATTTACAAGGGAACTAATTACTTTATTTTCTTGGGACCAAATAAGGAAGTGGTTCTTAAGGCATATGCAGGATAACAATATTCCTAGAATAGTGTGTCACCCATGGTAAGTTTCAATCAGATTTGTGATCATCTACGGTAGTACTTATTTTGTTAACAAAAACATATTTTTATTAAACCCTATTACAGAGTAACTAATCTAAACTATGATATACTGACTACTAAGTATAATATGACACATGTAAATAAGCAAGTATAAAACCCTAAGCAAGATATATAGAAAGACCGAATTAGCTAATTTACATTTGATTTAGAAATGCTCTAGACTAGAAAAACTACTTGAACATGAATTGAAAAGTGTCATAAATTTTCATGATAAATTATGGAATGTAGAAATAAGGTGGAGACATAGGTGCCCATGAGAAGAAAAGGGCATCGAGGGTGCTAGAGATCGCTTCTAAACCTTTGGTGATTGCAAAAATGGTCAAAACCTAATATTTACTTTATCACACAAGTGTCGTAATTATTTCTTGTTGATCACCTTATATTCACACAATGGATTCCATTAGTACCTATAACATGCAAAATAGATATAACTTTGTGAAGTTCCATAAACCACATAAAATACAAAAAATAAATATGTAGAATGGGGAGTCAGATTAACCCTAGCGGTCACCTCAAGAGTGAAATTACAACCAAGCATTGCACTACATCGTAAAATCCATATAGTTTTGGTGAGTGTACGTAGAAATTGTGCCCTAGGATGCCCTTGTGAAAATGCACTTCATAGCGGATTATAGCTAAATGTAGTAATGTAATAGAATGCGTGGATGGAAAAATGAACTTTCCCTTCCTATGATGTGTATATAAATTTGATGCAACCCTTGTCCCTTCATTGGATGTTAGATGGATTCTTTAGAGTGGATTCTTAAAAAAGAGAAAAATGTAGTCAATGTCTCATATATCATAAATCGAGAGAAAAATGTGTAAAAGGAAAGTGTGTACTGATGTAGAAGAATGTAAAAGGATAGAAAAGTGTCTTGAAAGTTTTGTGTAGAACAATTTTTTTGGGTGATCTCATGCCAAGAGTGATTTTTTTTTTATCTCAAGCCAAGTCGAGTGTTTTGGGTGATCATGCAAAAGGGAAAGTGTTGGGGATATCGGTCTAGTGTTACTCTCCTTTTATGAATTTTCCTAATAAACACCATTTCAAATTGTGTGTCCCTATTTAGTTTATGGTGTACTTGATTTGTTCCAAATTGTACCAATTGAGCTGAATGTAAGAGAAATTATATTTTTTTAGGCCAAACACGATCTTGTAAAACTTCTCTGAAGGCTTATGTGGTATCTGATTTAATAATATGTTTACTTTTTCCCCTAGGACATGAGTGCCAAGGGGAGGATACAGTGCTCAACCACCCCTGTTTGAGCCTAGGTTCGATGTACGTGTTGTGATTTTGACCCAAGTTTTATTACGAGACAATTTTGTAACTATAACCCGTGTGATTCTATGTTTTATTATCTTTGTGTTATATCTTTGAGTTGTTGTATGGGGTGATTTTTTCACCCAATGTATGTCCCCCTGTTTGGGGTGCATGCAAAAATAGTAGGAGTGTGCGGCCTAAAAGAGAGGACATGATGTTAATTTGAACTATATTCTGAAGGGGTAGGGGATGTGCATGGTAGAAACCAAGGCACGTGTAAAAAAATTGGCTAGATAGATGTGTTAGTAGTAAAAGGAGCAAACATGTCATAGAAAAAAAATGTAACAAGCAAGTGTGCATACAAGATAGACCATGAAAAGTAGGTTTCAAACATGGGACATCATTCACAATGTTACAAGACAATCAAGGGTGAAGAGGCCAAAAGCATACAAATAATGATCAAACAAGACATAGGGCATAGCCCAAGCAAAGGCATATAATAGAAAATAATCTCAAGAAAAATATATCGAGACAACCATGGTGGAATATAGTCCTATAAAGAAAATTTTGTATATGAAGCACATGTTAGAGTTTTAGAAAGATAAATAAGTATGTCAAAGTATGTATGCATCATTGTGAAGTAATGTGATAGAAAGTATGAGACGTAAATAATGAAACAATAGCACATGCAATGTTTGAGAAATTAGATGCCCCCAAGAGTCTCGGTGGGATTGCTTAAGAGGTATAGTTCCTAGCATCATTGTAATGTGTGAGGAACTATAAGATATCTATATTCGCTCTAAAAGACTAGGTAAACACACATATGTAGATAGAAAATATATTGACGTCTTGAGTATCCATCTAGCATGAGAAACAAAGTGTACATGTAAGTATAAGTAAGTAAGATTAAGTGCTGACCAAGATATGAAATATGTTGTGAGTGTGATTGGGATGGTATGCAATGTATGAATATGTATAGGGGTAGTGTGCCCCCTATAAAATGTCTATGAGATGAGGTTCATTTATAAAATACCCCTCAACAATCAATAATCAACCATAAAACAAGAGCATGTCATCGGGAAATGATTTTAAAATGTGTTCTCAATAGTAGAACATGAAGCTTAGAACATGAAGAGTGAATGATGGTGAGGTTAATTTCATATTTAAACCCCACGGAAATTGAGTATGAACCATGGAACTAGAGTGTTTCCTATGGTAATGATGATACAAGTTGTGTATCGAGATGTGTAAGAGTGACTAGATGTAAAGAACTGAGTGTAATATGTATGCATAGAGATTAGAAATAGTTGGTAATAATTTAAGGGGGGATAAATCATGATTCCCCATAAAATAGAAGGATATCAATGGCTGAAGGGAAAGGTACCTCCACTCGATGTATGAGGATATAAAGGCATGTGAATATGCTATAAGATCAGTGGAGTATGAGAGTAATGATGTACATGTGAAGGAGACCTATGTGACGAAGGAGGTGCTGAACACTGTGTGAAGGGATTGCTTGAATAGGGGACTTATACTAACAATATGTACTAGTGGACCTATGAGGATGAGAGCATCATGAAGTAGGAAAAGTGTGGATAATAGAACTAGGTGTTGAATGCACTTTAGATATAAGAGGCCATAGAGTCCTAGATGGTTTAGTTTGTGGAATTATATCATCAAGAATATGTTTGGGAAATGGCGTGCATAGTGGAACACCTTTAATAGTGATAATGTTTCTATTGTAAATGAATTTGAGACATAAATGAGGTGTGGAGGGATATATTGAGTGACACAGAGCCAAGGAAGACCTAAGAACATGTCACAAGATTTGATTGAAGATGTCATAGTGAATGGAACAAACATAGTAAGAGGCCCAATGGTAATGGGCATCCTAATTTAGCCAAAATAATTAGGATTTGGATATCGATAGTAAATATTGGATATTTTATAACCATATAAAGTGTAATAGAGCACACATTGATTAGATCTACTAGATAGATCATATTATTAGTGACAACTTTGTATGAACCAATAGAATCATTGATTTTTAAAGAGTTAAAAGTGAATGTAGCATGATAATCGTGATATGAAACTATAATGGCTAGTGGTGATGCATCAGTAGAAGTGGAAATAAAATCAACGGGACCTGATGAAGGAGGGGGAAAAATGCAATATGTATGATTAGAATAATATTCAAAACTTTTTGTGTCATGCTTAAGGAAAGGGTCATTGAATATTATGAGATTTTTTTAATCATTGATTAGGTTAGAAGCAGATGGCACATGTAGCAATGAATTATTATCAATAAAATATTGAATGAGATGCATGAGTTTGAAACAATGATCGGTATAGTGTCCAATTCCTTGATGATAGTCACATTTAGCATTTTCATCATAATTATGTCCACAAGGGAAAGATGGATCAAGATTGAGTGGCGTTGGAAGAGCGATTATATTCATTTTAATAAGTTGAGGCAATAGAAAGTGAGGTGCATATGGTAATTTGGTGAAAGTATGCTTTGTAGGTTTTATTGAATATTTTTCAGGAGGAGAGATGACATTGATAGTTGCCTTTGCTTCGGTGGTCTTAGGATATGGATTGATGTGAGTTTAGATTTAAACTTGTTAGAAGATGACGAAGGAGAATCATGTTACTCGATTTTTAAAATAGAGATTAGTTTGAATTATCATGTTTTGAGCATATGAAATAATTAATAAAATGAAGAAGAGGTATCAAATATGCGACTCTTAAGAAGCGGTGGTAAGAGGATTTGAACAAAAGATCTTGTAGTTCTGAATCAGCAAGAATATTGGTCATATTAGCTAGAATGTTCTGATAATGTAATACATAGTCTGCTAGATGTTCATTAGATATTTATTTGAATTGAGTGGTGGGAATAAAAGTTCTTATTCTTGGTATTGATTGAAAAATGAGAAAGAAAAACATTGGCTAAATGTGTGAAAGAAGTTACCAAATGACTAAGCATATCATAAAACCAACACATGACATAATATTGAAGACGTGCTGAAATATCTTAGCTAGTAATATATGATCATCCGCATAATATGCACATGCAACATGAAAATATTGGATATTCTCTTGAGGGTCACTATGGCCATTGAAAATGGGTAGTTTAGGGGTGACAAATTGAGAGGAAGTGAATAATCGAAATGGCGGGTGCAAAAGAAGTATGCAAAAGTGAGGAATTGAGAGATGGAGAGGCACATAAAGTAGCTAACTAAATTTGATGAATTTGAAATTCTAGATCCTAATATAAAGAATCCAAATCATGGGTTTCGGAAGAGGAATTAGGTTTTGTATTATAAGAATTGGTGTGCGAGAAGGGAGCGGTAGAAATAGAAATGGAAGTATGAATGTTAAGGTATTTGGTGGAGGCCATGACAACCGAAGAGGAACCTATAAGAGGTACATAAGAATCATCTTGATAGTTTTTGGCAGTAAGTAAAGCATTGATAACATGCGGAAGATGTGAAGGATTGACACTTAAATCTTGACAAAAATTAGTTAGCTTGTCTAATTATTCTTGATCAACATTAGTGTCCATGTCGTATGATTGCTCACTATTAGTGGTTTTAATGTATTTAAGATCAATATTTTGAGTTATAAAAGGGGTTATTATATTCATCCACTAACATATAAGAGTTATAAATATATGGAGGCAACTCAATGTAATCAAAGGAACCAAAATGACCACTAGGAGTGATGGGAATAAAAATAAAATCCTAGAGAGAAGGTGGGATTCAAACAATGGGTTCATCAATTGATTTAACAAAAATATATTTTTATTAAACCCTATTGTAGAGTAACTAATGTAAACTATGATATACAACTGTTAAGTACAATATGATACAAGAAAATAAGTAAGTAAGTATGAAACCCTAAGCAAGAGATATAGAAAGAATGACTTAGTTGATTTACACTTGATTTGGAAATTCTCTGGACTGGGAAAACTACTTGAACAAGAAGTGAATAGTGTCGTAAATGCTCAAGATAAATTATGGACTACAAGAATAAGGAAGGACATAGGTTCCCATGGTAGGAAATAGGCATCTGGGTGCTAGAAACTATTTGGGTTCCAGTGATTCCAAAAATGGTCAAAACCTAATCTTTACTATGTCACACAAGTGTCACAATTATTTCTTGTTGATCACCTAATATTCACATAATGGACTTCGAAAGTACATGTAGCATGTAAAATATATAACACCCACAAAATTACACAAACCACATCAAATACATAAATGAAATGTATAGAATGGGGATTAGGACTAACCCCAATGGTCACCTCGAGAATGAATTTACAGGTTGAGCGTTACACTACATTTCATAATCCATGTAGTTTTGTTAAGTGCATGTAGAAATTGGGCCCTAAGATGCCCTTGTGTAAGTGAACTTGATAGTGGGATGTAGATAAATGTAAATTTGTAATAGAATGTTTGGATGGAAAAATTAACTTCCCCTTCCTATGATGTGTATGCAGATTTGATGAAGCCCTTATCCTTTGAGTGGATGCCGGATGTATGCTTTAGAGTGCTTTAAGTTCATTTTGGATACAAGCTTAGGTGATGCTAGTAATACTTAGTGTTTGGTCTTGATTTCAAACACATAACTATGTATTTATATGATTCCCCTATTTGAATTTCATAATTGACAATTGAAAGGCCGACACTTTAGTGAAAATATGCCCAAAAGATAAAAGAGGCCAAAAAAGAGTGAGTAAGGTGGAAAAGGGTCGGGGGCACCTAGAGGAGATAGGGGCACCTGGGCATTCCTCTCTCGAGTTGGGTGCTAGTTTTTGAAGTCATAAAAGATAAATAAGTAAAATATTGAATGGGTTGTAGGGTGTGTAAAACCAAATAGTAAACAATAAAGAAAGAAAATAGGCCATACAATGTCATCAATTACTAGTTTTCTTGGTTAGGAATTATATAATGCTAGTATGTGTTTAGGACTTATAAATGTACCCAAGAATATCATTTAGTGTCTACATTTATATGTCAGGTAGCATTACCGATTAGAGGGAAATTACTATAGCTCTTATAATACTCTTTCCTAGGTGGGAGTATGCATAAATCCTCAAGTACTATTACTAAACCATTTGTAAGACAAAAAACATATAAGAACAATTATATCTCTTCTCTCACAACACATATGTGTACTATATCCTTGATTCATTTTTTTTTCAATAATCATTTCTATTTTCACATTCACTAATTTATAGTTAAATCTCATTTATCATGATCATTAGTTACACTTGTCTTCTTTTATATGTCAACCTTACTCCAACAAAGGAAACACACAAATGGAATAAGGAACAATGTCAAGCACAAAATGCTCCAGCAAATTCAATATCCAAAGAACTAATGTAGGAATAATTTATACCATGTACATAAGGTAACCCCTCAAATACTTATCCTCTTCTAGATTTCATGATACACATTCTACAATATCCATTTGACATGATATCAATTACAATCCTCATTCGTCACACTATCAGTTATAACTCCCATTGGCTCTGCATAAGGTACACTCTTTGTATCTACTTAATGCTACCAAATATTCATTCACCAACATAAAGTGGCAAAAATACAATCACAAAATCATGCACTTTCTAATTACATCATGGCTCTAGGTATGTCAATATATGCATGATTCTATGCAATAAGATTAGACATTAACAACACTTATTTTACTCTTTCATTATTTTTTTATTTATTTTTATGGAATGGACATTTTACTTTTGAATAGTAAATGATATGTGACCCATATCTATATTAATTGTTATATCTTATAAGAATCTCAGAAAATACCACCCATTAGGGACGAAGCACCCCAAAAACTACTATCGGCTTTAGGTGCTTCTTCCCTTACCCTCCCTTTCCTACTTTTAAATTGCCACATCAGTTGGTAACTTTTCTCTGATCTCTTTTTTCACTTTGGATTGGACTTTTTGGTTGCTAATAATGAAATTAAAACAAGAGAATCATATATATACATGATTGACTCACTATTATTAGGGGTCAAGAAAATGGAGCTAATTCTTACTAATACTACTTGGGTAAAGAGAAACATTCAAGGACTGAATTTGGGATGCATTATTGATTTGCATAGGACGATTTTTTATGAATTCCATCTCACACATGCAACTTGGTGGAAAATTAGTTATAGCTCACTATCCTTATGCAAGCTGGAACTAGGGACACCTATATTCAAGGGACACAAACTCAATTATACACATGTAGACATAAAATCTACGTATTGGGTACATTTCCAGGTTGTAAAGCATACTAATGTATACATGATTCCTAATAAAGAAAACTAGTGGTTGACAACTCCTTTTAGCCTTTTGGTTATTTTTATATCTTGCACTTTATTGTTTCTGAGCTTTACTAAGAATCCTTTTGGCTTTGCATATCTTAGAGTTCTATTAGAAATTGACTAATTTACCTTTTTATGGCCTTAGACACTAGCACTCGGTTAGGACATAAGCACTTAGGTTCTCTGTCTCTTTTGGGTGCTCTTGTCCCTCTCTTTTTTTTCTTACTCTTTTGAGTTCTGTTGGTACCCAAATTGATTCTCCCTCAGAAGGTGAGCAACATCACAGAGTTTTTAGGAAGCTTAGAGACAAGAAAAGCATGTAGTGTGTCATTTTATAGCTGGGGATGAAATGCAACTTTCTCTTTGTCACTCAAATGTGGAGAAATGGGTAGAACCCTCAAGAGGATTTGACCTATCCTCACTACTTTATGGTTATGCCTTTCAACCAGGGTGAGAGGACCCTTTTTGTATCCCGATGTTAGTGGAGGAGATGGAGATATCCTTCTTTGCAAAGTTATTAAGAAGACCTTGAAGAAAATATGATCAATGCAACAAAACCTAACTCTTCACGAGTTGTCACTATAGATAATGGAGATATTTTCTAAACAAGGTTCATGCCACTAAAGACAATGAAAACCTGATTGTTTCTACATGTTTTGGTTGTAAAAATTATGCATTTGTATACACACATGAAAAACAAGGGTAGTATGGGTATGATTGGTTATTTTTAAATGAATTTTTGGTGGGAGGTGAGGTAGAAATGAATTTGATTCACAAGATTCTTGATATATTTCACAAAAATGTAGAGCTTGAACAACAGAATGCTTGGGGATAGCTAGGATGTTCCTTTAACCAGAATATGTACTTCAATGGAGGCCCAGATTAGCACTTTTCACACAAACTTCAAGGATCCAAAATGAAGGCTCAAATTGGAAAACTTAACTAAACATTATCAATCTTTGTTTCATCATGCCTAAGATACCCTCAAAGGATAACAAACAATCTTATAGTCATGCTAGGAGTCACAGTGATTTTAAATTTGTTTATTTCACTATCAAATGAAATATCTTCTAATAAATGAAATTGTAAATGCCACCAAACTATCACAAGGATAAGATCTTGTATGATTCACAAAGATTTCAATGTAAGATTGCAATGGGAAAAAGAAAGCTACTTGTAGACATTCAGGAATAAAACAAATGTAATTTTTTCCCAAAAATAATGCAAATTAACTCAAGTTTGATTAAATTTATCAGCAGGGGAATGTTTTTAGAACAATCTCATAGCTTGTCAGTGGCTATACACTCGCAACCACCTTGACATGATCAAATTTAACACAAAGGGGATAAACATGTTTCTTCAAATGATTTTTCAGAAGGACGGGTTCTATCAAGATTTTATCTTAGAATAATACGTCCCAACCTCTAACACTCCAACCATTTACATGACAACTTCATGTAATTTATGATATTTCATTTACAACTGAGTTTTCCCCCAAACTAGAGACATTCAAAGCACCATTGCGTGTTGAGAATCCCAAAATCATATTTACAAAAAAGTTGTTAGGTGTGCAGATGGAAAATCTCTCCAAATATTTCCAACATTCAATTCTTCACTGGTAGGTTGTTCTTCATCTTATGCGCCAACTACTTCCTCCTCCAATCTATCAAATCTGGTTCTTTGCATGCCAAGGAAACAAAAACTAAAAAATCAGATTGAAGCTAATGATCATATCATGTTTTGATTACAAAATACATCTTCAGATTTTTCCCACCCAACCAAGATACCAAATTAATGTTCCTCTTCATTTTATGTGCAGGAGACTCTAATAAATGATTAAAAACCATAAAAATTTACATCCCCAGGAGCTTTGGAGTAGAAATGGCAAAAAGTAGATACAGATGCACAACTTCCATTGATCTCTCTTCGAATCTAGGACCGTCCATGGGGAGATCCAAGTCAAGATGGGCCAGGGTTCCCTTTTATCTTTTACACTTTTTGGAAAAAATGCAAAATTTCTCAATTTTCTGCCCCTCTGCCTTTGAAAAATGGGCTTGACACATGTCCCAATGTGGGTCCCAAAGGAACCGTAACTAAATTATGCTATTTCACCTCTTTTTTGGAAAAGGGAAAATTTTCCAAGTTTTCCCCACATCTCCGCCCTTACGCTTCTAGTCTCTGATGTGGGTCCCAGCGGAACCATGCTTCCTTTTTCCACAAAAAGAAAATTTTCCAATTTCCCCCAAAAATCCACACCTCATCGTTGACTGGAGAAATTTTTGACTTTTTCTCTATTGGGCCGCGGGTTATTTTGATGATTTCAGTATTTTGAATATCAAGTGGCAAAAATTCCAAGTTTCCCCTGATGGCCCGCCTCTCCGCCTCTTAAAATTTTCAAACCACCATGTGTCTTAATGGTGCATCTTGAGGTCATCCCCAAAAGTAGAGACCCTAAATGAGCCGGGCTTGCCATGTGTCTCGGGCCCTTTAGGAAGTTTCGAAAAGTCTAATGAAAGAAGACCTGATAGAGACCTCCACGTGTCGTTATGGTGCAACTTTAAGAACCTTATAAGGCTTCAAAATGATTTGGCGGGGAACTCTTCCATTTTAGAATTTTACTCCATTTTTCTAAAAGGGAAAAATATCCAATTGGTTTCCAAAGGCTCGCATCTCCACTTTTAACTTTGCAACATGTCCTTCATGCGGGGTCAAGGTGAGAATTTTCCCCACCGCTTAAATTTTTCTTTAATCAAAGCCTGGTGAGGCTATGGGGTGGGTTCAATTTTTTTGCCAAAGTATCTAAAAATAAAAATTTCAAAAATAGACCCACCACACCCCATCCAATTAGAAGAAGACATGTAAGTACTAAAAGAACCAATCATAACTGAGTAGAACTACGGGACCAAATTTGCATTTTTGTGAAAAAATCAAAAAGTGACAAGTTAAAACATTTGTCTGCCATCCCTTGACCAACCAAAAGAATCCATGTGACCACCGTATGCTAAGGAATAATTTTGACAGGAAAAAGACACCCGCCAGACCTTCAAAAACATAAAATTCACCATTTATGCCCAGAATCTTTTTTTTACTAAGGATGAAATTTTTTGAAACAAAACCAAGTGAATCATAGTTTCAAGCATCTTTAGACCATGGATTTGGATTTTGAAAGGCATAAAAATATAAATTGATCATTCTTGGGCTTCCATGGTCGGGGAAAAATGGGAAAAACAACAAAGCCCGTGGATTTGAAAAAAATAGGGCAACCTCGGAGACTTCTTCAAAAAGGAGAATGACAATGGATTCTACAAACAACTCGAGCCATTCAAATGGAGGTAAAATCTTTAGAGAATTCACATAGAAAGATAAAACATTTCATAACATGCGAGATCAAAGGAAAATCGGGAAAACGGTGCAAGATCAAAACAAGCACTAACATCGGCTCGACTCGGGGATGGGCACTCCACGGGTGTGCCACAAGAATAACTAACAGAAAAAGTACCGAGAATAGACCATTGAGAAATGGAGTCAAAGAGAAAGTTAGCATAGCAGAACAACAAGAACCATCCTCCAAAAATGAATTGAGAAACTAGAAAAACCAAGTCACCAAGGACCAGAACGAGCCAAAACACAAAAGATAGAAAACAAACCAACAAACTATACATTGTATAGTTGATGCTCACTTTGATTCTGGGGAATCAATCCAGGAAATTCTTCAAGTACCTACAATAAATAGGTAATTTGTGTAATTCACCATCCAAATCCTTCAAGAAGAAGGTATGCTCACCAATTCAAATGTCAATGGAGTAAGGGCCCATCCATAGTGCATCAAATTTACCATGCTTTCCCTTGTCCTCATGTATGTTATCCCACAATAGCACAAGATCTCCAATGTTGAAAGCTTTGGGAGTGACCTTTTTATCAAATAACTTCTTTAATTTTTCTCTAAACTTCAGATGCCTTTGGTGATATGCCCTCCTTTCTTCATCAAGTTGAACAATCTAGTTAATGCGAGCCTCATATAGACTAACTTCTTGATCTTCCAGTTGTTGAATGAATTGATATGAGGATAGTTACATATGTAGGGGAAGCAGAGCTTGAGTTCCATACACCAACTCAAATGGAATCTTTCCAGTGGCTCTTTTAATAGTAATTTTGTTAGCCGAGACAATGAACTTCAGTTTTTCACCCCATTTTCTTTTTTTTAGCTCCAAGGTTCTTCTGATAATCTTCAGCAAATTTTAATATTGGATTCAGCTTGTCCATCTCCTTGGGGATTGTAATTAGAGGCATATGTCAAATTGATCTCGTATTCTTTACACATTGCCACCAAAGGTTTAGCTCTGAAGCTCATGGCATTGTCACAACAATTTTAACTGGCACCCCAAACCTGTAGATGATATGGTTCAACATAAAATCCATGAAAATTTGGTGTGTTGCTCTTTTGGTGGGGATTTCCTCCACCCATTTGGTGAAGTAATCAGTGGCTACAAGAATCCACTTATGGTTAGCACTTAAAGTGTCGAAATCTTACCAATGAAATCCATTATCCATTTCTTGAATGGGGCTTCAATTGTCTACAGGTGCGAAAAGGCGGGAGCACGAAGCTTTCGAGTCTTCCAGAGAAGCACTAAAAACTCTCACATCTTCTAACCAAAAGAGTTGTATCCTTGAAGAGAGTTGGCTACCAATAACGAGACATCAAGATCTTGTGTGTTGTGACTCTTCTAGCAAAATTCCCCCACAAACTCCTCCATTGAGATCAACAATTATCTTGGGGCTTCATCTTAAGTAATTCACCTTAAGAGAACTCCCTCTGGGTTCTTCTAAGCTAACCCATAATAAGTAATGGCATATTTCTAGGAATCCAACTTAAGTGCTCTTTTCTAGTTCTTACTTAAATGCTCAGGGTAGTACAAATGTCTGAGATAAAAAATTACATCTTTTTACCACTCGAACTCATCAATTTTTCAAAAACATCTACCTTTCCTTCTTATACCTCATTTACCTCAATAGTTTACAAGTTTCTCTCAACCATAAGCTTAGCCAAGCCCAAACCTCTCACCAATTTCATGTTTTGTATATCCATGTCATATTCTTGTAACTTGTTCACCAATCTGCATCTTTTGATTGAGACTTCCATCTTTGATAAGATGTATTTCACCATAGTGTGGGCAACATAACCAATAATTTTAGAGCTCAAAATTTAAGGCCTAAAAACATTTTTGCTTCTACCAAAACAAATGCTTGTTTCTCCATAATAGTGTACTTCAGCTCAGCCCCCTACAATGCCTTACTAAAAAAGGCAATTGGCCTTTTAACCCCTTCATCATCTTTATACAACAAGACAGATGCAATAGTGTTCTCTAAAGAAAAAAAAAAGTTGGAAAGGCTTATTATAATCTGGAGAGCTGCTAAAATAGGGGCATGCTTTAATGCCTCCTTGATCCCATTAAAAGGTTGAATCAAATCCTCCTCCCATTTTGATGGTCGGTCCTTTTTAGCATGCCAGTGATTAGAATGGTCAACTCGAGAAAATTTTTATATGAATCTCTGATAAATTTTATCTACCCAAAGAAGGAATGAATCCCCTTCTTGGTTCCTAGATTTGGGACCTTTCGATTGCCTCTACCCTTTCTCGGATCAATCATTACCCCTTCTTATGACATAATGTGACCAAGTAATTTTTCCTTACGTACTCGAAATGACACTTCTTTAGATTAATTGAAATGCCATATTCTCTACATCTTATCAACATTTTCTCCAAGTGCTGCAAATTATCACCTCTCTTTCTGGAGAACACAGTTATATCATCTTGGTAGAAAGTAATAAAATCATTGATGTAACTAGCAAAAACAACATCCATTGCTCTTTGAAAGGTTTCTCTAGCATTCATCAGTCCAAAGGGCATCCTGACATATACATATGTTCCCAAGGGGTGGTAAAGGATGTCTTAATTCTTTCTAATTCCTTTACAACAACTTGGTTATAACTAGAGAAACCATCTAGGGTAGATAGCATCTCAAAACCGGTCACTAGCTGCAACATGTTCTCCATGTTTGGTAAAGGATAATTATCCTTCATTGATGCTCTATTTAGATTTCTGAAGTCCACACATAACCTAATGTCACAATTCTTCTTTCTTACTGGTACTAGGTTTGCAACCCAAGAAGAATACATTGTAGGCTAAATAATCCCTCCATCCCTCAATTTTTGCCTTTAATTCAGAATAAGTCCAAGCCATGCAATCTTGATATTTTTTAGCAATTGGACATAAGACTATTTTTCCTCCTTGCTAAGATTACTTCCCAACCAAATCTTCCTTGGTTTCTCCTTTGTGCCAAGGTCATGCTCCTCAATATCCCTTGAGGCTGCTATGCATCTATTAATAATGTGATCAACATTATCAAATTTGGATTCAAGAGAAACCAACCCTCTAGGAATGGTATTAGTCTTTAGTTGGATGATGCCTTTGCCAAACAAGGTTTCTTTACCCTCTGCTATGCACACCATTGGCTCCTAATCAATATTTTGATCAGAAAACTCCCCTTTGTTCTACATAAATCTTCTGACCTAAGAATCATCATAAAAAACTTGCCAATGTTTAATGTTGTTAGGTACAGATGGCCTAGTTAACACCTCAACATCATATTCACAATATCGGGACCTTTGTACATATATATATAACCAAGAACCCAATACTAAAAGTTTGTGTACCAAATCATTAAACTTCCTATCATGATGCACAATATTGAATGAATCAAACATCTCAATGAGATCCCAAACTACATGCTTGTATTATTTCATTCATTGATTTTTGTGAAATAAAGTTTTTGACTTCCTTTACAATTAATTATGAATATCCTTTGACAATGATGTCTTTAACACCATAATTCCAAGAAATCTTTAGACCTAACAATAGTGCCTTGTACTCAACAATGTTGTTAGTGCACTCAAATTTTATTTTGAAGGAAAAAACAAACTCTTCGGCTTGGAGAGACCGAACAACACAGTACCATTTCCAAACTTGACGCAAGATCCATCAAACAATAAATTCCAAGGAGAGCCTGCTTGTTCAAAATACTTGCATTCTTCAATCCTGTGCTCTTTTCCATAAAAAATCCTACAAAGTTATCAACATAAACACTTGTGTACAATACTTCATAAGATGTATTGTTGGGATCCTCAATAAGGTGAAACATCTTCTTTTCTCCATACAACTGAAAAGGCTTCCCTTAATCGGGATGGTAGCATAGGACATGTCAATTTGAACACTCCCACTAACACTTACAACCCATTTTCTAGATAACAATATACCTCACTTGGCTAGGCAATCAATAATAACAACATCAAGCATCAGGTTTTTACCTGGGTAAGCTGCAAGTTGCACCACCAGACCTTTCACACATCCCACCACTGGCACTTCTCTAGAGTCCATAGCATTACACTTCCCATATCCAGCTCATTCATGACTTCAGAGGCATAACATTGCATGATGCCCTCGAGTCAAACATACTGATTGTGTAGTAATCTATCTTTAATAATCAGAGTGGTGAAGAATGGATCCACATTTAGCTAATATCTGTAACAAGGATGTCCCCATATAAACCTTAGGTGGTTCACCTAGTTCCTCCAACATTGGTGGTGTCTCTAAATCTTCAATGACTGGTGGATTTTCCACAATGTTTATATTCCTACCTAGGGTAGTATTCTCTTCTCTCAACCCCAAATACTCAAAATCCCTTTTCTTGTGCTCAAGAATCCTAAGAAACTCAAAAATTGGAACTGAGATCTTTATTTGACTCAAGACTTGGGAAATATCATAAGGGATAGACTTTGGCAAGGTAGCATTGGAAGGAAGGTTGACACACTCATTATATGGCACATGATTTTTGACATTCGGTCATGAGGAGGGGTGTGAGTTTTATTTGGGACAACAAGGCCTTTGGTAGATGCATCTTTCTTAGGGGCCTCTTTAGGAATATTTTAAAGTAATGGAGTTTTTGGCTTGGCCCGAGGCCCTATCCCTTTGACAACCCTACTTCTTGTGTTATACTCCTTCTCTTGGGAAACAACAACATTCATCAAGAACTTCCTGTCCTCCTCACATGGGATTCCTCCATCATATTTTTTTATCATTAAAGCTCTTAAATATTCAAAGTCATGATTGGGAAATTCAAAAGCATACAAGATATCTATTTCTAAAGTATGAAAGGGAGGAAGAATAGGTACCCAGTGGATGCAATCCCAAAAATCAGCAACAATTCTAGCACTTATTACCTCAGTTGAAGTTGCCCCTTATTGTGAGCTCACGGAGCAAAGCATCATGCAAACATCATCATCATTATCATCATTAGCTTCTTCTTCTTACTTGATCTTCCTCACATGGAGCATGGGGCATGAAACATATATCACACCAATCAATGACATCTGTCTCCTCCACAATAGTGACTCTGGAAGCCAAAGGATTAGGTATCATTATGTTTTCCCTGGTCTGGGACTATTTATTTCCAAATCCAACAGGTCCCTTGCCTCTATCATTAGATCTCTAATCATTTCTATGATGATTTGTAAACATTTCTTGGCTTTGTTGCTTGTGCTGACCTTGTGAAATCTGCCCAATTCCTTTTTTGTGTGAGATAATTTATATGATATTTCTTTGATAGCCCCTGCCAAAGTTTTCATAACTTCCTCCAAATCAATAACCTTACTTGTTTGAGGATTTTCTAGGTTAATTAGTTTTACACCCTCCCTTTTTGGAGGTTTTCCAATTCCCTTGGTGTTGTTCTCAATTTACAAAGCCATGGTGAAGGCTTGGCTCAAATTAGTAGGGTTTTTATCCTCAAGTATTAGGTAGCTTATTTATAAAATGCATCGAATATTTGATCAAACATGATTCATCATATGGACTTAAGATAATAAGAAATCTCTACAAGGTCTTGTTAAACCTTGTGTTGAAATCATGTATTAACTCATTAGGATTCTTCTTGATGTTTTCAAATTTTGATAGAAGAAACCTAGGTCGGCTTCTATCACTATCTTTGCAATATAAATGCATTGTTCATCTCTATCCAATAATCAATGGAATTATCTAGAAAAGCTTTATACCATTCCCTTGCATCCTCTTCCCAAGTATGGATAAAAATTTGATATATACATCTTCATATTCAATATCAAAGTCTTCCATCATATTGATAAAAAGTTTTAAATGTTGATCACCGGTTATAGCATTGTTTCCTTGGAACCTTGGTAATCTATTTCTCACATCTTGGGAATTGCATTTGGATGACCAACCATCCCTCTAAAAATTATAGGACCAAGATTATTTACAATAAATGGAGATCTAGGTGGGGGTTGGGCCATGTTATTTTGACAAGGTGACCTTAAAGGAGAATCAAACGATACGGGCGGGGTCTTTGAAACACAAGAGTATAATTTTCAAAATGGATATCCCCTAAAGGCCTTGTTTCTTGGAAAACCCTATCAAATTTTAAAAAGAAAGGGGCAGAATGAGAAGAAATTTTTGAAATTCGAATGAAGGCCCCTCTCTAGTTGGAAAATTCAATCCCACAAAGAGGCTACCTGATTCAGAAGCACTTGAATGACAATCTTCAATGATAGGCTGATCACTTTCATCAATGGAGATCCCTTTTCTTGATTGCTGATCTCCAACAACTCTCTAGGATTTTCTTGCTTCTAAATTTGTTTTTCCTAGCTCTTGAAATAATGTCCTGGTAGGATCCGTAGTAAAGAAAGATCTTCTTTCTTCATGATTTGTAAAGATTAGTAACAAATCTCACTTGATAGAGGTTAAGACACTGGTACTTATCAAGAATTAGATCAATAGGGAGTCACCACTAAGGATTTCTACCTTAGTTGTGAAAATGCACTAAAATATGATCTGTCAAATGTCTATCAATACTAGAAACTAGAAATGGAATGATCTGAATTTTCTTTACCCAGATTTATCAATGAAAGCTAGTGCACTAGGTGTAGAAACTAAAAGAATTACACACAACACTTGCAAATTTGAATACTTCTTATAGGCCCGAACACAAGATGATGTTTGAAAAAATGTATTATCACTTAGAGCATACAAGAAGTGTTTACTAGGGTCTAAATATGAACTATAACCACTATGTCCCGGTAGTGGCGCCAATTGGGTGTTGGTACCCAAATTGATTCTCCCTCAGAATTTGAGTAGCATCATAGGTTTGGCAGGAAACTTAGAGACAAGTAGATCATGTAGAGTGTCATTTTGTAGCCGAGGATGAAATGTAACTTGCTCTTTGTCACTCAAGAGGATTTGACCTATCCTCACTACTTTATGGTTGTGCCTTTCAACTAGGGTGAGAGGACCCTTTTTGTAGCCTCGCTATTTATGGAGGAGATAGAGATATCCTTCCTTGCAAAGTTATTGAGAAGACCTTGAAGAATATATGATAAATGTAAGAAAACCTAACTCTCATGAACTATCACTCTAGATAATGGAGATATTTTCTAAGAAAGTTTGGGCCACTAAAGACAATGAAAATTTGATTGTTTCGCATGTTTTGGTAGTAGAAATTATATATTTTTATACACACAGGACAAGTAGGGGTAGTATGGGTAAGATTGGTTGTTTTTAAATGAATTTTGGTGGGAGGTGAGTCGGGATGAACTTGATTCACCAGATCCTTGAGAACTTTTACAAAAATGGAGATCTTGAACAATAGAATGCTTTGGGATAGATAGGATGTTTCTTTAACAGAATATGTGCTTCAATGAGGCCTAGATCAACACCTTTCATACAAAATTCAAGGATCCAAAATGAAGGCTCAAATTGGAAAACTTACCTAAACATTATCAACCTATGTTTCATCATGCCTAAGATAACCTCAAAGGTTAACAAACAATCTTATAGTCATGATCGGAGTCACACCGATTTTAAATTTGTTTATTTTTCTATCAAATGAAAGCTCTTATGATAAATGAAATAGTAAATGCCACCAAACTATCACAAGGATAATATCTTGTGTGATTCACAAAGATTTCAATGTAAGATTGCAATGGGAACAATAAAACTACTTGCAGAAATTCAGAAATGAAGCAAACACAAATTTTTCCCAAAAATAATGCATATTAACTCAAGTTTGATTAAATTTATCAGTAGGGGAAAGTTTCTAGAACAATCTTAGATATTTTCAATGGTTGTACACTCGCAACCACCTTGACATGATCAAATTTAACACAAAGGAGATAAACAAGTTTCTTCATATGGTTTCTATGAAGGATAGGTTCTATCAAGCATTTCTCTTTAGAAAAATAAGACTTGATGTATAACACTCTAACCATTTACACGAAAAATTCATACAATTTATAATACTTCATTTACAAATGTGTTTTCCCCCAAAACCCAGAGACATTAAAGCACCATTGCGTGTTGAGATTCCTAGAGTTAGGTTTGGAAAAATGTTGTCGGGTGTGCAGAGGGAAAATTTTTCTCCACACCCCACCTTTGAAAAATAGGCTTGTCACGTGTCCCAATGTGGGTCCCAAAGGAACTGCGGATAAATTATGCTATTTCACCTCTTTTTTGGAAAATGGAAAATTTTCCAAGTTTTCCCCGTAGCTTCGCCCTTCCACTTCTAATTTCTGATGTAGGTCCCAATGGAACCACGCTTCCTTTTCCACTTTTAACTCCTATCTCCACAAAAGGAAAATTTTCCAAATTTCCCCCAAAATTCCGCACCTTCACCGTTGATTGGAGTAAAATTTTGAGTATTCTCTATCGGGCCCATGGGTCATTTTGATGATTTTAGTCTTTTGAATAACAAGGGGTAAAAATCCAAGTTTCCCCGATGGCCGCCTCCTCACCTCTTAACTTTTCAAACCGCCACACATCTCAATGGCACATCTTGAGATGGTTCCAAGAATGGAGACCCTAAATGAGCACAGGCTCACCACGTGTCTCAGGCCCTTTAGGAAGTTGTTGAAAAGTCTAAGGAAGGAAGACCTTATGGAAACCTCCACGTGTCTTTATGGACCAACAACAATGACCTTATAATGCTTCAATATGATTTGGCAGGGGCATGCTTCCATTTTATAATCTTTACTCCATTTTTCAAAAAGGAAAAATATCCAACTTATTTCTAAAGGCACACTTCTCCACTTTTAACTTTACCACATGTCCTTCTGTGGGGTCAAAGTAAGACTTTTCCCTACCACTTAAATTTTTCTTTAATTAGAGCCTGGCGGGGCCACGGGGTGAGTTCAATTTTTTTCCAAAGTAGCCAAAAAGAAAAATTTCATAAAACAAACCCACCATGCCTCATCCAATTAGAAGAAGCCATGTAAGTACCAAAAGAACCAATTAGAATTGAGTGGAGCTATGGGACCAAGATTGCCTTTTTGCCAAAAAAATAAAAAGTGAGAAGTTAAAAGATTTTCCTATCATCCCCTGACCAACCAAAAGAAGCCACATGACTTCTGAATACTAAGGAATAATATTGACATGAAAAAGATGCCTGCCAGACTGTCAAAAATAGAGATATTCACCATTCATGCCCATAATTTGATTTTTCGTTAAAGATAAATTTTTGAAACAAAACCAAGTGAATCATGGTTCCAAGCATCTTTCAACCATGGATTTGGATTTTCAAAGGCATAAAAATATAAATTTATCATTCTCAAGCTTCCATGGTCGGGGAAAAATAGGAAAAATGACAAAGCTCATGGATTTTGAAGAAATTAGGGCAAAAAAAAGGAAAACTTGGAGATTTCTTAGAAAAGTGGCATGCCAATGGATTCTGTAAACAATTCAAGGCATTCAAATGGAGGTAAAAGCTTCAAAACATCCACATCGAGAGATAAAATGTTTCATAACACACAAATCAAAGGAAAATCAGGGAAAATGGTGCGAGATCAAAACGAGCACCAACAAAACCTTTTTCCTAGGTTGGTTACTTCAATTTTTGTAGAGATATCTCAATTCAAGCATGAACTAGATTTTTCTCAGCATCAAGATGATAGAAAACATCTAGCAAGAGGCCAAAGGAAGTACTTGGGACTGATATGAAGGCAATAGGATTCATGGAGACACTTAGGGAAGCAATCTCGCAACACTGACCACCAGGTTCACAAATCGACCATCACCTTCATTCACCCACCAATCTTATAGGAACAAGTGAGTAAATTTGGTATTGTATCATTTCTGTACTTACTCATAAGGTTATTTATCCTATTGTTATTAAAACTTGTTATTTCCTGTATTCTGCCATCCCTACTTTCTAGCCTATATCCTTATCCATCCACCACAACCTTCAGAACTTTATTCCTAACATTCAATGATTTCTAAGTTTTTAAACCCTTATCAAAAACCCAACCAGTCACCCTCCATTCTCTATGTAGTCATAGATAATTGTACAACCACATGTTAATCATATTTCACCCAAATTGCCCCTATCGATGTCGGTTACTATATCTCTGTCAGGATTTTACTAAATTGACCTTAACACCCCAAAAAACCTCACAAAATCCTCACCCAAGCCAAATACCCTACCTAAAACCTCTCCACATACCTCCCCAATCTCTTTGTACTGAGACACGAGAAAGAACATGAAAAATAGCTTTTGATATTTTACCATTCCCACAAAAATCAAGATCAGTTATCCCTAACCAGTATCGGTCATAGATAAACCGTCGTCAGTCACACCACAGTCGCGCGCGTCTCTATGTCTAGTAAGCCACCTCGGACCCAAACTCCACCAAGTTTTACCCAAACCTTATCGTGACTTCCATACCCTCTACCATTCTTTGCTTTAACCCGACCTGAAACCTTCACCAATTTAATTATCAAATTATTTAAGTAGATTAACATTGATAGTAATCTAAGATACCTAAATTAGAGTACTAACATTAAACTCATTTGTTTTCATGCCCGTTTATTTTATATTAAATTATATATTAGTGGATTAACAACCGTCGAGGAAGTATCATGCTTCTTGGATCCAGCTCACAATAAGAAATCCTCTAAACTTTTGATGTTAAGTATGTTTTATGATCTTTATTTGTATTTCAGTTAGTTCCTCCTAGCCAAAAGGAAGCTCTCATAGTCAACTTGGATCGGAAATCGAACATGCACACAACCTTGATCGACATCCCAAATAGGTATTTATCCTTGTCCTTCAACCCTTAGTTGTTTCATTTATTTGCTAAGAATTTGGTGAAACACGTGCGTGCATGAATACCACTTATATTTCATAGGTTGAAGGATGCGAATAACCCACCAACTGATTTCTAATTTGACCTTATCTCGAAGGAGAATCATTGGGACAGTGATTTGGAATACAAAGAATCCATTAAGAATACCATTGAAGCTTATGAATACAAGAAGGGTTCACGCTTCTTCAACATTTTTACAATCACTTCGACCCTATGACGAGGATATCCATGTGATTGGTCATAAAGCTAAATGGGCATGACACATGGACATAGATCAACAAGGCTTGGTTGAATGTATGTTGTAAGATCTCAAAGGGTACCATTTATAATCACTTAACTTTTCTTATAGAGGAGATTATAAATGCTACATGCGAGAGAGAGAATATCATGTTTTGTAATGTCCTCCTCACATTGTCACTTTTAAAATGTTGGAGTGTCTCGATGGGCTAGATAAGTTTGTTTGGAAATACACAGAGGAGAACCCCTCCCTTGCCAAGATGTTTGAACAATATACTTGTGACACCATGATGGCCACTCATAAGGCACACCTAGAAAAGTGGTATAAGCAAATGCACGATGTATTGAAGGATGAATGGAGAATAACTAAGTAGTTGCCTTCATTATTCTAAGGAGATGTTGAGTTTGCCATATACCAACATTTTTGTATCAAAATATTTACTTTAATAGATGACATCAAGATTCCTTGGTGTAAGTTTCCTTTCTCTTTCACGGCACAATACTTCTTGGCGGGTCAATTGATTCAAATAAGTGAAGAAACTCGGGTTTGATCTAAGTGTAGTAGATCAAAATTACCATGAGTTGCGTAGGAAGTTAATATACCCCAAGAAAGCAGACCTATGTGGATAAGTATGTCTCCTATGATGTGCACATGTTATAACTAATAACACTACCCGTGGGGAGGAAAACAATGAGGGTGTATTTGTCCCTAAGGCCTAAGTATGAAAAATGATCTTATGTTGAAGATTATGTCTCCATTCCAAAGGACCCCATCACGAGGTAAAATTTTGTTCCAAGGAAAAGTGAAATAGAGGAGGCTCTGAAAAAATGCATCGAGTGCATAGGAAGTACAAACAATAGGGGCACATGAGTCGAGTCCACAATAACAAGTACTTACATACTTTGGAATAAGTCTCCCATTAGAAAAGAGTCTTTGTAGAAGGAAGAGTCATTGGTAAGAGAAGAGTCTCCCACGAGAGAAGAAAAAGAGAAGTCCCCTGTATTGGAGTCACCAATAAGGAAGAAGCAAAGGGTGACAAAAGGGTCGAGCTTAGGAGAAATAGAAAGCATGGAGCCTAATAAGGAAGATGAAGATGATGAAGAGTGCAGTGAGGCTCTAAATCATCTTTTGTATGATGTACACAAGTTAGATGAAGAAGTAAATGAATAGATGGATGATAATGAGGAAGGAGCTCATGAAAAGGGGGAGTGAGGAAGTAAACATGAAAGATTAGAAGACCTCGACCCTAACCGAGGAGTAGATGGATAAAAATATAGAGAGGGAGGTGGAATATATTATCCACTAGTTCTTTGGGAAATAAGTAGAGCGAAGTGCCAAATAAGTGCTCAAGGAAGCTGAAGAGAATACAAGTTTAGTAAAGGAGTATGGGAGCATGATTAGAGACCCCAACTTAGTAGGAAGCTTCCCAAACATAGTGTGCACAGGTAGGAATGGAAAATTAGTAGTGTAGGAACATAATATGAATTATATTAATGATCCAAGCAAGGTGCGAGTGTGTACCTCACAAGTATAGTGCCCGTAGACCAACTCATTACTTGGTCTTCTTTTGATGAAAGAGGGTGCGTAATCACACACAAGTAAAATTCTATCCGGGATTTTGAGTCCCACATTGATGAGCCCAAATTTGACGTAAAACATGATGCATTGATGAAGACACTAGCCACCAAGGGAATAAACCATCTTGTAAAGGCCTAGCGGTGTCGGATGAGAAAGTTTGCAATGCACTCAACAAATTATCGGGGAGGTGAAAGCAAGAATCTTTAGCAAAAATGATAGAATAAGGGTCTTGGAGGAAGAGATTGAGAAAAATAATGAGGAGATCATTAAGAGGGAAAAGGAGATAAAACAGAAGGAATTGATTAGTGCGCAGTTAAGGCATGAACTAAGGGATGAAAAGGTGAATGTGCACAAATTCTACAAGAAGATAGAGGCCATTTCATATGTCATTATATTGAAACACACCTAGACTTGTCCCCCTTTGAGTAGAAATATGAGTCAACCTTTCACTTTGTTTGGAGGACTTGACCGACATCCTCACCATGGAAAGTTGACCACTCACATTGACGTTGGCGAGAAGAGGAAATGACACATAAGAAGGAGGAGTAAAATATGAAAATTGGGGAGACACTCGACTCGATACTCTAAGCTCCTTGCTATAGTAAAGACCACCATGCAGATGGCCAAAGTCATGTATGAAAACTGTGCCAACAGAGATAGGGTAGCAAGCATATTAGTTGCTACACATGAGGTGGATCTGAAATAATTTTAGGAAAAGAACAAAGGCAATAGGGTGGAGTATGATAATATCCTAGTTGAGGTTGAGAAGAAGTTGGAAGTAATTGAAACCTTGCGGGGTTCAATTAATAATAGGCTAAATGAACTATACCCCCAAGTCACTCGCAAGATGGATGTGCTAGGAGATCTTAGCAAGCAACTAGGAATCATTGTAGATATGCTAAAAGATAAGAGTGATGAACTAAGTTTTGATGAAGTAAGTGCATTAGTGGGTGACCTACTTCAGTAGGCACAAGGAGAAGTAGATTCTTGGAAAAAATATTGAGGCATCCATGAAGAAGGATTTCCCACTCCTCATGTAGTAGTAGCATATTCTTCCATTCTTCCATTCTTTATTTAGATTATTTCAATTCCACTATTCTTTATTCTTTGAAGGAGTAGAATGTTTTGAGGATGGATAACATGCATAGTGTGGGGTGATGTTAGACCATAAATATTGGCTAAGTACTAAGAGGCATGCATATAGGACCAATAAATAGAAGGTAACTTAGGGAAAAGTGCACAAGAAAAGGGTTTAAGAAGGGTTGAAGTGAAACTAGGGAACACACGAAAGGAAGAACAAGGATTTAAAGGACTTATCCATATTTGGCATCATGGAGTCACTTGAGGAAAATGTGAGGACTCCACCGGGCGTGATAAGTGGATAAAGTGCAAGCATGGAATGTTGGAGGCCAAGAAAATGGTATTCTATGTGGAGAATATCCCTAGAGGCATCATTATAGTTAGTGGAAGGTTTTGTAAAGAGGATAATAATTAACCTATGGAGGACCACATTGACAATTGCCATGCAATATTCTAATGAGAGAATTCATGGTGTTGGATGTCGATCCTATTTAAAGGAGTGCTTGGGCTAGAAACAAGGGATGGAGAAGGTAATGTGAAGGTGCTAGAGGGTATGAGAGTGCTAAGATAAGGAGGGTAACAAGGTGCTGTAGAAATGTTAGGTAATACTAAGGGTTTGGAGCTCATGATGTTAGGGTTTAGAGTTCTTTATGTTAGAGGGTTGTAAAGGATATCATTAAGCATATGTATGGGTTGGGGTCTGTAAAAATGGTTACAATGGGGCCAACACAGTTAGGATCTCTAATCAAATTAGTTTGGAGGGGTTGGATCTCTCTGTCATTTGATGTATATTGTTCGAGATGACCCATAAATAAAATGTACATAATAGATCCATGTATATTGATTTAAAAGATTTTTAGTAGCCACACTACTAAAATAAAATGTACATAATAGTTTGGTTTGTCATGACTTAGATATGGTTCATTTTGCTTCATACAATGTTTATTTACCTTTTTGATGCATTGATGTGTAGATTTGTTAGTTATGTCTTCTACCTTTTAAGTAAATGCATGTAATTTTGTTTCTACAAATAATCCTCCATTAATGGTGGAACTCTCTTACAAAGATCACATAAAGGAGGGGCTCATGGCCCACGTGTGCCTCTCGGTGAGCACCTAACATATGTTGGGTGATAGGCCGATGCACATGGGGTTAGAAAAGAGGTATTGAGGGTAAAAAAATGAATACATGTATTAATATGCTATGCTGCTACAATCCTACTAGAGATTACACAATCAAGCTCTGTTCACTTGCATTGTTCTTCCTCTACTTGCATTACCACTAGATTTCCTAGTAAGCCATTACTTTCTCTAGCACCTTCTTCTAGCTTCCTCTGCATTCCTAACTCCTTGGAATCATGAGACACTTGAAGGTTGGAAAAGAATACCAAGGGGACACAAAAGCACACCACAACTAGATTTCCACAACACTGCAATTACTAGGTTGGGGTTGTAATTGGGTTTCATCATTTCTTTAATTCTTTGTTTGTGAAATCAATTTCCACATTATTTACTACAACAGAAAAGACATTTCCATTTTTCATTTTTGAAATCATTATATAGCTACAATTGGTCATTTCCTTCAACAAATATTACTTAGGATAGATAGATTCCTTTTCCTATCTCCGTAGATTTGTAGGGAATTCATTTTGGAAGAAATATTTTGTATTAACTTAGAAATCAACTAAAACATCATTGCATTTAGAAGATCCTACATAAATCCATTCTTTAATTTTTCCAGGGAAGTTGTAGGGGAAGAAAAGATTCTCGCAAGCTTTGATTTCCACCCATTCCTTTGAGGTAGAGTAGGGATTTAATTCATATCCATAGTTTAGAGAAGATTTAATTATTTATAATATATTATATTTCTTACGCACAAATAAATAAATACATCTGGTTTGTTTTTTAGGATTCATTAACTAGATTAGAGTATTGCAATTCTTCATTTCTTTATTTAATTAAGAAAGTTCTGAGAAAAACACAAAAATATTTCTTTCTATTAGATTAATTACTTTGTATTGCTTTATTTATATTATATTGGAAAAATATAAAAACATATTGTAACTTTTATTTACTTAGATTATTTTTTTATTAATTTCCATAGATTAAATACATACATGACCATTAGTGAACAAGGACAAAAAAAAACATATGATAATGATCCAAGGGTCCCCCAACTGAACGTGCCTGAATTACTTACGGACATATATACTGGATTTCGTCTACTTGTCCTTAGAAAACCATCATGGTACTCAGACAACATTTCACGACTAGACATTTTAAAAATTGTGGCTGAAAAGGCTTACAAATATTAGATTGACCCTAGAAAGAGAGTTTGGGGTAAATGTGTATGACCATATAAGGACCACAAGTATAAATATTTTATGATTGTGATCCAACGGTCCCCCAACCAAATGCGTTTGAAGTAAAATTATACTTACACTTTGGATTACATGCATTGGTCTTTATAACATCTCCACTTCCACCGACATTATCGGACACCGAACATTCTAAATGAATAACCTCATCAATCCCTCACTTTCTAGACTAAAATAGGTAATCATCTATAGATCTAGCAGAACCAAGATTCTTTTATTTATTCCATGACATTGTGCGGACATCATTACGAGGTGCTCATTAGTTTTTCACGTATCCCACAACCATTAGAAAGGATTTCCATAGAGATCGATATTGATTGGATTATTTGTGTGGCTATTATTCCCAATCTATTCATTAGACCCATTCGAGGTTATAAGGTCCTTCCTTTCCCTTAATGAGAAGATCTCGATATTTCACGTCAAGGATATTATTTTTCCTTAATAATTTGTTCATCCCATATCATCACATTTTTTCACATATCACTTTTTGCGACCAGTATCCATCCACACATTCTACATCGGCTGCCCAAAGTATAGCCTCGGGAGATCGAGTGCATATTGAAGATCACATGTCGATTTTCATTCATACAAATTATTGAACCCGATGTGTAGAGATAGTATCTTTTCATTTTCATTTCTTTCTTCCATCTTCCCCCTCTCCCATTAATCTATAAGTATTCATACACCCCATGAATATTTTGGGACAAGATATATAAGGACACCCCATTATGGGTCTCAAGGCATATTACTACCAAATGGGTAGATAATAGTCACCCTCATTATCTAGGTGGGCTGACAACTATTCGATGAATCTCACTTCACCTCAAACTCTTCCTCCTCGAGGGACCAACAATGTCTCCTCAGTTAATATCAAGGAGAGTGATCAACTTTCACAAGGAAAACATCCTAAATTATCAAATTTTAACAATATAACATTCACCGTAGATTCGAGATCCTCTCCTAAAGTTTTTTTTCGGACCATAAATTGGTATGTAGTCTAATCAACTCCCATTATTAGATGATTACTTAGCACATTATGCCCAAAGTGAGAAACAATTCAAAAACATGGACCAATCTCTGGATAGGATGCAAGGATATGTTGATTTCTTACTTCATAATAACATCTCTTACCCTACCATGATAGAGAACATATCTAATGAGGGGTGGCAAAAAAACAACAAATAGTTCATAGTAGGATATCACACTCCTTTACAACCTAACAAGGTTCAACAATGCATGCTAAAACAAAACACCATACCATCATCAGGTAAGGTCATCTCAACATTGGTGGACATGGTTAGAGAATTGGAACTTTCCCAAGCTACTCATGCCTCATCTTCTACTTTGGGAAAGGAAGGATTCTCCATCATCCACAGAACTTTGGCCAAGTACCTATTGCGCCAAATCCTCCTTGATTTAGTGGGAATTACAAGCCCGAGAGATCTCCTCATAGGTCAAGAACCTTGGGTATTCCCCTCCACACCTCATATGAATACCCTTAACATGCACGAGATGGAAGTGTGTTCTCAAATGGCACCCCAACTAGTAATGCAATGTTCCCTAGTTTTGTGCCTCTAACTCGTACTAGATTAATGCTCACCCATATTTGCACATATATTCCAAATCATCGTAAGGTGACATGTTATCTTTTCTCATCTCATATGCTCAGCCACAAGGGATTCCTTATGCCTCTACAAATGTTTATGCTGCACCATATCAACCCCCTATTCCACCTTTGCCTCCCCATAAGGGGTCATCAATGGTCAAGTATTATGCAGTTGGGAACTACTATGAATATCTTAAATATCCCCTCGACTTCACCATACAAAGTTTTATGCTCCTATGGCCTCTACCAGATCTTCCTAATTTTAAAGGGGAGGGATATTCAAATGTTGTATCCAACCCCCATTAGAGATATGATCCCATGGGATTTATTCCTAAAAGATATTCCCTATGACTCCTGAAGGAATTTATCTCAAATGGTATTATAGGATAACTAAGGATTCAATACATTCCTTTAAACAACTTGTGTCTGAATTCATCAAAGCTTTCAACATGAATAAGTTACTGCAAACAGGAATAAGGGAATTCCTACATATAAAGTAAGATCACGATGAGTCTGCTATACATTTCATCTAGAGATGGTGGCAGGTCCTCTACTCTTCAACAAGTTCTCCTAACATGGATCATTTAAATATTTGTGATATATTCCTTCACTCTCTTAAGCGAGAAACAAAATAAGAATTCTATAAGTTCCCCCTAAGGTGTTATGAAGAGGTGTTGGAGGATGATCTCCATATTGATCATGTGGAAATAGACAATGATCGAAAGACCTATGGTTCAAAAGGGATATTGATCACTCCTCAATCGGGGTAATTTAAGTTATCCCAACAATTCATAAAACAACCAAGGACATAAGGTTCTCAACAAAAACCGTAGTGTTATGACCGAAGGTGTTATGATCAATCAAATAAACCAAATGTTGTTAACACCTCAAGTAAAAATAATGTCAACAAAAACATAAATGGTAACAATAACAGGATTAAAAACTTCACTTTCACTATCAACGTGGTGGATTTAAATTCTCCTCCAGCCCAAAAACAAAAATTTCAGGCTAAGGCCCTAACTAGTACCCAAGTGGGTACCCAAACCAATATACAATTCATGGACAACGACCTCCCAAATTCAATTACAATACCCAAAAGTTGAATAAAAATTGGAACTTTAGACCATAGAAAAATACAAATATAAGACCTCGAGTATTATGATCA
This sequence comes from Taxus wallichiana var. yunnanensis, assembly GCA_018340775.1. Taxonomy (NCBI): domain Eukaryota; kingdom Viridiplantae; phylum Streptophyta; class Pinopsida; order Cupressales; family Taxaceae; genus Taxus; species Taxus wallichiana. The sequence continues at coordinate 560,990,451 of CM031240.1, forward strand.
TAACCTATATTGTGTCTTCCATAGAGTCTACGAGAGCATGATGCTAGAACATTTTGTGACTGTAATAAATTCATTCGGCTTCTACCAGAGGACCAAAGAAAAATCATTGTTGAGATGTTTCTTGAAAATCCTATAGCGTCAAGTTAGAATAATAACATGGGGCATGTATTTCCCCAAAAAAAAACCACTAAGGATCTTTAATGATCCCCTTTGAACACATCCTAACAATGGTAAATTGGATGCCAATGATACAAAAAAGTGTAACCTGGTGGGAAACAATGATCATGAAGTTTCGATTTATCAAACCCATTGGTGGCACCTCCGTTGAAAGGTTGCCAACAAACTAAGATTGTGGGTCTGGTAGATCTAGAAACCAAACCCCAAATAAATTCTGCTATGAGAAATTGAGACTATTCTTTGTATCCCATTCCTATTTAACTATCTATGTTAGATGATGTTTCAACACTTCTGAAACCGGTGGGGGCTTACAACTTGATCATTGATTTAATAAAGGCCATTTCTCACATTTCCTTCTTGAATTTTTTAAAGAACTCCCTACTCATAGAATTTCTCTATTGGAAGCATTGGGTCTTGGACATTGATCAATGTCACCCCTCCTATAGAGGTGTAAATAAATCACATAGAATTGAATGTACATCCTCATGGGAAGCTTGAAAGTGATGTTGGGTTTATATTCAACATCGTAAATTCCCACAGATGTTGAGTTGGCATACAGAGGTGATTTGGCTCTATATCTATAGATTTGGATTTACAACAACTACATAAAGCACACAATGATTGATCACATAGCAGCAGTCAACATTGTCCCCTTTTCATTTCTCTAGAAGTTAGGCTACAGAGAAACCAATTGCTCTTCAACAAGAAACACACTAAGAGGGTATGATAGCCTCAAGGAAACATTGATTGGAACCATAGTGCTGACCAGTTACCCTAGGGCCCAAGACAGTTCTTACAGAGTTTTATATTATAGACCGGGAAAATAACTATAATATGATTGTTGACCATCCTTGGATACATCACATAAAGGTGATTCCTTCCACATTATTTTAGGTTTTCAAATCCTAAATTTGGGGAAAGTATTCATTACACAGGGTGACCTAAATCCCTTTTACATTCACCTGGCTAACCTAAAGAAGAAACCTGGGGTCCATACTAAGTTTGAGCTCCCCACAAATCAATTTAACAAACCCACAAATTCAACTCGGAGACATAACTAATTCCCACAACGAAATTAGAAACTACTAGTTTGATCAAAGGAATTTCTATAGTTACATAAAAGAATTCAATTATCGAGACTGTATCAATAGAAATCATGGAAAATATTGTTGATTTGTTAGAGAATGATTTACCCATTATCCTTCCATTCAATTCCATGGGTATAGGACATGCTCTAGGACTCGAGTCTCTTGAGGTTGATGAATTTTGCATGGTTGAAGTCTTAGAAGAAAGGAAAGAAGATATAAAAAGTGATCCAACATCAATCTTCCTAAGAAAATTTTGGACTCTTAATTTCAACAGAGTAAAATGCTACTTTGGCACAGCGGTAGGTGTGATCCTCACTTCTCCTTAGGGGAAGGTCATGCCTTTTTTCTTCAAGCTAGATTTCAAAGCCAAAAGTATCCAAAAGTAAGGGTAATTATAACATTAGAGTGTTGGGTGACTCGAAGCTAGTGGCTAATCAAGTTTCAGAGGTATATGAAACTAGGATGGAACACTTGCAACTTGATAAAACTATTGTACTCAACTAAGTAAATCTTTTGACTTCATTTCAATCGAAGCCATCCCAAGTGAAAAACCCTTCTTACTAATTTGATAGCTTCCCATTTCTATTTGAGAAAATAATTAGAAGACACTGAATTCACGGTTTAGTTCACGCTAAACCTTTAGTTAAGTAAAATGCCAACGAATTCGATCTTGGAATATGTTAAGTGAGAATGAGATTTCTACCCTAGATTATGCAGAAAATGATGAGGCTATCTTAGGATACCCTAACACTTATATGGATTTACATCTCACATATCACAAGAGAGGATTCGCTCCGATTCCTCACTCTTCCTCCTATTTCGTAGATCGTATGATGGACCCTTCCTCCTCGAAAGGCCTTGATATTTGTGAGATAGAAGAGGAAGGAGAATTAGAACTACTTTCGGCCCTAGATGAGTTTCAATAACTAATAATCCCTCTTTTATTAAGGAGACAATTGACATCAAAATTGATGAGGGTCATCAATCATCTCCATTAATAATGTCAATCCACAACTATTGTCCGATGGTTGTATGCATTAAGAAAAAAAGAACTTTGGAAAACATCTATGTTAAACAAAATCTAAACTTGCATAGAGTAAATCACACATGCATAAATGTAAAGGCACACTTGCAAAAATAAAGTTTTCATGAAAGAAATCACACTTTGCATAAATGAAATTGCTGAATTAAAAATAAAGGAAAGATAAATAGGACACCTGCAGGTTCACAAAATAAATTGTATGGAAAGAAGAATTACATAACATAAAATCAGAAATCACAACAAAAGGAAAATGATATAAATAAAGAAATGAACATAACACATGGATCCATATTCCTTAGAATGAGTGGCCAAATCATTCCTTAGAAGATGACTTAATTCATAATTTTAATTCAAAATATGTAGAATAATTTCTCTCAGAAGATTAATGAGGAAGAACAAATATATTATTCTTGGTAGTGAAAATTACATATAAGAGTGTGGGAGGTTGCATTTATAATTCATGCATCCAACCAAATCCTTATTTTTGGAAATACAATATTATATTATCTTTATTAAAATCCTAATAACTAATATCTCCATCTCCAAAAATATGGAGAGAGATATATTATTGTAGTCAAAGTCTTATCTCAATTATTTTAGGAAGATTTGCTCCCAAATCTTCTCCTTACTTTTTGGTAACAAGAATCACATTGATTTTATTCTCCTACTTTATTGGAAGGAGGTTTTTCCTAAAAAAATTACTTTGACCAAATACCTCTCCTAGATTTTCCATTTGAATTTTTGTTTGTTTGATGTGGAACTTTTGGTGCTCATCTGATACACTTTTTCCTTGGACTACAACTCACTAAAAGTTAGATTCTTTTTATTGGTAAAACTTGTAGAAAATTTGAATGATATTTTTTTTAAACACATTACTATGAACAAAAAAATATCTCATATTTTCCATTTGAATTTTTGTTTCTGGTTGTGGAACTTTTGGTGCTCGTTTGATACACTTTTTCCTTAGACTGCAACTCACTAAAAGTTATATTTATCCTTATTGGTAAAACTTATAGAAAATATGAATGAGGTTTTTGTTAAAAAAATTATATGAAAAAAAAATCTCTCATATTTCCCATTGGATTATCTGATTATTCACAATTTCTCATTTTATGCAGGTTTTGAAATTAAAACTGCAAGTTCGGAACTAAATATGCAAGTTCTAGAACTAAAACTACAAGTTCTGGAACTAAAACTGCAAGTTCTAGACCTAACTCCAATTATTCTAGAGCTAACTCCCATTGTTCCAGAGCTAAATCCAATTGTTCTAGAACTAAATATGTAATTTCCATAATTAGAACTACAAGTTTTGGAACTAAAACTATAAGTTCTAGAGCTAACTCCAATTTTTCCAGAGCTAACTAAAAACAACTATAACTTTTGCACACGATCTCGGATTGAGATGATTCTTTTTTGAACTTGCATAATTTTTCAATAGAAATCTGAATATGAAATCATATTTGAGTTTAGATATATTATTCATTATCAATTCCACCTTCCCATAACTAGCATTATCTTTCCTTTATGGCCTGCATACACAAGACTTTGCATCTTTCCTAAATAATCAATAGGATTAGTTAACAAAATAGATTAAAAATACTTATAAAGAATGAAATATATATATATATATATATATATATATATATATATATATATCATATGTTATATCTTAAGAAAACTATAAGTTCCAAGATTACATTTAAATTCACTTTCAAAGGTAACTTGGAAGGAGAAAATAATGGTAATTTATGGGCAATTTATGGCCTTATCAAACATCGAGATGGAGGAGGATCCAAAGATTTTGAAGTTAGGTTCTGTGCTTGACTCTCTAAGAGGTAGAAATACACATAAAAGTTATTAAAGAACATTATAAGTCCTTTGTGTTTAGTTATAAAGAGATGACAAGAATTTCTCCTCATGTTGTAGTCCACAATCTTGTAACCAAATCGATGCCAAGCCCATAAAAAAATCAAGACCTATGAAACAAAATATGGCGCTAATGGTCAAAGAGGAAGTTATGAAACTCATATAGGTGGGATTCATCAAACTATTGATTATTCAATGTGGGTATCTAACATAATCCCCATTCTTAAAAAGAATGAGAAATTTTTATCCGCATTGACTTTCAAGATATAATTAAAGCATGTCCCAAAGATGACTTCCCACCACCATCCATCAATGTTATTGTTGACACAACATCTAGTTATGATATTTTTTTCCTATGGATGGTTTCTCTAGATAAAATCAAATTAGGATCTCTAAGAAAGATAAAAAGATATTCTTTATTAATCCTTGGGAGCCTATTGTTATGTAATCATGTTGTTCAGTCTTAAGAACACAAAGTGCCACTTACCAACAGGAAATGATTTACATAGTCCATGATCTTAATCACAAGATTGTGAAATTTCAAATTAATGATCTTCTCGGATAAGACCATGAAGTGTTATGATCACCTTGAGGTGCTTTGTATCATCCTCTCTCACCTCATTGACTACGAAATCACATTGAATCAAGAAAAATCATATTCGGTGTAATATGAGGGAAGTTGCTAGGTTATATCATCTCTTCATGAGGGATTGATGTGGATCTTGAAAAACTTTGAGTGGTTCTAGAAATGATCCCATAATCAAATGAGTCAAGCTTTCAGTCCTTTCTCAGAAAGCTCGATGTAATCCACAAGTTTATACCTGATTTAACCTTCTTGTTCATCCAATAAATAATTTGTTAAAGAAGGATTGCTACAATATCTTGATACATGAGTATCATGAGGCATTTGAATCATTCAAATGATTCCTTTTGTTTCCTCCCATGCTCATTACTCCCAAATCATATCTCCCTCTCATTTTATATTCAAGGGCTTAGATGTCTCATTAGCCTACATGCATGCTAGAAAAGAAGATGATGACAAAAATGAACATGCAATTTACTTCATCATTCGTACGTTATTAGACTATGCGACAAGCTATATACAGGAAGAAAACTAATTGTTGGTCCCCTAAAATATTGGCTAAGTACAAAAAGGTGCATGGGCACACAAGGCCTAGGTTGAAGGATGGGTGTGTAAGGAGAAGGCATGCAGGGCAAGGTTATAGGAGGGTTTTAGAAGGGCCTTATTACATGCTGGAAGAAAAGGTCTTGAGACTTAGCCATATTTGGTGTATTGGGTAGGACATGAGAAAAGCATGACCCAACTACACATGTAGAGTGGATAAGGTGCTAGCTTGGTGATAGGTTGGCCTAGGAAGGAATATGCCCTACAATAGAAGTTTCTAGAAGAAATCATGGAAAAAGTGCAGAGCTCAAGCACTGGAGGAGAATCCTCCCATGGAGGATCACATTCGGACACTTGGCACTGAATCTAAGGTCGTAGAAGGATGGTTTGGTACTTTGGGATGCCTATATATACAAGCACCCGTAGAAGAAAAAGGGATCGTAGATAGAGAGAGATCAATAGAGAGAGATCAATAGAGAGAAAATATCTATAGAAATGCCGGAAGGATTCATATTGGGTTGGGTAGATGAAATATAAGAGAAGGATGTATCGGGGCTTGGGTTTTAAATTTATGTTTGAGAGCTAAATGATATGGATCCAGTTATGATGCATGAATTCAGTCTGCCATAATGTGGTGATTTATAGTAATTCTAATGAATGTAATGAGGTTACCAAGTTAATTAAATATGATCCTTCTTGGTTCATATTCATACATGATTCTTCCTAGTTCCTTTTCATGTATGTTTATAAGATGAATATGAATTCCTATGCATCTTCCTTTCTGTTTTGATTAAGTTATTTAAATTTTATCAAACTATATGCATTCTGTAATGAATGCAATCATCTAGAGCCGTTCGAGCTCTATGACATTTGCATGTTTCATTCCCACTCACTTCCTTTAAATTTTGGATTGTAGATGATGTTTTCCCACTCAACTCACATTAAAGAGAGACTCGGCACCCGCGCATGGATCATGTGAGCTCCTGAAGCACCCGTTGGGTGATAGGTTGGCATGAATGGGATTCCCTTGTTCTATGGTGGGTGTAAAAATGACTATAATAATGTCTCACTATAGTATTTACAACAAAATGGTTAAGGAATTATATGCTTAACCAAGAAACGTGGGTTATTGTTAAAACATATTATCTTCAGACATTCCTAACACAAGGTTCTTTGTCCAAGAAATTTGGACGCTTCATAACCTTAATGGGAGAATTTGAGTTAACTTACATCAACCAAAAGTCCGTCAAAGGAAAAATCATTTCCGATTGGTTGAGAAGATAACCCATTAGATAGTGGAGAGTTAGTAGACCTGAGTTTCCCTGATGAGTGTATATACTACATAGAAATCAGACCTCCCATTGTTGTGTGTCCATGGTATTCGGATATTGTCAATTTTATTATGGATCACACATGCCCTGAGGGATTAACTTAATAGTAGAGAAAATGGATACATGTCATAGCCGCCAAGTATGTAGTTATAGAACAAGTTCTCTATCTTAGAGATTTTGACAAGATACTTCTATGGTGTGTCGATGAGGAAGATTCAGAAAAGATCCTCTACATATCCCACAATGGGATATGTGGAGGTCATTTTAAAGGACATATAACCGTTAGAAAGATACACCGGATGGGCTATTTCGGCCCACCCTATAACACGATGTAGTAAAGTATGTACGTAAGTACCATAAGTTCTAGAAATTCTCTCATGAGATTCACATTCCCACCCAGTCTTTACAACCAATTGCAACACCTTGGCCCTTTTCCACATGGGGATTAGATTTGATAGGGAAAATCTTAGAGATTATGACAGATACTACTATGGTGTGTTGATGAGGAAGATTCAGAAAAATCCTCTACATATCCCACAATGGGATATGTGGAGGTCATTTTATTTTAGAGGACATAACCGTTAGAAAGATACACCAAATGGGCTATTTCTGGCCCACCCTATAACACGATGTAGTAAAGTATGTATGCAAGTACCATAAGTTCCGAAATTCTCTCATGAGATTCACATTCCCACCCAGTCTCTATAACCAATTGCAATACCTTGGCCCTTTTCCTTATGGGGATTAGATTTGATAGGGAAATTATCTCCCTCATTTATGGATGGACACAATTTTTTAATTATGACAACAAAGTATTTCACGAAGTAGGTTGAGGATATTCCTCTAACCAATGTTCCGAGTTCTATAATTACACATTTGATTTTGAACTAGATCATCTCAGTAGAATCTTTGGGTCACATAGGTCATTATCTCCGATAATGGCATGTTATTTAAAAATGAAGAGGTGTGTGAGTTGTGTATAAAATTCAAGTTATATCATTACACCGCCTTTCTATATTACCCTCGAGACAATGGACAAGCTAAGGAAACTAATAAGACATTAAAATCCATGCTCTTATTTTTTAAGGAGAACAAGTATGATTGACATTTAAATATATTTCCAACCTTATGGGCCTATAGAATGTCAAAGTAAGAATTCCAACAGCAAAAACCCCATATTCCTTAGTATTCAATTTGAAAGTGATCTTCGCTTAAAGTTGAGATACCCGATCTCTTAATATCTTTGCAAGAAATATTAGGAGAAGAAAGATATCATGAGACACGAATCAATGAGCTTGAAACTCTTGATTAAGCTTGATTCAGAGTTAAGGTGCACCATATATCTTACACTAATCATATGTGCTAAAAGTACAATAAAAAAGTATATGAACATGCTATATTTTTGGAGATCCGGCATTAATATTTGATACCCGGATAGACAAGAAAGCTGATGAAGGAAGGAAATTTAGTTTCGAGTGGTTGAGCCCGTAGGAAGTCATGGAAGACTACAAGAATGGGACATATCACCTGTTTACTCTAGATGGTGAATAATTTTGTGGGTTAGTTAATTTGATTCACCTAAAACGTAACTACGCATGATCCATATGCCTTTTCACATGTACACTATTGCATCTACATTGTATTTCATCTCGCAACATCACTTTGTAAATTTGTAATCAAGGAACTTATCTTTCAAGTAATTTTTAAAAACTTTTGAAAATATTGGAAAAACATTCAATCACATTTCTTTAAGTATCCACAATATTATCATCAACATTTCTAATCATTTCATCAATTCACTAAGATAATATAGAATTTTAACACTAATACTACCAAGGCCTACATACTTGGTTCTACCCATATTTTTATTCCATCTTAGGCATTTTTCCCATATTCTTTTCTATAAGCATCTTGATGTCACATCTTTCCCATAATACCTCTTTGGTAGAAAAAACATTCTAAAATTTTTACCCGATCATGTTCTCTCCTATCTTATCCTTCGGTGATGATCCCTTGAATCTTACTTGGTTATGTGGATTTTATCCTAGGGAAAGCTCTCTATTGTATATATTTTTTACAAAATGTTGTAAGGGTGTGTCGATGAGGAAGAATCGGAAACTATCATCTATGGAGCTGAGAGTGGGGTTTGTGGAGGTCAATTTGGAGGATATGCATTTACTAGAAAGATACACCGGATATGTTATTTCGGCCCACCCTAGAACAAAGTGCATTAGAGTACATACACAAGTGGCATAAGTGCCATGAATTATCTCATGATATTCACATTCCTTTATAATCTCTACAACCAATTACAAAAACTTGTCCCTTTTCTAAATGGGGCTTATATTTGATAGGGAAATTCTCTCCCTCATCTATGGATGACCACAATTTTATAATTCTTGACACAAAGTATTTCACAAAGTGGGTTGAAGATATGCGTCTAACAACCATTCCATGGTTTGTAATTACAAATTTCATTTTGATACAGATAATTTGTAGATACGGGGTCTTATAGGTCATTATCTCTTATAATAGAAAGTTATTTAAAAATGAAGAGGTGCGTGAGTTGTGTAAATAATGCAAGATAAAACATCACACCACCTGTCTATATTACCCTCGGACCAATGGACAAGATGAGAAAACTAATAAGACATTGAAATCCATACTCCTAATTTTTTTTAAGGAGAACAAACATGATTGGCATTTAAATCTATTTCGACCTTTTGGTCCTATAGAACGTCAATAAGAATGCCAACTGGGAAACCCCATATTCCTTATTATTTAGTTCGAAGCGGCCTTACTACTTAAAGTTGAGATACCCAGTCTCTGAATATATTTGCAAGGAATCTTAGGAGGAGAAGGATATCATGAGGCACGAATCGTTGAGCTAGAACTCTCGATGAATCTTAGCTTAGAGATGAGGCACACCATAGAAATTAAACGTATTTGGATATGCCAAAAGTACAATAAGAAATTATATGAGTGTGATATATTCATTGGAGATCTTGTATTAATACATGGAAACCAAATATACAAGAAAAATGACAAAGGAAGGAAATTGAGGTGTAATTCATTGGGCCCATATAGACTCATAGAGGACTAAAATAATAGGGCATATCACATGTGTACTCTAGACGGTGAAGAATTTGGTGATTCAGGTAATTCGCTTCACCTAAAACGTTCTACTATGCATGATCCATCTAGATTTTCACATGTATAGTATTGCATCTACATTATCTTTCATCTAAAATATCACTTTATAAATTTGTAATCAATGAAATTATCTTTCAAGAAACTTTCAAAAACTTCTAAAAATGTTGGCAAAACATTCACTCTCATTTCTTCAAGTATCCACAATATCATCATCATCATTTCTAATCATTTCATCTATTTAACAACATAAGTTAAAATTTTGACACTAATCATACCAAGGCATGTATACTTGGTTCTACCCATAGTTTTCTTCTAGCTTAGGTGTCTTTTCCCATAGTCGTTCTAGAAGCTTCTTGATGTCACATCTTTCCCAGAAAACCTCTATGGTAGAAAAAGCATTCTAAACATTTTACCCCAGATCATTTTCTCACCTATCTTAGCCTTTGATAATGATCCTTGCATCTTCTTGGTTGTGTGGAGTTTATCCTAGGGGAAATATCTCCTCCCAAAATCACAACTCAAAGATAAAAAAGAAGAAAATGTTATAAGTCAAATCAAATAAATACAAAAATATTTCATTTACAAAAAAAAGTACACTTCCTTGCCCCACCAGCCTTTGGTGATGAGCCCACACTTCTTATTGGTGACATGAAGTTAGGAAAGGAGGGAAGTGCCCTTACCCACATATGCCTTGTCTTTGGTGATGAGCTCATGCTTCTTACTAGTGGCATGGGGCATGGTATAAGGGTCTCTTCAAATAAGTGAGTGAGTTGCTTAATAGAAAGTGCTTTAAAATCTTAAATCCCAGGAAAGTGATTTATATATGTATGTTCCAAAAGACTTAAAACCTTAAAACCATATTTTATCAATCAGGAGGCCATCCACAGGTCTAAGTCTAGATAAACTTGCAAGCAAATCACATTCTAGAATGTGTGTAGAGTTAAGTTGTAAGTTTCTAATTGGATTTATGTCAAAATATTATCTTTTTCTCACCATTTCCATCTATCAAAATCATACAACTTACATCCCTCTTGGCTCACGGTGATGAGCCCTAGTATATTACTAGTTACATGGGGTTAGAAGTGGAGTGAGTTCATTATTTTATCAAATAATTCATCACATTTTTCCAAAAAAAAAGTATCAAATATTTCTGTAAAACCAAAGTTGCTACATTACATTGTGTTTGCATTAACATCTTATAAAAAAACAAAACAAAATAAAATCATTTTGTTAGTATATTGGTATCTATTGCATGCATTCTAAAAATCATATAAAATTAGAGATTCTAAACATCCAAGAGTACACATGCAAAGTAAACTATAAATGAAGTCAACTCTGGTATAAAGGATAACAGAACAAAAAAGAGATATTTGTATATATCATAGTGAATCAAGTTTGTATACAATGCCATCACACACTAGGTGTGGTCAAAATGCTCACAATGAGCATGAAAATACAAAAAAACCATCATATATATGCCTCACAAAATGGCATCGAAGCAATAAGAGCCCAATTACTTATCCGTCTTTGCGAGAACCTTGAGATGGTGTGGAGCTACAACTGGGACTCCTGTTATGGCTTGAATCTTATTAATGCATTGAATGGTGAGAGTGATTGTGAGATCAACCACTAGTCACAGCCTTGTTGCGTGAGTGGATCCTCCTGTCCATCCTCTCTGCCATATCATATGTTGCAATCTATTTGATATTATAATTGAAGAGCTCTTCTACCTTCCAAAGAGGTGCAAACAAATTAGTATGTCATCTAGCCTATAATGGGATTCCCTTGTTCTTTGGTGTATGTAAAAATGACTACATCTTGGTTTCGTTACTAGGACCTATTTTCAAAGCTGTAGTGGGAAATGACATACATCATGATCTATGTAATGAGTGATGACAAAGCATTTATTTTTAGAAAATGTTGAATCATGGTTCAAGAGCACAGGGGATGAATTTTCTTAAAGATTTGGCACTGGACCTGAGTTTGATGCATGTAGATGGGTAGAAGAGAACCTCTACCATGATTTGTATGAAACATTTTTGTTGCTTCCCAGTAGAACTGTATGAATGGCTCTCAACATATGCATCTAGATCAAACTGGTATTATAGATCATGTGCGTGGACCCAAGAAGAGTACCAGAGGCTGCGAGATGCAAATTTGATGTGGACTCGTGCTATAGAACATTAGTGGAAAGGAGTATTGGCTAGATAGACTCTAGAGTATGCTATTTCTACATATTCTTGTCTCGAATTTTTCAAGTTTGAGTTTCTTTGGGATCCCAGGAGGATGGTTTCTACATGATATCCCTCCTGGAAATGAAGATCTTGATTGTTACCTTGAGTTTAGAGGCATATCCAATGGCTGACTAAACCGTGCTAAGTGTTGGGAAAGGAAGCTAGGGTGGAGGAAGATGGAAGATATTGCAATGAAGAAAGAAAGGGAGGAGAGACGACTCAAAGTATAATAAAGCATGTGAAAGGGATATTTCTAGACAACATAAGGTTGTAGGTGTGATGTATCTATGGAGGCAGACATTACGGGTAGGATTTGAGGTTCATGTAGAGGACGTGGAACCTAAGCAGTCTATGCTACCCATCTTGGAAAGTGCATAAGAGAGACCCCTTTGGATTCTAATGAGATTTTTTCATGTGGAGAGAGAATATTTGTTGGCATCTCGAACCCACGTAGTGACCAAACCTTGGCACTTGGTTTTCCATATCAAGGAAGGAACATCATTAACCCTTGAGTTGGTGTTAGTGGAAGTGACAAATCTACACCCAGGAGATACAATTTCACATTTCCCACTTCTATGGCTACGCATACTATTCCAGTATTCAGAAGAATTTTTGGACAAGGAGAAAGTACACAAGCCTTCAGTCTCACATCTAGGAGTGGTGTGGGGTACACTATTGGTAGTGGGACATTATCACGAGATCGTCGCGCATTGCATTCGGTGGAACTTTGGGGACCCTTGACACAACCACTATAGGATCTCGGTGGGTCAAGATAAATAGGACTAGGTTGATCTAGTGGGTCAGGAGGCATAGGACCTGGTGGATTCGACGATGGGGAAACACTAGAGGAAACCAAGGCTCTAACTTAAGAGGCCAAGGGCCCCAACCACCTCCTCAACTTTTCTTTGAGATGTCTTTATATTTTCTAGATTACAAAGGTATTGAAGATGTTGTAGAACATGTTCACAAGTGTGAGCTGCTATGGCGCATGAAATGGATCACTAGTTCAGAGCGAAAAGTAAGGTAGTTTGTAAGGACGTTGTAAGGGCATGTGCATAGCTAGTATATGAAATATGGCCCTCATCAAAGGGTGGTGGATTATAATTATTTTAAAAATGCCTTCTTGGCATAATTCCACATCCCTGAGTTTGAATAGAAGAGCATCAATGCCCTTAAGGAGATTCAATAGGGAATGGCAGAGAGTGTGCGGGAGTATGATGCACGGTTCAAAACCCTCCTGTCAAAATTATCATATGACATTCACCCTTCATAGCATGATCAATGGTGTTTTTGGGGGTTGATAAATCCTTTTAGATGAGATTTGTCTCATAAGACTTTCATAGACCCGTGCGAGGCGTTAGAAGTTGTTCTGTGCAGTGAAGCTATTGGAAGTGTTGATACTAGTGTTAGCCTATTTCTAGAGGCTCAAATCATTTCTATGGCTAAGCTAGAGAAGTTATCTGTGAACTCAGCCCATGAGACTCACAATGGTATATGGTGTATAGATTGTGAAGTAGAGGGGCATGTCAAGGATAGTTTCCCCAGAAAACAATACATGCCATAACAAAGTGGACTATAAGATTTTTCATGGGGACCATGATGCAAGTAGATGTTCCTTATTATAATGTGTAAATTCGGAAGAATTTTTCTTGCTACTGTAATATCTACACCTTTACGGCCCATGACACTAAGGATTGTATGCTTATTGATCAAATCCATGAGGCCATTGATCTTGGTGTGCACCAAACTAGCCTTACCATTAGTTCTAAGAATGATGACCGCCATTATGAGGAGTGTGTAGATGGAGGTGCACATGGAAGGGGATTTCATGGAGGATTCCATGGTCATGGTAACTACGAGAGGAGGAAGAAGTGAATTCCCACGTGGAACTTGTTTTAATTGTGGGTCTATAGACCACTACAAGCACTAGTTCCTAGAATTATTGCAATGCTAATGGTGTGGGAATAAGCACAAGTATGAGGAGTGCCCTGAGCTATTTGAGCACATGAATCAACAACACTAGATAGATAAGAGCACTACAATGGTAAGCATTAAGAATTATGACACACAAAGGAAATACCAAGGCAGAGGAACCTAGTTTCAAGGGAAGAAGTGGTACATTGGAAGTACCCAGTCCCTACACATCAAAAGGAGGTATATAAAGAAACCGTGGACATCATTCGAGTTTACAAGGAGAAATCCAATGTCTAAAGGAGTAGGCCAGAAGGGAGGAGCAAAGAAAGAAGGCCGAGGAACCAAAAGATGACCTCGATGAGGTCAATGAAGTATGTAAAATGCTAAGGAAAGATAATATTATTCCCTTGGTAGGAGCATGGTTGAGAGAGAAGGTACCATGCACCAGGAAAGAGCACAAGAGGAAGGTGTTACATATAAACCTTCTCCTTCATAGCCTTGACTATGATAGGGAGATCACGTTAAAGGTGGTCATGGATGGATGACTCCTTAGTAATATCCTCATTGACATAGGTGCAGAGGTTAATGTTCTCACCTTGGATGTATAACATCAGATGGGAAGGCCTACGTTATAGTCATATTTGAATGTGTTGTATATGGAAAAAAAAATGAAGGTAATTCCCATTAGTGTCTTAAAGGATGAAACTCTCACCATTCAAGGGGATAAGTTTACTAGGGACTTCAAAGTCTTGGTGCTCATCGAGGTAGACAATTTCTCAGCACTACTTGGGTGCCCATGGTGCTATAAGAACAATGCGGATCTTTAGTTCAACAAGGGATACATAAGTTTTGAAAAGGAGGAGGAACGGGTCATCATACCCTTGGTTGATGGGAAATCAACACCCTATACTAGAACCTTTAGGATAAGAGGTCCTAGATAGAATATATGTGTGGTCAATCAGAGATCTAGAGACAATTCATCTCATCAAAGGAGTTATCCAGTTTGAGGATGCTCTGCCTAAGTGAACCACCACCGATAACGTTCGATAATTAGGCACATGGAACCTATGAGTTGATCAGATGACATTTGAGAGGATTGGTGACAAAGGTGAAAAAGGTGCATACGGTCCGGAGCCTAAGAGGAAAGGAGCTACCTAAGTACTTAGGAGGAGCCTTCCTTGAGGTCTTTTTGTAGGAGATGGAAGCTCAGTGGAAGGGGGAAAATGAATGAAGGGGGATGTTAAGTTATGTCCTACTTGGAATTGTTGTGCGCTAGTGGGAAACGCATCGGGATAATCTCTTGGAATGGCGTGAGGTGATAATTTATTTTCTTGTAAGGTTTTGTAGGAGCAACACACCCACAACTATAAAATATTACCATGGTAAAGAGACTGCTTCCTTCCATATCCAAGCATGTGAGATAGCCTAGATGGGAAGCATAGAAGCATTTCCACCCTCATTATGGGTTCACAAGTTATATTCCACCCTACAAGGTTGTGCGCGTGCATGGTACATTCATTTTGAGACACGCCGCTAGACAGGGAATTGGCAAGAGTTAGCGGTTGATCTCATTCAAACATTCGAGTATCAAAGTACAAAACCCTTGGTGGATAAGGCATTATAGGTTATCAAGTGCCTTACCATTGGGGATAGTGCCATGGTAGAAGATAGGCTACTGGAGTTTCTAGGTGAACCTAGCCTGGAGGCGCGCTTTGAGGAAGAAGAAATAGAAGAGATACAACTTGAGCATGCATGTTTGGAAAAAGAAAAGGGGAAGATGGTGTATGTTATTGATGGTGAAGAAGTGGAAAACTTGGATGTTGACCATTTTGTAGGGACACGTGAAGTCATAGATAGTGTTGATGAATGCATGCACGCCTATCATGAGCCTTTAAAGATAAATAAGGTTAACATCGGCTCAGATAAAGAGCCTAAAGAGGATATCATTGGAGACTATTGGTCGAGAGAAGGAAGTCTCTAAGATCATTGATCTTTTGTGTGAGTTTGAGGATTTATTCCCACATGGGTATCATGAGCTTAAAGGTGTTCACCATTCCTTGGGAGAAATGAGAATTAAGTTGAAGGAGGGTGCACACCCGGTCTAGAAGAGACCATACCGAATGAATCCTAACTTGTGCATGAAGGTCAAGGAGGAAATAGATAAGATGATAACATCAGGCATTATTGAAGCTATTAAAGAGTCAGAATGGATAAGTCCAATGGTAATTAGCATCAAGAAGGATGGAAGGATAAGGATCTATGTTGATTACAGGGACCTAAATGCAGTATGTATCATTGATCCTTTCCCAACCCCATTTACTAAAGAAATATTAGAGAGGAGTGGCAGGATGCAAGGTCTATTCTTTCACAAATGGATTCTTGGGCTATCACCATGTAAGGATTGTGAAGGAGGACAAAAGGAAGGTGAATTTCACCATTGAGTGGGGAGGTTTTCCTATACGGTCATGCCGTTTGGATTGAAGAATGCACCTGTTATGTTCTCGCACATTGTGGTATAAGCTTTCAGGACTTTATCCTTAAATTCCTTCAAGTCTACCTAGATGATTGGACAATATATGGGTTAGTGAAGGACCATTGTGATAACTTAAGGATGATGTTTGAAAGGTGTCAGTAGTTGAGGATATCCCTTAACATTAAGAAATGTGTCTTTGCTACCCCATTTGGAACATTATTAGGGCACATCATAAGTAACGAGGGCCTACTAGTAGATACCAAAAAATTTGTAGTAATTTTGGGATTAAGGGAGCCTACTAGTCAAAGTGTAGTGTGCAGATTTCTTGGGCATTAGGGGTACTACAAGAAGTTCATCAAGGGATATGCCAAGATTGTCACGCCTTTAGAAGAGTTTCTTAGACATAAGAGTTCCTTTCATTGGGGAGAAGAACATCTGAAGGAATTTGACACTTTGATGGATAGGCTTGTCACTGTGCCCATCCTATGTTTCCTTCCTGGGATAAGCCTTTCCATGTTCATGTGGATGCCTTAGGAACCACCATTGGAGCAAGTACTTACAAAAACCTGGTGAAGGGATTGTTAATCATCCTTTTGCTTTACAAGTATGAAATTGACACTAACGAGTAGAATTACACTACGACTGAGTGTGAGGCATTGTCAATGATCTACGCACTTCATAAATTTAGAAAATATTTGTTGGAAACCCCTTTTATATTTTACACTGACCATATGGCATTGAAATACTTGATCAACAAGCCCATTCTACAAGCGCACATATGTTAGTGGGTACTATTATTCCAATAATTCAAGTTCATGGGGGTTGTCAAACCAGAAAAAGTAATTCCGGACCTGACCATTTGTCTAGGATTGATTCAGGGGAGGAAGCACAAAGTATTGAAGAGACTATGTCGATGCGTAATTCTTTAGGTTGCGGCGCATGCCCTTGGATTTGGAGGATATTGCAAAGTATGTCTCAAAACAGAGTGGTGCGAGATAGAATGAAAGCCTTAGAAAAGAGTAAGTTGTCCATATGTACATTGCGCCCTACATGCTAATTAGTGGAGACCTGTAAAAAATGGGTCGTGATGAGGTTTTACACCGATGCATACTAGAACATGAGTGCATTACAATTATGGAAGAAGTGTGTGGTGGGATTACAAGAGGACACTATGCGGGAAATGTAATAGTGTGGAAGATTCTACTCACAAGGCTTTGGTGGGAGACCATTTATCAAGATTACATCAAGTTTTGTAAGGCCTGTGATCACTTCCACTACCTTGGTAAACCTAGAAAAAGGGATGAAATGCCCTTGTTACCAATAGCCAGTGTGGAACCATTTGATAAATGGGCTATCAACTTTGTCGGACCAATCTCACTAGTGACACGAAGGACTAGTTTGCGGTATATCCTCACTTGCATTGATTACTTGACAAGGTGGGAAGAGGAAGCACCTATAAAGGATTGTATAGCAGTTATTGCTACTATATTTTTACGGGAAAACATAATCAGCAGGTATAGATGCCCATTGATTTTGAAAAGTGATAGAGGTATGCACCTCCTCAATGAAACGGTGAGATTCTCGCTATCGAGAATTCATGGTGGCCCATCATAAAACTACTCCCTATCACCCTCAAGAAAATGGAACTGCTGAGGTCTTTAACAAAATACTTAGCCACACATTGAATAAGATATGTGAAGTTGGTAGACATGATTGGGATGACAAAGTATCAACCATTCTTTGGGCATATAGAAAACCTACAAGAGGTTGAATAAGGTCAAACCATTTTAATTAGTGTTTAGCATGGATGCTTTCCTACAATTTGAATTCATGTTACCTTCTCTGTGTATAGCGCACGTGGGAGGATTGGCCGATGAACAAGCACTGAAAGAAAGAATTGACAAGTTAATGTAATTAGATGAAATACGATCACTCGCCAGGTGGAGCTAGAAGATAGAAAAATCAAAATAAAAGGCATGACATGATCATCACATTAAGAACAAGAAGTTTGAGGTTGGGAAGATGGTCTTACTGTATGATTCAAAGTTTTTACACCATCCTAGGAAGTTAAAAGTGCATTGGTTGGGTCCCTACATCATCTCATACATCCTTGATTCAGGTGCATGCTAGTTACAAGTGTTGGATGGGACGAGATTTCCAGGACACTTCAATGGGAGTAGGCTGAAGCCCTACTATAAATAAGTCTTCTTGGTGTTTGTAAATAAGGTAATATTGCCAGTTAGTTTAGGATTTCCCTTAATGCATTTTCTTTTCTTGTGTTTCCCTTTCTTGTTGTTGTTTTGTGTTGCACCTTGGGTGTTGGTAATCTCATTACTTTTTGAAGGTTATAACTGCGTAGAGGACTACACATCATTTTAGTGTGGGGTGGAGTAAGGTGGAAGAAATTGAAGTGTGAAGTGCCAAGAAGGATTGCATTGGAAATCCCAGTTGAATGGCCATGTGAAGGAAGTACATGCAAGGAAAGGTGAAAAAGGATGGTTGGTGTTAGGGTAAGGCTACATTGGGGATCCACATACAAGAGAGGAAGAAGTGAAAACACAACATGAGGTAGGAAAGAAAAAAATATTGACCAAAGAAGTGCCTTGGACATTGGTTACACACGCGCAAGAGTCTCCTGTCAAGATGGATTGGTTACACGCCAGAAGGTTGGGGAATTATCCGCGCAAGGTTGGGCGCATGAGTTAAAGTGCTAAAGTCGGGTTTGTTTGAAAAATATGCATTAAGTGTTAAATTACGGTGCTAGGTAAGATAGCATTTAATGTTAAAAAGAGGAAAAACTATAACTAGAAGGTTGGGAACTTCATTATTTACTTTACGATTATGAAGAAGGAAGAGATTTTGTGAACTAGGGTTTCTAGAGTTGATCCGTGTGAAGAAAAATTGGAAGATTTTAACCGTGAGTGACTAGTTTGGATCTACAAACCAGGGGGAAGTAATTCATGGGTGTGGGAAGAGTTTTAGAGAAGTGTAATCTTGTGAAAATATATTCCAATTAGGGTTTGGAAACTAGGGGACAGGTTGGAAAAGAGTATTCTTCGTAGGTTAGAGATTTGAACTTGGAAAAGATAGAAGAGCATATCTAGGAAGAGAATTTGAAGATAAAACCTAAACAACGGCACCCAAGAAACCAAAAATAACACCTAAGAAGGGCAAGGGCAAGCTAAAACAACAAGAAACTACTACAAGTACCAATGAGGAATGGTATGTAGAAATGTAGTACCCAAATGGGGTTTCACTCGGGATGGAATGGGAATCCCACTTGAGAAAAATGACAATAAGTGACTACAATCATCGTATGAATGTGATTGAAAAGGAAATGGAGTTGGATTTAGTGTTCCGACTAACCAGAGAACACTTGAGGGGTTACCAATTTATAGCGACGAAGTGAAGATGACATTAGAGAAGGAAGGGTTATTGCAAATCTATGAGTTATGCTACTTCAAAAAGCCAAAGCACCTCTATCGATTACTAATGTTGCACATACATGAAGACCACTTTCACTTCATAGGGTGCAAGATGTGCATAATCCCTCACTAATTTCAAGATTCACAGGCCTTATCTGTGAGGGAGAAAGTTTAGAGGACGACCTGTGCGACAAGGAAGAAATCAAGGAAATAGTGGCCGTGTATGCGTATAAGAAGGGGTCAAGGTATTTTGATATCGGGGATATCTAAGACCCAATGATGAGAATGGACGTGCACTTAGTAATAAAACTCAACTTGCAAGAAAGATGGACGTAGGTAAACAAAGTCTGGTTAAATGTTTGTTAAAGAGTTTTAGAGGGAACCATCTACAATCTGTCCGTATACATTGTAGATGAAATTATCGCTAATGCACAAGAAGGAGACAAGATTCTCCTTAGTAATTTCCTCTTAACCATTGTGTTCTTAGAAATTGGAGTACCAGATGCAGCAGATAAGTTCATGTGGGAGTACCCAGAGGAAGAAACCTTTCTTACAAAAAGATTGGAGAAATACACCTGTGATAGCGTGACTCCCATTCACAAGGCACGTCTTGAAAAATGGTATACATGCTTAAGGAATGTGTTCGGGGAAGAATAGAGAATACCAGAACAACTGCCAACACTTACAGAAGGAGAAGCTGAGTTCACTGTATACCAAAACTTTTGTATTGGTATGTTTAAGTTGAGTGATGAGAACATGATCCCATGGTGAAAGCTCCCATTCACCTTCACTACTCAATACTTCCAGAAAGGAGTTAATAGATTCAAGGAGTCCAAAAATTTAAAGCTTAACCTTGGAAGTTTGGACTGGGACCACAGGGAGATGCATAGGATGTTGGTCTACCCCAACAAGTATGTGTACATGGAAAAATACGTGTCGTACAAAGTCCAAATGGTAAAACTCCTAAATCTAACTATTGCAGGAAGGTCCATGGTGCATATATACCTTTGGATAAGGCCCAATTTTGAGAAGGGTGCTTATCTTGAAAATGAGATAGATATACCTGAGGACCTAACATGTAGGAAGAAGACCATGCCCAAGAAGAAGGAGATGAAGGAAATAAAGAAGAAGGAACCAAGTTACCAAGATAAACATGCATTAAGAGACCCGAGAAGAAGTGCTATAATAAGTACTTACATGTGTAGGAAGAGGTCCCCAGTTAAGGAAGAGGCACCAACATAGGAAAATCTTATCGCAGAGGAGAAATCACTGTAGGAGGAAGAGAAAGTAGAATCTCCTATACTGGAATCCCTAGTTAGGAAGAAACAAAAGGTGATGGAGGAAGTTGACTCAAAGGAGATGGAGAGCTTGGAGAAATACATAGGTGAGAGGGATGATGATGAAGAATATGATCCTAAAGGGGACCAAGAGCCACTTGTTTTCAGTGTGCATGATTTAAAATAAGAGGGACGAAGAATAAGAACATGTGTTCCTTTTCGTGTGGCACAAGGGTAGCTAGGAGGAGGAAGGCACCTAGGACATGGGAAGAAGTGAGGAGGTTGGTGCGTAGGGTTAGAAAACTCCAAGCCTCGAGATAAGATCAAGTAAATGAGGTGGTTGAAATAGAAGCAAAGAAAATCATCGATGCCTTGGTAGAATAAGAATTTGAGTGCAATGTTGATATAGTGATGGAAGAGGATAAGGAAGAAAGTTTAGGGAAATATCATAGTAGTACGGGAGGTCCCAGTCTATCGGTAACTATTCTTAAGGGCACACACATAGGGGGAAAGCACATAGAGATCTAGAGGCAAGGAATGAGAAACATTAATTATCCCAACAAGGTGTTGTGTGTGCTTCCAAAGTACTATCCCAATAGATCAACTCGTGGCAATGAAGTCATTTGATGAAGAAGGTGCATACCCTCATATGAGGAAGATGCTCTCTTGGGAAATTAGGTCCCACATCGATGAGCTAGAGTTCAAGGTAAGCCAAGGGCACTAATGAAAATTCCAGAGTCAAAAGGAGATAACCCCTTGGTAAATGCTCAACAATTTTCAGATGATAGTTATGCAATGCACTTAACAAGGTATCAGTTGAGGTTGAAGATAGGCTATTTGGACGAAATGACAGGATAAGATTTCTAGAAGCAGGACTAGAAAAGAAGGAAGGAGAGCTAGAAAAGGAAGAAGAGCTAGAAGAAAAGGCCAAGGATTTAAATCAGGAGGAGTTAATTAGTGCCCAGCTAAAGTGTGAGCTTAGGGAAGAAAAGACAAGGGTGCATGAAGTACATAAGAAGGTAGAATCCATCACAAATGCCATTGTTTTGAAGCATCCGAGTTAACGCCACCCACGTAAAAGTATGGATATTCCCTTGAGTGCCTTGAAGACCTAACACACATCCTTACCATGGAGAGGCAACCTCTAGCCTTAGAATCTGTGAAAGAATTAGTAGTGCGCCTGAAGAAGGAGGATAAATTAGAGGTAGTAGCAATCACGGCTGAATACAACAAAGTCCTTACTAATGTAAATATTGTTGCCCATACTGCTAAGGCCACATATGAAAACTATGCAGATAGATAAAGTGGCGAGTATTTTGGTCACCAACTATGAAGTAGAGCTTAATAAGTTCCAAGAAAAAAAAAGGGAATAGAGAAGAGTGGTATAGAATCCTAGCTGAGGTTGAAAAGAATTCAAAAGCTATTAAGGCCCTAAGAGGTACAATCAAGAACGAAATAAATGATCTATACCGACAGATTACTGAAGGATGTACGCACTAGAGGACGTGGGCAAGGAGTTGGAAAAAATTGTTGACACTATGAATGCTCAAGGATATGGACTGAGTTTTGGGAAGTAAGCACCCTAGTCGGTGATCTCTTTGCTAGTGAGCACAAAACAAAGTCGATGCTTGGAACAAGTTGGAGGCCGACTTGTAAGAATATTTTCCTAGCTTTTTGTAATAATACCATAACTTCCCCATTCTTTCTTGTTTCCCAAATTCTTCATCCCCTTATTTTTTTCCATATACGTAAGTCTACCGTGATTCTTTATTCATTGGATGAGTGTTCTGTGGGAAGAGAATAGGAGAAATGTGGGGTGATGTTGGGCCCCTAAAATATTGGCTAAGTACACAAAGGTGCATGGGCATGCAAGGCCTAGGTTGAAGGATGGGCATGCAAGGAGAAGGCGTGCAAGGCAAGGTTCTAGGAGGGTTTTAGAAGGGCTGTGTTGCGCGCCAAAAGACAAGGTCTCGGGACTTAGCCATATTTGGTGTATTGGGTAAGACACGAGAAAATCATGACCCGACTACGCATGTGGAGTGGATAAGGTGCCATCCTGGTGATAGGTTGGCCTAGGAAGGAATATGCCATGTGATAGAAGTTTCTAGAAGACATCATGGCAAAAAGTGGAGAGCTCAAGCCTGGAGGAGCATGCTCCCATGGAGGACCACATTCAGACACTTGGCACTTTGGATTTGAGGCCACAGAAGGATGAGTTGGCACTTTGGGATGCCTATATATACAAGTGCCCATAGAAGAAAAAGGGATCGTAGATAGAGAGAGATCAATAGAGAGTGGACATCTATAGAAATAACACAAGGAGTCATGCTAGGTTGGGTAGATGAAATATAGAAGAAGGATGTATCAAGGGCTTTGGGTTTAAATTTATTTTTGAGAGATAAATGATATGGATCCAGTTATGATGCATGACTTTGGTCTACCATAATGTGGTGATTTGTAGTAATTATAATGAATGTAATGAGGTTACCAAGTTAATTCAATATGATCCTTCTTGGTTCAAATTCATACATGATTCTTCCTAGTTCCTTTTCATGTATGTTTATAAGATGAATATGAATTCCTATGCATCTTCCTTTCTGTTTTGATTAAGTTTTTTAAATTTTGTTAAACTATATCTGTCTATAATGACTACAATCATCTAGAGCCATTCTGAGCTCTATGACATTTGCATGTTTCATTCCCACTCACTTCCTTTAAATTTTTATTGTAGATGATGTTTTCCCACTCAACTCACATAAAAGAGATACTCGGCACCTACGCGTGGATCGGGTGAGCTCCTAGCGCCCGCTAGGTGATAGGTCAACACGAATGGGATTCCCTTGTTCTATGGTGGATGTAAAAATTACTACAATAATGCCTCACTATAGTATTTACAACAAAAGGCTAAGTAATTATATGCTTAACCAAGAAATGTGGGTTATTGTTAAAACATATTGTCTTCAGACATTCCTAACACAAGGTTATTTATCTGATAAATTTGGATGCTTCATAACCTTAATGCAAGAATTTGAGTTAACTTACATTAACCAAAAGTTTGTCACAAGAAAAATCATTGCCAACTGGTTGATAGATAACCCATTAGATAGTGGAGAGTTAGTAGACTAGAGTTTCCCCGATGAGTATATATACTACATAGAAATTAGACCTCCCATTGTTGCATGTCCATGGTATTAAGATATTGTCAATTTTATTATGGACCACACATACCCTGAGGGATTAACTTCATAGCAGAGAAAATGGCTACATGCCATAGCCTCCAAGTATGTAGTTATAGAACAAGTTCTCTATCGTAGAGATTTTGACGAGATGCAGCTATGGTGTGTCGATGAGGAAGATTCAGAAAAGATCCTTTGCATATCCCACAATGGGATATGTGGAGGTAATTTTGGAGGACATACAACCACTAGAAAGATACACTAGATGGGCTATTTCTAGCCCACCCCGTAACATGACATAGTAAAGTAACGTACGCAAGTACCATAAATTCTAGAAATTCTCTCATGAGATTCACATTCCCACCCAGTCTCTATAACCAATTGCAACAACTTGGACCATTTCCACATGGGGATTAGATTTGATAGGGAAAGGGAAATTATATCCCTCATCTATGGATGGACATAATTTTATAATTATGACAACAGAGTATTTCATGAAGTAGGTTGAGGCTATTCCTCTAAGCACCTTTCCAGGTTCCAGTAATTACAAATTTCATTTTGAACTAGATCATCTATAGATATGAGGTTGTACAAGTCATTATCTTCGATAATGGCACGCCATTTAAAAATGAAGAAGTGTGTGAGTTGTGTGAAAAATTCAAGATAAATCATTAAACCACTTCTATACTATCCCGAAACCAATGGACATGCTAAGGAAACTAATAAAATGTTAAAATCCATCCTCCTAATTTTTAAGGAGAACAAGCACGATTAACATTTAAATTTATTTCCATCCTTGTGGGCCTATAGAATGTTAGTAAGAATTCCAATAAGGGAAACCATATATTCCTTAGTATTCAATTCGAAAGCGGTCTTACCGATTAAAGTTTAGATACCCGATCTCTTTAATATCTTTGTAAGGAATATTAGGAGAATAAACATATCATGAGGCATGATTTATCGAGCTTAAAACTCTCGATGAAGCTCGACTTAGAACTAAGGTGCACCATATATCTTACACTAATTAGATGTCTTTGGAAGTATAATAAAAACATATATGAACATGATATATTTGTTGGAGATATGGTATTAAGATTTGATAGTCGAATAGACAAGAAAACAAACGAAGGAAGGAAATTCAGGCCTAATTTGTTGGGCCCATACCAAGTCATGGAGGACTACAACAATGGCGCATATCACTTGTGTACTCTAGAGGGTGAATAATTTGGTGGGTTAGTCTATTCGATTCACCTAGAACGTTACTACACATGATCCATATGCATATTCACATGTACACTATTGCATCCACATTGTATTTTCATCCGCAAGATCACTTTGTAAATTTGTAATCAAGGAACCAATCTTTCAAGAAAATTTCAATTTTTTTGAAAATATTGGCAAAAATTCAATGACATTTCTTCAAGTATCCACAATATTATCATCAACATTTATAATCATTTCATCAATTCAATAAGATAAGATAGAATTTTGACAGTAATCCTACCAAGTCCTGCATACTTCGTTCTACCTAAGTTTTATTCCATCTTAGGTGATTTTTCCCATAGTCTTTTCTAGAAGCATCTTGATGTCACATCTTTCCCAGAAAATGCCTTTGGTAGAAAAAACATTCTAAACATTTAACCCGAATCATGTTCTCTCCTATCTTAGCCTTTGGTGATGATCCCTGCATCTTACTAGTTGTCTGAAGTTTAGCCTAGGGGAAATCTCTCTATTTTAGAGATCTTTACGAAATGTTGCAAAGGTGTGTCAATGAGGAAGAATCAGAAAATATCCTCTATGGAGATAAGAGTGGGGTTTGTGGAGGTCATTTTGGAGGACATGCAACCATTAGAAAGATACATTGGATATGCTATTTATGGCCCACCCTAGAACACAATGCATTAGATTACGTATACAAGTGGCATACGTGCCATGAATTCTCTCATGATATTCAAATTCCTTTCCAATATCTAAAATGTGTTACAAAAACTTGTCCATTTTCTACATGGGGCTTATAGTTGATAGGGAAATTCTCTCCCTCATCTATAGATGACCACAATTTTATAATTACGGCCACAGAGTATTTCACAAAGTGGGTTGATGCTATGCCTCTAACAACCATTCCGGGGTCTATAATTGAAAATTTCATTTTGATATAGATCATCTCGTAGATGTGGGTTCCCAGAGGTCATTATATCATATAATGGAAAGTTATTTAAAAATGAAGAGGTGCGTGAGTTGCATAAAAATTCAATATAAATCATCACACCGCCTCTCTATATTACCCTCGGACCAATGGACAAGATAAGAAAACTAATAAGACGTTAAAATCCATCCTCCTAAAAATGTTAAGGAGAACAAACATGATTGGCATTTAAATAAATTTCTTACCTTGTGGGCCTATGGAATGTCAATAAGAATGCCAACCTGGGAAACCTCATATTCCTTAGTATTCGGTTCGAAGTGGTCATACCACTTAAATTTGAGATACCCAGTCTCCGAATATCTTTACAAGGAATCTTAGGAGAAGAAGGATATCATGAGGCACAAATCCTTGTGCTAGAAACTCTTGATGAATCTTGGCTTAAGGATGAGGTGCACCATATAACTTAGACTGACCAGATGTGACGGAAGTACAATAAGAAAGTATATGAGTGTGATATATTCGTTGGAGATCTTGTATTAATACTCTGAAACTAGATATAAAAGAAAAATGATGAAGGAAGGAAATTCAGGTGTAATTCATTAGGCTCATATCCATTCATAAAGGACTAAAAGAATGGGGCATGTCACATGTGTACTCTAGAGGGTGAAGAATTTGGTGAGTAAGGTAATTCACTTTACCTAAAATGTTACTATGTATGATCCATCAGCGTTGTCACATGTAAGATTGTATCCGCATTGCATTTCATCTACAAGATCACTTTGTAAATTTGTAATCAAGGAAATTATCTTTCAAGAAACTTTCAAAAACTTCTAAAAATATTGGCAAAACATTCAATCACATTTCTTCAAGTATCCACAATATTATCATCAACATTTCTAATCATTTCATCAATTCAATAAGATAAGATAAAATTTTGACACTAATCCTACCAAGGCATGCATACTTGGTTCTACCCATAGTTTTCTTCTAGCTTAGGTGTCTTTTCCGGAGTCCTGCTCAGAAGCTTCTTGATTTCACATCTTTCCCGAGAAAACCTCTATGGTAGAAAAAGTATTCTAAATATTTTACCCAGAGCATTTTCTCACCTATCTTAGCCTTCAATGATGAGCCCTTGCATCTTACTGGTTGTGTGGGGTTTATCCTAGGGGAAATATCTCCCTCCCAAAATCACAACTCAAAGATAAAAAAGAAGAAAATGTAATAAGTCAAATCAAATAAATACAAAAATATTTCATTTACAAAATAAAATTACACTTCCTTGCCTCACCTGCCTTTGGTGATGATCCCACACTTCTTATTGGTGACATGAGGCTGGGAAAGGAGGGAAGTGACCTTACCCGGATATGCCTTGTCTTCGGTGATGAGCTCATGCTTCTTACTAGTGGCATGGGGCATGTTATAAGGGTTATCTTCAAATAAGTGAGTAAGTTACTTAATAGTAAGTGCTTTAAAATCTTAAATCCCAAGAAAGTGATTTATATATGTATGTTCTAAAATATTTAAAACCTTAAAACCATTCTTTTTCAATCAGGATTCCATCCATGGGTCTAAGTCTAGATAAAATTGCAAGCAAATCACATTCTAGAATGTGTAGTAAACTGTGTGTAGAGTTAAGTTGTAGGTTTCTAATTGGATTTCTGTCAAAATATTGTCTTTCTCTCACCATTTCCATCTATCAAAATCATACAACTCACATCCCTCTTGGCTCTCGGTGATGAGCCCTCACATCTTACTAGTTACATGGGGTTAGAAGTGGAGTGAGTTCATTTTATTATCAAATCATTCATCACATTTTGCCAAAAATAAAGAAGTATCAAATATTGCTTGAAAAACCAAAGTTTCAACATTACATTGTGTTTGCATTAATGTCATATTAAAAAAGAAAAAATAAATCATTTTATTAGTATATTGGCATCCATTGCATGCATTCTAAAAATCATATAAAATTGGAGATTCTAAACATCCAAGAGTACACATGCGAAGTAAACCATAAATGAAGTCAACTCTGGTGAAAAGGATAACCAAACCAAAAAGAGATATATGTATATATATCATAGTGAATCAAGTTTGTATACAATTCCATCACACACTAGGTGTGGTCAAAATGCTTGCAATGAGCATGAAAATACAAAAAAACCATCATATATATGCCTCAAAAAATGGCATCAAAACAATAAGAACCCAATGGCTTATCCCTCTCCGTGGGAACCCTGAGATGGTGCATGGCTATGACTGGGACTCATGCTATGGCTTAAATGTTGTGAATGCATTGAATGGTGAGAATGATCATGAGATCGGCTACTAGTCATAGCCTTCTTTGCATGAGTGGCTCCGCCTCTCCATCCTCTTTCTTTATATCATATGTGTCAATATTTTTGCTCTAAGAATTCAAGAGCTTTGTGGCCTTCCAAAGAGGCACAAACACATTAGTATGTCATCCAACCTATAATGGTTATCCCAAATCCTCCATTGGATCAACATGAGTCTTCCGCATAGGGATCATGAAATTATTGACACATATCCTATGAATAAAATCTTTCTAGCTTTCAAGTAGTGGCTACTAAACAACAAAAACAACAAAGTGAGTTAGAAAACTATAAAAAATAAAAAATAAGTAAAATTCTTAAACATATTAACATTTCCAGCTAAGAAGGTCAAGAGAAGAGTATCTACATACTCGGATCTCTAGGAATTTAGGTAGGATCAGCTGGTACAGGTGGTGGTGGAAAAGCCACCGTAGGAATCCACTATAAAACCCCCTCTCCTAAGGAAACCCTATGTCCCATCACTGATGCCTCATCACAACCCCTCTCAAGAGATAGGGGATCCCTTAAAACAAGATTCTCCTTCTCTACCTCTTCCTCCACTCTAGTAGCCTCCTAAAACTCACTTGTGACTCTCCATTCTATTTGTGCTCAAAATGGTCTCGCTCTAATTTGCCTTTGAAAATTTGTCGATTTATGGCCTCTGTCATTTTCCCTTCCTCGTGTTGAGCTTGGTCAGTCTTTGTGGCCATTTTTAATTGGTTCTTGGGTCATGAATCACTTAAGAGTCTATATTTTGAGTCTCCCATGCTCTGTTCCTTCAAAAACTCAAGTTACCCCATGTTTTCTATTCTCCACAGTCAGGATTTGTCTCCCTTATCATTTCTGCCCTAAATACTTGAAGAAGAATGGATTGATGCATCCTTGAAGAATGTATTTGAGCCCTGTAACATTTTTAAACTTTCTATCCTTGAAGAGAATTTCATTTCCAGGCTCAAATGGTCATTTTTTTGTATTTTACGGTTTGACGGGCATTTCTCCTGGTCAAATTTGCATCCTTGTATCTACAGGGAAATGTGACACCTTTTGGTTAGACACGACTCAACTGGGTACTTATAAAAATTCATGGAAAGCCTTAACTCAAAGTGTGTCCACATGGAGGCACAACGCTCATTTGAAGATCTACTTTTGGTTTTTCTTGGACCATCACCGGGAGGACATGTGGAGGCTTCCACTGCTTGGCCCAAACTTAGAAATTTTTTTATGCAGTTGGAGCAATTTGGTGGAACAGGACACGTGGCAAGCTTGTGCTCATTCAAGGTCTCCGCTTTGGGCACCATCTTGAAGTTGCGCCATGGAGACACGTGGAGGAACCACACATGTTCGGGGACCGACCCTTGAGTTCCATTTTAAAGAAGTGCTAGGATGACACGTGGAAGCCTCCTGTCAAATTGAAATTTACTTAGAATTTTCAACAACTGAAAAGAGACTACCTCAGAGCATGACACATGGTGCCTTTCACTGAGTTTCAAGCATTCAGGAAAACCTTGCCGTGGATAGGACACGTGGAAAACCTACGCTTGTTTAAGGTATTGTATTTTTAGGACCACCTCTAGGTGTGCCATGGTGACACGTGGTAGTGTGAAAAGTCAAAGAAGTAGGGTGGCAGACCATCAGAGGAAAATTGGATTTTTTCCTCCTTAAGGATTAAAATTTCAAAGTGACCCACAAGCCCGATGAGGGAAATAGTTAATGTTTTTCCCGGTCAACAGTAGAGGTGTGGCTCTCGAGGAAATTTGGAAAAATTTCCTTTTGAGAAAAAAGAGCCAAAATTAAAAAGGAAGCATGACCCCTCTCCAATCAGATTTGGACACGTGTTAAGCTCATTTCCCAAGGACAGAGCAGTGCGAAAATTTGGAAAATTTTCCCTTTTCCAAAAAGAGAGTAAAATGGTAGAATTTGAGTGTGGTTCTACTCCAATCATATTTGGACACGTGTCAGGCTCATTTCTTGAGGGCAGAGGTGTGGAGAAAAATGTGAAATTTTTCCATTTTTTCAAAAAGTTGTAAAAAGTCAAGGGAAGCCCCCGGGTCTGTTATAAAGTTCGAATCTACCATGTGGATGGCTCAAATTATAAGAGAAGATCAACGAAAATTGTGAGTCTAAATCTGATTTTCGCCATTTCTCTAAAACACATCTGGAAGTGTGAGTCTTCATGATTTCTTCATCTTTTATACACACCAAGAAGAGAAGGAAGTTAATGTTAACATATGAAGTTTGGTGAGAAGATCTGGAGGATGTCTTTCACCATTAAAATGGTTTGACTTTTGTGCCCGATCGGATTTTCATTTTTTCCTTTCTCGAGCATGCAAGGGGCTAGATTTGATAGATTAGGGGTGTAAATGGTTGGAAAATTGAAGGAAGAGTGATCTACCAGAGAAAGGAGTTGAATGTGGGAGGTATTCAATGAAATCTACCCCCTCAAGCACCTGGAGACTTTTGCAGATCTGATTCTGTGAATAACGAAAGAATCATGGTGAGAACTAGTGCATTAAACATTTTTTTGTCTTTTGGGAGGGAGAGGATCTATTGTAAAGGTTATAAATGGCACAAATTTCTTGTGTAAAAGGGTTGGGAGGTTGGAAGTTGGAGGTCAGAGTGCTAGAGGTCGAAGAAAATTCCCAAGAGGAAAATTTGACTAAGCCTGTCTTTTGAGAATCCATTTGAGAAGCTAGGTTATCTCTTTTTGTATTAAGTTTTGTTGTGTCAAGGTGGTTGCAAGTGTACAGCCATTGACAAGCTCTGAGATTGTTCTGTGAAACTTTCCCCTGCTAATAGACTTAATCAAATTCAAGTTATTTATGTGTTGTCTTGAGCAAAATGTGTTGATTTTACTTCTGAATGTATGCAAATAGTTTTTCTTATTTTTATTGTAATCTTGTATTAAAATCTAATTCAATCACATAGGCCTCAATCCTTGTGATAGTTTAGTGGCATCTACAATTCCATTTCCTAGAAGAGCTTTCATTTGGGATTGGAATAAATGATTTAAAATCACTTTTCTCTCATATGTTGATAGAGATTGTCTATAAGCCTTTGGGTGTACCTTAGGTGTGATTTGGCTTAGACCTTGATGCTTTATTGGATTTTATAAGTCAATCCTTCATGATAGAATCTCAGAGATTGTGTGAAAGAGTGTTAATCTATGCCTCCATTGAAGCACATATTATATTTGAAGAAACATTGTAGCCATTATGTGGCATTCTGTTGGTCTGATTTTCCATTTTGTAAGGTTCCTCAAGGATTTGGTGAATCTAGTTTCACCCTGCCCCACCTCCCACCAAAAATTCATTAAAAAAACTAATCTTACCCATTCTACCCCTATTTTTCATGTGTGTATGCCAATGCACAAATCCTCATCACCTAAACATGCAAAAGCAAGCAGGGTCTCAAATGTCTTTAGTAACCTTTGCCTTGTTGTGAAGATATCTCCATGATCTGGAAGTGACAACTCATGAGAGTCAGATCTGGTGTGTTGATCATATTTTCCCCAAGGTCTTTTCTATAAAATCTATGCAAAAGAAAGGTACTGTATCTCCTTTCAAAATAACAGAGGTTACAAAATAGGTTCTCTTACCTTGGTTGAAAGGTACAACCTAAAATAGTTAGGATAAAATCATATCCTTTTAAGGTGTTACCCATCTCTCCACAAATCCAAGTACCAAAGGGACAATCAGATTTCCTCCTAGCTACAAAACAACATATATTTATGATATGGCTACCTCTAAGCTCCATGTTGAATCGGTGTTGCTGCTTGGCTTGAGAAGGAGATCAAATTTGGGTACCAACACACTCTAAGTCACTATCCTCATCAGCCCCTCTACTCCAACCTTCTTACCCATCTCCTCACCGACCTTTCCCTCGGTCTCTATAATGGTGGCAATGTCCTCCTCCTCCCCACTATGACTAGTACCTTATCCATACTAATAGGTACTCCCGGTGTAATTACAATCTAACTATTCTCACCTTTAGGGTCTTCTTGATTCTCTCTTATACCATGGTAAACAATAGAAATGACTAGAAGTGTATCATCATATGGCTTCCAAAAATGCTAAGGGAATCTTTCAATTGGGTGGACCTCCACCCTAGTTGTCTTGTCTACTAACTACCTCACACCTCTACAAGAAAGTAATATAGTTTTGTCATCACCCCGTCTCCCAATTAGGTCTTGATAAGGTCTAGAAATGAAATCATATGCGGTTAATGTGGCTACGGGATGATGTGCTCCTCTAATAGAGCCCTAACTATACTCCTAGTGGTTCTAATCACCCCTGGATCTAATATGCCAACTCTCCTCTAGTAGGGGATGATCCTCTCATAAAACCAAGACATCACCAAGGTAGGGTGGCTTAGGGATTTCCCTATAGTCTCAAAACTTGGTACAAATCATGGTTGTGGTCCCAAGAACATCCAAACCCCAAGAAAATATCCTCCCATGCTACTCAATATCCATAATAATAGGATCCCAATAGTACAAGAGCTTGTCCCCACCCTTTTCTCCCACCAAAGGCGAGGCCAAGATACCAATGATGGAATTGCAGAGAGTGGGGATAGGTGTAGAGGCAACTAATAATAACCACATGCCCTTATTGGTGCCCAAATTTGATGCCGCATCATATCCCATAAATGATTGCCCATGTCTATATAAAAATGGAGAGCCTTTTTTGAATCTCAACCACCACCCAAGAATAGGAACACCCAAGATCTTGTAAACATCCTCGAGAGTGATAGTCCACTATTATTTGACCCCGAGAAGTTGGAGAGCATTCTATTTGGCATCCCAAAGACCTTAGTAAATCAAAAATTTTGTGGCTAGCTAGTTCTATCAGTGGAGTCTATGAAATCCTCCATAGTCCATCCCAATGTAACAATCCCCTCTCCTCTTGCATTAGCTGAGTAATAATTCTTGGAAGCCAATCACACTCTATTTCCTAGCTCCAGGTGATGTATAACTCCTTTACATCCATAAAACAAGAAAAAGAGCAAGTTAGTAACTGTTTTTAATGCATAAGCTTGTCAAAGAAAATATAAAACAATTGAAAAGAAAAAAAAATCATCTTAGTTAGTCAAAATAAGGTTCTACCCTAACAATTACGAAACTACCAAACTATGCAGGGTGGCAGTTGCATAATGGTTGCGGTAGTTACGCAACCACCCCCGTGGAGGGAAGCAGTTTCATAATTTTCACCCTGTGTAGGGTGATGGTTGCATCTAGAATAGACACGCCATCCCCTTTGACCCAAAAATGTAAAAATGACAAAAATTGACCATTTTAGATAAAACAAAAGCTAGACCCACTTAGGCGACCCCCTAGGGAACATTTTAACTCAATAAATTTTGAAAATAACCCCCTTAGGTGTAGATTTTTCAAATTTTACATTTTTAGGTTTCAAATAAATAAATGCAAAATACTAACCTTTATCTTAGTCATTTGGTCTCTCACCATGCGACCATGATCATGTCGTCGTGTTTGTCCTTTTGATTATAATCTCTCTCAAAACGGTGACCGTTGATCTAGAGCTCCAAAATTGAAATGAGGATATCTATAAATGAAGTTGAAAATGAATGTTTTGGTTATATATATGCTTTTTTAACTTTGTTTTGAGTGTATATGATTTATAGGGCTGCAGTGTTGATGCATGTATACTTCTATCCTCGTGCAGATGGTAAGTCCTCTTGTTGTTTTGTTTTAGTGATTATTTTTCGATATCATATCTATCTACAGTTGGGTTTTGCATTTGTTTTGTAGGTACTGAGGAGCTTAGATGGAGATATTTTAGAACAAGGGTCGTGTTAAGCATAACTTCTAACTCCTTGTTTTGGGAATTCCATACTCGAAATATATGTTTTATGCATCTTCATGGATAAAATGATTCTCCGAGGGGGAAATATATACGCACCCAAATTTTCATGTGCTACATTCTTGGGAAATGGTTCAAAGTCTCCAATGATGATTCATGTCTTTTCTAAATGTGCTCTTTCCCCTTAATGTAATGCCTCTTCCATGTTGATATTTGTACTTTCTTCTATAATTGAAGTTTGCAAACGTTGATATGTGATTCTGTTCTAAGACGGTATACTCTTTTGAACTGATTGATCATGTTTTATGTAGATGATATGATTTACCTTCTAAATCTGATGTAATCACACTTTGGCAATATTGTATTAATGTTGAATTGTTTTCATGTACTCACTATATTGATTTTTGAAGTACATTATGTGAATTTAGGTGATAAGAAGTAAATGCAGTCTTTTGGAACCATGTGGGTAAGTTATCTCAGTCATGATATTAAATATGTTCCTTAGACTATTGCATTTATATTTAAAAGGATGGCCATACCTTGGATCAATTTCAGTGATCCAAGGCATGCCTATGATCGATAGGTTGTTACGATCATATTTGCTAAGTCAAATTGAATCCTTTTGGTTGTTGAGATACCTTCATACTCAGGCTTAAATAAATAAGAGATCATTAAGAGCATCTTGTGAATGCTTCCTTCTATTAATCTATCTGCTTTGATTTGATAAATTTCAAAAGGGAAATGTTCTTGTGGAATATTATTGTGAAGATTAATTATTAAGGGACCTAATATTATTCAAGCTAAATTTGGTTATATTGATCATCAACCTAAGCTATGGTTGATGCATTTTTTGTAAGGGTCCTAATCCCTAAACTACCATAAGGAATTCATTAATATCCTAACCTAAGATAAGGTTAGAATCATTCATTGAGGGGTTTAAACCTATGTAAGGACTTAAAACTAACCTAAGACTTGACAATGGTAACAAAAACCCTAAGGGTTTAAGCTTGATCAGCTGGGTGCCAACCCACATTATACCAAGAATTAATGGCATTTAATATGGAATTGCCACCACATTTGGTGGAAATGAAGTTGAACTTCAGTGGGCACAAAACTCTAGGAAACTAGTTATGGCATTTACATTGTTTTAAATATTTATTTATTTCTAAAGTTAACTTTTGGTTGGAAGATACAATGTGGTGTCTAGAAAACCATCCTATCATTAATTGATCTCAGAAAGAGAAGAAAACCACCTTGGGAAATGCTAATATGGAATGGTGGAAAGGGAAGAGAGTTAGTTTTACAGTTGATTTTGATTTTTTGAGCTCAATGGCTCTGCATGTTGATCTCCTATTTTTCAAACTAGTAGTTCAATTCTATTGCATTTAAAATTTTTCCATTGCATGGAAAATTTAGAGGAAGGAAATTTAATGTTGAAGCTATAAAAATGAAGGAAAATAAGATGATGGGTTTTGGGTTGATTTTGTTGCAAAGTTTTTGTGGAATCTATTGTGAAATCTTGAAAGGAAACTTTGGGATCTTGGAAATGTTTTGCAAGAGCTCTACCAGAAATGATAGGCTCTAACTCATTATGATATTCTGATGTATTTAATTATTTTCATGAAAAGAAATCTATTCTTCCTTAAAAATGATTTCTGAGTTCTAGGTTTTCTGATTATTATGTTGTTTCTACTTCTTATGGTTTTCAATCTACTTTACATTAAATTATTTATTTAAGTTGAGTAGGAAATGAATCTATTCACAATTTATTGTTCTGTGAATGATTTTGTAAAAGATACAACGAATATCTTGTTGTTGGTTGAGTATTTGGTTGCAAATAATCGTTTCATATCAATGCTTGAGTTAATGGTTGTGGGGTCGAAACCCACAAAGAAATAATATTTTGGGTACACTATTTTCTTGTCAAGATAGGCGTTAAACAAAAGTTTGTTTGTAGTCCTTCTGGTTGACTTGAAGTAGGTTTTGATTTTGTCTTACTAACCACCTTATGTGTGAATCTCGGGAATGAAACTTTTTAAACTAAAAAACAAGTATAAACCCATTCTGGGTATTTATATTAGGTGTTTTTGAACCTTACCAAATGAAAAAGGTTTATGGTAATGTTGATATAGAATTTCAAGTTCATATTTTATGATTCTAGTCATTGTTTCTTTGCTTAAATTTAACACCCTTTTAGGGTCGATATAAATCTTGATAAGAAGAAGGGAGTATTGTCTAGTTCCCTATCTTGCTAGGATACTTCTTCTGAGATGTTCGTTTTTATATTTGGATGTCTTACTAAAACTTTGGTCAATGATTCAACCTCCGAGGTTGTAATTCTTATTTTATAGTTGAAACCCTTGTTCATATCGAACTCGAATCAATATTATATATAGTTTTACTTTTCAAATTGTAAATCATGTGACTGAATTTTGTAATCTTGTTAGAATGAATTTAAAACTAGTTGTAGTGGGAAAATATTGGTGAATGTGTTATTGGGATTCTTAAATTTTGTGAATTCGAAACTGTGAACTTATAATGTAAATGATCATGCTTAATTTTTTTGTTTATTGTCTGTAGTGGCTCTATTTGATCTTTAGTAAGTATAGTACCTATATGTTTGATTGATAGTTTCTACTGTAATCGATTCACTTTCAGTATAGGGTGAAGTCAAAACTTTTATGGTTGAGTTGAAATCTGTTGTAGTCGGCTCAAGTAGTGAGTTTTGTTGACTATATTGTTGTATCTTGTGGCTACAGTATTGATCATTAGTTCTTCTGTGGAATATGCTTTGCATTTTTAATAAATGTTCATATAGTTAGTAGTGGTTGTGAACCCTTTTGTGTTTGATATCAACTGTGTTTTTAGTTGGTTCATAATGAACTATTCTTGTTAATAACAATACCATTATATTAAATAGTAACGAGGAATTGTGTTATTAGGTCGAGAAAATAAAAAAACTCAATGTTATACTAGGTTTTTTTATGAGTTGAATACATATTAGGATGTCCTCAAATATAGATGTGTTTCCTTGAGTGATTAATTTGGGATATTCTATATAAGTTGTATTTTCTTGACTGAAATATTATTGATAGCAATTGGATAACAATCAGGTTACACAATGTTATGAAATGAAATTTGCTATTCTTATTTAAAAGGGTACCTATTGTTACTATTGGGTGTTTGTAATATTTATTATTTTCATAAGTAAACCTCAAAATAATTGATAAAGTATTAGATTTCAGACATATAATTATGCAATTATATGACTGAAATCTTAATTCCTTTGTATTCTTGTTCTAAAATATTATGGGTCATTTGAACTTGACTGATTTTGATGCCTATACTAATTTAGTTAGAATTAATTGGTTTATAGATATGACTTAAATGGTCTTCCTTTCTTGAATTATCTTTATGGCATTTTTCGGGCTTAAAAGAGTTGATAGTTTACGGAACTTAGAAAAAATTTCATTAAATAATGTGTTCCTTTCACTAAAATTATTAGATTGAGGCACACCTTTTTAACGATTTAGTACTTATCATGTTCAATTCTCATGAATTG
The DNA here is from genome assembly GCA_018340775.1 of Taxus wallichiana var. yunnanensis. Taxonomy (NCBI): domain Eukaryota; kingdom Viridiplantae; phylum Streptophyta; class Pinopsida; order Cupressales; family Taxaceae; genus Taxus; species Taxus wallichiana. The sequence continues at coordinate 561,028,587 of CM031240.1, forward strand.
ACACGTGCTAACAATCTTGCGAGATGTATTTTGTGAAAGATAAAAGAAGAAATATCTATAAAAAGTTGCATTTATTTTATTGATGAAGTTCATTTAATTCAAATGCATGACCGTAGTAAAAGTTTTGGAATGATTCTGTTTGAAAAACCATGAAAACCTAGAGCCCTATTATTAAGTAATTATTAGATAATGAAGTTATTGTTGACTGAAATATTTGTGGAATATTTATTATGGATGTAATAAAGTCAATTTTGCATTGCTCTTATGTCTTATTCTATGATTAAAATTTGAAAGATAGTCCTTCCTTTCATTGTGATCATTTTTATTGTTTAATTAATCCTAAGTCAAAAATAGACATGACTTATTAGATAACTTATGGAGTAAGGAGTTGAATTGGGTAGGGAACTATATAACTAAGTCCATTAATCTTTTAAGATAATGGTAAACTAATTTGGAATTAGTAATTTCAATATGTCAAACCTTAATAAGTTATGATAGTAATGTAATATTAGGAAATACAAAATGATATGGTGTTCCTTCTCATGGTTATACTGAATTATGTCATTGTAAACTTTTAGATGGATTAATCAGTCCTTAAATGGAAGAAAATGAAACTTAATTATTATGATGAAAGAGTTATACTCTATGAATTGTATCCTATGTCGAGATTTATATCTCTAAGGTTGAATGGATATGAGGCGTGTTAAAATGTGAACCAATGTATGGTAAAGTGGAAAGATAGCAGAGTTATGTTAAGATGGGGTTAAATTATAAAGATGTCATTAAATGTAACTTAATAGTTATATAATCTGATTTATATTTATTTGATGGAATTTAATAAATGAAACTTAAATGATGTTCTGTACTTATTTAATTTAGATTGATTTTCAAGGATTAATGAACTATTGTAAAATGAATAGATAATTCATACAGATAAATGCATATTTGATATGCACACCTTCACTTTAGAAGGAATTTCATTACGACCCTTTTAAGGGATTAATCACACAAACTTAGTTGAACCCTAGGTATGAAACATAATAAATAAACATAAACTTAAGTGTATTTAACAAGATGAGAATTAAATAATGAATGAACTTGTAAGTATAAAAAATTTGATTATTGGAACTAGGGGGACTGTTACAACATAGTCATTTTTGTGTAGCACCCACTTAATGACTCCAGTTATTAGGTGGATACTACAGAGTAACCACTATGGCATGATATTTCACATAGCTCTTCTAAACGCAATTTTCATAAAGTGGAATTTTAGGTCATTGTTTTACTCTAAACTGAGATAGGTATATAGCCTAATGTTGACATCAACCTATGTTGAATTAGGGTGAATAAACAAACCCAAATCAATGTAAGTTGATACGAGTATGTCTAATTAGCATTAGTCACTATAAGTAGATTGTCCGCACTAGTTTATGTGAGTTGTCCCTATTTAGTTTGAAACATAGACCTAGAATTGGTTGACAGAAGTCAATGAAGTCTAATCTAGATGAAAATTTTGAGTGGGGTGAAGGACATATTTCTTTTGATGAGTATGTCATGTAGGACTAAAGGTATGTCATACATGTATTTAAACTTTTTCCAAAGTATTACAAACTGTTGGTCTTGTTTTTTTATGTCACTTTGTCTAAGTCTGCATGATTTCAGATGAGTATCAATAAAAGATACTAAGATAGGATTCTTAAATAGAAAAACTTGATTGACATGTAAAGGGTACAAGAACCAAAGTATACTTAGTATACAATGGAATATAATAAACATGAGAGATTGGTTTAATACTGAGTCATGAAATGAGAGATTGGTATTACACCGAGTCATTACAGTTGCATATGGTTTATTGTTATGTGATGGATTAGCAAAGGAATGTTTGTTCTAAATTATGTGAATTTAGAATAATGAACATTATGTTTTAAAAAAAAATTCCCCTGTTTTCTGAAGTCATAAATGAGGATGTTACATTTTGGTATCAAAGTTAAAGGTTGTAGCTCTTGGACCTATTTGAGTCCATCTATGATAAAAGGCTTAATTTCTTGTTAATAGAAAATGGTTAGAACAAGGGGATGTGTTGCAAATAATGAGCCTCTCGGTTGGTGAGGGAGATACAACACAAAAACATGATGAGATACTTGTTTCCTTGTTGGACAAAGAGATCATCTTGTTGTACTTAAACAACAAGTACTTGTGAAATGAGGATGAGGAGGATGATGTTGATGATAACAATCAACCACCTCTAGGAAATAATGTTAATGCTAGGAATCCTGATGGTGATAATAATAACAATGCAGCAAATAAAAATGTTGTAAATGCCAACAATAATGTTGAAAATGCAAATGCACCTAATCATCCTGAAAATAAGAAGGCAAGGTTGGTAAACTTACTAATGACATAAAAAGAAAAAGCCACCAAATTTTGATGGAACTACACTCAGAGATGGGGCTGAGAATTCTCTCAAAAAAATGGAGTACTTTACAATAAGTAACTTCTCGAGGAAACCAAATCAAGTATGGGGATATTACCAGCTTTCCCATGAAGCATCTTCCTGGTGGGACAACCATAAGGCTGAATTAAATATTGATGAAGCAAACATCACTTGGGAATAATTTAAGGGCTACTTTAGGTAGCGTTGGTTGCCACAACTCTATTATGATAGAAATGATGGAATTTCAGAACTTAGTTCAAGGAAAACTAATGTAATTGAATATTGGGAGAAGTTTACCAAGCTTCTCAAGTATGTACCACAGTACCAAACTGATGAAAATTTTAGAATACAAAATTTCATAATGGGATTGAATCCTATCATAGGTGGAGAGGTAGATGTACATAGCCCAACCACCATGGAAGGAGTTATAGAAAAATCCATAAGGAAAGAAAAAAAATTGAAGGAAATTTCTGTGCATAAGGAAGAGAATCGAAAGAAAATATCAAACTCTTCTTCATCACTTGCACTTGAGAAGGTGGAATGGAAAACGTTTTGCACTAAAAATAGGTTTGGGGCTGAAACAGTAAGAAAACAACAACAAATAAACCTATTACAAATAACAGAAATAATTTTCAAAAGAATAATAAAAATGGGATAAAACTTATGGTGGAAAAAAATCAATTACAAGGATGAGAATAAGTTTGATCCTAAAAAGGAACTGTAAGGGATTTTTATAAATGTGGCAAGCAATATTACAAAAATTAATTCCCTCTAAAGAAAAATTACAATAACCAGTAGCACAAGATACATGCTGGAGTAGCTAATAAGTAAGCTACGCCCATAAAAGTGCCAAGTAAATTATTTGGTATACCTGTAACTATAATTTTTTATACTGGTGCTACAAAATGCTTTATTTCTAATAAATTAGCTACAAAATTAAAAAGAAAATATGGAATTATGGAAAAATCATGGACTGTTCATTATGGGAATAATGTTTTCCATACTATTAATAAATGTATTTTTAGCGCAGCCTTAGAATTACCAAGTTTTACTACAGATCTATATCGTATGTTGCTCCTTTAGGGTCATATGATGTCATAATTGGTGTAAATTGGCTTTCTGATCATAAAGCAAAGGTTGATTATTTTGAAAAACACATTAGATGCCTTGATGATCTGCAGAAAACAATAGACATACAAGGAGTAAAAAGAGACATTTTAGTTAGGAAACTATCAACCATGCAACTTAAGAAGGCCAAGAATAAATGTTGCATGTTATATGTAGTAAAAATATCTCGAGACAACAAAGTAGAAGATAGTAATTTCATATAAAAATACCCATTATTATGAGATTATCGTGACATATTTCGGAAGAATTACTTGGTCTTCCACCGAAACAAGAGTTTGAATTCACTATAGAAATCAAGCCTAAAACTGAACCTATTTCAAGGATCCTTATTGTATGATTACAACATAATTAGTGGAACTTAAGGAAAAGTTACAAGAAATTTTGTCTAAGGGTTTGATAAGACCGAGTGTCTCACCTTGGGGAGCATTGAATATATTTGTTAAGAAGAAGGATGAAACACTTAGACTTTGCATTGATTATCGTATGTTAAACAAAGTAATAATAAAAATAGATATCTTGTTCCTAGGATTATAGATCTATTTGATCAGATGCATAGTACAAATGTTTATTCCAAGATAAATCTATAATCTAGGTATCATCAGTTGAGAATAAAAGATGAAGATATTCATAAAAACAACTTTTAGAACAAGGTATGGGCACTATGAATTCATTGTTTTACCTTTTGGTTTAAAAAATGCACTTGCAAATTTCATGAATTTGATGAATAATATCTTTCAAGAATACTTGGAAAAGTTTTTACTTGTATTCTTGGATGATATTCTTATCTATTCTAAAAGCATGGAGGAGAAAAATGAACATTTAAGGATTGTACTTGAGATTTTAAGAAAGAGAAAATTGTTTGGAAAATTGTCAAAATGTTCCTTTTATGAAACTGAAGTACATTATTTGGGACATGTTATAAGAAAGGATGAAATATCAGTTGATCCATCAAATATTACAGCCATAATTGATTGATCAACACCTAATAATGTTCATGAAGTTAGAAGCTTCATGGGGCTTGTCGGATACTACAAAAAATTTGTTAAGGACTTTTCAAAAGTTATTGCCCAATTAATTAATTACAAAAGAAAGAATTTTTTTGTGTGGAGTGATAAATATGAAGCAACATTTAAACCAATAAAAGAATAGTTAACTACAACACCTAGTTTTACCGTAGTACAAATGTGAAGAATACCTTTCTTTAGTTGAATTTTCATAAAATAATACTTAACATTCCTCATTAGAAATGGCACCATTTGAAGAATTATATGGACAAAAGTGCATAACCCATGTTAGTTGGAATAGTATTGAAGATAGAGAGGTAATTGGACCTGAAACGCTTACTGAAATGGAACAATAAGTAAAAAAAATCCATGAATGATTAAAGGAAGCTGCTGATAGGCAGAAAAGTTATGCAGACCTGAAAAATGGTCGATAGAAAATTTGAACTTGGTGAAAAAGTCTTTTTATGTGTCAAGCCTAAAAAGAGATCAATTACTTTTGGCAAAGAAACCAAGTTATCACCTCATTTTGTGGGACCTTTTGAGATTGTAGAAGTGATAAGTCATATAGCTTACCGCTTAGAATTGCCTCCCACATTAGCACAAATGCATGATGTTTTCCATATTTTTTTGCTTAAGAAATACGGTTGAGATTTATAACATGTATTAAATTGGAATTCCTTGGAGGTCCAAGACCCAGGAATAATCATGTTTGAACCTATAATGGTGTAGGAAACTCACCAGTTTCACTTGTGAAATCATGAAATAAGTCAATGGAAGGTTCAGTGGGTTTAATGAAGAAAGTTCAACCTGGGAGAATATTGAGGACATGAAAACTACTTTTCCTCATTTGTTTAAACATAATTAATTCTTTTATATGTGATATTTGAATATTTATCCTAAAAATTTGTCTTTGTTTTCTACTAGGTTTGGGAAAAACACTTTTAAAATAAGTTCTAGTATAACCATTTGATGTTATAACAAGTTTTAAGAAACTTGAATTTTTGCACATCGTTAAATGTTTCAGAATTTTATAGATGGATAAGTTATAATTACTACTATGTTCTTAAAATATGTGTGTGGACTAAGTAAATCATCGGGACGATGATGCTTTTAGATGGGAGGTATGTAATGCCTTTACCATGTTGATATATGTACTTGCTTCTGAATTGAAGTTTGCAAACATTGATATGTGATTCCTATTTTGAGATGATATACTCTTTTGAATTGATTGATCATGTTTGTTGTAAATGATATGATTTACCTTCTAAATCTAATGTAATCACACTTTGGAAATATTGTATTGATGTTGAATTATTTTCATGTACTCACTATATTGAGTTTTAAAGTACATTTTGTGAATTCATGTGATAAGAAGTAAATGCAATATTTTGGAACCATGTAGGTAAGTTATCTTAGTCATGATATTAAATTTGTTCCTTAAAATATTACATTTATATTTAAAAGGATGGGAATACCTTGGATGAATTTCAGTGATCCAAGGCATGCCTATGATTGATGGTTTGTTACAATCATATTTGATAAATCAAATTGATTCCTATTTATTTTGAGATATCTTCATACTCAGGCTTAAATAAATAAGAGATCACTAAGAGCATCTTGGGAATACATCCTTCTATTAATCCATCTGCATAAATTTCAAAAGGGAAATGTTCTTATGGAATATTAGAAAGACCTAACTAAACCTAATCTAAGGTGAAGATTAATTATTAAGGGACCTAATATTATACAAGCTAAATTTGGTTATATTGATCATCAACCTAAGCTATGGTTGATGAATTTTTGTAAGGGGTCTTAATCCCTAAACTACCATAAGGAATTCATTAATATCCTAACCTAAGCTAAGGTTAGTATCATTCACTAAGGGGTCTAAACCTATGTGAGGACCTAGACCTAACCTAAGACTTGACCATGGTAACTAAAACCCTAAGGGTTTAAGCTCAGGCAGTTGGGTGCCAACCCACACTGTACCAAGAATTAATGGCATTTACGCCACATTTGGAGGAAAACAAGTTAAATTTGGCGGGAACTAAACTCCAGGTAACTAGTTATGGCCTTTGCATTGTTTTGAATATTAATTTGTTGCTAAAGTTAACTATTTGTTGGTGGATCCAGTGGGGTGACTAGAAAACCGTCCTGACATTAATTAAGTTCGGAAAGAGAGGAAAATTTACTAGGAAAAATCCAAGATGGAATGGTGGAAAGGGAAGAGAGTTGGTTTTACCTTTCATTTTGATTTTTGAGCTCAATGGCTCTACATGTTGATCTCCTATTTTTCAAACTGGTAGTTCGATTTTGTTGCATTTACAATTTTTCCATTGCATGGTGAATTTAGAGGAAGGAAATTTAATGTTGAAGCTATAAAAATGAAGGAAAATAAGATGATGGGTTTTGAGTTGATTTAGTTGCAAATATTTTTTGGAATTTATTACGAAATATTGAAAGGAAACTCTAAGATCTTGGAAAATTTTCTTAGAGCTCTATCAAGCATGATAGACTCTAAATCCTTACGATATTATGCTCTATTTAATTGTTTTCATGAAAATAACTCTATTCTTCCTTGAAAATGCTTTCTGATTTCCGGGATTTGTGATTATTATGTTGTTTCCACTTCTTACGGTTTTCAATCTGCTTTACTTTAAATGCATGATTTAAGTCAGGTAGGAAACAATTTATTTTGCAATTTATTGTTATGTGAATGACTATGTATAAGATACATCAAACATCTTGTTATTTGTTGAGTATTTGGTTGTAAATAATCATTTCATATCAATGCTTGAGTTAATGGTTGTGGGGTCGAAAACCACGGTGAAATAATATTTTGCGTGCATTGTTTTCTTGTCAAGATAGGTGCTAAGAAAAAGTTTGTTTGTATTCCTTTTGGCTGACTTGAAGTAGGTTTTCATTCAGTCTTACCGACCACCTTCTGTGTGAATCTAGGAATGAAACTTATTAAACTAAAAAACAAGTCTAAAACTATTTTGGGTATTTATGTTAGGTGTTTGTAAACCTTACCAAAGGAAAAAATGTTTCTAGTAATGTTGATATAGAATTTCAAGTTCATATTTTATGATTCGAGTCATTGTTTCTTTGTTTAAATTTAACACCCTTTTTGTTTTTTTATAAATATTGATAAGAAGAAGGGGTATTGTCTCGGTTCATTTTTTTGTTAGGATACTTCTTATGAGATGTTCGTTTTGATATTTGGATGTCTTACTCAAACCTTGGTCAACGATTCGACCTCTGAGGTTGTAATTCTCATTTTATAGTTGAAACCCTTATTCATATCGAACTCTGAATTGATATTCTATCTAGTTTCACTTTTCAAATTGTAAATTTGTGACTGAATTTGGTAATCTTGTTGGAATACATTTAAAATTGGTTGTAGTGGGAAAATATCGGTGAATGTGTTAATGGGATTCTTAACCTCTGTGAATTCAAACCCATGAACTTGTAATGTAAGAGATCATGCTTTATTATTTTATTTATTGTCTACATTGGCTCTATTCGATCTTTAGTAAGTACAGTACATATATGTTTGATCGATAGTTTCTATTGTAATCCATTCACTTTTAGTATAGGGCAGTCAAAACTTTTATGGTTGAGTTGAGATGTATTATATTTGGCTTAGGTAGTGAGTTTTGTTGACTATTTTTTTGTAGTTTGTGGCTACAATATTGATCATTAGTTCTTCTCAGAATGTGATTTTCATTTTTAATAAATGGTCATATAGTTATTAGTGGTTATAAACCCTTTTTTGTTTGATATTTTCTTTATTTTCAGTTGGTTCATAATGAAATATTCTTGTTGGTAGAATACCATTATATCAAATGGTAAGGAGGAATTTTGTTGTTAGGCTAGAAAAAAAAATCAATGTTATACCAAGTTATATTATGAGTTGATCACATATTAGGATGTCCTCAAATATATATATATATATATATATATATATATAATATATATATATATATATATATATATATATATATATATATATCTGTGTGTGTGTGTGTGTGTGTGTGTGTGTGTGTGTGTTTCCTTGAGTGAGTAATTTGGGATATCCTATTTAAGTTGTATTTTCTTTATTGAAATATTATTGATAGCAATTGGATAATAATCAAGTTACACAATGTTATGAAATGGAATTTTTCTTCTTATTTAAATAGGGTACTGATTGTTACTGTTGGGTGTTTGTAATATTTATTATTTTGATAAGTAAACCTCAAAATAATTGATAAATTATTATATTTAAGACATATAATGATGCAATTATATGATTAAAATCTTAATGCCTTTTAATTCTTGTTCGAACTATTATGGTTCATTTGAACTTGATTGATTCTGATGCATGTACTAATATAGTTAGAATTAATTGGTTTATAGATGTGACTTAAATGGACTTCCTTTCTTAAATTGTCTTTGTGGAATTTTGCATGCTTAAAAGAGTCGATAGTATTTGGAACTTAGAATAATTTTCATTAAATAACAATGTTCCTTTCATGAAAATTGTTAGATAGAAGCACACTTTTTAGTGATTTAGTACTTAGTATGCTCAGTTCTCGTGAACTAAAAAGTTCTAACAATTTTACAGATGGATTTCGTGAAAGATGAAAGAAGAAAGACCTATAAGTATTACATTTATTTTATTGATGAAGTTCATTTAATTCAGATGCATGACTGTAGTAAAAGTTTTTGGAATGATTCTATTTGAAAAACCATGAAGGCCTAGAGCCATAGTATTATGTAATTATTGGATAATGAAGTCGTTGTTGATTGAAATATTTTTGGAATATTTATTATGGATGTATTAAAGTTAATTATGCATTGCTCTTATGTCTTATTTTATTATTGAAAGATATTGCTTCCTTTCTTTGTGATCATTGTTGATTGTTTAATACATGACTTATTAGATACCTTATGGAGTAAGGAGTTTAATTGGGTAGGGAACTATATAAATAAGTCCATTAATCTTTTAAGATAATGGTAAGCTAATTTGGAATTAGTAATTCCGATATGTCAAACCTTAATAAGTTATGATAGTAATATAATATTAGGCAATACTGAGAATGATATGGTGTTCCTTCTCATGGTTATACTGAATTATGTCGTTGTAAAATTTTAGATGGATTAATAAGTCCTTAAATGGAAGAAAAGGAAACTTACTTATTATGATGAAAGAGACATACTGTATGAACTGTATCCTATGTTGATATTTATATCTCTAAGGTTGAATGGATATGATATTGTGTTAAAATGTGAACCAATGTATGGTAAATTGGAAAGATAACAAGGTTATGATAAGATGGGGTTAAATGATAAAGAAGTCATTAAATCTAACTTAATAGTTATATAATATAATTTATACTTATTTGATGGACTTAAATAAATGAGACTTAAATGATGTCCTTTACTTATTTAAATCAGATTGATTTTAAGGCTTAATGAACTAATGGAAAATGAATAGTGAATTCATTGAGATAAATGTAGATTTGATTTGTATACCTTCAATTTAGAAATAATATCATTACGATCCCTTTTTAAGGGATTAATCGGACAAACTTATTTGATCCCTAGGTACAACACCTAATGAATAATCATAAAATTAAGTGTATTTAACAAGATGAAAATTAAATAATGAATGAACTTGTAAGTATGATAGCTTCGATTATCGGAACATAGTCGCTACTACATAGTACCCTATTTATGAATATGTTCATTAAGTGGATACTATAGAGTAGCTACTATGGCATGATATTTAACATAACTCTTCTAAACGCAATTGTCATAAAGTGGAGTTTTAGGTCAATGTTTTACTCTAAACTGTGATATGTATATAGCCTAGTGTTGAAGTCAATTTATGTTGACTTAGGGTGAATAAGCACACCTGAATCAACATAAGTCGATTTGATTATGTCTACTTATCCTTAATCACCATAATTAGACTATCTATAATATTTTATGTGACATGTCCCTATTTATTGTGAAACATAGACCCAAAATTTACGATGTGAAGTCAAGGAATTTTAATCTAGATGGAAGTTTTGAGTGGATGAAGGACATATTCCTTTTGACGAGTATGTCATCTAGGAATAAAGGCATAACATACATGTATTTAAACTTTGGAAAAAGTATTTCAAAATGTTGGTTGTGTTGTATTATGTCTCCTAGTCTAAGGTTGTGTGTTTTCGAGATGAGTATCGATATGATATACTTATATAGACTATGTAGTCAATAACACTTGATTGAATAGTAAAGGGTAAAGGAACCAAAGTATACTTAGTATACAAAAGAACATAATAAACATGAGAGATCAATTTTATACCGAGACATAAAATGAGAGATGGTATTACACTCGAGTCATTCACATTGCATATGGTCTATTATTATGTGATGGATTAGCAAAGGAATTTTTTTCTAAATTATATGAATTTAGAACAGTGAACATTATGTTTTAAAAATAAAATTCCCCTGTTTTCTAAAGTCATAAATGAGGATGTTACATTTTGGTATCAAATCTTAAGGTTAAAACTCTTGAACCTATTTTAATCCATCTATGATAAAAAAACATAATTTCTTGTTAATAGAAAATGGTTAGAATAAGGGAATGTGCTATAAATAACCAAAATCGAGTTGGTGACGCAACTATAGAAATTTTTTTGATGATATCCTTGCTTCCTTGTTAGACATAAGATATCATCTTGCTATACTCGACTATTAAATAATGGAAAATGAGGAAGAGGAGGATGATGTTGATGATAAAAATCAACCACCTCCAATAAATAATGTTAATGCTGGGAACTCAAAGAAGTGATACCAACAACATTGTAATAAATAACAATGTTGTAAATGCCAACATTAACACTACAAATGCACCTAATCATCCTGAAAATAAGAAGGAAAGGTTAGGAGCTGAACTTACTAATGACGTAAAAAAATTAAGTCCACTAAATTTTGATGGAACTACATTGGGAGATGGGGATGAGAATTGGATGAGTGAAATGGAGAAGTACCTTGAAATAAGGAACTTCTCCGAGGAAACCAAAAAAATATGGGGAGCTTACAAATTTCCCACGAAGCATCTTCCTGGCTATACAACCATATGGCTGAATTAAATATTGATGAAGCAAACATCACTTGGGAAAAATTTAAGGGATACATTAGGAAGCGTTGGTTTCTAAAACTCTATTATGATGAAAAAAATGACTTACTTTCATAACTTAGTTAAAGGAAAACTGACTGTAATTGAGTATTAGGAGAAGTTTACTAAGCTTCTCAAGTATATGCCGCAATACAAAACTGATGAAAATTTTAGAATATACAAGTTCATAATGGGATTGCATCCTATCATAGGTGGAAACGTAAATGTACAAATCCCAACAGCTATGGAAGGAGTTGTAGAAAAATCCATAAGGCAAGAACAAAATTTGAAGTAAGTTTATGTGCATAAGGAAGATAATTGAAAGAAAATATCCATCTTTTATTCATAAATTACACCTAAGAAGGTGGCATGGAAAATTTTGGCACTAAAAACAAGTTTGGTGCTGAAAATAGTAGTAAATAAACCTACTACAAATAACAAAAATGATTTTCAAATGAATATTAATAGTGGGCAGAAAACTTATGGTGGCCAAAACAACAGTTACAATGTTGAGAATAAGTTTAAGCCTAAAAAGGTACCTGTTTGGGGTTGTTATGACTGTGGAAAGGAATATTACAAAAATTAATGCCCTCTAAATAAAAATGACAATAACCAACAACACAAGATACATGTAGTAATAATTCATAAGCAAGCTACGCCCATAGAAGTACCGAGTAAATTATTTGGTATACTGTAACTATACTTTTTTATACTAGTGCTACATAATGCTTTATTTCTAATAAATTAGCTTCAAAATTAAAAATAAAAGTTGGAATTATGGAAAAATCATGGACTATTCATTATGGGAATAATGTTGTCCATACTATTAATAAATGTCTTTTTAGTACAACCTTAGAATTACCAAGTTTTACTATAGAAGTAGACCTATATGTTGCACCTTTAGGGTCATATGATGTCATAATTTGGGTAAATTGGCTTACTGATCATAAAGAAAAGGTTTATTATTTTGAAAAAAACATTAGATGCCTTGATGATCTATAAAAAAAAAAACATACAATGAGTAAATGATACATTTCGGTTAGGAAACTATCATATGCCATGCAACTTAAGAAGGCCAAAAATAAAGGATGCATGTTATACATAGTAGAAATATCTAAGACAACAATACAAGATAGTAATTCCATAGAAAAATACCCATTTTTATGAGAGTACAATGATGTGTTTCCAGAAGAATTACCTAGTCTTCCACCGAAATGAGATTTTGAGAGCACTATATAAATAAAACCTAGAACCGAACCTATTTCAAGGATCCTTACCATATGAATACAACTGAATTAGTGGAACTTAAGGCACAGTTACAAGAACTTTTGTTTAAGGGTTTGATAAGACCAAGTGTCTCACCTTGGGGAGCATCGGTAATATTTGTTAAGAAGAAGGATGAAACACTTAGACTTTGCATTGATTATCAAATGTTAAAAAAATCAACAATAAAAAACATATATCCTCTTCCTAGGATTGATGATCTATTTGATCATATGTGTGGTACATTATTTTATTCCAAGATAGATCTACAATCTAGGTATCATCAGTTGAGAATCAAAGATGAAAATATTCATAAAACATATTTTAGAACAAGGTATGGGCACTATGCATTTATTGTACTTTTATAAGTATTCTTGATGATATTATGCATCAAAGTGTGGAGGAGCACAATGAATATTTAAGGATTGTACTTGAGATATTAAGAAAGAGAAACTTGTTTGGAAAATTTTTAAAATGTTCCTTTTAGGAAACTGAAGTACATTATTTAGGACATATTATAAGAAAGAATGGAATATTAGTTGATCCATTAAATATTGCAGCCATACTTGAATGTCCAACACCTAATAATTTTCATGAAGTTATAAGCTTCACGGGGCTTTCTGGGTACTACAAAAATTCATTAAGGACTTTCCAAAATTTGCTGCCCCAATTACTTCATTACAAAAGAATGAAAAAAAAATAGTGTGGAAAGATAAATGCGAAGAAGCATCTAAAAATTAAAAGAATAGTTAACTACAACACCTATTTTGAATTTTATGGATCCTAATGGAAGCTTTAAAGTAGTTACATATGCTTCTAGAGAAGGGTTAGGGGGTATATTACTACAGAATGATCATGTTATAGCATATGAAAGCAGAAAATGCAAGTTATAATAGCTGAAATATACTCCTCATGACCTTGAACTTGATTCCATAGTACATGCACTTCAAGTATGGAGACATTATCTCTTAGGTAAACCCTTTGAGCTAAAAATTGACCACCTTGGGCTGAAATATATTTTTACACAACCAAATTTGAATGCTAGACAACAAAGATGGTTAGAGTTTTTGTCTCAATATGAATTTGACATAAGTTACATTAAAGGTAAAGAAAACAAAGTGGTAGATGCACTAAGCCATAGGAAACATATTTCCATGCTTGTAACTTTGAGAACTCAGTTTAAGGATGAAGTAAAGAAAGCAATGATGTCTGATTCATATTTTTAGCAAGTAAAAACAACACTTGCTACAGATCCTAATGATGCAAGATACAAAGGTTTCAACTTTGATAATGAAGAAATCCTAAGGTATGAAAATCAGGTGTATGTACCCTTAGAAAATAAGTTAAGGAAGAAATTGATGACTGAATTTCATAATTCACCTTACTCAGACATCCTAGAGTGACAAAAATGCTTGTTGATGTAAAACAACAATATTTTTGGAAGGGGATGAAAAAGGACATAACTGATTTTGTTTCACATTTCCTTGAATGTCAGTGTGTTAAGGTTGAACATATACATCCAATTGGTTTACTATACCCTCATAGCATACCGCGGTATAAATAGGTGATAGTTGATAACCGCCACCCCGTGTAGGGTGGTAGTTTTTTGGGAATTTTCTAGAATTCTTTGTACATGAATTAGACACATGTTACTTCAATCTAGTTCACTTTTAGCACATATTTATGAATCAATTTAGCTAATTTCAGGCTTGACTGATTTGTATCAACCTCATCTTCCACTTGTGATTGTTAATTGGGTGTTTAATCTTACCTTCATGATGTGATGTGGCAGCCCATTGCTGCTAAATGGTTGGACCATTTTGCAACCAAACTTCTATAAAACCATTTCTTCGTCAAAATAAAATGGTCAAATAATTTTGTCGTGTATTGTTATGTTATGTTGCTACAATCTTGCTAGAGATTACACAATAAAGCTATGTTCACTTGTATTTTTCTTCCTCTACTTGCATTATCACCACATTGCCCAGTAAGCCATTACTTGCTCAAAAACTTCTTATAGATTCCTTTGCATTCCCATCTCCCTAAACTCACGTGGACACCGAAGGTCAGAAAAGAATATTGAGGGGACAAAAAATCACTCCAAAACTAGATTTCCATAGCATTGCGATTACCAGGTTAGGGTTGTAATTGGGTTTCATCATTTCTTTAATTCTTTGTTTATGAAATATGTATGCACATTATTTACTACAGTAAAAAAGGCATTTCCATTTTTCATTATTGCAATCATTGAATAGTTACAATAGATCATTTCCTTCAACAAATATTTCTTAGGATAGATAGCTTCCTTTGCCTATCTCTGTAGATTTGCAAAGAGGTGATTCTTGAATAAATCTTTTGTGTTAATTTAGAAATCAACTGAAGCATAATTTCATTTAGAAGATCCTCCATTAAAACCTTCTTTACTTTTGTCAAGTTGCAAATAAAGAAAATCTTCTAGGAAACTTTGATCTCTTCTTGTGCCTCTAAGGCAGAGTAGAGGATTTAATTCATATCCATAGTTTATAGAATCTTTAATTGTTTAGAATAGATTAGATTTCTTCTACACAAATAAACAACTACATCTGGTTGTTTGTTTGTTTTAGGATTTATTAACTAGATTAGAAGCTTGCAATTCTTCATTTAATTCGAGAAAGTTCTAGAAAACTACAAATATATTTCTTTCAATTGGATTATTTGATTTTTATTTATTTATTTCTTTTATATTGGAAAAATACAAAAACAATGTAGCTTTTATTTACTTAGATTAATTTGTTATCTATTTATGTAGATTAAATGTATACATGACCATTAGCACTGATGAACAAGAATGAACATACAATATTGATCCACGGGTCTCCCAACCGAATGGGCTTGGATTTCTTATGAACATAGATCTGGACTTCATCCACTCTTCCTTAGAACACCATCATGGTACTCAAAGAAAAAATTACACAATTAAACATTTTAAACATCATGTTGGTTGACAGGATTACGAATATTGGGTGACCCTTGTAATAGAGTCTACAAAGAAACATGTATGACCATACAAGGAACATGACTAGAAAGATTTTATGGTTGTGATTCAATGGTCCCCCAACCAAACATGTTTGAAGGCCAATTAGACTTAGACACTAGATTATGTGTGTTGGTATTTAGAACATCTCCACTTCCACTTGACATTATCAGACAAATGAACATTCTAAACGAAGAAGCTCATCGAGCCCTTACATTCTAGACCGAACTAGCTAATCTGTCCATAGATATAGTGAAACCATGTCTCACTAATTTATTCCATGACTTTTTTCGAACATCATTACGAGGCGTCCATTCATTTTCCACGTATCCCACAACCATTAGAAAGGATTTTCGAGGAGCTTGATATTGATTGGAGTCTTTGTGTGGCTATTCTTTCCGATCCATCCATTAGACCCATTCAGGTTATATGGCCCTTCCTTGCCCTTGTCAAGAATATCTAGATAATGTGGGTCTAGTACATTGGTTTTCCTTGATAACATTTTCATTCACTTATCACATTTTGTTACCAGTTGCCATCCACACATTCTACATCGGTTTTCCATGCATGACCTTGGGAAGTAGAGTACGTCTTAAAGATCATGTGTCAATTTTCATTTGTATAGGTACCAAACATTACCATGGGACCAACTCGAGATCACACAACTAAATTCGGAAAGGTGGTAATAAGAGGGCATTACAACTATATTCATCTTCACCTTGTGATAGTTATGCAACATCCTTATGAGTGTCTTGTATAAAGGAAACTAATGTATTATTTGGATATATAATGGTGTTAAAAAGATATTATGACTATTAAAAAATTTCAACCCATACATAAGGTTACTCTTGGAGCCAAAAATATAGGTCACTATATAACATGATACTTTTTCTAATTCTAATGGTATATAACTATTACCATTACTCATTTTGCTCACCCATGACATGTGACATTGAAACTAATAAATCTAGGACCTTTACATGATCATCCTAACATTAGGAATATAGATTATAAATACTTACATACCAAATATGCTATCTTAATTAATACATTACTTTACACAACCTCACATTATATATATCTTGCTCATGTACACATATTTTCATTTTCTTATCTAATTGATTTCCATCCTTGAGTTGGTTATTAATTATATTTTATACTATGACCATGTACATATGAATTCAAATTGACTATTATTATAGCCCTTGGATTTGAATTAATTTTTACATTATTCATTACCTACTTGATTATTTATCTTATCTTTGAAAGCTACAATAAATATCCCATAATGTGATATGCATATAAATTTGACATTGATATGATCTATTGCACATATAAAATTCATATACATTGAATATTTTCCATTAAGGGCATACACCTACTATGTTTTTTCATATATATTGAATAATGTGTGACTTTACAATAGGATAATGTCAATATCCCCCACTCTTTTTGAGACATGGTTTTGTAATGGGGGCATAACACTTGCCATCATTCTCCATAAGACATGATTATGTAATGGGGAGATGATGCGAGAAAAAGAAATATCAAACATATAGATAGTTTCAAAAGAAGGTTTAGATAATTTCCCTTCACTAGCTCTTCATAGAGTACCATCAACAAGCCCAACAAGGTTTACAATGATGTGCTATCACTGACAATAATTTATTACAATGACTTCATTCAATTCAAACAATTTTGTACAATTATGTTGGCGAAATAATTTATCGAGTGGGAAAATAAATGAGTTCTCACCAACAAAGTGCATGAGACTGAGTCCCTCCACTTGAATGGGGCAAATCCATTTATTGAAAACAAGGATATGAAAACAATATAAACTAATTTTCAGGTTGGATAGAAGACTAGAGATCACACAAGAATACTTCCCTAAACATGTGGCAATTGCTTGTATTCAATACAAGAGAATAAAATTGCTTAGTGAGGAGATAAGAAAGGAAACTGAAAATGGTATTTCGACCAAAAAAAGCATAACACAGTTTATTGCATCAGAATTAGAACATTTCACTTGTAATCAATCATTACAAACCATTTACAAAGAAAGAGGAATAATAAACAAGAAACACAAAGTTTTATTACATCATGTTGCACAATTTACAATGCTCATGGAGTACATGTTGAGATGGAGAGAGAATAGTAGTAGATAGGGAATAGAAGAAATGGATGCACTTGCTTCTAGAAAGATAGTGAGAGATAGAAAACAAGCATTAACCCCTTATAAATGAGGGTTCCATTCATATTTATGGGTCCAAGATTGTCTTTTCATCTCCCTTGCATGAACTTTCACCTTCCCTTATCATTATTGACCTTCCAAGTTCCTGTCATGACCTTGGGTGTTCCTTTGTCACATGTGACCTTTCATTTTCCAACATCTCCTGATTACACCATCTCCAAGTTTCTCAAAATCTTCTTGACGTATGACATCATTTTTTGTGCCACAAAAAATCTTCTTGATGTGCGATATCATTTTTTGTGCCACCCAAAAGTCTTCTTGACGCATGACATCATATTTTTGCCACCCAAAAAAAACTATATACATGACATCATCTTCTTGACATATGACATATTACTAGGTCATAAAAAACTTCTTGAAAAAGTGGCCTCATTTTTTGTGTCGCACGACAACATCTTGACTCTCCTGTCACATGTCAGCATTTGAATTCTCGTCATACGTTAGCATTTGACTTCTCGTCACATGTCACAATTTCCCTTCCTCTCACACATCAAAATTTTCATTATTGCCTAGGTTTCTATGTCACAAGTCAACCATCCTTGTTATGTTATTGCGTCAACCATCCTTGTCGTGCGTCAACCATCCTCATTGTCGCATGCTAGCCATCCTCATTATCGCACATCTCGAGCCTTCCTAACACCTAAAATTAATTTTTGGGTGACAAAAGATGGTTTTTAGGTGTTAAAAAGTGGTTTTTGAGAATCAATTTTTTTTTGTCAGGCGTTAACAACTTTTTGTTGTCGTGTGTCAACCAGAACCTTTTTTGACGCGAGTCAAAAACTAGCAGTTTTGACGTGAACTTATTTTTCGCATGTTGGGAGAAATTTTCAATGAAACTAGGGAGTCCAACATATGAATATTTATGGGAAAGGGCCAATGAATATAATGAGTATATATAGAAGTCCTAAAAATTAATTCTTCATCATATGTTACCCAAATTTTAACTTTTGCATCTAGGTGTGTGCCAATAGACTAAATGATAGGAAGAGTTTATGATCACCAAAAATAACACATCATATGAGTCATGAAGAGAATTAAATATAATTTAATTTGAGCTTTGGTTGGGCTCTTATATGTTCACAGGGCTCTTGAAACCTTTCGGGCAAAGTTACAGCTTATACCAATATCTTTATGCCGCACTGTCGGACAAGTTTTCCTCTCGAATGTTCCAAAAACCTCACCTTGATGATTTCAACATAAAGTATGATAATTTATCTCTCTAATTCCTATGGTATAAAATTTTGAATCTTTATTGAGCTCCTGAAACTCTTGGAACAAGGTGACTAGCTTTTTTAGGACTTGCATTTTCCAATACCCTGCTCCCAACGACCCAGTTTCACACAACTTGTTCCTAAACATGGATATTCTTCCAAAAAATTCCTAAAATATCTCAAATTATTTTTTAGGATTTCATAAAATTCTTGAAGGTATCATATCTTCTCGGGACATCTCTGGGGGTGCACTACAGGTGCAAGAATTATGAAAATAGGCCCTTTTAGATGAATCATGATAAACTCACAAATTGTTTCTCACCAACTTACCTACACATGAAACAAAATTTAAAAATCTAGTTAGCATGTCCCTCTCATCCATGATGGGGTTTACATAGTAATATATTGGCCAAAGAGAAGTTTCACTTTACTCAATTTAGGGATTTTTTGAGTGTGGGCTTGATTGTCATGGCCAAAATTTCAAATTTGTATATTTAACATTTAACATGGCAAAAACAGGCTCTAGCTTGGGGACTTGTCTCAGATTGAACAATGTGAAGATGGGGCAAGTAGGAATCCTAGAATCTCAAGACACTAAGAGGACCAATGCCTTATCCATTGGGTTATAGGAGTCATTGCAAAACAAGGGTAGATACAACAAAACCTTCTTTATTAAACACAACACAAGACAAACACAAATGAATCATAACAGAAGGGAAACAAACAAAATAAAGGGAAACACACAAACTTATATTCACATATGGTACATGTGGGGGAACAACCACTTTTACTATTTGTATAATTTCATATATTGCCCACTATGAGGTAATTCCAAGTGAGTGCCATCCAGGTAAGATAGTTGGAAATTTTCTCTTTGCATGTGTCTCGTATTTGAAATGGTCCAAGCCAAAATGAATCAAACTTTCCATGGCTTCCTTTTGGTTCTCTCCTCTTATCCCATAGTAGGACAAGATCACTAATATGAAAATCTCTTTTCTTTGCTTTCTTGTCAAAAAATTTCTTTACTTTCAATTGATGGTCCTTTATTTGATCAACCACCAACACTCTATCCTTGCATAGCTTCTCCAGATACATAATTATTTTATCTAGTGAGTCTTGGAACTCACCATCCTCCACTACTTTGATTAGTTACAATGTTGGTAACTCTATAGTGATTGGAACTTCTGCATTTATTCCATATAGGAGCTAGAATGGTGACATACCAATGGCTATTTTTGGAGTGATCTGATCAGCCCATAATGCATCATATAGTTTCTTGTGCCAATTTATCTTGATTCGATCTATAAGCTTCCTCACAATTGTCACAAGATTTTTATTACTAGATTCTTCTTGACCATTCCCCTGAGGGTAATAGTTAGATGCATGGGCTAAGGATATTTTGTATCCATAGAAGAACTCAATTAATTCCATAGAAGAGAAATAAGTGGCATTATCAACAACTATCTTTTGTGGAATGCCAAAATGAACAATAATATTTTCTTTGATGAAGTTACATACCGTTTCTGAATTGGATTTCTTGACTAGTATGGCATCCACCCACTTAGTGAAGTAATCTATTGTTGAGCACAAATATATGACTGCACTAGAATGAGGATTAAGAGAACCGATGAAGTCTAGACCCCATTATTGGAAAGGCTCTTCAATCACCACCAATATTAGCAGAACTACAGAAAAATTTGGTTTTCCCACAAATTGTTGGCAAGGCTCACACTTAGATACCCATTTTTGAGCATCTTAAAAGAGAGTACACTAATAGTACCTCCCCGAAGTATCTTGTGTGTGGTGACCATGGCAGAGAAATTTCCACCACAAGTTTGGTCATGATATGCTTTTAGCAACTTCTCTTGTTGCTCCTTATCAACACACCTTAAGAAACATCCATCAAGGGCTCTCTTATACAATACATGGTTCCAAATCACATACCTTGTAGCTTTGAGCTTGAGATTCCTTCTTTGCTTGTAATCCATATGCTTGAACAATCACCATATGTGAGGAAGTAAGAAATGTCATTGTACCATTCATTGGTAGTATTTACAAAGAGTACTGGGAAGATCCTTACTTATGCATCCATAGCAATGACATTCTTTCTCCTCATACTTATCTAGGAGAGACTCATCTTCAACTATCAACCTGCATAACCCATTGCCCCTAATCAGATTAGATGGCCTTATCTCTAGGTCATACTCTTGAATATTCAACACCTAGTTTCCTCTTTTTGCTCCAAGATCTTTTTGCATCAAGATAGATTTTATAGATGATCTAGGAACCATTACAATGGTGTGAGAGTGTAGGATGTAGAATATGAAATTCTTGACTTCCTTGACCACTTTGCATAAGTGTTATTTTCAATGGAGGAATATTTTATTTCTTTATTCTTGAATGGGAAACTCATGAAGGCAATAGGAGACTCAAGCCCTTCCTCATTCTTCTAAACTAAAATAGCGAAATAGTGTGCTCAGATGCATAAAAATACAAAATGAAATATTTATTGAAATCAGGACATACCAGGGTTGGAGCTTTGGCTATGGCCTTTTTGATATCCTTGAATGCTTCTTTTCCCTCCTTGCTCCACTTGAAACTCTCTTGAGGCTTCATCATTTTTAGTAATATGCTTGGTCAACTTAGAAAAATATGGAACAAAGTGGTGGAGGAAGTTGACCTTACCAAAGAATGAATGAACTCCTTTCTTTCTTATGGGTAAGGAGAGGTTTTGAATGGATTTTACTCTTTCTAGATCAATCTTTGTTCCTTCTTTGTTCACAATATGTCCTAAGAGCTTTCCTTTAGTCACTCCAAATATTGAATTTTTTGGATTCAATGATATGCCATGTTCTCAACACCTTAGCAAAAATTGTTCAAGGTGTATCAAATGTTCTTTCCTCTTCTTAGAGAAGACTATGAGATCATCTAGATACATGACAATACATTTTTCTTAAAATACTTGAAAGCCAAGTCCATTGCTATTTGAAATGTGGCCCCAACATTGATGAGACCAAAACAACATCCGTATGTAGGAAAAGGTTCCCCACGGAGTTGTAAAAGTAGTCTTATATTGATCTTCTTGAGAAACTTCAATTTGATTGTAGCTAGAGAATCCATCCAGCATGGAAAGCATTTCTAAACCTGTGACTTCTTTTAAAATCTGATCCATGATTGGAAGTGGGTAATTTTCCTTTAGAGAAGCTTGGTTCAGATTCTGAAAGTCTACACAAATCCTTATTTCTCCATTTTTCTTCCGGACAATATTTTCCACCCATGTAGAGTGATGGATTGGAAAAATGATCCTTGCATTCAACATTTTCAACACTTCCTCTTGGATTGTTCTAGAAATATTTGGATTATATTTTTTTGCTTTTTTCCAGAATGGCTTTGCTTCAGACTTGAGTGGTATTGTGTGTTGCATCTCTTTTGGTTTGAAAGATTTTAGTTCATCATAAGAGTATGCCAATACATCTAAATATTTTTTCAACAATGAAACAAAATTCCTCTTTTCCTCTAGTGAGCAACATTTTCCTATATTCACAAGTCAAGGTTGCTTTTCTGTCCCATGTTTACTTTCTCAAAATCAGTAGTGCTCTTAGGATACTCCTTAGCTTTTTCTTTCACATATCTATCATGCCTATCAAATAATTCTTCAAGTGATATTAGGCCCTTAGGAATCTTATTACCTTTCATCTTGAGTACACCCTCTTCATCAATCCCTTTGATTCCTTCTTTATCTTCTTCAGCCACTGACTCCTATGTGGGTTTTCACTTCCTTCAAAGAAGAGGCTATTGAAATTATCTCTCTGTTCTAAGAATGTCAAGAGTTGATTTTCATCGTTGAAAAATTTCTAGTGATTCACATTATCAAGAACACTAGGTCTAAAAACCATCTCTATGGAATATTTATCTTTATCAAAAGAGGGGTGTGGTATCATTAAATAACTTGACATAGCAAGAGAATCATCATTTTCATTCTATTCATGGGGAACAACTTGTATAGAGAAAGCATCAAAGGATTCAATGCAATCCCATACTCTATTCCTGTAATTTTTAGCCATGAATTCTTCACTTGGTACTGATTCCAAACTTGTTTCACAATTACCTTTGCATCTCCTAGGCATCTCAATTGTTTGATTCCCATGGACTCAGATATATCCATTCCTAAGAGAAGGGATTCATATTCTGTAATATTGTTTGTATTTTCAAATTGGAGCTTGAAAGAAAAAGGAAACAACTCACCTGATGGGGAAATCAAAACCACACCAACTCTGGATCCTAAACTGCAATGGCTTCCATAAAACTCCATAGTCCATATTTTATCTTCATATTCTTCTAAAATAAGAGGTACATCATCATTTCCTCTAGAAGTCATGAAGTAATTCCCATGTCTATTGTCTTGATAAAGAATATATGCCCTAGGATCTTCTAATTTTTACACTGTATATTTCATTTTTCTCATCAACAACAAATTTTTATTTGGCCCTTGACTAGAATATTCGTTGAAGACCAGTCCATCTGAATTTCTCCTCCCAAATCTATACAATATATTGTTCTCAACAAAATCCCGTATGAGGCCGGGATGTATGCTACCAGGATGATTAATAACACTTTCTTCTCAAGGAAAACAACTGGGCATCATTTATTCTCCCCACAAGAGGTACTTCTTTAGTTTCCATATAATAACACCGACCTTTATCCCGTGTTAGATTCAAACCAAGGGAATTATCTACTTTTATTGGCATCACATTATTATAAGCACCTAATTCTATGATATAGTTGTTCAGCTGATAGCCTCCAATAAGAAGAGAAAGGTAGAATGGTTCGAATTTTTTTAGTCTTGGATGCACTTAGGGCTAGCATATTTTGAGATGATGGGGAAGGAGGAGTTGGTAGTAACCCTTTGGAATAGGACATGACATAATTGGGCTTTGGGTTACTACCTTTGATAAACTGGACAAGTTTATCAAATTGTTCTAGATGGGTCTACAAATATTAGAGTCAAATATTTATACCGTATAACTTTTCACATGATATATGATATCAAAAGAGGATGAAGTAAACATATCTAAGGTGGTGGAATATTTGGAAGAAGATACTACTTTGGGAGAAGGGGTTATTTTGGTAGCAGAGGTAGATTTGGAAACTATTGCAGGCTTATTAGGTACCTCAAAAGTTTTACTAGACACATTTACTATTTTGGAAGTAACATTAGAAACCTTAGAAGAAGATTCTTTAATATATGTAGACTTAGGATACTTGTTTCATCAATGATCTTCTTGGCTGCCACAAGATCTGGTTTTTCTTTAGCAGATTCCATACAAGGAGGAAGTACAACTCCTTTGTTGATTATTTTATTAGATGGAGTCACCACGGGAGAATTTGCATCTTTCTTCTTCTTAGGAGTAGTATAAAAATAACATTTCTTTTTTTATTAAGAATGAGTGAAAAAAACACAATATAAACTCAGTACATCACTTTATTCACTTTCATCTCCAGATGAGTACTCAAAATACCCAATCTCAACATCATTAACTTCTTCAATTTTAATCCCATATTCTTCTTCATCATCATCATCTTGTCCAAAAATATCATCCTCATCTTCACCCTGTGTATCACAGGATGTATTGACATGGAAAGCCTCTAGAGCGAGTCTTTGAGGAGGTGGGCTAATCCTTTGTCTATTTTGAAATTTATTCTTAGGTGCCTCTCTACTCACAGAAACTTGAGCCAATTTATTCTTGAGAGATAAGACATCATTAGCCAATTTCTGAACTAATGAATCTATGGTACCTACATTTGATATTTTTCCTTTCTCCTTACTTGGACCTTTTTTAATTTTTCCCAACATGATCAGATCATCTTCCACTTCAATTGCAAGATTTTGTGCTTCATCCAAATCTATTGGTTGAGTTCTTCTTAGCATATAACTCACCTTAGGAAGTTGGGCACTTGTGAAAAAACTTAGCTTGTTGTCCTTAGTAGGTCGAGACGTTTCAGGAATCTTGTAAAGCATCCTATTGAATTTTTCCACAAAATCCCTCATTGGTTCGAAGGGTTATTTCTTCAATTGAGACCACTTGAACCAACAGTGCATGAGTATCATCTACAAGTTTGAATCTCATTTCAAAATTAGTCTTCATGTCATTCCAGTTAGTTATAGACATGGCAAGAAAAAGGTAAAACCAGTTCTTTGCTGCTACATCTTGCAAAGATTCTATAAAAGGTGGAATGATACATCTTCATATCTAACTCCTAGTACTCCACAAGTCATGATGAAGGCTGCAATATGGTCATCTAGATGTTGCTTCCCATCACCATGGAACTTAGGAAAATTATTTCTTGACCCTCTAGGAAGGTCATGCAGAGGCAGGGTGAGAGCTAAGGGACTATATTTTGTCCCCAGGGTAGTGGTGCTTGTTGAGCCATTGGTGGTTCTTCTTCGATTCTTCCTCTTCTTCTTCAAATATTTCAAGAACGACTTCAATTATTTCAATTTCTTCTTCAAAAATATCCTCTTATGGAGGGACGTAGTTTAAAGGTTCAACTACAAATCCCTTAGTAGGGGGCTCAAAATAAGAAGTGGGATCAAATTATGGGGAGTACTGTCAACCTGTCCTTCTTGTAATTTGACCGATAGGAAGTCTGAAATCAGCTTGTAACTATTCCTCAAAGTTGGGATCAAACACACCACTAGCTCTTGAAGATCTTGTATACCTTCTGTCAGCTAGCTTGAATGTGAAATTTAGACAAAAATCCTCTATGCTCTCCTCTGTAGGTTTTGAACTTATCTCTCTCTTTCCAAGGCATCTGTACATTCTTATTCGAATTCAAAACTCTTTTAGTAAGCGAAGTAATGAGCAAATTTTTCTCTATTTTTCCAAATAGTTTCCCTCAAATCTGATGCAATATCTTCTTGTATATGAAATAGAAGCTCGAGCCTCAAGACTGGGGGATTACAGGAATAACCATCAATGGAGGACATAAGGCTCAATGACTTTTCAAATTCTAGATTTTTTTATTTTTGGATATACAATTTTTTTGGATTTTGTGGGATAAAAATTAGTTGTAGATATGATAAATCCGCCCCATGGTGGGCACCAAAATATGTTGAAAAAATAATTTTTAAAGTGGTTAAATTAATGATTTCTCACCAAAATTGAATGGGACTGAGTCCCTTTGCTTGAATGGGGCAGCTCCATTTATTGAAAACAAGGAAATGAAAACAATCTAAACTAATTTTTGGGATGGCCCGAAGACCGAGAGATCACAGGAATACTTCCCTAAACCTGTGGAAATTTTTTGTATTCAATACAAGAGAATAAAATTTCTTAGTGAGGGAGATAAGAAAGGAAACTAAAAAAGGATTTCAACCAAAAATAGCATAGCAGAGTTTTTGCATCAAAATCAGAACATTTCACTTGTAATCAATCAGAAGAAACCATTTGCAAAGAAAGAGGAACAATCAACAAGAAACACAAAGTCTTATTGCATCATGTTACACAATTTACAATGCTCCTGGAGTACATGTTGAGATGGAGAGAGAATAATAGTAGATAGGAATAGATGAAATAGATGTACTTACTTATAGAGAGACATTGAGAGCTAGTAAACATGAATTAACCCCTTTGAAATGAGGGTGTCATTCATATTTATAGGTCCAAGACTATTTTTCATCTTCTCTGGATGACCTTTCACCTTCCCTCATGACTATTGACCTTCCAGGTTCCTATCGTGACCTTTGATGTTCCTTCATCACCTGTGACCTTTCATCTTCCAACATATCCTGATCACACCATCTCCAAGTTGCTCAAAATCTTCTTGACGCACGACATTATTTTTTGTGCCACTAAAAATCTTCTTGACGCGTGACATTGTTTGCCATGTCACCCAAATATATATTTGATGTACGACATCAATTTTTGTGCCACTTAAAAATCCCCTTTGTGTATGACATTATCTTCTTGATGTGTGATATCCGATTTGGGCCACAAAAAAATGTTTGAAAAAGTGACCTTGTTTTTGTATCACATGACAACATCTTGACTCTCCTATTATGACGTTACCATTTGACTTCTTTTCACACATCATCATTTCCATTCTTGTCATGCATCAACATTTTTGTGGCCACCTAGAGTTCGTGTCACACTTCAACCATCCTCACTATCACGCATCAACCATCCTCATTGTCACGTGTCAACCATCCATATAGTCAAGTGTTAACCATCCTTGATGTCATGTGTCAACCATCCTCGTTGTCACACATCTCGAGCCTTCTAGATGCCTAAAATTCATTTTCGGGAGACAAAAAGTAGTTTTTGGGCATCAAAAAGTGAATTTTGGATGTCAACAACTTTTTGTTGTCGTGTGTCAACCAAAACCTTCTTGATGAGCATCAAAAATTGGAATTTTTAGTGTGAACTTATTTTCACCATTTCAGGAGTAATTTTCAATGAAAATAGGTCATCCAATATATGAATCTTTATGAAAAATAGCCAATTAATCTAATGAGGATATCTAGAAGTCATGGAAATTAATTAGTCATCATTTATTACCCAAATTTTCACTTTTACATCTAGATGCGTGCCAATAGTGAGTGATAGGAAGAGTTTATGATCACCACGAACTAACACATCATATGAGTCATGAAGATCATTAAATATAATTTCATTTGAGATTTGGTTAGGCTCCCAAATATTCATGAGGCTCTTGAAACCTTTTGGGAAAGTTACAACTTATACCAAGACCTTTGTGTCACACTATTGGACAAGTTTTCACCTCTCAATGTTCCCAAAACCTTTCCTTGATGATTTCAACATGAAGTATGATATTTTATCTCTCCAATGCCTAGGGTATGAGCTTCTGAATCTTCATTGAGCTCTTGAAACTCTTGGAACAAGGTGACTAGATTTTTTAGGACTTGCATTTCCCAATACCCTGCTCCCAACGACCCAGTTTCACACAACTTGTTCCTAAACACTGATTTTCTTCCAGAACCTTCCTAAACTACCTCAAATGATTTCACATATTTGTCACACACTTCTTGAAGGCATTATATCTTCTTTGGACATCTTCAAGGGTGCACTGCAGGTGCAAGAAGTCTAAAAATAGGACCTTCCAGGTGAATCATGATGAAATCACAAATTATTTTTCAATAGCTTACTTGCACATGAAACAAACTTTAAAAATCCAGTTAGCATGTTCCTCTTAGTCATGATTCATTTTACATAGTTAGAGATTGGCTAGAGGGAAGGTTCACATTACCGGTTTAGGGATTTTTAAGTGTGGGCTTGATTTTCATGGCTAAAATTTGAAATTTTTATGATTGACATTTATCATGGAAACACATTATTGATACCATCATTCCCCAACCCTTCAGCCACTAAACTCATCTCATGCATTAGAAATATTAACACTTACTTTTCCTTCTTTAAATTGCTCAAAGCCTTTTTATTGACTATGTCACTTAAGGATGCACTATAGGCCATCACCCTTTAATAAATTGTTAGATTTTATCCCTTGTTTCAATACTTAAAACGCATGTTAGATCCAATAAATAAAAGTATTCAAAGCATCAAAGTCCAACTTTACCTTTCCTTTCACAAATCATCCCCTCTAGCACACTCCTATCTAAAAATAATCTTAGCATTACACCCTTGGTTTAATATTCTCAACTACCACAAATACTTGCACCTTTTCTCACTACTTCCATGTACTTATAGGATCATCACTAACTTGATGCAATACTTCAAGGAATCCACTCTTACTCACTTATCAAAAATTGTCCCTCTTTTTCCTTACACCTCTAGGCATACTTTAGGATTTTTTTGCTTCAACACCTCTCCCAATATCTCGTATTCCCTTCCCCTATGTATAAACTTCAAAAATAGTTAGTTTGACACAATAATTCATTCAAACAACTAGAAACTTCACACCATTATCCATTGTACAAGATTTCCTTTTTTGTGCCGATTGACTACAATGAAACTATGATTTTAATATATTATTATAGGTTATTCAAATGACTAAACACTTGATAACCAACTTTAAAAATTATCCCCTAATGATACCTTCCAAATTTCAGGTCTTAACTCCTACAAACCTAGGAGATATACTCTTTTGAACATGAAAGACATTTTATCAAACAAGTAGTATGCACCCTCATACCCACCTTTGGTAAAACATATCATATCTCAAAAATACTAACCATTAAGGAAAATCCTTCAAAACCCCTCTGAAAAATTATGTTTTCCCCTATGGCTAAAATTCTAGATTCATTTGATTTAAAACCAAAAAGTTATGGTGACTAGTTTTAGACATGCGATCACAACTCTTTACCCAATCTTCACACGTTATATTTTCTAATAATTGGTTCACTCCACATGCACATTACTATCAATTTGAATCATACCAACACCTTCAAGGCTGTTAAGAATGCAAGGATCAAGTGATAAGTCTAACATTCACCTTTTCCCACATTTCCACAATCCTACATGCATTAGACCAAGTTCCTTCTTTCATCAAAACATGGTACTTTCTCCTATCCTCTTGACCTTCCCAGCATAACTCAAACCCTAAAATTTTTATGTTAATTAATATAATCATTCTCTCAATGTTTCTCATTCAGATTATCCTCATACAAGTATTTATTCCATAGTTAGTACACTAAGCTTGCATTCACGATATGTCCACAATCATGAAAGAGAAACTCTTTCATGCTTCCTAATTAGCATCACACAGAGAAACTAATGAAAGTATTCATTCTTCCTATGAGCATTCAAAACTAACAAACACCCAAAAATTCCATTATGCAACTCAAAAACATGCAACCATACCAACTAATCTACAAAATAGGAATTTTTGTATTAATCTCCATTATGTTCCTTACACAAAGTATCTTCTCAAATCTTCCTCTTCATTGAGGAATGCATGTTGTAACCCACCAAACTCCTTTTCATACTCGAATAGATCACTTACACACCTACCTCCTCAAATTTATCTTCCCTTACATTTTATAATGACTCAAAATATGAAATTTAGTGACTCTTGGACTTCCATCATGACATAACCACTCACACTCACACACACACACTTAACTCTCTTAACCACTCAATTATGACTAACCACCCACCCTTAGTACTTAATTAGACATTTTACACACTTCACAACCTTTAACACTCCTAGATATGCCTTTTACACTTTGAAGTACATTTAGGAGGGAAAGACCCTCATTCAAATTTTCAAACTCTTTACTCTTACCTCTCTTGCACACATGACTCATACACCCTAATTGACCATATTAAACATACATTGAAACTTGAATGACTCTATGAGATTCTAATTCATCATACTCCCAAGGTGGATAAAATATGGACTTTATACACTTTTCTTGCAAAAACATGTTATGATATTTTTGTAGTGACTTGGGTCCCATATGATTTTCTTTTTCTTCCATTTTTTTACTTTCTTTCCTTCCTTTTTAATATCCATATTCATTTTCTTCCTTTTGTTTTTATCTTCTGAAATGATATTTTCAATTATTTTTCTTTTCATTCAAGATCTAAAAAGAGGTTTTCCTCCAATGTATTTCATTATACCTACACACTCAAACACACACAAAACCTTCGTTTCAAAACAAGAGACATTTGAGTGTCTTCATCATATTTTTTTCAATTTCTTATTTTTTCTCAATATTTTCTTCCATATTTTCCTCTTTTTCTTGACCACATTTCTCTTCATCACCTCTCAAATCACATTCAAGTGCATAGATTTATACCTCTAGCTGCTCTGGATTCATGTATACAAACTAAAAATCACTATTTACCTGCTCTCCTCTAAACTCTTATTCAATAACAAAGGATTCATATACCTCATCTCTGATTTCTTGTTGGTTTGTCTTTATTCTCATCATGTCCAACTTGTCTTCTTCTTCTATCATCTTCTTCTACTGCTGCAATCTCTTCTTTATCTTCACGGGTGACCTCAATGGATACCTTACCATATTTCTTAGCATTATCTTGTTCATTTTTCTAATTTATTTACTAACGACCCTTATTTGCATTACTCATACTTTCCTTTCTAACTCCTCAAGAAGCTCCAAAATTCTTCCCATATCTCTCACCTCTTGTTTTTCCGACAAATTATTTTTTTCTCTCTTCTTCCTTAATTTTCTCCTCTCTCTTCTTCTTTTCACCATTCTTCATCCACCTAAGAAACTTATTTTCTAACTCAGCCTCCATATTCTCTAAACTTGTCAAATCTACACACCTCACCTTGGCCTATCCAAGTCTTTTGGTGTTTCCCTGTTATCTTTTATCTACTTTACTCTTCTTCAAATTTCAAAAGGAGTAACTTGCTACAAACTTCACATACAAAACTCACAAGAAGAGATTAGTTTACTTTAATTAACTTCAAATCACCAAACATCTCCAATACTTGACATATACTAAACTTGCATTCATAATAACAAAATAACTCAACAACTTGCTTTCAAAAGAATAAATTAACAACTAATATCCATGCTATGATACCACATGATGCAGAGAAAAATAAATATCAAGCATATAAATAGTTTCAAAAAGAGGTTTAGACAATTTACCTTCACTAGCTCTACATAGATGATCATCAACAAGCCCAAAAAGGATTAAAATATTCTATCGCTGACAATAAGCTATTACAATGAGTTCATTAAATGTAAAAATTTTCCTACCATTATTAATACCATCATTCCTTAACCCTTCAACCACTAAACTCATCCCATGCATTAGAAATATGAACACTTACTTTGCCTTCTTTAAATTACTCAAATCCTTGTTTCCTGACTATGTAACTTAAGGATGAACTATAGGTAATCACCCTCTAATAACTTGCTATAATTTTATTCCATGTTTCAATACTTCAAACACATGTTAGATACAATAAATAAAAGTATTCAAAGCTTCAAAGTCCAACTTTACCTTTCCTTTCCCAAATCATCCCCTCTAGCACACTCCTATGTCAAACTTATCTTATCACTTCACCCTTGGTTTAAGCTTCTAGACTACCACCAAGACTTTATCCTTGTCTCCTAATTCCATGCACTTATAGTATCATCACTAACTTGATGCAATACTTCAAGGAATCCACTCTTACTCACTTATCAAAAAATGCCCCTCTTTGTCCTTTCACCTTTAGGAATAATTTGGTATTTTCTTGCTTCTAGACCTGTCCCAATATATATTAGTCCATTTCCCTATATTTACACTTTAATCATGGTTAGTTCCACACAATAAATGCATTCAAACAACTAGAAACTTCACACCATCATCCATTATACAAGACTATTTTTTTTGTCAACCACCATTGTAGTGAAATTGTGATTGTTATATCTTATGATAGGTTATTCAAATGAGTAAAACCTTTAAAAATCACTTGAAAAATTATCCCATAATTATATGTTCCAAATTTTAGGTCTTAACTCCTAAAAACCTAGGAGATATACTCTTTTCAACATGACAAACATTTTGTCAAACAAGTAGTATGCATCCTCGACTCTTTGGTAAAACACATCATATATAAAAAATATTGACCATAAAGGTAAACCCTTTAAACCCCATCTGAAACTTATGTTTTCCCCTATGGTTAAAATTTCAGCTTCATTGGAATTAAAACCAAAATGTTATGGTGATTGGTTTGGGACACATAGTCACAACTCTTTACACAATTGTCTCATAGTCAAAGTTTCTAATACTCGGTTCACTCCACATGCACATTAATATCATTGTAATCATACCAAAACCTTCAAGGATGTTAATAATACAAGAATCAAGTGATAATTATAACATTCACCTTTTCCCATGTTGTCATAGTCCTACATGCATTAGACCAAGTTCCTTCTTTCATCAAAATATGGTACTTGCTCCTATCCTCTTGAACTTCCCATCTTAATTCAAACCATGAAATTTATATGTTAGTGAATAAAATCATAGAATAATACTCTCAATGTTTCTCAGTTAGCTTATCCTCATACAATTATTTATTCCATAGTTAGTACACTAAACTTGCATTCACGGTATGTCCACAATCATGCAAGAGAAACTCTTTCATGCTTCCTAATTAACATCATAGAGAGAAACTAATGAAAGTATTCATCCTTCCTATGAGCATTAAAAACCAAAAACAACCACAAATTCCATTTTGCAACTCATAAAATATGCAACCATACCAAGTAACCTGCAAAATAGGAGTTTTTGTATTAATCTCCATTATGTTCCTTACAAGTATCTTCTCAAATCTTCCTCTTCACCGAGGAATGCATGTTACAACCCACTAAACTCATTTTCATACTCGAATAGCTCACTTACACACCTACCTCCTTGAATTTAACTATCCTTACATGTTATAATGACTTCAAATCTGAAAATTAGTGAATCTTAGACTTCCCTAATAACATAACCGCTCACACACACACACACACTTAACTCTCTTAAACACTCACTTATGACTAACCACACACCCTTAGGACTTAATTAGAATTTTTACACACTTCACAACCTTTAACACTCATATATAGGGATTTTACACTTTAAAGTACATTTAGGAATGAAAGACCCTCATTCAAATTTTCAAACTCTTTACGCTTACCTCTCATGTAGACATGACTCACACACCCTAATTTACCATATTGAATATACAATGAAACTTGAATTACTTCATGAGATGCTCTTGGATTAGGAGATATTATTTTCCCTCACTCTTATTGAGAA
This sequence comes from Taxus wallichiana var. yunnanensis, assembly GCA_018340775.1. NCBI lineage: Eukaryota > Viridiplantae > Streptophyta > Pinopsida > Cupressales > Taxaceae > Taxus > Taxus wallichiana. Next base: position 561,062,794 of record CM031240.1, read on the forward strand.
AACTTTTCTATTACAACTTTTTTATATTATGCTTTGGTAGATGATATGGACTATTTGGGACCCTCCTTTTTCTTATATTTTTGCCCCTTGGCCTTTCTTGATTGAATGATTAACAATTTGTTTGCTACAAATACATTTAATATAGGATAAAGATGTATAAATAAATTCAATAAAGTAAATAAAACATTTTAATATTTAAGTTAAAGTAGTACATTGAAATCATTTAAAATTTCAAAAGTAATAGTTACTTAAAAATCATTTTGGTGGTACATAGATTTTGAAAATGTTACATATCATGCTCTTATAGTTGAAATATTTTCTATGAAGACACTTTTGAGGATATACATGAGGTAGACATAAGATATGCAGGCTATACACTATCATGGAAAAACACATAATTTACATATTTACTTAAATATGACGTAAGAAAGATTCTTCCATATCTATGGCATGCCTACACTAGGGAAGTTATCATAAATTTTTAGGTTATCTATATCTATGATAGTCCATTGATAGTATAAAAATACGTATTATTCTTATACACGGTTTTCTATAGATTATGCATTTAACATGTTGTATTATGGATATTGTAGTATGTACTAACACGATGATGCCATTTTTGTTACTATAATATTGAAATTTATTTATTAGTGATAATTATTGCATAATGTTGATCATTGCATGATTATCAGTAATTTATCACAAGATTATTGATTACTATTTAATGATTATGAAATTATTATCAATGATTGACTATATGATTATTACATGCTTCATGGTTTCAAATTTCTTGTTTTCTTGTTATGTGTTTGTTCTGATACCATTTATGTTGTTATGCCATAAAGTAATTATATCTTTTAGTCATTGTATTATATTTTTTTATCATATTGGTTGGAATCATGTCAAGTATTGTAATTTCATGTGTGGGTGTGTTAAAGGAAGCTCTCATAATGTAATATCATGTTTTTTTGACACGATACATATTTCACGTGTTTTTTTCCATTATATTTATCACACATAACATCTTGATATGATTATGATTACTATAGTTATATTTATTTTACCATGATTTCTATTATGAATTTCTAGAAATCACTTATATTGTGCTTTTCTGAATACTTATTCTAGTTTATGATTATGTTCACCTATAATTATTCCTGGATACCACATTTGTAATTGTTTAATTACATATGTGTAGACACTAAAATTAGCTCAAAACAACTGCTACATTATGATTTTGGAAAATTTTATATATGAGGGTATTGAATGATTAAATTAAGTATTAGTGGTACACTTCCTCATTGTTTCCTTTTACATAACATGATATGTATTCTTATTTGTGACATAATTGATGCATCATTCTTCTTTATGATGTGTGAAAGAGATATTTGACCTTTGTAACTATTTGTATTACTTTTGATGCCTTTTGTCCAAGAATGTAAAAATTGGTTAGGAATGTACTATAGTATTGGACATTTGAATTTTGGGTCCTTTTTTCTTGTTGGGTATATTTTTATGTTTTTCTCTTTATTAATGACATTTTTGGTCAGCCTTTTGTGCCACTAAGATTTAAATTTCAAAGTAAGGGACTCTTATATATAAAATTCTCCCCTAAGAATTTATTATCTAGAAAAAACTTACCTTAGTACCACCTATTGAGATAAGAAAGAAAGATTTAATACTTCGTATCAAAACACAAAAGGGAAAAAAATATTTTTGCATTTGTATACAAGGGTTTTTATGGGAGAAAAGTAGTGTAACTTGCTATCAATGTAGAAGCATGATGAAAATAATAGGTAAAGGGTTTTAGTTCTATGTAAACTTGTGAAAAGAACTAGTAAAAATACATTGATTTTGAATTTTAGTGTAACTCTTGATGACTCAAAAATGAAGTGACTATCGAGGTTAGTCTAAATCAAACATATGCATATTTTATTTTTGATATAATGATTCTTGGTGTTTTTGTATGAAGATAGGCTTATTTTATAGGTAGAGGTGCAAAATTTATAGTATGAAACAAGAAATGATAAAGTGACTCGAGACGAAACTAGAATCCTACCTATCACATGTCCAAAATCATATAATAACATATACTTGTAAGATCCAGTCTTACTTGATTCTTACGGTCTTGAATTTTCATAGTTGACATATTTTATGCATCTATTATAAATTCATCAAAAAAATAGTCAAAGTTTAACCTAAGTAAGATAAGCTACGTATAACACCCTAGTTATAGTCCTAATTACTTTATTAGTTAGGCATGTCTGTAATACTCTAGTTTTTTATTATGAAATTGTAAATGAATGTAATTTGAATTAATCATTTTATTTAACATATATTAAATCCTAATTAAATTACTTCTATTTAATTAATTAAGGGTTGATAATTTTTGTGAATCCAAAAAGATTCAAACCCTTCACCTAGCTTAGGTTTTTATTTGTTTCTTCATTATCCGGGGCTTGTGATTACAAAATTGTTAGTTGATTTATGTTTTATTTTTTGAGTATAGGTAGTTAGGGATTATAATATTTATTTACTAAACCAAAATGGATAACTTGTCTCTACATAGGTCCAATCCACTTGTGGGTTTAAGAACAAAGATTTATCCACACCATACCCTAGTGTTTATGCTTTCACTACTCATTTTCTAGATTCTATTTCTTATGGTTACGATGATGCATAACCTTATATTCCTCTCACTTCATAAAACAATACTCTCTTTGCATCTCCTAGTGTGACACATAATATCATTATACCTTATCTTTAGGAATATTTAGCTACCTCTCTACCCATATCACATGTACCTCATAAGTTTATTTCTTTAAATACTTCTACTAATTATTCAAAAGTAGACAACCCTTGAATTACCAACTCATTAGAGCTATGTATTGATGATGATATTAGTTTTGAGTATGCATATAGTGATAGTTAATGGGTTACTTATGATCGAACCCCTACATTGCATTTTCATGTCAAGTTTCCCAATTATCATAGTAACACAATGCTTAATACTAGATAATCCACTAAATATATAGATACGTCCTTTTATGATTATGTTATCCCTATATGGTGAGATAAAAATGTCTCTCAATGGTTTGCACTCCTAATTATTCCATTTTAAAAGGTTATTGAGGAAAAAAATATGAGACACACATGAACCAACACACAATGGGTTGATTTAAAGGGACTACAAAGAGTTCATATCTAGATGGTAGTAATCCCTACACTAGGTCAATGTAGGATTTCCAAGGCCCATAGTCAAGATAGAGGAGAGTAACCTCCTAGGATATCGATAGATAGGTGTGAGATATAGATTGATGGGGGATAATCAAGCATGCAAAATCCATACTACAATAATATAAATGAAAAAAAGAGAATGAAATCGAGGAGTTGGCCATGTATAAAAGAACTATGATAACTAACATTGATGTATATACAATACTGAGTTAACATGGAGTAATGGGGAATATAAATGAAATAATATATGTAAAATGAAAAAAGTGATATAGAGAACTTACCGACACAAAGTGGTTGTTGATGTATTTATCTATCTAGGGAAGCAACATGCCAAGAGAGAATTACTATTAAGTGGAGAAGGAGTAAACTATTCATGTACTATACTCACTATTTTTGACCCAATAGTGCAAGAAATCCAACCAAGAAGAGTTTCCAATCCAATCCAAGTCAAATGTAATATGAACCAAGGGAAAAGAGAGGAAATGAAAAGTTGGTGCAAGAGAGCGGACCAAATGTCTAGTTCCTATTATTGTGGCTTCCTTATGAAATGTACAAGTATGGTGTGTATATATACAATACCATCACCTGTGGGATATAACATCAGATACGGAAAACCTAACACCAACACCATTTCTCATAGGTGATGGTGTTGGCTAGGGATATCTAAATGTCATGTAAACTAAAAAAGAGGTGTCATGGATCAAATAAGTGAATGAAAAAGGTTCCAAATAGTGATATTCTAGCAAGGTATCTAGTGTTTAATGTGTATGAGATATAAAGGGACAAGGATAACTAATGAATTCTAGGACCACATAACAATAATCTCTTTGTGTATTGTCTCTAACCCATAGTGACCATGTGAATATGTATATCCCATTTCCGACATGCCCCTTAAGGAATTCTCGTAAGAAATAAATGGATCGTTGACCCTTATCTCGCACAAAGTAAATTTTTAGTAATAAGTATGAAAAATGAAAAGTGAAAAATTAGGTGTATACATATGTCCTAGTCGTTGATCACTGCATGTAGTAATAGAAAAACATGGGGAGGTCAACATAATGAAATACTTTTCAAAATTGATATCAAAAGTAGATACTAAAATTAGGAAAGGAATAAATGATATGAAATATAACCACCAATGCATACCGAAAGTGTCAATCATCTCTTCATGTGTAGGCACAATACATTTTGTAAGAACCCTGAAGAAGAAAAAATAAAAGGAAACACTAGAGGATCATTAGTAAAATAAGACATAAATCACCTAGCTAGGGGCCCATAGGATGAATGTCATGTCATAGTATCAAGATATTATAATGTCATAGATATCATATAGTAATATAATGTCATACAATAACATAATATCTATAACATTATAACATTTACTATATGACATGCATATAGTAATATAATGTAATATTTATTAATAGATATCATATAGTAATAAGACATAAATCACCTAGCTAGGGGTCCATAGGATGGATGTCATTTCATTGTATCAAGATGTTAGTATCGGGATGTTATAATGTCAAAAATTGAAAGTCATCGAATGTATACATGTAATAGGTCATACCGAATGAAATGAGAACATGAATAGACACAACAAGTGGTATATTTTATGGATTTTGGGTAAAAATGGTATTCGTTGGAAGATTTAGGCTTGAATTTGAATAAAATCTTTTATTTTTATATAATTTTTTTGTTTTTTATTTTCTTATTGATATTTTTGGAATCGAGAGAACTAAGCTTTGTAATTCTAAATTTAAGTGTATTTTGATGACATAACATGAGTGTGAGGTGGCATAAGCGGATGAAAAGATGGAGCACACGATTGGCCATTACCATGGGTAAGTGATTTAATTTAATGTTGTTGGGTAGATTAGGTGTTATTTGGTAATTTTTAGTTTTGGAGTTGTTAGGGTGTCATTCCTTTCCAAATCTATGTTATAGGATAGGTTAGGAAAAAATACAAGTGGGTTTGGGAGGGATTTTATATCTTCATGTAGTAGATTTTTAAGAGTCAATTTTGGGAAAGTCCTAGTTGTGTTTGGCCAGACACCATCAACCTCTTTATAAAAAGAGGGTTGATTATGTTAGGGTTGGGAATGAAATTTTGTCGAGGTGATGGTATTAGCCAAAAATTTGATGGCATAGGGATTATGGGGATTTTTTTCCAAGGGATAATAGTGTTAGCCAGAGGGATGATGGCATAGGGATGTTTGTAGATGTGAGTGGTAATTTTTCATTTTTCATTCCAAATTAATATTTTAGAATTCTAATGCTTGTGTTTATGTTATTTTTCAGGTGTAAGAAAAGAGTAGGATCTACCTATGGAGGAGTGTGGATGTATCTTGGATTAGTGGATCTATTTTTAGATTGACTAATGTAGAGATAACCAAATTAAAAAGTTGGTGTGGTGGGGGAATCATGTAGATGCCCAAGATACTACAGAATTTGTACCTACTCTAGATGTTTTTGGATGCATGAGAGACTAAACCAAAAACCTTTTGGTAGCAGATGGGACAAAAGACCATGGAGATGGATTTGACCTTAGAGGATGTTCATGGGATTTTGGGGTTACCCATTAGAGGTACCCACATGTATTGTGATATAAGTTTGGATAATATAGAGCAAAGAGCGTTATCCATATGGGATATAAGGAGTGGGACATATGATGAGGGTATGTTATGAGTCCGACTAAACAAAGTATAGGCAACATGGATTTCGGTTATTCAGAAAGTAGTTATAGAGATTATTGTGGAATGGATATTATTTTACAAGACAAATGGGGCCATTATCCTATTTTTATATCCATATGAAGAGATTTTGTAGATAATGGGGTGTTATTTAGCTATGGCACCATGAAATGGGTGTAGTTATTTCATGATCTATACAGGTCGAGATAGGGAACAAAGGGTTGTGGGACCCATCATATTATTAATAACTTGGATATATGAGAGGTTACCGATGTATAAGCTAATAGGGACACAATTGGAAGTAGAAACATATGCCCCGAGAGTAGTTTGATCCTTTTTCCTCTAGCACAATTGGGTTTATATTATGTTACGTGTAAACCCTATGCATGTAATGTGGATTAGTGGCCCATTTTTCCTAGAGTAGAGTACTTAGAGGATGCCACCGAAGTGACATGGAATTACATGTATTGGGTGGAGACCCATATGGTGACCGGGGGTCATGAGGTAGTTTTGGTCACCAACGACCCTTGTGATACCACCATTACCACCCTACTAGCATCATCATTCTAGAGAGTATGCAGGAGCAGAGGTGAGGGTACAAAAATTATGACCCCGTAGAGTATGGGTAGTTAGTGGACATGGTAAAAAACAATAGAGGTGTGGTGGGAATGCTCAAGGCCCACCACGGATCATAGTAGTGAGTGGTTTAAATGATGTATTACATGGAGGATATTCGACACATGTTCATAGGTAAGGGGAACAAGCGCATTTGGTCCTAGAACCAAAGGAGGAGTAGTGAAACTAATATGATGAATGAAGGAGAATAAAATGAGATGTCCAGGAGGATGTTACCTATCACTAATTGAGTTCCCGATGGTCATGCACATGAGGCAAAGTCCCAAACTACAACACAGAGGAGACATGATATTGGTACCCTAAGAAAGGTAAGCATAATATATAGGAACTAGATCTCATCATGATGACAAGGATGAGGAGGTATTGGATGGCCATAGAGATGGTTGGACCATTATGAAGATGCCTAGGTTTCCAGGTATTACATGATATTATGTTATTTTAGATGATTTTTGAAAATTGTTTTTATGTGCCATATTTGTATCATAAGTAACATATGTCATTGTATTTGGTTTTACATAGTAGATGGTGGAAGAGTGGCACTCCTTTATAAAGAGTTCCCACCATGAGATCTTGGATCTAGTGTTGGATGTCTAGGATACAATAGTGATGGTGGATCTAACAATATCGTCGGGAGGACATTAAGTGAGTGCATCTCATCTCGGTGCAAGAGGCATCTAGAACCCTACAAAGATATAGAGATGCATAGGTGCTAACACTTACCGACAATATAGATGTGATGATGTAGAGCTTATTACAAGTGCATGTGGCCCTAGTTCAGAAGAGGCATCCCACCTATCGATGATTGGAGAGTAACATAGATGATCACATTTTTAGAGGAACAACTAGAGAGAGAATAGGGAGAGGCCTCTAGATTCGATTGAGGGCATATTTTCTATATCACATAACTTGAGCCATTAACATGACCCCATGAACACAAAGCATTTATATACCCCCTATTGGTGCTCAAAATAGTTTTACCCCATTTTTCCATTGGAAATCTATTAATTTACACCTCTACCATATTTTATCTCCCGTGTTGTGCCTAAGAAGTATCTTCCTTCCTTTTGTTGTCATAATCAATTTGTTCCTAGGTCGAGGATCACATATGGATCCATAGTTGTTTCCTTGTTTCTCTATTTATCTGGAAAGGGTTTGTAATTTGGGTCTCCCATTCTCTGTTCATCTAAAAACTCGGGCTCTCCGTTCTTTCCATTTTCCATAGTCAGGATTTTTGTCCTTGTCATTTTTTCCCTAAATACTTGAAGAAAAATGAATGGATGTAGCTCAAAGGAATGTATTTGAGCCTTGTAACATTTCTAAATTCTCTGTCCTTGGAGAAAATTTCATCTCCGGGCTCAAATGGTCATTTTTCTACATTTTACGGTTTGACGGGCATTTTTCCCAATCAAATTTACATCCTTGCATCAACAGGAAACGTGGCCTCTTTTCCTTAGAACGGGCAGTCAAGAGGGTTCTTCAAAAAATTTATGAATCGCCTCAACTTAAAAAACTATCTACGTGGAAGAACAACACTCATTTGAAGATTTTATTTTTGGTTTTTCCTTGGAGTAGCACCGGGAGGACACGTGGAGGTTTCCACTCATTTTCCCAGACTTAGACAATTTTTTTGTGCAACCAGTACTATTTGGTGGGACAGGGACATGTGGTGAGCCCATGCTCATTCAAGGTTCCCCTTTGGGAACCATTTTGAAATTGTGCCATGAAGACACGTGGAGGCTTCCGCAGTACTCCCATTCTTAGTCTTTTCTCAAAATATTTTGAGAATCCTAGGACATACGGAGGGAGGCGCATGTTTGAGGACCAGCCCTTGAGTTTTATTTTAAATAAGCATTAGGAGGACACTTGGAGGCCTCCCCTCACTTTTCTTTTTTCTTGGAAATTTCAACAGCCAAAGGAGATTACCTTAGAGCTTGACACATGGCGCCTTCCACTGAGATTTAAGCCTTCAAACCAATTTTGTTGGGCCAGGACATGTGATGAGCTTGCCATCATCCAAGGTCTCAAATTTTGGGGACCATCTCAAGATGCGTCATTATGACGCATGGCAGTTTGAAAATTCAAAAGGCGAGGGAGTGGACCATGGGGGCAACTTGGATTTTCACCTCTTTTCATCAAAAGGATTAAAACATAAAAATGGCCTACGGGCCTGACAGAGAATAGTCAAAAATTTGTCTTGGTCAATGACGGAGGTGCGGAACTTTTAGGGAAATTTGGAAAAATTTCCTTTTGTGGAGAAAAGAGTTAAAAGTGTAAAATGAAGCATGGTTCCATTGGGACCCACATCAGAAACTAAAAGTGGAAGGGCGGAGCTATGGGGGAAACTTGGAAAATTTTCCTTTTCCAAAAAAGAGGTGAAATAGCATAATTTGGTTGTGGTTCCTTTGGGACCCACCTTAGGACACGTGTTAGGATCATTTCTCAAGGGTAGAGGTGTAGAGAAAAATGTGAAAATTTTACATTTTTCCAAAAAGTTGCAAAAGGAAAAAGGGAACCCGCATGCCCATTTTAAAATGGATCTCCCACATGGACGGTCCAAATTCAAAATAGAAATCAACAGCAGCCATGCATCTGTATCTGATTTTTTCACCATTTTCACTCTATAGCTCTACTGGGGATACGTATTCCTATGGTTTTTTATCATTTCTTAGAGTCTCCTACATGCCAAATGAAGAGGAACATTAATCTAGTAGCCTGGTTTTGTGGGGAAGGTCTATAAATGTCTCTCACCATTAAATATGCAATATGACTGTCGGATTCGACCCGATTTTTCTTTCCTTGGCACACGAAAGACCTGTTGATTTCTTGGTTTGGTGGGGAAGATCTGGGGATGTCTTTTACCATTAAGATGAGATCTGACCTTTGGGCTCAATTTGATCTTCCATTTTTCCTTCTCGAGCATGCAAAGAACCAGATTTGATAGATTAGGGGTGGAAGTGGTTGTGAGTAAAAGGAAGAGTGATCTAATAAAAGGAGTTGAATGCGAGAGATGTTCAAAGAGATCCACCCACCGAGCACGACAACTTTTTACACATCTGTTTCGGGAATCATGATCATGATCATGGTGAGCACTCAGTACACTCAATTTTTGGGTTTTTTGGGGGAAAACTATGTTGAAAAATGTTATAAATTGCACGAATTTATCGTGTAAATGGTTGGATTATAAGGGGTCGAACTAATTTTTCTAAGAGAAAATCTTGATAGAGCATGTCTTCCTGAGGGACTATTTGAGAAACCTATATATCTCTTTTATTTTAAACTTGATCATGTCAAGGTGGTTACGAGTGTACAACCATTGACAAGCTCGAGATTGTTCTAGAATCTTTCCTCATTGATAAGTTTAATCAAATTCAAGTTATTCCATGTTGACTTTGGGAAAAAAATTGTGTTTGCTTTGTTTCTAAATATCTCGTAAATTGTTTTTCTTATTACCATTACAATCTTGTATCAAAATCCCTCTCAATCACATAGATCTCAATCCTTGTGATATTTTAGTGGCATCTGTAATTTCATTTTTAGAAGATATTTCATCTGGGAATGAAATAAACAATTTAAAATCACTTTTCTTTCATCTCATTGATGACTAGAGATTATTTGTAAGCCTCTCAGGCGTACCTAAGGCATGATTGGTCTTGGATTTTGATGTTTTATTGAGTTTTCTAACTCAAGCCTTAGTGCTAGAATCTCATATTTTGTGTGAAAACTTGATGACTTGGGCCTCTTTTGAAGCACATATTCGGGTTAAAGAAACATTTTATTTATCTTGAAGCATTCTGTTGTGTAAGCTCCCCATTTTGTAAAAAACTCTCAAAGATCTAGCAAATAAAGTTCATTCTGCCTCACCTCCCACCAAAAAATTCATTTAAAAATAACCAATCATACCTGTACTACCCCTGTTTGTCATGTGTGTATAAAAATGTATAATGTTTACTATCAAAACATGCAAAAACAATCAGGATTCCCAATGTCTTTAGTAACCTTTTCCTTGTTTTGAAAATATCTCCATAATCTGGAAGTGACAACTTGTGAGAGTTAGATTTGGTGTGTTGATCATATTTTCCCAAGGTCTTCTCTATAAAATTTGTGTAAAAGAAGGATTTACCAGCATTATTCAATAATAGAGGTGACAAAATAGGTTCTCTTACCTTGGTTGAAAGGCACAACATAAAATAGTTAGGATAAGATCACATCCTTTTAAGGTGCTACCCACTTCTTCCAAATCTGTGTGCTAAAGAGTTAGATAGACTACTCCCCCGGCTACAAAATGACATACATAATCATCTATCTGCCTCTGAGTGTCATGTCAAATCCGTTATGCTACTTGGTCTTTAATGGAGATCAAATTTGGGTACTAACATGCTTTCGATGTCTTATCGGGAATTAAGTGTGCTATGTGCAATATTTCCATTCTTTACAGTTATTGCACCAGATTTGATTGATAAATCTATCTATTCGGTAAATAAGAGTTAGATCATCCCATCTCTAGTTTCTAGTATTGACATACATTTGATAGATCATATTTTAGTGCACTTTTACAACTAAGGTGGAAATCCTTAGTGGTGACTCCCTGTTGGTCTAATTCTTGATGTGTACTAGTGTCTTAACCTTTGTTAAGTGAGTTTTTTTACTAATATTTACAAAGCTAGAAGGAAGACGATCTTTCTTTGCTAGAGATCCTGCTAGGACACTATTTCCAGAGCTAGGAATAACAAAATTAGAAGGAACAAAATCCTGGAGAGTAGTTGGAGATCAACAGAAAAGAAAAGGGATCTCCATTGATGAAAGTGATCAGCTTATCATTGAAGAATGCTATTCAAGTGCTTATGAGTCAAGTATCCTCTTTGTCAAATTGAATTCTCCAACTAGAGAGGGGCATTCATTTTATTTTGAAAAGTTTGCTTCTCATTCTACCCTTGTCTTTTAAAAAGTTGATAGGGTTTTCTAAGAAACAAGTCCTTTAGGGGATATCCATTTTGAAGTTATACTCTTGTGTTCCAAAGACCCTCCACACCTTATCAATTTGCCTCCCCTCCAGGGTCACCTCCTCAAAACAACATGGCCTAGCCCCCACGCAGACCTCCTTTTGTTGTAAACACCTTTGGTCCTATAAATTTTATAGGGATAGTTGGTTATCCAAATGCAGTTCCCAGGATGTAAGAAACAGATTACCAAAGTTCCAAGGAAACAACGCTATAATCGATGATCAAAATTTAAATATTTTCATCAATATGATGGAAGAATTTGAGATTGAACATGAATATGTATATATCAATTTGTCTATCCACACTTTATAAGAGGATGCAAGGGACTGGTATAAATCTTTGCCAGATAATTCCATTGATTCTGAGATAGAGATGAACAATGCATTTGGATTGCAGTATGGTGATAGAACTAACCCTAGGTTTCTTCTATCAGAATTTGAAAACATAAAGAGGAATCCTAATGAGTCAATACATGATTTCAACGCAAGGTTTAACAAGACCTTGAGGAGATTTCTTGTTAGCTTAAGGCCATGTGATGAATCATGTTTGATCAAATATTCAGATGCATTTGATAAAAAAGATGCTTACTACTTGAGGGACAAAACCCTACTAATTTGAGGCAAGCCTTCACCATGGATCTGCAAATTGAGAATAACATCAAGGAAATTGGAAAACCTCCAAAAAGGGAGGGTGTGAAACTAATTAACCTAGAAAAGCCTCAGACAAGTAAGGTTGCTGATTTGGAGGAAGTTGTGAAAAATTTTGTAGGGGCTATCAAAGAAATATCATACAAATTAGCCCGGGAAAAAAAGGGATTGGGTAGAGTTCATAAGGTCAGCACAAGCAACAAGGCCAAGATAGGTTTACAAATCATCATAGAAATGATCAGAGATTTGATGATAGAGGCAAGGGACCTATTGGATTTGGAAATATACAGTCCCATGCAAAGGAAAAAAATGGTTCCTAACCATTTGGCTACAAGAGTTGTTATTGTGGAGGAGACATATGTCATTGATTGGTGTGACAGATGTTTCATGCCCCATGCTCCATGTGAGGAAGATCAACAAGAAGAAGAATAAGTTAATGATGATAATGATGATGATGTTTGCATGATGGGTTGCTCCATGAGCTCACAACAAGGGGAAACTTTAACTGAGGTAATAAGTGCTAGAACTGTTGCTGATTTTTGGGATTGCATCCACTGGGTACCCATTCTTCCTCCCTCTCATATTTTAGAAGTAGATACTATACAATATTTTGAATTTCCCAATAATGACTTTGAATATTTAAGAGATTTAATGATAAATAAGTATGATGGAGGAATCCCATTTGAGGAGGATAGGAGTTGTTGATGAATGTTGTTGTGGCTCAAGAAAAGGAGTATAACACAAGAAGTAGGGTTGTCAAAGGGACAAGGCCTCAGGCCAAGCCAAAAATCCATTGCTTTCAAATATTCCTAAAGAGGATCCTAAGAAAGATGCATCTGCTAAGGGCCTTGCTGTCCCAAACAAAAATCATACCCCTCCTCATGCCCAAGCTATCAAAAATATTATGCCATCTAATGAGTGTGTCAACCTTCCTTCCAATGTTGCCTTGCCAAAGTTTGTCCCTTATGATATTTCCCAAGTCTTGAGTTAGATCAAGATCTCAGTTCCAATTGTTGAGTTGCTTAGGATTCCTGAGCACAAGAAAAGGGATTTTGAGTATTTGGGGCTGAAAGAGGAGAAGACTACCCTAGGTAGAAATATAAACATTGTGGAGACTCCACCAGTCATTGAAGAGTTAGAAACACCACCAAGTGTTGGAGGATATGGGTGAACCACCTGAGGTTTATTTTAGGACATCCTTGATGGATTCTCAGCTAAATGTGGATCCATTCTTCACTACTCTGATTATTAAAATATATATTGCTACACAACTATATGTTTGACTCAAGGGAATCATGAAATGTTATGCCTCTAAAAGTCATGAATGAGCTGGATATCAAAGTAACAACAACATATGGGAAGTGTACTACTATGGAAAACAAAGAAGTGCCAGTGGTGGGATGTGTGAAAGGTCTGGTGGTGTAGCTTGCGACTTACCTAGGTAAAAACCTAATGCTTGATGTTGTTATTGTTGATTACACAGCCAAGTGGGGTATGTTGTTATCTAGAAAATGAGATGTAAGTGTTGGTGGGAGTTTTCAAATAGACGTGTCCTATACTACCATCCCAATTAAGGGCAGCCTTGTTAGGTTGTATGGAGAAAATAAAATGTTGCACCTTATTGAAGATCCTAACAATGCATCTTATGAAGTATTATACACAAGTGTTGATGTTGATAACTTTGTAGGATTTACTGATGGAAAACAACACAAGATTGAAGAATGCAAGTGTCTTGAACAAGCCAGATCTCCTTGGAATTTATTTTTTGATGGAGCTTGCTCCAAGTTTGGAAATGGTGTTGGTGTTGTTTTGATCTCTCCAGGCCAGGAAAAGTTTTCTTTTCCTTCAAACTCAACTTTGAGTGCACTAACAACATTGTTGAGTATGAGGCATTGTTTTTAGGTCTAATAATTACTTGGAAATATGGTGTTAAAGACATCATTGTCAAAGGAGATTCAAGAATTAATTGTCAAACAAGTCAAAAAATTGTATGCCAAAAAAAATCAGCGAATGAAACAATACAAGCATGTAGTTTGGGATCTCATTGAGATGTTTGATTCATTCAACATTGTGCATCATGATAGGAAGTTCAATGATTTGGAAGACAAACTTGCAGTATTGGGATCTTGGTTTGATAATTGTGTAATGTCCCCATATTGTGAATATGATGTTGAAGTATTGACAAGGCCATCTGTCCCTGACAACATTAAGCATTGGAAAGTTTTTGATGATGATGCTCAGGTCAGAAGATTTATATAGAATAAAGGAGAGTTTGTTGATCAAAGTATTGATTGGGAGCCAACTGTGTGTAGTGAGAGGGTAAAGAAACCTTTGTTTGGCAAAGGCATTATCCAACTAAAAACTAATACCATTCCTAGAGGGCTGGTTTCTCTTGAATCCAACTTTGATAATGTTGATCACATTATTAATAGATGTATGGCAGCCTCAAGAGATGTTGAGGAACATGATCTTGGCACAAAGGAAAAGCCAAGGAAGATTTGGTTGGGAAGCAATCTCAGCAAGGAGGAAAAACAGTCTTATGTCCAATTGCTGAAAAAGTATCAAGATTGCATGGCTTGGACTTATTTTAAACTAAAGGCATATAGAGAGGATCTATTTCAACATGAGATTCCCTTGGAATCTAATGAAAAACCATTCAGGTAGAAATAGAGACAAATCAATCCACTCTTATCTCTTAAAATTCAAGAAGAACTGAAAAAACTGAGGGATGGAGGGATTATTCAGCCCACAAGGTATTCTTCTTGGGTTGCAAACCTAGTACCAATTAGAAAGAAGAATGGTGACATTAGGCTATGTGTGGATTTCAAAAATTTGAATAGAGCATCAATGAAGGATAATTATCCTTTACCAAACATGGAAAACATGTTATAACTAGTGACTAGTTCTGAGCTACTTTCTACCCTAGATGGTTTCTCTGGTTATAACCAAGTTGTGGTGAAGGAATCAGAAATAATTAAAACAACCTTTACCACTCCTTGGGGGACTTATGTATATGTCAGGATGCCCTTTGGTCTGATGAATGCTAGAGCAACCTTTCAAAGAGAAATGGATGTTGCTTTTTGTCGGTTACATCAATGATTTTATTGTTGTTTACCAAGATGATGTAATTGTGTGTTTTCAAGAAGTGAGGTGATCACTTGCTGCACTTGGAAAAGATGATGATAAGATGTAGAGAGTATGAAATTTCACTCAATCCAAAGAAGTGCCATTTTGGAGTGCAGAAGGAAAAGTTTCTTGGTCACATTGTGTCACAAGAGGGGGTAATGATTGATCTAGAAAGGGTAGAGGCCATCAACAAGGTCCCAATTCCAAGAACCAAGAAAGGAATTCAGTCCTTCTTTGGGTAGATAAACTTCATCAGAAGGTTCATATCAAACTTTTTTGAGTTGACCATTCCAATTACTTCCATGCTAAAGAAGGACTAGGTTATTAAATGGGAGGAGGATGTCATTGTAATTTTAGTGGGATCAATGAGGCATTAAATCATGCCCCTATTTTAGCAGCTCCAGATTATAAGAATCCTTTCCAACTATTTTCTTTTGCTTCAGAAAACACTATTGCATCGGTCTTGTTGCAGAAAGGATGATGAAGGGGCTGAGAGGCCAATTTCCTTTTTAGTAAGGCATTAGAGGGGGGTGAGCTGAAATACACTATTATGGAGAAAAATCATTTGCATTGGTAAAAGAAACAAAGGTTTAAGGCCTTACATTTTGAGCTCTAAAATGGTTTCTTATGTTCCCCACACCATGGTGAAAGACATCTTATCAGAGATGGAAGTATCAAGCAAAAGATGTAGGTGGGTGAACAAGTTGCAAGAATATGACATGGATATCCAAACCATGAAGTTGGTGAGAGGTTTGGGCTTGGCTAATCTTATGGCTGAGATAAACTTGCAAAGTATTGAGGTGAATGAGGTAGAAGAAGGAATGGTAGATGTCTTTGAAAAATTGATGAGTTTTGAGTGGTACAAGGATGTGATTTTTTATCTCAGACATTTATACTACCTGAATAATTTGAGTAAGAACCATAAAAGGTCCCTTAAGTTGGCTTCCCAGAAATATGTCATTACTAATTATGGGTTAGCTTGGAAGAACCTTGAGGGAGTCCTCTTAAGGTGTGTTACTGAAGATGAAGCCCCCAAGATAATTTTGATCTCCATGGAGGAGTTTTGTGGGGGAATTTTGCTAGAAAATTCAACACACAAGATCTTGAGGGTTGGTTATTGGTGGCCAACTCTCTTCAAGGATGCAACTCTTTTGGTTAGAATATGTGAGAGTTGCCAGCACTTCTCTAGAAGACTGAAAGCTTTAGGCTCCCTACCTTTATAGCTTGTATCAATTGAAGCCCCATTCAAGCAATGGGGAATGGATTTCATTGGTGAGATTTTAGACCCTTCAAGTGCTGGCCATAAGTGGATTCTTATAGCCACTGATTACTTCACCAAGTGGGTGGAGGCAATCCCCACCAAGAGAGAAACACACCAAATTGTCATGGACTTCATGTTGAACCATATCATCTGCAGGTTTGGGGTGCAGTCAAAATTTTGCTGACAATGCCATGAGATTCAGAGTTAAACCCTTAGTGGAAATGTGTAGAGAATATGGGATAAATTTGACATATGCCTCTAATTATAATCCCCAAGGAAATGGACAAGCTGAGTCTAGTAATAAAAATTTGCTGAAGATTATTAGAAGAACCTTAGAGTTGAACAAGAGAAAATGGGATGAGAAGTTGAAATTTGTTGTTTGGGATGACTTAATTTTTGTTAAAAGAGCATTGGAAAGAGTCCATTTGAGTTGTGTATGGAATTCAAGCCCCTGTTGCCCCTACATATGCAATTATCCTCATATTAGTTCATGCAACAAATGGAAGATCAAGAAGTAAGTCCATATGATACCCGCATTAACCAGATTGTTAAACTTGATGAAGAAAGGAGGGCATCCCACCAAAGACATGTAAAGTTTAGAGAAATGCTAAAGAAGTTATTTGTTAAGAAGGTCACTACTAGAGTTTTCAATGTTGGAGATCTTGTGTTGTTATGGGATAACATGCATGAAGATAAGGAAAACATGGAAAATTTGACACATTATGGATGGGCCCTTACTCCATTGATATTAGAATTGGTGAACATACCTTCTTATTGAAGGACTTGGATGGGGAATTTCTTAAACTACCTATTAATGGTAGGAATTTGAAGCATTTCTTGGATTGATTCCCTAGAATCATGGTAAAACATCCTTTGTAAATTGTATAGTTTGTTGGTTTTTTTTTGTCTTTCATGTTTTTTGTTCATTCTAGACCCTAGTGGCCTGTTTTTTGCTAGTTTCTTCATTATTTTTTTGGAGATGGTTCTAGTTTTGTGCTCTAAGATGAATCCTTTTCCCAATGGATATTTTTGGCACTTGGTCTACTTTTTTCTTGTGTCACTCAGAGGAGTGCCCATCCCTCGAGTCGGAGACGATGTTGGTGCTCAAAATAGTTTCACCCCATTTTACCATTAAAAATCTATCAATTTACAACCTCTGCCATATTTTATCTCCCTATTTTGTGCCTGAGAAGTATTTTCCTTCCTTTTGTTTCCATAATCAATTTCCTTTCTAGGCCGAGGATCACATATGGATCCATAGTTGTTTCTTGTTTCTCTGTTTATCTGGAAAGGTCTGTAATTTGGGTCTCCCATTCTCTGTTCATCTAAAAACTTAGGCTCTCCTGTTCTTTCCATTTTCCATAGTTAGGATTTTCTATCCTTGTCATTTTTTTCCCTAAATACTTGAAGAAAAATGAATGGATGTAGCTGAGGAATGTATTTGAGCCTTGTAACATTTCTAAATTCTCTTCTTGGAGAAAATTTCATCTCTGGGCTCAAATGGTCATTTTTCTACATTTTACGGTTTGATGGGTGTTTCTCCCGGTCAAATTTACATCCTTGCATCAACAGGAAACATGGCCTCTTTTGGTTGGATGTGGCTTGGCAAGGTACTTAAAAATTTTATGAATCACCTCAACTTAAAAACCTATCTACGTGGAAGAATGATGCTCATTTGAAGATTTTATTTTTGGTTTGGCTTGGAGTAGCACCAGGAGAGGACATGTGGAGGTTTCTGCTACTTTTCCCGAGACTTAGACAAATTTTTATGTAGCTAGTACTATTTGGCGGGACAAGGACACGTGGTGAGCCCACGCTCATTCAAGGTCTCCACTTTGGGCACCATTTTGAAATTGCACCATGAAGACACGTGGAGGCTTCCACCGGGTCTTCCCATACTTAGTATTTTTTTCAAAATATTTTGAGAGGCCTGGGACACGTGGAGGGACCGCACATGTTTGAGGATCAGCCCTTGAGTTTTATTTTAAAGAAGCACTAGGAGGACACTTGGAGGCCTCTACTCACTTTGCATTTTTCTTGGACTTTTCAACGGCAAAGGAGATTGCCTCGGAGCCCTGACACATGGTGCCTTCCTGAGATTTAAGCCTTCAAACAAATTTTGCCGGGCTAGGACACGTGGTGAGCCCGCGCTCATTCAAGGTCTCAACTTTTGGGGACCATCTCAAGATGTGCCATTGTGATGCGTGGTAGTTTGAAAAGTCAAAAGGTGGGGAAGCGACCATCGGGGGCAACTTGGATTTTTGCCTCTTGTCATCAAAAGGATTAAAATATCAAAATGGCCCACAAGCCCGACAGGTCAAGGTTGGATTGAAAAATCAAAGTCGGGAAAGGAAAAATTTTTTCCCCATTCATCAAAATGGCCCGAGGTAATAGTGGACTTTTGGGGGAAATTTGGAAAATTTTCCTTTTGTGGAGAAAGGAGTTAAAAGTGTAAAATGAAGCGTGGTTCTACTAGGACCCACGTCAGAAACTAAAAAGTAGTAGAAGGATGGAGCTACGGGGGAAACTTGGAAAATTTTCCTTTTCCAAAAAAGAGGTGAAATAGCATAATTTGGCCGTGGTTCCTTTGGGACCCACCTTAGGACACACAAGCTCATTTCTCAAGGGTGGAGGTGTGAGAAAATGTGAAAATATTACATTTTTCCAAAAAGTTGCAAAAGAAAAAAAGGACCCACAGGCCCATTTTTAAATGGATCTCCCATGTGGATGGTCCAAATTCAAAATAGAAATCAATGGAAGCTATGCATCTATATCTGATTTTTTCACCATTTTCACTCCAAAGCTCTTGGGGATGTATATTCTTATGGTTTTTTATCATTTCTTGGAGTCTCCTACATGTAAAATGAAGAGGAACATTAATCTGGTATCCTGGTTTGGTGGGGAAGGTCTGTAAACATATCTCACCATTAAATATGTAATCTAATTTTCTGATTCGACCCGATTTTCTTTCCTTGACACGCGAAAGACCTAATTTGATATCTTGTTTTGGTGGAAGATGGGGACATATTTTACCATTAAGATGAGATCTAACCTTTGGGCTCGATCTGATCTTCCATTTTTCCTTCTCGGGCACGCAAAGAACCAGATTTGACAGATTAGGGGTGGAAGTGGTTGGTGAGTAAAAGGAAGAGTGATCTACCAAAGGAAGGAGTTGAATGTGAGAGATGTTTGAAGAGATCACCCCTCGAGCACCTAAATTTTTTATAAATCTGATTCTAGGAATTGTGATCGGGATCATGGCGAGCACTGGTACACTCAATGTTTGGGTTTTTGGGGGAAAACTGTTGAAAAATGTTATAAATTACATGAATTTATCATGCAAATGGTTGGAGTGTAAGGGGTCAGAACTGATTTTCTAAGAGAAAAGCTTGATAGATCCCTCTCTCTGAGGGACTATTTGAGAAACTTGTATATCTCTTTTGTGTTAAACTTGATCGTGTCAAGGTGGTTGCGAGTGTACAACCATTGACAAGCTCTGAGATTGTTCTAGAAACTTTCCCCCTGATAAGTTTAATCAAATTTGAGTTATTCCATGTTGACTCTGGGAAAAATTGTGTTTCTCTTCATTTTTCAAATGTCTAAATGGTTTTTCTTGTTCCCGTTGTAATCTTGTATCAAAATCCCTCTCAATCACATAGATCTCAATCCTTGTGATAGTTTAGTGGCATCTACAATTTCATTTTTAGAAGAGCTTTCATCTGGAAATGAAATAAACAATTTAAAATCACTTTTCTTTCATCTGTTGACAAAGATTGTTTGTAAGCCTCTAGGTGTACCTCAGGCATGATTGATCTTGGATTTTGATGTTTTATTGAGTCTTCTAACTTGAGCCTTCATGCTAGAATCTCATAGTTTGTGTGAAAATGTGTTGATTTGGGCCTCCATTGAAGCACACATTCTTGGTTAAAGGAACATTTCAGCTATCTTGAAGCATTTTGTTGTGTAAGCTCCCATTTTGTAAAAAAATCTCAAATATTTGGCAAATCAAGTTCATTCTGCCTCACCTCCCACCAAAAAATTCATTTAAAAACAACCAATCCTACCTTTACTACCCCTGTTTGTTTGTGTGTGTATACAAATGCATAATTTTTACTACCAAAACATGCAGAAACAATTAGGATTCCCAATGTCTTTAGTAACCTTTGCCTTGTTTTTGAAAATATCTCCATAATCTAGAAGTGACAACTTGTGAGAGTCAGATTTGGTGTGTTGATCATATTTTCCCAAGGTCTTCTCTATAAAATTTGTGTAAAAGAAGGATTTACCATCATTCTTCAATAACAGAGGTTACAAAATAGGTTCTCTTACCTTGGTTGAAAGGCACAACCTAAAATAGTTAGGATAAGATCACATCCTTTTAAGGTGCTACCCACTTCTTCCAAATCTGTGTGCTAAAGAGTCAGATAGACTACTCCTCGGCTACAAAATGACATACATAATCATCTATCTCGCCTCTCGAATGTCAAATACAGGGATTTTAAAAGTTCATGATTTATTGTATGCTCAAAGTTCATTGAAGGAGATTCAATTTTGGTTCGTGATGCTACTTGGTCTTTAAAGGAGATCAAATTTGGGTACCAACATTTGCTTCATCATGCCATATCCGGGGACATAATTAAGTTCATATTTAGACCACCTGGTGTAAAACACTTCTTATAATAAGTGCTAATACATTTTTCAAACATCATCTTGTGTTCAAACTACGTAAAGAAGTATTCAAAGTTACAAGTGTTATGTGCAATTTTCCATTTTCACACCTTATTGCACTAAGCTTTCATTGATAAATCTAGGTAAAGAAAAGTTAGATCATCCCATTTCTAGTTTCTAGTATTGACAGACATTTGATAGATCATATTTTAGTGCATTTTCACAACTAAGGTGGAAATCCTTAGTGGCAACTCCTGTTGATCTGATTCTTGATGAGTACCAATGTCTTAACCTATGTCAAGTGAGTTTTGTTACTAATTTTGCAAAAGTTGGAAGGAAGAAGATCTTTCTTTGCTAGAGATCCTGCTAGGACATTATTTCTAGAGCTAGGAAAAACAAAGTCAGAAGGAAGAAAATCCTGGAGAGTTGTTGGAGATTAGCAGACAAGAAAAGGATCTCCATTGATGAAAGTGATCGACCTATCATTGAAGACTACATTCAAGTGCTTCTGAATCAGGTAGCCTCTTTGTGGAATTGAATTCTCCAACTAGAGAGGGGCCTTCATTTGATTTTGAAAATTTTTCTTCTCATTCCCCCTGTCTTTTCAAAAGTTGATAGGGTTTTCCAAGAAACAAGGCCTTTAGGGGATATCCATTTTGAAAGTTATACTCCTGTGTTTCAAAGACCCTCTACCCCTTATCAATTTGTCTCCCCTCTAGGTCACCTCCTCAAAAAAACATGGCCCAGCCCCCACCTAGACCTCCTTTTGTTGTAAACACCTTTGGTCCTATAAATTTTATAGGGATAGTTGGTTATCCAAATGCAGTTCCCTAGGATGTAAGAAATAGATTACCAAAGTTCCAAGGAAACAATGCTATAACTGGTGATCAACATTTAAATATTTTTATCAATATGATGGAAGACTTTGAGATTGAACATGAAGATGTATATATCAAATTTTTTATCCATACTTTGGAAGAGGATGCAAGGGACTAGTATAAAGCTTTTTAGATAATTCCATTGATTCTTGGATAGAGATGAACAATGCATTTAGATTGTAGTATGGTGATAGAAATGACCCTAGGTTTCTTCTATCATAATTTGAAAACATCAAGAAGAATCCTAATGAGTTAGTACATGATTTCAACACAAGGTTTAACAAGACCTTGAGGAGATTCCTATTAGCTTAAGGCCATGTGATGAATCATGTTTGATCAAATATTTCAGATGCATTTGATAAAAAGGTTGCTTACTACTTGAGGGAAAAAACCCTACTAATTTGAGGTAGGCCTTCACCATGGCTGTAAATTGAGAATAACATCAAGGCAATTGGAAAACCTCCAAAAAGGGAGGGTGTGAAACTAATTAACCTAGAAAAGCCTCAAACAAGTAAGGCTTTGATTTGGAGGAAGTTGTGAAAACTTTGGCAGGGGTTGTCAAAGAAATATCATACAAATTATCCCGGGAAGAAAAAGGATTGGGCAGAGTTCACAAGGTCAGCACAAGCAACAAGGCCAAGACAGTTTACAAATCATCATAGAAATGATCAAAGATCTGATGATAGAGGCAAGGGACCTATTGGATTTGGAAATAAATAGTCCCAAGCCAGGGAAAATAGAATGGTTCCTTGATCCTTTGGCTACTAGAGTTGTTGTTGTGGAGGAAACAAATGTCATTGATTGGTGTGACAAATGTTTCATGCCCCATGCTCCATGTGAGGAAGATCAAAGAAGAAGAAGAAGTTGATGATGATAATGATGATGATGTTTGCATGATGGGTTGCTCCACGAGCTCACAACAAGGGGAAACTTCAACTGAGGTAATAAGTGCTAGAACTACTACTGATTTTGGGATTAGCATCCATGGGTACCCATTCTTCCTCCCTCTCATATTTTAGAAGTAGATACTGTACAAGATTTTGAATTTCCCAATAATGACTTTTGAATATTTAAGAGCTTTAATGATAAATAAGTATGATGGAGGAATCCCATCTGAGGAGGACATGCAGTTGTTGATGAAATGTTTTGTGGCTCAAGAAAAGGAATATAACACAAGAAGTAGGGTTGTCAAAGGGATAAGGCCTCAGGCCAAGCCAAAAACTCCATTGCTTTCAAATATTCCTAAAGAGGCTCCTAAGAAAGATGCATCTACCAAGGGCCTTGCTTGTCCCAAACAAAAATCATACCCCTCCTCATGCCCAAGCTATCAAAAATCCTATGCCATCTAATGAGTGTGTCAACCTTCCTTCCAATGCTACCTTTCCAAAGTATATCCCTTATGATATTGCCCAAGTCTTGAGTCAGATCAAGATTTTAGTTCCAATTGTTGAGTTGCTTAGGATTCTGAGCACAAAAAAGGCTTTTGAGTATTTGGGGCTAAAAGAGGAGAAGACTACCCTAGGTAGAAATATAAACATTGTGGAGACTCCACCAGTCATTGAAGAGTTAGAAACACCACCAGTGTTGGAGGAACTAGGTGAACCACCTGAGGTTTATTTGGGGACATCCTTGGTGGAGTCTTAGCTAAATGTGGATCCATTCTTCACCACTCTGATCATTAAAGACAAATTGCTACACAACTGTATGTTTGACTCAGGGGCATCATGCAATGTTATGCCTCTAGAAGTCATGAATGAGTTGGATATCAAAAGTAACAACAAAGTATATGGGAAGTGTACTTCTATGGACTCCAAAGAAGTGCTAGTGGTGGGATGTGTGAAAGGTCTGGTGGTGTAACTTGTAGCTTACCTAGGTAAAAACCTGATGCTTGATGTTGTTATTGTTGATTACCCAACCAAGTGGGGTATGTTGTTATCTAGAAAATGGGCTGCAAGTGTTGGTGGGAGTGTTCAAATGGACATGTCCTATGCTACCATCCCAATTGAGGGAAGCCTTGTCAGGTTGTATGGAGAAAAGAAAGATGTTACACCTTATTGAAGATCCCAACAATGCATCCTATGAAGTATTGTACACAAGTGTTGATGTTGATAACTTTGTAGGATTTGTTGATGGAAAAGAGCACAAGATTGAAGAATGCAAGTGTCTTGAACATGAAGGATCTCCTTGGAATTTATTGTTTTGATGGAGCTTGCTCCAAGTTTGGAAATGGTGTTGGTGTTGTTCTGATCTCTCTCCAGGCTAGGAAAAGTTTGTCTTTTCCTTCAAACTCAACTTTGAGTGCACTAACAACATTGCTGAGTATGAGGCATTGTTGTTAGGTCTAATGATTCTTGGAAATATGGTGTTAAAGACATCATTGTCAAAGGAGATTCAAAATTAATTGTCAAAGCAAGTCAGAAAATTGTATGCCACAAAAATAAATGAATGAAACAATACAAGCATGCAGTTTGGGATTTCATTGAGATGTTTGATTCATTCAACATTATGCATCATGATAGGAAGTTCAATGATTTGGAAAAAAATTGCAGTATTGGGATCTCGGTTTGATAATTGTGCAATGTCCCCATATTGTGAATATGATGTTGAAGTATTGACAAGGCCATATGTCCCTAACAACATTAAGCATTGGCAAGTTTTTGATGATGATGCTTAGGTCAGAAGATTTTGTAGAATAAAGGAGAGTTTTTTGATCAAAATATTGATTGGGAGCCAATGGTGTGCATAGAAGAGGGTAAAGAAACCTTGTTTGGCAAAGGCATCATCCAACTAAAGACTAATACCATTCCTAGAGGGTTGGTTGCTCTTGAATCCAACTTTGATAATGTTGATCACATTATTAATAGATGCATATGGCAACCTCAAGGGATGTTGAGGAGCATGATCTTGGCACAAAGGAGAAACCAAGGAAGATCTGGTTGGGAAGAAATCTCAAGCAAGGAGGAAAAACAATCTTATGTCCAATTGCTAAAAAATATCAAGATTGCATGGCTTGGACTTATTCTGAACTAAAGGCATATAGAGAGGATCTATTTCAACATGAGATTCCCTTGGAATCTAATGCAAAACCATTCAGGTAGAAACAGAGACCAATCAATCCACTCCTATCTCTTAAAATGCAAGAAGGAACTGAAGAAACTGAGGGATGGAGGGATTATTCAGCCCTACAAGGTATTCTTCTTGGGTTGCAAACCTAGTACTAGTTAGAAAGAAGAATGGTGACATCAGGCTATGTGTGGATTTCAAAAATTTGAATAGAGCATCAATGAAGGATAATTATCCTTTACCAAACATGGAAAACATGTTATAGCTAGTGACTAGTTTTGAGCTACTTTCTACCTGGATGGTTTCTCTAGTTATAACCAAGTTGTGGTGAAGGAATCAGAAAGAATTAAAATGGCCTTTACCACTCCTTGGGGACTTATGTATATGTCAGGATGCCCTTTGGTTTGATGAATGCTGGAGTAACCTTTCAAAGAGAAATGGATGTTTCTTTTTCGGTTACATCAATGATTTTATTGTTGTTTACCAGGATGATGTGATTGTGTTTTCTAGAAAGTGAGGTGATCACTTGTTGCACTTGGAAAAGATGTTGATAAGATGTAGAGAGTATGGAATTTCACTCAATCCAAAGAAGTGCCATTTTGGAGTGCAGAAGGAAAAGTTTCTTGGTCACATTGTGTCACAAGAGGGGTAATGATTGATCTAGAAAGGGTAGAGGCCATCAACAAAGTCCCAATTCCAAGAACCAAGAAAGGAATTCAATATTTCTTTGGGTAGATAAACTTCATCAGAAGGTTCATATCAAACTTTGTTGAGTTGACCATTCCAATTACTTCCATGCTAAAGAAGGACCAGGTTATTAAATGGGAGGAGGATGTCATTCAATATTTTAGTGGGATCAAGGAGGCATTAAAGCATGCCCCTATTTTAGTAGCTCCAGATTATAAGAAGCCTTTCAACTATTTTATTTTTCTTTAGAAAACACTATTGCATCTGTCTTGTTGTAGAAGGATGATGAAGGGGATGAGAGGCCAATTGCCTTTTTTTAGTAAGGCATTGCAGGGGGGTGAGCTGAAATACACTATTATGGAGAAAAAGCATTTTCCTTGGTAAAAGCAACAAAGGTCTTCAGGCCTTACATTTTGAGCTCTAAAATTGTTTTCTTATGTTCCCCACACCATGGTCAAAGACATCTTATCAGAGATGGAGGTCTCAAGCAAAAGATGTAGGTGGGTGAACAAGTTGCAAGAATATGACATGGATATCCAAACCATGAAGTTGGTGAGAGGTTTGGGCTTGGCTAAGCTTATGGCTGAGAGAAACTTGCAAACTATTGAGGTGAATGAGGTAGAAGAAGGAAGGGTAGATGTTTTGAAAAATTGATGAGTTCGAGTGGTACAAGGATGTGATTTTTATCTCAGACATTTATACTACCCTGAATATTTGAGTAAGAACCAGAAAAGGAGCCCTTAAGTTGGCTTCCCAGAAATATGTCATTACTAATTATGGGTTAGCTTGGAAGAACCCTGAGGGAGTCCTCTTAAGGTGCATTATTGAAGATGAAGCCCCCAAGATAATTGTTGATCTCCATGGAGGAGTTTGTGGGGGAATTTTGCTGGAAAATTCACAACACACAAGATCTTGAGGGCTAGTTATTGGTGGCCAACTCTCTTCAAGGATGTAACTCTTTTGGTTAGAAGATGTGAGAGTTTTCAATGCTTCTCTGGAAGAATGAAAGATTCAGGATCCCCTTGCCTTTACATCCTGTATCAATTGAAGCCCCATTCAAGCAATGGGGAATGGATTTCATTGGTGAGATTTTAGACCCTTCAAGTGTTGGCCATAAGTGGATTCTTGTAGCCACTGATTAATTCACCAAGTGGGTGGAGGCAATCCCCACCAAGAGAGAAACACACCAAATTTTCATGGACTTCATGTTGAACCATATCATCTATAGGTTTGGGGTGCCAGTCAAAATTGTTGTTGACAATGCCATGAGCTTCAAAGCTAAACCCTTGGTGGAAATGTGCAAATGAATATGGGATAAATTTTACATATCCTCTAATTATAATCCCCAAGGAAATGGATAAGTTGAGTCCAGTAATAAAAATTTTTTTTTGAAGATTATAAGAAGAACCTTGGAGCTGAACAAGAGAAAATGGGGTGAGCAATTAAAATTTGTTGTTTGGGCTGACCAAATTACTGTTAAAAGAGAAAATGGAAAGATTCTATTTGATTTGGTGTATGGAACTCAGGCCCCGCTACCCCCACATATGCAATTATCCTCATATTAGTTCATGTAACAAATGGAAGATCAAGAAGTAAGTCCATATGATGCCCACATTAACAGATTGTTGAACTTGATGAAGAAAGGAGGGCATCCCACCAAAGGCATGTAAATTTTAGAGAAAAGCTAAAGAAGTTATTTGACAAGAAGGTCACCCAAGAGCTTTCAATGTTGGAGATCTTGTGTTGTTATGGGATAACAGGCATGAAGATAAGGGAAAGCATGGAAAATTTGATGCATTATGGATGGGCCCTTACTCCATTGATATTAGAATTGGTGAACATACCTTCTTTCTTGAAGGACTTGGATGGGGAATTGTTCAAATTACCTATTAATGGTAGGAATTTAAGCATTTCTTGGATTGATTCCCAAAATTAGGGTAAAAAATATTTTGTACAAGTGTATAGTTTGTTGGTTTATTTTCTGTCTTTGTGTTTTTGTTTGTTTTGGCCCCTGGTGGCCTATTTTTGCTGGTTTCTTAGTTTTTTTTTGGGAGATGGTTATGTTTTTGTTCTCTGCAAGATGACTCCTTTTCCCAATGGATATTTTGGCACTTGGTCTACCTTTTTTCTTGTGGCACTCACAGGAGTGCCCATCCCCAAGTCGGAGCCGATGTTGGTGCTCAAAATAGTTTCACCCCATTTTTCCATTAAAATCTATCAATTTATAGCCTCTGCCATATTTTATCTCCCCATGTTGTGCCTGAGAAGTTTCTACCTTCCTTTTCTTTCCGTAATAAATTTTTTCCTAGGTCGAGAGATCACATATGGATCCATAGTTGTTTCCTTTTTTCTTTGTTTATCTGGAAAGGGTCTGTAATTTGGGTCTCCCATTCTCTGTTCATCTAAAATCTGGGCTCTCTCATTCTTTCCATTTTCACAGTTAGGATTTGTTTTCCTTGTTATTTTTTCCTAAATACTTGAAGAAAAATGAATGGATGTAGCTCGAGAGGAATGTATTTGAGCCTTGTAACATTTCTAAATTCTCTGTCCTTGGAGAAAATTTCATCTCTAGGCTCAAATGGTCATTTTTCTACATTTTATGGTTTGACGGGTGTTTCTCCCGATCAAATTTACATCCTTGCATCAACAGGAAATGTGGCCTCTTTTGGTTAGACATGGCTCAGTAGGGTACTTCAAAATTTTATGAATCGCCTCAACTTAAAAACCTGTCTACGTGGAAGAACGACGCTCATTTGAAGATTTTATTTTTGTTTTGGCCTTGGAGTAGTTAGGGAGGAGGACACGTGTGGAGGTTTCGATGCTTTTCCCAGACCTAAACAAATTTTTTTTTGTGTAACAAGTACTATTTGGCTTGACAAGGACATGTGGTGAGTCCACACTCATTCAGGGTCTCCACTTTAGGCACCATTTTGAAATTGCCATGAAGACACATGGAGGCCATGAAGTCTTCCCATACTTATATTTTTTTCAAAATATTTTGAGAATCCTGGGACAAGTGGAGGGACTACACATGTTTGAGGACTGGCCCTTGATTTTATTTTAAATAGGTGTCAAGAGGACACTTAGAGGCCTCCACTCACTTTTCTTTTGGCTTGGAATTTTCAACGGCCAAAGGAGATTACCTTAGACCCTGACACATGGCACCTTCCACTAAGATTTAAGCCTTCAAAAAAATTTTAGGTCGGGACACATGGTGAGCCCACGCTCATTCAAGGTCTCAAATTTTGGGGACCATCTCAAGATGTGCCATTATGACATGTGGCAGTTTGAAAATTCAAAAGGGGGGAGCGGACCATTGGGGGCAACTTGAATTTTTGCCTCTTGTCATCAAAAGGATTAAAACATCAAAATGGCTTTGAAAATTCAAAGGGGCCCGATCGAGAGAATAGTAAAACAAAAATTTCCTAATAAAGGATAGTCAATGTTCAATGCGAGACTTTTGGGGAAATTTGGAAAATTTCCTTTTGTGGAGAAAAGAGTTAAAAGTGTAAAATGAGCGTGGTTCCACTGGGACCCACATCAAAACTAAAAGTAGAAGGGTGGAGCTACGGGGAAAACTTGGAAAATTTTTCCTTTTCCAAAAAAGAGGTGAAATAGAAAAATTTGGTCGTGGTTCCTTTGGGACCCACCTTAGGACACGTGTCAGGCTCATTTCTCAAGGGCGGAGGTGCGAGAGAAAAATGTGAAAATTTTACATTTTTCCAAATAGTTACAAAAGGAAAAAGGGTCCCACATGGATGGTCAAAATTCAAAATAGAAATCAACGACATCCATGCATATGTATCTGATTTTTCTGCCATTATCACTCTAGAGCTCCTAGGGATGCGTATTCCTATGGTTTTTTATCATTTTTTAGAGTCTCGTGCATGCCAAATGAAGAGGAACATTAATCTGGTAGCATGGTTTGGTGGGAAACATGTCTGTAAACATCTCTCACCATTAAATATGCAATTTGATAGAAATCAATGGATGATTCAACTCGATTATTCTTTCCTTGGCATGCAAAAGACCTATTGATATATTGGTTTGGTGATAATATATTTGGGGATGTCTTTTACTATTAAGATGAGATATGACCTTTGGGCTTGATCTGATCTTCCATTTTTCCTTCTCAATTATGCAAAGAACCAGATTTGATAGATTAGGGGTGGAAGTGGTTGGCGAGTAAAAGGAAGAGTGATCTACTAGAAGGAGTTGAATGCGAGAGATGTTCAAAGAAATCCACCCCTTGAGAACCTGATAATTTTTTACAGATCTGATTTTGGGAATCATGATTGAGATCATGGTGAGCATTGGTACACTAAATGTTTGCATTTTGGAGGGGAAACTCTATTGAAAAATGTTATAAATTACATGAATTTATCATGCAAATGGTTGGAATATAAGGGGTCATAACCAATTTTCTAAGAGAAAAGCTTAATAGAGCTTGTCTCTCTCCTAGAGGACTATTTGAGATACTTGTATATCTCTTTTGTGTTAAACTTGATCATATAAAGGTGGGTGTGAGTGTACAACAATTGAAAAGATCCGAGATTGTTATAGAAACTTTCTCTACTAATAAGTTTAATAAAATTTGAGTTATTTCGTGTTCACTCTAGGAAAATTGTGTCTCGCTTTTTTCGAATGTCTGCAAATGGTTTTTCTTGTTCCCGTTGCAATATTGTATCAAAATCCCTCTCAATCACACATATTTCAATCCTTGTGATAGTTTAGTGGCATCTGTAATTTCATTTTTAGAAGAGATTTTCATCTGGGAATGAAATAAATGATTTAAAATCACTTTTATTTCATTTGTTGACAAAGATTGTTTGTAAGCCTCTGGGTGTACCTCGGTGATGATTGATCTTGGATTTTGATGTTTTATTGAGTCTTCTAACTCAAGCCTTCATGCTAGAATCTCATAGTTTGTGTGAAAACGTGTTGATTTTGGCCTCCATTGAAGCACACATTCTTTTTAAAGGAACATTTCAGCTATCTTGAAGCATTATGTTGTGTAAGCTCCCCATTTTGTAAAAACTCTCAAATATATAGAAATTCAAGTTCATTCTACCTCACCTCCCACCAAAAATTCATTTAAAAACAACCAATGCTACATGTACTACCCCTGTTTATCATGTGTGTATACAAATGCATAATTTTTACTACCAAAACATGCAGAAACAATCAGGATTCCCAATGTCTTTAGTAACCTTTGCCTTGTTTTGAAAATATCTCCATAATCTAGAAGTGACAACTCGTGAGAGTTAGATTTGGTGTTTTGATAATATTTTCCCAAGGTCTTCTCTATAAAATTTGTGTAAAAGAAGGATTTACTAGCATTATTCGATAACAGAGGTTACAAAATAGGTTCTCTTACCTTGGTTGAGAGGCACAACCTAAAATAGTTAGGATAAGATCACATCCTTTTAGGTGCTACCCACTCCTTCCAAATCCTATGTGATAAAGAGTCAGATAGATTGCTCCCCCGGCTACAAAACAACATACATAATCATCTATTTGCCTCTGAGTGTCCTGTCAAATCCATGATGTTTATTGGTCTTTGAAGGAGATTAAATTTGGGTACCAACACCCCCACATGGTGTGAGGGTGCTTAAGCCATTTTTATATGGGCCCAAGCCATGTATTGATTTTGTATCATTTTTTCAATGTATAAAAACTAATTTGAGATATATATATATATATATATATATATAAAGAGATGATGATTTTAGTGATATTTTATATTAGATGTTTAGTTTTTATCATTTTCCTACTTTATGAATGTATGTGTGTAATGATACTCATGGTACTTGATAATAATTATAATGTTATTAGATAGCTAAATCCAATGGGAAGGGGATAAGTAGGATAGCCCAATCCATGCAATATGAATAATCCCAAAGGAAAAACAAGCCTAAGGTGTTTAATGGTAGGAATTCAGGGCATGATCAGGTAAATAAATATAAAAAAGGACATATGACTAAGATAGGTTTCAGAGTGCCACGGTGATCCAATGGGAAAGAATGGGGTGTACAAAACCCAAAAAGGAAGAATTAGGATTGATGTGCTCCAATGGTGGGAGAAACCATGGTGTACATGGTGATAAATCCAAGCAAGAAAAATAGTCCAAGAAAGGATGTAGGTAGTGTTTAAAAACCCAAATGGAGGCCGAGAGCCTAAGTGACAGTGAGGGTTCATGCTAAAGAAGGAAAATAAAATACAATCAAGGAATTAGAGATAACTAGCGGTGATGGGAAAAAGATCATAGGGTATCAATGATGATGTTATCAACCTCATTTAAGATGTAACTTTGAGCATGATCCATGAGGTCCTCTATGACATGTTGTGTAATAACAACTTTGTAAACGTTAGATATAATGGAAAATAAGGTGTCATCGATTTGATCCTCTAGATGGGTGAGAAAATCATGTCGAACATCATTCATAGTGGGATGAGGATTTGGGAAAGGTGATAGTTCGTAAGTAGGTTGTGGTGTAGTTGGTCATGGGGAAGGTGGTTAGCTCCAAGAGGAATCAGCTCCAAACTTTTGATTACAAGAAGAATTTTTAGGAACTAGAAACTTGCTATGTAGAACCCTTGATCCAACATCGGTGTGTTCAAAATACTAGTGATGATAAAAAAGAAAGGAGTTAAAGTAGAAGGTTGTGTAGCCTTTATATTTTGGTCTCGTTTGGCCTCAAATTTGAGCTTCCTCATGTATTGCTAATAGACTCTACATTTATAAACATTATGTCTCGAGGCACATTCAATGTACAATATGGCTCAACCATAGGGGACTAAGGAGCTATAAGGGAAAGAGGTAAAGAGATGAGTATCATAGGATGTAGAGGGATAGTGAGATTATCTAAGGAAATTTCTGATATAATGGGTGAATATGGCACTAATGGAGAAACATATCTCTCGCCCATCAAGGAACAATATATAATATCATCACCCATGACATCATCGATTCCTAATCAAAACTAGCAACTTGATCATCTACTTTTGTAAGGGAAAATGGTCCAATTAGATCAATGGTAGTGCGCGGAGGTGTAACTAGTGTAGTAGTTAGAGGATTTGGCACTTATTGGGAAGAATAATCAACTACACTTAAGGATTCCTATTGTATTAGGATGAATTTTATGTCATGAGTGAATTTGGTGTAAAGAGTCTCTTGGTAACACAAGACTTCCCTATCAAAAATTTGTGAATAAACAACAAAATGAGGATCATTTAAGGCATAATGATCATCATAATTTAATGTGGAGGCATCTAACACAATAATTTACTATGGTATCTAGTCAGAACACATTCTCTAGTGGGATTTGTGGTGTGTGTGAGATGATTGTGGGATGTGAAGGCTCCTTCTTACGAGGCCATAAGGAAGGAGGAAACTAGGATACAATAATATTAAGAGGATTGAAATAACTAATTATGAGCATGATCACATCAATGTGATCATCTTCAAACTCCAAAGTATTGGTAGGAATACACCTAGACAATTTGGGATGACTGAAATTGCCACGAATAGAGTCTATAGGATAGTTAAAACATTAATATTCTGAAAGGGGATAGGAGATAACTCATCTAGTGTTGGGAGTTTATATGTCACCTTTGCTGGAACGTATCATATTTCCAAGGATTAGACTCCCCTTGAATCTTATAAATATCTCCCTAATGAGAAATTTTTACAAAATGACACATGAAAGAAGGACGACGCACATGTGATGAGTCCAAGGTCATCCTAAGAGAATATTATAAGATAGAGGAAAGTTGAAGACCATAAATTTGATGCAAATAGTCCTAGGAATGTGGTGATGGGTAAAAAAATACACCCCATATGAGGAATTTGTTAGAAATCATTCCCTTGACAAGTGGTATGTGTATATTTAAAGCTATCTACGAGAAGAACCAAAAGCATTAATAAATTATAATGAGGCTACGCATGTACTAGATCCTTAGTTAATGAGAGCACACTTGACCATAATGTGACTAATCTAAACTGAAATGAAAATGGGTGGATAATGTTTCATAGAGGAAGAGTTCATCAGGGATCATGAAATCTATACAAAAATGAATGCAATAGTGAGCATCCATGGAAAGATCCGTATGAATGGATATCTCCTCACACTATCATCGAATGATTTCCTTCAAGCCATGTAATTCAGGACTATTCACCAAAGAGGGAGGAAGGGGATGTTCATTTAAAACAATGATTTCATGAGACACTCATATTGGTGAGGTGACATACATATAAGTTCTAAAAAGGGGACTTGACTAGGAAGTTGGGAAAGTACTTCAAGAGGATCCCACTCATAATGACTGGGTTGTGTAGTGGGTTGAGAATACTAAGAGTCCTTGTAAACATAGCTAGAATAAGTAGGTGTGATTGAGGATACTTATAAAAAAAATTATCATCCTCTATGCCATTGGCCCTACATGTGTTATTTTCATAGGGGTTGATGGTTTATGTAGCTAGATAAATAGTTTCAAGCATCATAGACCATGTAGAAAATGTTTCATAGAGGATGATGGTGTCTGAAGGAGGAAATGCTTTTATTTGGAATCCTTGTTTTGAGTTACATAGGTATATATAAAAATTTGAGTATGAGGCTAGGATGATGTGGGGTATTCAGGATCTACATAAGCTATGACATATTTCACATCATTAATTATAACTGTATTTCTAGGAGGAAAATTTGTGTTGACTACGTTATCTGTAGCATGTCCGTTCTTATTAGAAATATCAACAACATTATTATTACTAGGCATGGGATTAAAGAATATATGTAACTTATTTTTATCCTAGTTGATATCTTTGTGTTGATATTTCTATTGAGCTGCATCATGGGATTTGACCACTTCAGTCAAAATATCTTGAGTAATGGTATTGTGGTCAAATTGGGAACCTAAGAAAAATTTGATGAAAGATATTCGTAGTGCACAATAGTTTTCATGAGAGTGACCCTAATTATCATAGGAACATCAAAATTTATTTTTATCATGCCCTTGAGGAAAAATTTAAAAAGGATCTAAGATTGTGGTTAAAGGCTTAGGTAAGTGATGTTTCACCTCTTTCTTACTCAATAGTTTATGATAGTTATGCTGATTTTTGTTGTTGTTAGTTTGTTGATCAATGTTTAAAATAGTCATATTCAAAGAAGAAAAAAGAGGAAGAGTATCGAGAGATTCCATCATCTCGCACATTATTATTCTTATAACATTGGAGACTTTAGATTTATTTTTTTGGTTGCACCTTAGGAGGATCTTTCTCAAAATATCTCATGAGATAATCCTACCTTTTAGATTATTCAAAGGCATCTTCTAGAGAGGTGGGAGAAAAGGACCTCACCTTGTACTAAAGGTGAAGTTCAATATCATGTAAAAAAATTGGAAGAGGATATCATTAGGAATATTGTGTTGTACTCATATAGATAGGGTATTCCAATGCTTGAAGAAATCTTATGCTTAGTAATTTGTATATTGTTTGCAGTTAATGAAAACATTGATGTTGTTTTCATGTAGATTATGACAATGAATTTTTTTACCAAGGATGTCACCAAGAACTCTAGCTCAACTATGGAATTAGGAGGTAAAGTATGATACCAATCTAAAAAATCTCCATTGAGATTATTATCTAGGATTTTAGTTGTAAAATATGAATTGGTTCTTATCCATTCATTTTAAAGGTTACTAAAAGCCTCAATGTGAAGGTTGCGATCAAAGTGGATCCATCGAGGAGATAGAAGAAGCAATGCCACCAATATCCATGTTAGAAATGTAAGGTGCTAGTTGCTCTTATTGTACTTCTCTTAATAATTTGTTTTAGATAGGTGGTTGGGTGATGATCACCTCTCATTAGGCCCATTTGGAAAAGGAGGTGGCATAGTTCCCAAGGGACCATTGTAGGGTGATTGAATAATTGAGCCATGTTGGATTGAATTTAAAGGAATTGAGTTGTAGTGTCCGATTTTGTCGAATCATCCTATCAATAAGTTAGAGAATGAGGTTGGTAGGGTCATAAGTAGAGGTTTCATTAGATGAACCTACTTAAGCTATTTCCCTCTTTTCCCCTATTTTCAAGTATCTCGAGAGACAAATTTGAGGAGACATTTATTAAAAATTTCTTCTGATTCATCTTTGTGTTGAGGAAGTTGTATGAGGAATTTCTGAATCTTAGGAGGAGGATCATAAGTGTTGTCATTTTGATTTTCCTCTTCCTCATCCCCAAATGGGCCATTGTGGTGGATAGAAGGATTCTTTTTAGGGGATCATAAAACAAAACAACCTATAAAAAATTGAAGTTCAGCTTTACAAGAAAATTCTTCATCTTATGTCTTCACAATAGAACGAGAAGACCTCATGCCTAGATACTCCATGATGAAGTGATGATCTAGCTAATAGCATGTCATGAGATGGAACTTACAGGACATAATCATCTATGCAATATTTTTACACTTTGGTGTTGATGTAATATGGAAAAAAATAGGAACATAAGGGATCGTCCATTCAAGTAAGTTTATACAGGGGCTGAAGGTGTCTAGAAGAAAAATTCCAAAATAGACAGGATCTCCCATGGGCCATGGTGTCTGTGGTGACTAGTTTTTGAAAATTTTCAAATTTTAGGTGGTTGAGAATGAGATCAAGGTTGCAGATGGATCCTTTTAATGAGTTGTGCTTAATCGGAAGGCTTGTAGGATTCATGTTAGTTTGACCAAATATGTATAGAGAACAAAAAATGTGTCTTAGTGGCTTGCACTCCTAAGTATTCCAATCTATAAGGGCATTGATGTAGTGAATATGATACACACATGAACTGACACACAAAGTTGATTTAAAGGGAATACAATGAGTGATAAGGTCACATATCTAGATGGTAGTAATCTCTACACTAGGTCAACCTAGGGTTTTCAAGGCCCACAATCAAGATAGAGGAGAGTACCCTCCTACGAAATTGGTAGATGGGTAAGAGATATAGATCGATTGGGGATAGTCAAGAATGCATAATCTATAATACTGCAATATAAATGAAATAAAGAGAATGAAAGCTAAAAATATGATCATGTATAAGAGGACTATGATAACTAATACCAATGTACATACAATGCTAAGATAATATAGAAAAATGGGGAAGGAAATGAGATAATCTATGGAAAATGGAAAAGAGAGTTAGAGAACTTATTTGTAAGGTGGTTGCTAATTCATCTAGATTTCAATAGAAGTAGAAAAATGAGAGATAATTGTTATTGGGTGTAGAAGGGGAACATTGTTTCTATCCTAGACTCACTAGATTTGACCTAGTAGTGCAAGCAATCTAACCAAGAAGAGTTTCCATTCTAATCTAAATCAAATGTAAGATGAACCAAGGGAAAAATGAGAAAATGAAAAGTCAACACAAGAGAGTAGAGAAAGTGGATAGTTCTTATGATTCCGGCTTCTTTCCTTATGAAATGTCGAATCGTGGTGTGTATATATATGATGCCATCACTTGTGGGTGATGATGTTGGCTACAAAAAAACCTAACACCGAGACCATTTCCCATGGGCGATGGTGTCATCCAAGAATATATAAATTCCATAGAAAGTGAAAAAGAGGTGTCATGGATAAAACAAGTGAATGAACAAAGTGTCAAACTATGAGATGCTAGCAAGGTGTTGACTATTTAATGTGTATGAGACATAAAGGGATAAGGATAACTAATGTAATGATGAATAAGGTTGGGATCACATAATGATACTCTCTCTATGTACTATCTCTAACTCATAATGACCATATGAATATTCATACCAATTCATGGTAGGCCCTTAAGGAACCCACTCAAGAAATAGATGCATAAGTTACCTTGATCCGTATAAAGGAAATTGTCAGTAATATGTATTAAAGGTGAAAAGTGAAAAATTAGGTGTATACACTACCCTTTAGGTGGGGTCTGTCCTACACATATTATAAGAGATAATATTATACCTTACCTTCATCTTACTAACACAGATGAGGATAATTACTATGCACATTATTTTACTTTTATAGATATTTATGCACATGTTGACCATTTACTTTCATGTAATAATGATGTTCCTAGTTATGATGATGGTTTTATTCATAATGATTTTTCTATTCATAATAATATTTGTACGTGTGTTACTCCTTCTCCAAATTTTTTAATACTATTACATGTGTCTCTACCCTCTCTATTGAATGAAAAAATTATATTTCTATTACTATTTCTTCCATACCTCTTATACAAGAAACATTTTAGAACTATAGTATGCCATATATATGTTTTAATGAATGTGAGAATTTTCTTTCCTCATGTATTTTTCATAATTTTATCTCTTCCACTAAGCCTATTATTGATAAATTAGATGTACCTAATGGTGATGTCCCTTTCTAACCCTTTGGCCAAAGTAGTTCATTAGAACTAAATGTGCTTAGTGATGATGTCATATATTTTAAATATAATATTTTTATCATGGCTACTATAAATTGTAAAATATAACCCTTGAATGATATTTTTAATTTTTATGTGATAACTCCTCAAGAGGTCCTTTCTCTCATGCATGTCATACGTGATTTACAACATTAATTACATACTCTTTCCATGGAAAGTAATCATTGTTACCCTACAATTATTTACAATATTATATATGGAAACCCCATTACACATAAAATATTCCAATCATACTTACCTCATGATGTTATTCCTAAATTTCAAATGTTTGATGGGACATATGAACCTTATCTACATCTTAAATACTATCAATCAATTATGCCCTTTTATTAAAAAAATATGTTTCTTTTAAAGGTTTTCCCATAAAGTCTAACTAGTGACACAATGTAATGGTTTACCCACCTTCCTAGTGGGTATAAAGGTACATATTTATAAATTTAATAATCCTTTTTCATTCAATTAATTGAAAACAAGGATCATTATTATCACAGAAAAATTGGGCTACCCAAACGTTCTAATCTATACTCAAAACACGTTAAAATATCTTGAGAAGATAATTTTGAGTATAAACACCCCATGTCATCTTCACTAGTCCTATTTTTTCTCAACACTATTTTGTCACTTTGTCTAGTCAAAAATTATCAACTGGTCACTATTAACCTAGTTTGTGTTCTATAAGATAAAATCAAGGTAATTCATGGTTCTATTTTGTAATGAAATTACACAACATGCCTTTTTAGTTTCATAAAAAAATATTCATGCATCCGAGCCATGTATTTTTTTGAAACATATGTTATGTGTGTATTTTATCCTTGTCTTGGTTTTTAGTTGTTTGCATAAATGTGCCTTTGCACTTTAATCATTCCTAAAACATGTTTTAAATGCATTTATAACTTTATGAGGTCCCAAAATTGTTTTTAAATTCTACCTAAGTTTTAATTCAGCTCAAACAATAACTTAAACATACATGCTTTACTTTTTTATGTGTTCAAAAAGACATGAAGAGAGAAATTATGGATCGGGAACCCTCCTCAAGTGTGTTTAGGCTCAAATGGTTACCATAATCCTTATAAAATAAATTGTCAACCCATAACAAGGTTCCAAATTAAATTAAGTGATGTAATTTTGTGTATATTTGTTCCTAAGGTGGTTGAAAAGTTTAAGTTTTAAAATTTAGTTAATTTTAGCATTAAATCATCCATTGTAGCACATAGTAAAATTTCTATGGATCAAGGTTCATGAACCATTTGTTACTCATTGTATAAAGCAATGCACCTTTGAATAGTGGATGTTCCCAACATCGTGATATCACGTGTTGTGCCTTAAAGGAGGATCCCAAGACATAAAATAATGTAACTTGATTTTATTATATTACCTTTCCATAAATTAATTTCTAATTACATCAAATTGAGTTCCCAAATTTTAAAAAGTTACAAGTACTGAGTATTTAAAATATGTGATTGTAATTTTGAGAAGTTCTAAAGGATATGAATATGTGAGCCATATATTATTATTCACATAATAACATTTACCATAACTCGGCTATAATGATTCGTATACATTAAAAATTATACACCAACATGGTGGTAGTTCCATAATGCATGAAAAATCACACTTGGCACTTCATGAAAAAGTTCACTTGGCACTTCATCATTTCCGAACGAGATTTCAAAAAGTGGTATTTGGCATTATTTTTCACCAATCAAATGAAATGTTCCATGGGGTGGAATTTAATGTTTATTTTAATCATTTTCAAACTAACTTTTCTTTGCACGTATCCATAGTTCCTCCTTTTCTTCCATGCCTCAATGAAGGGAGTTTTTATCATTACTTATGATTTTCTTAACCAAATGATGTGAAAATTTGACTAATTTCTCCTCTCCTAGGTTTCTTCCAAAAGGATGTATTCTTGCTCTATTTTGTGGCATGTTTTTCACCCCTAGATGGTTTACATATAATTTTGTATTTAAAACTACGTTGAAGTTTCTTTACAATATTTCCATTACTCGTAAATGTTCCAAATCATTTTCCTACAAGTATTTTTATTCCTTAGGTACCATGGAGTCACGAGACAAAAAGAAAATATCAAACATGGAGGGGATGTTTATAAAGTGTTTGATAAAATGCATGAATGATATAACTCATGATTCCTCATTTTTTTCTAATTCTTACTTGTGATAAAGAATTTTTCAAATTGGAAAATGTTACAATAGAGTAGAGTGTGGTTTTAATGAAAACATGGTTTATTTACAAATAAGTCGAGCCTCTTGTCAAAGTTTTATCCAAAACTCAATCATTATTCACAAAGATAGATTTTAGTTTCTTATGAAAGCCTTATGGTCATCAACCAATTCAAGGAAATAAGTAATATATAATTTTAAATTTTAGTACTCCATCTCCTAGATGTAGTAGTGATCCATTTTAAGAAGTTGAATGTCATGATGAGAATTTTTTTCATGCTTCTTAGTGTCACTAGGAATTCATTTAGCACATGAAATTGTAATTAATTAATTCACTTTTTGAATTATTTAAAATGATGTAATTTATAAATTATAAAGTGAAATTAAGTTGTGTTAACTTAATTAAAGTGGTGGGTTAGGTCATAAAGTGGTTATATAACCTATTTATAATGGATGTGCCTATAAAAGGACTGGACATAATTATTAAAAGGGGTTGAAATTTTTATCTAAATTTGGAATCAACGACACTAAATTTGTGTGTATTTATTTCTACTAAATTCCATGAATTATAGACTATAACTAGGGAATGAGAACCATTTTATTGTGTTATATTTTGATTTTGAATTTTGTTTGTAGTTATTTATTAGAGATACATTTTAAGTATCAACCCATTGTGTGTGATGCACTAATATGCAAAATTTGTGGTGCCTATTCTTGTATATGTACTTTGTACCATATCCAAAAAAATCATTAACCCTAGATACTTTATGCTTCTAATTGATTCCTATTCCTCGTGTATTTACTATTGAGTTCTACCTTTCATGTGAAAGAGAGAAGATTTTAGTTTATTTTTTCCTTGAGTTTTTCTAATAGTTACATGTGTTTATTATGACATGGATTTGTCTCTTTCTCCTATGTTCTCTCCTTCATATTTCTTTTATCCTTCCCATTTTTTTCCTTTGTGATTTATAGTTAAAATAACCAAAAACACAAATCCCATCATATAAGGGAGTTTCCTCTCTTAATTATAGACTAACAACATCCCGTTGATATGTGATTTTCACTATTTTTTCAGATTGTATACCACCTCCATTGGGCCATATCTAAAATATAAAGTGCAAAAATTATACCCATAGTTCTTTTTTACTTTGCTAGGAAACCATACTACTTTTCACATTCATTTCCCATATTAAGGAACATGCCCTAGAATGGAGACTAAAATTTGTATGACCCTATCATCTAATACTTGTTCATGTTCCTTAATGACCCTATCATCTAATACTTGTGTATGAAATTCAAAAATAACATTGCTAAAGGAAGATACATGAATATTAAACATGTTGATTATTAGAAGTCTAGGAATTTAATGAGAGAAATTAAAAAGAGGCATAAAATGTTGTAGATACACGATATATCAATATATTTTGAAGATAAATCCTTAAGAAAGGAATTAATGATAATATTTTTTCAAAATAGGTATCTGTTAAAAGTGATAATATGGATGATTCATGACTGGAGAAAATCTCAAAACATTTCCCTTCCTTTATCTTTACATTGATGAATTTATCACTTATGGGGATGAAGAGATGTCACCCTAAAAAATATTACATACAAAATATTTTAAGAATGATGGAAGATATTTCAAATCCAAAACTCAATCTTGAATTCTTACACTTTTATGAGGTTATACAGATAAAGTTTAAAGAAGCTTGAGACACTCCATAATAAGGATGAAAAGAACAATATATTGGAAGCAATGTCTAATGATCCTCCACATTTTAGAGTATTTTTTCCTAAAAAATACATGAATACCTCTAGGTAATAAATTCTTTGTGAACCTCCTATTTTTTTCAACTTGAAATCATTTAAACTAATAAATAAATAGATAAAATGAATTTTTCATTCATAAATCCATCGATTCTGAAATAAAGTTT
Organism: Taxus wallichiana var. yunnanensis; assembly: GCA_018340775.1. Taxonomy (NCBI): domain Eukaryota; kingdom Viridiplantae; phylum Streptophyta; class Pinopsida; order Cupressales; family Taxaceae; genus Taxus; species Taxus wallichiana. Next base: position 561,105,252 of record CM031240.1, read on the forward strand.
TTTGAGAAAGTGACGTGCAAGGAAAATGAGGACTTATGTCTCAGGAAAAGTGATCCAATGGTTATTGAAGTTTCTACTCGTTGAAGATATATGACTGATTAAAATGAATTTCTCCTCTCCAATAAAGACTATACAATAGAGTCAATTTTAGGTAATTGTCAATGATTTCCATGTAATTTTCAATCCTTAATATGATGTGTAAAATTTCAAAATAAAATAAGAGAACTTCAAAACACCCGATAGTTTTTCTATATTAAAACATATTTATAATCAAAGAATGCATACTCATGTGAATAATAAGGGAGATTATTTTTGAAAATAATTCTATTTGTTTACAAAATGAATCAATTGAGATTGAAGATGACATGACCCTTCTTTGAAATCTGAAAATGGAATTTTGAGAGAAACATTAACCTATATCAAATGGAGAGGTAGCCAAGATTAATAAAATAGGATAGATGTGTCATAGAAAAGGCACATATTAAGCATGCCATAATATTGGAAAGGGAGTGAATTATTGATAAATCATATCAATGTTTCAATTTCATAATTATTGGCACAAGTGAGTTAATGGACACAAATATACTTGAACAATAAGAATTTTATGGATCTATCAAGCATCATGAAATTATTATTCCAAAATTTGTTACATAATCATTCCATTCTATTGAACATGAAGAGAATGATGATACATTTTTCAACCCTTCTCTCCCTTGTATCACTACTGCAAAAATTAAATCCTTCAAACATGTTCCTTTTAAATCTCATAATCTTGTAGAAGTCAAGGACAAGGACCTTGGTGAAATGATTTCTACCAAATTAGAAATTATTGAAAATTATAAATAAATGAAAACTTCACTAAATCCTCTCAATTGTGTAATATTGTTGGAGAACTCTCTAATGATTTGCAAGTCACTTTAAGTACAACTTATTTAAAGATCATGATTTTACAAAAGTCTAAATTGAAAGACTTGGTTTTGTAAAGATGAAAGAATACCCTCCCATATTAATATTAGAAAGATAAAAATAAGAAAAATAATACAAATAAAAGTTGATGATGATGAATCATTTAATGGTAAAATAGTGTACTCAACCATAGAAAAATATTAGCCTCTCCCAAATAATCTTATGAAGTGAACCTTACTATTGTTTAACCAATAAAGAGGGCATGACATTCAAATTTTGAATGGAATTATCATGCCACTCTAGGATGAAATAAAGAGGTACATTGATACAAGAGCATCATTTCCTAGTTTGTATATAGGTTGATAACATCAATTTTGGATTCTTAAGTATGTTGATAGGTCTTATAGGTCATCTAGGGTCTATTGGGTATGTTAGTTTAGTTCAAACCTTTCATAATTTCAAATTAGGCCATTTCCTCCAAATGCCAATTTGAACTCTTCAAGGAAAATTTATGTTTGTAAATGGCATTTTATTGTATTTATTAGAGTATTAAAGTATGTGACAAGTCCTATTTAGGTTAAGATCAATCCTAGGTTGAATTAGATCAGTGCTCTTAATTTCTAAGTCCAAATTGGGTCTTGAAGGTATTAATAAATGTTAAACATGTACAAATTGAAGGCTATAGAAGCTAAGAATTGGCTAGTCGTGCCTAAGAACACATTATATACCTAATTTTGTAATTATTTCTAATATCATTTCAATGATCCAATTTGGAAGACGGAAACTCTAAGAAATTTTTGCAATTAAGAAACTTGTGTGCACATAGTATTGTCATGGTATTTCATTATTTTTGTACAAATTGATGAGAAATGAATAGTTGCATGCAACTTAGGGAAAGTATAGTAATGATTAGGAACCTCATTTTTTTATTTCTATTGACAATTGAGGATATTTATGCTTTGCAAGTGTATAATATTTTAGGACAGATGTAATTTATGACTGAGTGCTTGTGTACAAGAATCAAGAAGTAATGTATGAATTGTATATGTATGCCATTATGATTGTGATTACAAGATAACTTAATGTAATTGGATTGTGATGTGTAAATGAAGGAATTCATAGGGAATATGTATTAAGAAGGTGAAAAATATGCCAGTTTGAGATTAGGACTTATGAGTCATATAGTTGTATGTTTGATGAACCTGTATAAAGAACTAAGAATGTATAAGGTGACTTCCACCCACTATGTATGAAGAAATGAATTTGTGTATGTAATATGTGAGCATTAGGTCATAAATGAACTATAAAAATGAGGTAATATTTTGTGGATGGTTGAATTATTATGCTCTATGAAGGAGAATTTCATCCTGAACTATAAGCGTGAGTACTTATAGACTCGGCTAATATGGAAAACAAGCAACATGGGAGTCTTGAAGTGTTTACTAACCTCTATGTTAAAAAGGAATCATGTGCATAGAAGAAAAAAAAAAACCTAAAAATGAGATTTTAAGAATTTAATCCAATCTTAGTGAGAGTTGTAGGGAAATCTTGCCTCTCGGGCTCACTATGAGGGTTTTACCAGATCGAGATAGGGCTTATTTTTTGGAGAACAAAAAATGAAGCACAACACTAAAACTTGAGACTATTAATGAAAAGTAAGTCCACTAAGAGATTCAAGAGGAATTTTTGAATTTCCATGGATAGGTAGGGATATTTTCTTGACAGTGTTGAGGAAGGTGATTACACACGGGGGCTAATTGGAGGAGGCATTTTACAAAGGAATCCCCCTTATTATGGATATTTGAGTAGTGAAACTTATAGGAAAAGTGTAAGCCTTTAATGGGTGTCCAAAACCTATGTATTACCATTTGAAACCTCGAACAAGAAAATTAAGCGTGACAGTCCTTATTGGAAGACCTAGTTAAGGGTCTTAAGTGCAAAATTGAAAAATGTGAGTTCATGGGATTTGTGTAGTGTTGAGACCTAATATTTTAGGATCATGTCGAGATAGATTAGAGTGAACTATAAAAGCCTTATGAATCTTTTGGGCACCTTTGGGATCATATTTTCATGATTGGTCTAAGTAATCTTGTCTTAAGGGCATAAATAGACCATTTTTGACAAGAGGGGAGTTTTGATATATTGGAATGTTTGAAGAAATTTTGTGGGAATTATAAATGTTTAGGTGTATAAATGTGGAGAAAGGGGATGAGATCTGAAGTGATCTAAAGAAGAAAAGTTGCATATGTCGGCCTAAAGGCTAGTGAAGAAGTGTAAAGGAAAATTTCAAGGAAAGTAATGTTTTTTTCTAAATCTCTTATTCTCAGTGAAAATGTTGATTGTTGTGGTAGGAAATGATGTGAATGAACATGAAACCTACATGAGAGAAAGGATTTAAGGTGTAAAAGGTAGTTTTTCTTGATTATTCATTCTAAATAATTAACACAACATTGAAGAACATGGTATTAGTTGAGTGAATTTTTCATTATCTTGTTGAGTGAGGAAAAGTGTCTAGGAGATCTACATCAAAGTTGTATCGAGCATGTATTTAATTCTTGAGAAGTAGAAGATATTTTTTTAAATGTGATTCATAGGAAAGAGAAACATGTTGATCCAAGTGAGAGGAATAGGAAATTCATCTTGGAAAATAAAGATGGAAAGGATGATGGATATTGTGATAAGCAGGTTAGAAAACATGGAGGAAAATAAAAGAAATATGAGGGTTGAGATGAGTTATATGTTAAGAGATGGCACAAGAAATAGAGTGTTATTTACAGTGTCGATGCTACAAGTGTCAAAGGTATGCAGGACACAAAGCATATGAGTGAAATAAAGTGGATACATGGATGAGAAATAATGTCAAAGCTACTGATCAAATGGTATAAGATAAAGGTAATTCATTATTATGTAGAAGAGTGCTTTTGAAACCAAGTAAAGTAGTGAATGAGGTAACCCAAAGAAGATGTTTGTTTAGAACTACATGTAAAGCTAAAGGAAAAGTTTGTAAAGTGGTTATTGATAGTGGAAGCACTAAAAATATTATTTCATTTGAAATGGTAGAGAAGCTAGGACTAAAGACTACAATGCACCCTAACCCCTATCAGGTATCATAGATGTAAAAATGACATCATATCTTGGTTAGGGAACAATGTCAAGTTGAGTTTCAAATTGGCAGGTATAAGGAATTTTTGATTTAGACTTTATGGATGTTTGTCATATTTTGTTAGGAAGACCATGGTAATATGACAAGTAGGCAGTCCATAATGGTAAGAAGAATACTTATACCATTTTAGAAAATGAATTTAGCCACACACGTTTACCTATTTAAGGCACGAACAAGAAGCAAAAACAGGTTAGTGATGATGATGACAACCAAAAGGTTATTGATATAGACTAAAGAAACATTTGGAAGAATATTTTGCAAGGTTGTTAAGCCACATAAGTTATATTTGAGAAAAAGGTTTTGAAATGGTGTTAGATATGATTTCAATACTATAAGAGGTTAAGAATGGTGATAATGTGAGAGAGATGGAAGAGATGATAGAGTGAAAATGTTGTGTGAAGAAGCTGCAAAAGGAAAAGAGGAAGAATAGAGTAAGAGGAAGATGAATGACACATTTAAGCCTCTCTTTTTTAAACTAACATTGTTCTCGAGATTTGATTTTTCAAGTACAAGTGAAAAGAGAGAAGGTATAAACCAATTAATGATAAGTGAGAAGAAACTAGAGTGGAAAAAGAAAGATTTGCAAGGGGAACTAAGTAAAAAATGAAAGAGAAGAAGATTTTGTAGATATTAAGAAATTTGAAGACCAACAATAGAAAAAATTAGTGTTCTATAAAGGTATGCAATAGTCGGACATTAAATTTAAGGAAATCGGTGAAAGGAGACATGAAAAATAGTCTTGGAGGACAATGATATGTAACTTCTACTAGAGAACCAAGACAAATCAGATGAGAGAGAGAAACAAATCATGGAAAAGGTAAGTAAAAGATCAATGAGAATCAATTTTGTTGGTATAATTGATTTTGAGTGATGAATACACACATACAAAAGCTGAGATGAAGGAAGACTACTCAAAGGAAGGTGATTCTTGTAAGAGGATTGGTTCAAATAGGACAATAGATGGGTGAGAATAACAGTTTAACAGTCATAAAGGATAAATATTCAACATTTGTACTCCTAAAGAAAACATATATACTCAAGTATCGATTAAACAAAGAACATACAATCTTAGAAGTACAATCATAATCAAGAATTTGAATAATTCAAAGGATAAATAATTGATGGTTGACCAAGGACGTCTCGAAAAGATACTGAAAGGAAGGTATACAGTCAAGATACATTTCCAAAGGATCATCTTCAATTGGAAAAGAGGTCGAAGAAGAAAAACAACAAGAGCTAGCATACGTATGGGGAAGCTTCTCTTTCCCCTTGGAAGTATGATGCATGAGCAACATTTCCTAGTTTTTATATAGGTTGATATCATCAACTTTAGATTCCTAAGTATGTTGATAGGTCATATAGGTCATCTAGGGTCTATTGGGTATGTTAGTTTAGTTCAAGCCTTTCCTATTTCAAATTATACCATTTCCTCCAAATTCCAATTTGCAATTTTGAAGGAAAATTATGTTTTGTAAATGGTGTTTTAATCTATTTCTTGGATCATTAGAGTATGTGAGAAATCCTATTTAGTTTAATTTCAATCGTAGGTTGAATTGAGTTTTTGGTATTAAGTTATAAGTCTAAATTTGGTCTTGAAAGTGTTAATAAATGCTAAACATGTACTAATTGAAGGCTTTAGAATCCAATAATCAGTTAGTAAGGCCTAAGAATACATTATATACATCATTTTGTAATTTTTTTAACTATCATTTGAATGATCTAATTTAAAATAAGGAAACTTCAAGTAAGTTTTGGAATCAAGAAAATTGTGTGCACATAGTATTGACATTGTATTTAATTGTTTTGTACAAATTACTGAGCAATGAACAATTGTATGAAACTTATGGAATGCATTTATATTGATGATTGAGTAGATTTATGTAATGCCTCCTTTAAATATAAAAAAAAATAATAATAAAATAAATGTAAAAAAATGAAATAAAAGAATTAAAATTAAAGGCCCGTGATATTTTTTTCTTTGGGCGAGTTAGGGTTTGTTGAAACGACCTTGGAAACTTCATGCAAATGCAGTGATTTTGTGCAAAGCCAGACTCCACAGCCATTTCCAGCCTCCTCCCAGGCCGCGCCACATACCTGCATGGGAGAATAAAGCAAAACGGAGGGAGTTTGTGTTTGTTTGATTTGTAACTTTCCTGCGTCCTCCCAGCCACACCCAGACCTGCGTGGGCTCCCAAGTAAAAAAAAAAATAGAGGAATCTTTCCAAATGTTGCAATCACAAGTGCCCTAGTAGATGTGTATGTAAAAATGTGGAAGCATGCGTTTTAATTGACCAAATGCGTGGAAGAAATGCAGTTCCATGGACTGCAATGATTTCGGGATATGCACAAAATGGTTGCAAAATGTGAAGGCTTGCACAATGCGTGTGAACTGTTTGAAAAAATACCTGAAATATGTGTGGTTTCCTAGACTGCAATGATAGCAGGGGTATGCAAAAAATGGGTATGTTAAAAAGGTGCTGAACTGTTTGATAGAATGCCTCAAAGAAATGTGGTCTCATGGAGTGTCAGGGTTGTAGGATCTGCACAAAATGGGTTTGTTGAAAAGGCGTTTGGGCTGTGTTAGAATGCCTCTAAGAAATGTGGTCTCATGGAGTGTCAGGGTTGCAGGATCTGCACAAAATGGATTGTTGAAAAGGCTTTAGAATCTTTCAACCAAATGTAAATAGCAGCAAGCAAAACTAAATTTAACAACCGTGCCAACATTCTCACTGCCTGTGCCAAAATAGAGCTCTTGAAATAGAATATGGACTTCCATCAAAGCATAAAATAATGGAATTTGTCAGATGTCATAGTTACCAATGCTCTGTGCACGCTGTTACAATGTTTGACCAAATGAAATAACGGGACAACTCTCTGGAAATGCATTTTTTTTTGGCGGTGTACTGGGACACGGTTTCACTTCAGGGATACCACACACCTGTTTGGCGTGCGCAATCAAACAGGTTTCCAACTTGATAGTTTTCTTTCCCAGCATACTCTAGCCATGTTAAAATAAGAGCTTTGATACAGGGAAGGGACAAGATGTATGGCAAACTTTTGGAGTTACAAGTGTTATGGTATATAGGTGGTGGAAGGGCAACATTGGTTGCTTTATATGCCCAGATGGGTTATTTAAAAGGGCTTGGATCCTCCCTAGCCAATGCAACAAACAAGTTTCCAATCTGATTAGAATTTATTTGTTGCACACGTTGGAATATGGTGTGTTTGGCATGCACATCAACCTGTTTTATCAAGGCATAGAAAACAAGATGTTTTGTTTGCAATGTAACTTTCGTGGTAGACGTGCATGCAAAATGATGGAGCTGTGGATGCTCGTGAACCAGATTGATGAAGTGCCCAAGCAAGTTACTGTACCAAATCCTGCAGTCTCGTCGACTTCATTATCTAGGCATGATTCTTCTTCCCTTACCTCTCATAATTCTCATGTTTTATTTCTCTTTTGCAACTAGATAGAATTTTAAATTATTAGGATTTTTAAATACAGTTAAATGTCTCTTCAACTCATTTCAAAACAATAAAGTGTCGTGTCGCAACTCTCAAAGCCATTATAACTCATCTACTTTAAACCATGAACTATCACCCTCACTTCGAGATGATCTAGAAAAATCTTACCCTTCTTGATCACTCCAATATCATTTTATCAACCAGATGAATTTGACTTCCCATTGATTAAGTTGACCTTCTCCCTGCTTAAAATAGTTAATTTTTGCAATTTTCGGAGACTCACTGAGTACCCTTCGCAACTCTAGAAACGAGATGTGAAGTTTCATTCATGTACCTTGGTATACGAGGAGTCACCTTGATTTTTGGTTTGACCCGAAATGATCATATGACATCCGTTTGATGCTCTTCTAGGAGCCCTGTTACACCGGTTTACATCAGTAGAGAGTTGTTAAAACTAGAAAGTGGGCTTTCATTTGGGACCACCATTTGAAACCCGGAAAGAGAAATTGCGTTCCGTCTTTGCAAACCTCTAGCATTTATACTAGACAAATGCATGGAACATTCAGCATAGGAAAGATCACTTGTTGGGATAGTTTGGCGAAGCCATTTTATAAACCTCCGATCGCAGTTTGACGAGGTCAAACTGGTCCAATTTCATCTTGTCGCTCCAGAGAACTTGTTGCCATTTAAGAATGGTTCTCTAGTTCTCAGTCCCGTTGACTCTGATGAATTCTCTTCATATAGGGGAACTAGTAGGAGATGTATCGTAGGGTGTTTCCTCCATCGAACGTCGTTTTGGACGCATTTTTCTGGGCTCTTGAGCTAACTTTTGACATTTTACAACTAGGTGAACTACGACCAGTGGCCCCGGAGAAATAACCGCCAAACACAAACCGTTCGCTCTTTTTCAATTTCGTCAGTTGTTATGAATTCTTGGTATATCTAGGGACATGTAGAAAGTTAATCATGATGTGCGTGCTCATCGGAAGATAACCTTTGGAAGTAGTTTCTTAGCCTCCAAGCCCTTTTTGAACGTTTTGTAGCTAGTGAGAAAATGTAAGAATAGTAAGTTGTGGGACCTCGTAAGGTTGCCAAATCACCCTAAAAACATTTAAACACACTTAAATAACTGTTTAAAACACTATAATGAAACTTTTTGTGTGTATTAGAACTTTTGGCAAAATGATGTTTTCTCTCTCTTCCTTTCTCTTTCTCTCTCTCTCTTGGGTTTATAAAATGAAGAAAAATGAAATGCAATGGATACATGTTTCTAGACTTATTTTATTTCGATTTCAAATTGTAATTATTGTCAGATGTAAATGGGAAACTGAAGAATGAAAATTATGATTGATTAGGGTGGATGCCATGCCAATAATTTTCATTGATATCTTGCTCACGTGGGTTTTGCAGGATGGAAGAATGACATCGAAAAGGTGATGTGTAATTTAATTATTACTACTGTAATTTCTATAGGTCATTGTAAAATGAATAACTGTCAAATGTAGTCTTTTGTTACAGAAAATTTATAATTGAGATTTGTTAACATGCATGATATGCTAGTTTAGGGATACTTAGGAAATGTGCATCTAATCACCGGTTCAATTTGATTCTTAGTTGTGTATGGAAGAAAGGGTTTGATTTATACATAGTAAATTTGAAATTGAAGTTAATACATTGTAACACTTTCTCAGTATTCAATAAACGATTAAATTAATTTCTGGGTTATCTTCTTACCTTGCAAACATAATATAGAGTCTTAATGGGAACACTCAACTTTAATAAAATATTCGTGCTTAACTTGCCTACATGTGTGATCCTTTTTACCTTATAAGAAGTTTAAAACCGTAGAACGAACTTAACCTTTACCCCGATGGAGCATCTTGGTTTAGGCAAATAAGATCCCAAGAAGAGGGGTTTATCGTCTTAATAGGTACGTTTAGTGACATCGACATAAACTAGACACATAGGAGCAACATAGTCAAATAAATCTTCTACATCGAATGAATTTCTTGTGAGATCCAGATGACATCATGGAGCTAGGGAAATAGTGGTTCTATCACTTAAAATTTTTCTTATGAATAGATCCTCTTAGCTATAGGTGCCATCTTTGGCTAGTGACAATAGAGTGCTTTGATCTCTTACGGAGGGTTTATAGGGTGAATATGTTTGAAACCTTAATCTAATCTTTAAGAGAGCGTAAAGCCCTAAGTGGAAAATTGGAATGGAACTAAACCCTAGTTGACTAGGATGTTCACTTGTGGTTAGAAAACCATAATCTAACTCCTTGCTACGAAATTGTGTTGAAAGATGTTGTTTTTTTTTTGGAGAACCTTAGAAACTGAATTCTTGTCTCATAATCCCTTGTTATGTCATTTTATGGCATTAAGGAATAAAGAATATTTCTTATGCGGAAACATGCTATGCAAGGATATGGGATCTTCGTGAACATAGACCACTTGTGATTATGTGTAGTTTTAATGCTCCTAGCCTTGTACTTCCTTAAGAAGTCAGACAAGTGTTGTCGTAACTCTTTTGTTTTAAGACGATGCTAAGAACGAGACCTTAGTGCGATATAAGAGCATATCATATGATGCTGCACACGAGATTTGAGATTAGGATTAAGGTCAATCTTAGAGTCCTTATAACTTAATTAAACTTTTTCATGCATTGCAAAGACTATAAATTATCTTGGTGTGACCAAACTTCGAGCAAACAAAAGATATATAAATATATATAAAAAAATTCCATATGTTATTGAACTTCATTAACTAGGGTAGCGAAATAACTATTCCGTGATCGATGGATGTTCTTGGGGATTTATCTCGACTCTATGTCTTCCTTAATCTCAATAGCTCATCTGGACGTCACGTTAGAATCTCTTGTGTAGCAAGAGTAAATTTTATACATTAAATAAAAGTTTGAGAAGCAAAATCTTAACATAAGAATGAGAAAATTAGAATCTTGTAGGCATTTTGAAATATGGAGAATACTTATGTAAGTCATGAAGATTTGTCATAAGGGTAAAGAGCAAATTAAATGGTTGAACAATATGTGAACTGTGAAATGAATTTTCAGAACATGCAGGGAGAAAATCATGCTTACCTAATAATGATCTTGGAAAGTTAGCCGTAATTAAAATACATTTAAAGTATTGATATGTCATAGGTTCGCCATTTCTAAAGTCACGATTCTTGTGGTTGGGTCTTTGCTAGTATTCGTTCATTAGGAAAAGTGTGGCATCAACATGCCTATGTCGTTTTCATGTGTCTATGTGAGACGATGACCTTTGTGATTGTTGCATGTGTGTCGAGTTCTATACTTGGAGCCCTTCATTGTATTGTGTGTAGTGAGAAGTGTAAGTCAAAAAAATTATACTTTGGTATTTTCCTGATGTATTTGTGTGTGTAAAGTGTGGGCACTACAATTTATGCTTTTAATTCTATAAGATTTGAGGACGAGATAATAATTTGTGATTGATTTCTTTTGTATAAGAATAAAAATAAAGGTATAAATTGTGTGTGTAGGCCATTATGATTTTGATTAAAATAAATATTGATGTAATTGGATTGTGATGTGTAAATGAAGGAATTTATAGGGGCTGTTTATTAATAAGGTGAACACTATTACATTTTGAGATTAGGACTTCTAAGTTACTCGGTTGTAGGTTTGATGAACCTCTATAAAGAACTAAGAATGTATATTATGACTTCCACCCACTTTGTGTATGAAGAAATGAAATTTTACATGCAATATGTGAGCATTAGCTCATCAATGAAATTGAAAAATGAGGTAATATTTTGTGGATGGTTTGATGATTATGCTTTATGAAGGAGAATGTCATCCCTAAACTGTAACTTTGAGTACTTATAGAACAAGCTAGCAAGGAAAAAAAAACAACATGGGAGTCTTGAAGTGTTTACTAACCTATCTCATTAAAAGGAATCACGTGCATATAATCAAACCATGCATATAGATGAGAATTGAATCCTTAAATCAAATCTGAGTGATATTTGTACTTGAATTATTGCCTCTTGGGATCAATGTGAGGGTTCTAGCAAACCAATTTAGGGATTATATTTTGGAGGCACAAAACATGGAGCACAATCCTAAAATTTTAGACTATTAATGACAAGTAAGTACACTAAGATATTCAAGAGAAATTTTTAATTTTCATGGATAATTAAGGATATTTGTTTGACAAAGTGTTGAGGAAGGTGATTACACATATTCTAGGGGCTAATTGGAGGAGGAATTTTATAAAGGAATGCCCCTTGTTATGGAGAGTTGAGTAGTGAAACTTCTAGGAAAGGTGTAATACTTTAATGGGTTTCCAAAACCTATGTATTACCGTTTGAAACCTATGACCCAAGAAATTTATCTTAATAGTCCTTACTTGAAAAATTGAAAAATTTGAGCTAATGGGAGTTGTGTGTGGAATTGAGACATAATAATGTAGGAGAATCTCAATATAGATGAGAGTGAGCAATTGAAACTTTTGAATCTTAAGGCACCTTTCGGAGTATATATAAATGGTTGATCTAAGTAACCATGTCTTAAGGGAATAAAGATACCAATTTTGACAAGAGGAGAGTTTTGATATATTGGACTGTTTGAAGAAATTTTGTGTGGATTCTAAATTTGTTTTTAAGTGTATAAATAGGGAGAAAAGGGGTGAGGGATAACATTAGCTAAAGAAGCACAATTTCATATGTTGGTCTAAAGTCTAGTGAAGAAGTGTAAAGGAAAATTTCAAGGAAAGTAAGGTTTTGGTATAATTCACATTGAAAATGTTGATTGTTGTGGCATGAAATTATGTGAATGAATAGGACACTTGCATGAGAGAAATGTGCTAAGGTGGAAAAAGCTAGTTTTTCCCGATTATTCATTCTAGAATATTAACAAAATATATAAGAACATGGTATTAGTTGAGTGAAGTTATCATTATCTTATTGAGTGAGTCAAAGTTTCTAGGGTATCTTCATCATACATGACTCTTTCAAATTTATCATATCGAGTACAAAAAGAAAAAAATAGTGATACTTCTAATCAATCTCCACACAAATAAATGCATATATGTTCTAATGAAAAGAGTTTTGTTCCATGTATTCCCTTACTAAAATGGGAATTATTAGAGTGAGTGGTAGTGAGAATGAGGATCGTTGTGAAGAAAAATATATTCTCTCTATTTTTGTAATGATAGAAACATTTTGTGATGTAAATGAATGTCTTAGATTTTCTTAATCTCTATAGAAAATAAGAATTGAAAATTGGTTTATTCCACATGTGTGTGTGTATAAAATTAAGGGATGAAAATGAGACAAGAAGAGTGTGTTGTGGTGGTCAAGTCTTTTCATGAGAAGAATATTCAAGAAAAATTACTTTATGAAAATCATGAATTGGATGGTGATGAATTCCCATGTAGGTCAATGTTTTGTTGGATTTGGAAGGAAAGTGAGAATTTCATTTAAGAAATTTATCATTGCAAGAGGAGTAAATTTTTTTAATAAGTGTCAAGGTGGACAATGGGTTCAAGATACTACTTAGTTCAAGTATTAGTTTGAATATGGATTTATAAATTTTATTCTTCTTCTCGGGACATGTGGAGCTAGCACAAAGTTTTGGATGATAATTTGAACATCTTCAGTACTCATAAACTTCATGCATTATATATATTGTACCATAATGGTGAATACTTGTCTTAACCTACTGTTAGGTTTATATAAAATTGTGTATTCCCCTTCTACCGCTTGTACATAGTTTCTAATTTTTGGATTTCTTCCCTTTATATTTCCCTATGTGTTTGTATGTGTTGTCGGTAAATGCTGCAACAGTTAGAGATATCCCCTACATAATTGTTTTGAGTTTGGTTTTGTTTCCTATGTATAAAGTACATGTCTATTAAACCCCAAAACTTGGGACTATAAGCTATGTCTATTTTTTCTCCACATAGTCTATGCCCAATCCAAGGCATGTCCGTAGAAAGAGCCAACTATTATCATGGGAAAAATTGGGTTGTTCAAACATTCCAATTTATACTCGAATGTTTTCAAATATCATGAGAAATGCATTTCAAGTATAGACACCAACACAACATCAAAATGATCTTCATTGGTTCTATTTTAGTACCAACACGATTTCAACACTCCATTTATTTGAAAAATTCTCAACTGGTCACCGTTTACCCTATTTTTGTTCCACATGATCAATTTAAGGAACTTCATAGATCTATTTTATAAAAAAATTCTAGCCCATGTCATTTTGGTTCCAACAACCCTTTATCCATGCATCCAAGCCTTGTCTTGTTTAAAAATATGTTATGTGTGTACTTTAACCTTATCTTTGTTCTTAGTGGTCTACATAAATGCACCTTTACACTTTCATTGTTCCCAAAATGATTTTTAATCTTGTTGATAAAATTTTGAGGTTCTAAACTGAAATATCCCCAACTAGCATATATTGTTTGACAATTAGAAAAATTCTTACCTTTAACTTGTAGGTATTTTATCACATAGTTTGCATGCAATTTTAGAAAAACTAAGATAATGATCATAAATCCATCATATAATCATGAAAATATTCAAATGTTACATAGTTTCATTCCATCAAATATTTGGATATCATTGTATTGAGATGGAATTATCATTGACACTCTCATAAGAAGTTATAAAAATACGAGAATAAGGAAAATACATTTTAGAAAACATGTACGATACATCTAGATGAAGAAAACATTCCAATATATAGTGTTAAGATTAATAATTTCAGACATCTTAAATGATACACATGTTATTGATAATATATTTTTGAGTGTAGTAATCCATGTTATTAGCATACATTTCATATGAAACTCAAAAATTAATATTCCTTTTACAATCGAGTAAGGTTGAGTTGTACAACAAAAAAATTAGTCCTTTCGTAATGAATTATTAAATATAAAACTAAATATGAATACTTAGAAAAGCTCTATACGACATATATAAATTTAGAAAATATTATAATTGCAATAATCGAGAATTATTATTTGTACAATGATAATAACAATCTAATTTTTTATTTAAAACTGCATTATTACTTCTTAAGTAATAAAACCTAGTAATAGATGGGTATTATAAAACCATGATTTTTCTTGAAATTACCATGTCATACTCACAAATAAACTCCACTATATAGGAAATGGTCTTCAAAATATGTAAATACAACTACTAGTGATTGAGGATGAATCCTCTCACCAAAATATCCCTTCCGCCTAGGGTCCAAAGCCACCTCTACATCGAAACCAGGTATCTTAAGGGATTTCACTCCTTGAGCAAGAGAATTGAACATGCAACCTCACCAAAATGTTTCCAAATAAAATAACAAATGAACATAACTTTTATTTTAATACACAATTCATCCTTATAAGTTACTCCTTTAAAACCCTAATCCTCCACTTTTTCCTATGCCACTTTATAAAATAGTAATTAATATTTCAATTTAGTTATAAATCATGACTTAAAGCACCTCAAAGTGAAATTAGAATATATAAAGTTCATTAATAAAACATCTCAATGCAACCTTATAATGTCAATGCATATAAGGGTTCAAAAATACCTTGTACATCTCCCACGCCCCAATTCCCAAGGGAATAAATAAGGAAAAAGGATGGAATATGCCAACTAGGCCTCCGAGAATTTGAAAAGGGACTACACAAACTTGTTTTTAAATTCCACCCAAGTTGTAAGCAAGTTCGAAAAGTAACTTAAACATAAATTATTTACTTTGTTATGTGTTCCAAAATCACATTACATGGTTACTTATGGCTCTTAGAATCCTTCTCAATTGTGCTTATGCTAAAATAGTTACATTAATCCTTCTAAGATGCACCATAAACCCATGAAAAGGTTCTAAATGGCATTAATTGATGTTTGTTTTTCTATATTTTTTCCTAAGGTAGTTGGAAAGTGTTTATTTGACACTATAGTTCCTTTTATTATTAAATAATCCACCATAACACATAACAAAATTACTATGGATTTGGGTTTATGTACTATTGGTTCCTCATTGTATAAATAAATGTACTTTTGACTAGTGGAGGTTCCTAAAGTTATAAAACCATGTGCCACACCTCAAAGGAGATTCCCAAATTCATAAAAACATGCACCATGATTTTATTATGTTCACTTGACCATATTTTAGTTCATCATTACATCAAAATGAGCATCCATAATTGAAAACAATACAAAGAGTCTTTAAAATGTTCCTTGGAATTTTTATCAATTTCAAATTGTAGGAAGATGCATGCCATGAGTTTTTATTCACATGATAACATGTGTCATATCCTATGGAATGTTCCATATACATTAAAATGATGTGAAAACTTGTTAGTAGTTCCAAAATGCATGTAAAAGTTTACTTGGCAGTTCATCATTTCCACATGTGCTTTTATAAAATGATCTTTGGCATTGTGATTTTCACTAGTAAAAGGAAATGTGTCATGGGGTGAAATTTAAGTGGTTATTTTAATCATTTTTAAATACAGTATGCTCTCCACACAACCAAAATTCTTCCTTTCTCTTTCATGCCTCCATGAAGGAAGTTTTTATCATTACTTATGATTTTCTTAGCTAGATGCCATGTAATTTTGACCAAATGATCCTCTCCAATGAAAATTATATAAGGCTTTATTCTTTCTATGTTTGGTGGTATATACTATTTATTTCACCCCCAGTGTTTACAAATAATTATATAGTCAAAACTACCTCGAAGTGTTTATGTGATATTTATATTTCTTTGCACATGTTCTATATCATTTTCCTACAACTAGTTTTCATTCCTCATGAGCCATGGAGTAATGTGAAACAATGAGAATTGAGAAAAATAGAAAAATTTCAACACCGAGTGGGTGTTTACAAAGTGTTTGATCAAATTATTGAATGATATAATTCATTATTCCACATTACTTCTCTACCTCTTAGATTCACTATAACATTAATCAAATTAGAGAATGTTACGATTTAGTTTAACCTAGTTTTAATGATTACATGGTTTTATGGGAAAGAAGCCAAATCCTCTTGTCAAAGTATTATCTAGAACTTATTCATGATTCGCAAATATAAATTATAAGTTCATATGTGAGTCTCATGGTCATCAACTACTTCATGTAAATTAGAATTATATAATTTTGACTCTAAATACTCCATATCCCATGGTGGTTATAGATGTAACAATACTCCATTTTTAGTTGTTGAATGTCATAGCGAGAATTTTATGTAGATTTATCATTGTCACCAATAATTCATGAAATTCATGAAATTCTAATTAATTAATTCACATTCTGGATGAATTAAAATAATTTAATTATATAAATTTTAAAATGAACTCAAGTTGTGTTAACTTGACTCAAGGGGTGGGTAAAGTCATAAAATGGTTATGTAAAAACTTTTGGTGAATTTTACTATTAAAGGATTGAAGATAATTTTAAAAGGTGATGGCCTTTTTCTCCCTTTTCTCTAAATTGGGAAAAAACTATTGTAGCTTTGTGTTTATCTTTTCTACCCAATTACTTGAATTGTAGAATGTAACCAAGGAATGAGAATCATTTTATTGTCCTTCCTATCTTTAAATTTTGAAATTAACTTTTTATTCGTTATTCAAGATACATTTTCAGTACTAACCCATTGTGTGTGATGCATTGATATGCACACTTTGTGTTGCCTATTCCTGTACGTGGAATTTGTCCCATACCCACAAAAGTTTTTACCCTCAAAGTAATTATATAAATTATAAAGTTAACTCAAGTTGTGTTAACTTGACTCAAGGGGAGGGTTAAGTCATAAAGTGGTTATATAACCATTTTTGGTGAATTTTACTATAAAAGGATTGAATACAATTGTAAAATGAGATGGCCTTTTACTCTCTTTTTATCAAAATTGGGAATAAACTACTGTAAATTTGTGTTTATATTTTTATACTTAATTCCATGAATTATAGAATGTAACCAAGGAATGAGATTAATTTTATTGTGCTTACTATCTTTCAATTTTGAACTTTGATTTCTATTCATTATCCAAGATACATTTTTAGTACTAACCCATTGTGTGTGATATATTGATATGTAGACTTTTTGCTATCTATTCTTGTACATGGACTTTATGACATATCCACAAAATTCATTACCCTTGAATTCTTAGTGATTTTTATTGATTATTATTCCCAATGTAGTTGTTGATTTTTACCTTCCATGTGAAACAAAGATAATTTTAATTTATTTTTCCCATCAGTTCTCTATGTTTATTCTATTGTGGATTTCTTTCTTTCTCCTCTATTATCTCCTCCTTATTACTCTTCTCCTTCCCATTTTTTTCCTTTGTGCTTTCAAGTTAAAATAACCAAACATAAAAGGGAACTTACCCTCTCAAATTTAGAGGAACATCCTTTTGTCGATAGGTGATTTTCCTTAGATGTTGAAGATTTTATACCACCTACATTAGGACATACCTTAAAATATAGAGTGACATAAAATTCTACCAAAAACCTAAATTTACATATGAGAATTTAACTCTCTTTACATCAATACAAAAATGATCCATTTACTAATTATATCCTACACTTTAAGGCTAGTGTGCAATAAGTAATATACAAGCCCATGGATTTATAAATGAATTACATATTTTTTCAGACCTCACCTTCCCTCTTATGGAGAAGTTATTTAATGGCATGTGTGACTCTGTGATAACTCTATGTTTATATGTTATAAATCCACCACGTGATATTGCTCCCACATACACTTCAACACCTTCCCATGATGTTATTTCTAATTCATCCAAACAACCCACATATACCACCCCACGTGACTCTCCTTTTTATTTTAGGTACAATTAAGGTTTTACACCATGAAAAACCTCCTCATCATATTGAACATAAAAATAAAACAAATAAGAATCCTTTAACTCTCCTTAAATATATTCCATTATATTTTTATAACTCTCTTGATCATCTCCATGATATTATACATACTCTATTTGATAAGAAATTGATTAAAATACCCTCTTGTGAGTGTCATCCCCCTCATCGACTAGAGAGAGAAAAAGGATGGAATTTTAATAATTTCCATAATATTAATTAGAACCAAAATAATGGTTTCTATTAACTAGAGAAAAATGTTAAATTGATTAAAGATAAAGGAATTATCAATTTTGATATAGGACATGCCAATGATTCCTCCACCCCCCCACGACATTGAAATGATGTGATTGAATTCTCCAAAATGGTCTCCCATCATATGTATTGATTTCTTATCCTATTTTGAAATATTTCCCTCAAGAAAAATCTCTAAATAATTATTTTCATGCTAAATGTCTAGCATGAATATTTATAATGTTTTTCATGACAACTAAACCCACACTAAAAAATGTTTGAACTGGGTAATGTAAACTTACCCTCCGGCCAATTGATGACTATTTAAAAACCACCATGGATAAGAGGGATGTGATAAATAGATGTTTAAATTTTGTTTCATGTGTAAGTAAGTTGGTGGGAAGACATTCATGGATTTTTTTTTATCTACTTTGAAGGAACTTCTCTTGGAGGCCTATTTTCAATGGCACCTAATAAACACCCTCGACACCTAATAAACACCCTCGGAGATGAACCAAGAAGAGGTAATAACTCCAATAAGTTGGTGAGTGAGATACGATATCATTAGAGGAATTTTAAGGATTTTATATAAGGAGATTAAGGTTTATGAACAAGTTGTGAAACACTAGGGTATGTATAGCAAAGTGCGGGAAATGAAAAAATAAAAAATATTAAGCTTCTTCTAAATGGTTCAAGTTATTTGGGATATTTTTTTAAGTTACTGAGATAGTCATTCGAAAAATAAGAAGGTATAATTCAAATTTTAAAATGTTTTATAATATTCTACCATTGATTTCAAGATATTGTCCCGATAGTGTTAATAAAGATCCTCGATCTCGGTGAGGATTAAAATGAGAATTTTGGGAGTTATATAAATATTTGAGACTTGATTAAAAGTCCAATATTATCTATTTAATTTCCTCTTCACTCAAAATTTTTTGTTTTCCTTTTCATAATCATTCTTTTTGGTGGTAGTCAATTTCTTTGGTGCCCAGGCTTGAGAAGAATCATAAAAGGGGGTAAATTTTAAATTTCATCCCTAATTAGATCCTAAAACATATGGGAAAGATCTTAGAAGATATTTTTTTAGTAAATATGATATAATGCTTTCCTAGGTAACTCTCAGGGATGCTCCCAGGGTATAAAATCACTCTTTGATGTCTATTTTTGGCAGTTGTTGGTGAGGGCACACTTTTTAAATTTGTTCATGGCACATTTTTTACCTTAGATGCACGTTTTCAAACTTTAAATTGATGAAAAAGTGAATTGGGTGCAAAAACAATTACTACCAAGGTGAGGAGATCTTGGTTTGAGTGTTTCATCACTTAAAGTGTGACTTTTGTGGTTGGGTGAGTCTTAACAACTCACAACTTAAAATGCCCCCATTTTCATGATAAACATGACCCATGACACACCTGGGAGGGTATAATGCACCTTCCACTGATGAAGAATGGAATGAGTTGAAAACAAGTTCACCCTAAAGGGAAATGTTATTATTTTTCACTTAAGTGACAACTTTGAGTACGAGGAAATAGTTTTAAACTCAAACCTCTAGGTTGGCCCTTCTCCATGACATCCCTCACCCTTGGCATCATTTATCACCCATGATGCACCTTTGCATCTTATAGTCTCTACTTACGTCTTGTTTCACCAATCAACCCCAAGGACACCGACACATCATCCAAACTAGTTTGGAAGCTAACTGAGGCATGTTTAGGAATCAAGCCCCTCCTTTATGTGAGCTTTGTGAGAATTTTCTTCCTTAATAAGGGGGTTTTACAAAAATAGAGAATGACACACCCATTCTTGACAACCAGATTTAAGCACTAACTCCTAATCTAATGCACCAGAACATAGGATAACATGATCATATTACAATGGAAGTAGAACTAAATCACGATTATCATCAAGAAAACCAGTAATACACCCATGAACATAAAAAGGAAATGTACAAATCAAGATCCATCACATAAATGCTTTAGAATCACTTCATTATATTCATTAGCCAAAGTATAGTAGCCAAGATTACATCAAAAGAGTTCCATGTATGAAGATATTTATAGTAACAGAGCTTCGACACATTATAGAGCTCGCCATCACACATTACACATTTTTACTAACTATATTCATCTCTTTCTTCCATACTTGCATACACACCTCTCTCATAAAACCATACATATGAGGAACTCTCCTCTTAACCACTCATCATTACATGAGAAAGCTTGAAGGAATCTTTCATGATTTCCCTACCACTACCCAAGAACATGCCAAATTCCATCATGTGTTCCCCTAATCAAGTTTCCTTAGCATGCATGTGTCATCTAATCCATAAAAACTTGGCTCCTTATCCTTTCATGATAGCCATATTGATGCCCCGAAATATCCTTTCCTTGAGAGGTAAGTCTCCATATCTATATCTAGTAACTTTTTCATTCATTCCCTAAACGTGTCTTTTCTAGCTATCCAAAAATCACTACGTCTGGAATCCATCCTACCTTGGTGCAAGGCTTAAAAATCTTAAAGAACTACTTCCTCACGTGCCTTCATACCATACTTTCACGTGCCACCAAGTTTCACACCTTAGGTTCTTATTTAATTTTAGGGGTCCAACACACCTAGTGAAAAATTTCAACAAGTTAAAAATAGTGTCCCACCATGCAATATTTCCCACTTTCATCACTCAAATGTTTTACTTACTCACTAGGTCATTTTTTTACTCACTCCATTCGACAAGCTAATCCCCCTCCTCATGATGGCTACCCCATGGAGCTTTTTTCATCCCTGCTACACCTTTAAACCATTTTCACCTCATACAAATTTTTGTAAGGTGTAATGTATCCTCTCATATCCATTTAGTAAGTCTTGAATCACTTCAACCCAGTTTAGAAATAAAATTCTCAAGTATGTCAAAGAGTAGAGGTCAAACAAATGTTTTACAAAGGGATAAAAATTGCATAGTGTCTCAAATAGAGGAGAAACTTTCTCAATTCCTAATTTTAGTCACAGTGAGGCATTCCGGTCTTAGTGTGTTTATTACCTACTAGATGGGTTGATCAAAGGATTGAAACATGTTCCATAAAATATCTTACCTTAAATCATCACATGACTAGAGTGATATTTACCTCATTTCATGGATGGATTCATTTCCTAAGGCCCCAAATCATCGAGGGTTGAATTATGTAGGTAATGGTCTTGAGTTACATCAAGAACTTGGAATTTTGGAGGAATATAAGTGTTTAAAAGGTTAAAGGCATGTTCAAGTGAGGTAATTCTTCTCTCATCATCTTAAATGGTCTTCACCTCCCATTCTAGTGTCCAATAAATCAAGGCATGAGCTCACAATGTGCAATGTTGTAGAGTTAGGGTAGTGCTCATCACTCCTCTTCTCGGTGTGTTCAAGTAGTGTTGTAAAAGTGTATAACTCTAGTGAGGTTTTCAAAGGGTGCATAGTGTTCAAATGTATCCATCAGATCCCTTCATCAATGCATCATAGTGGATGGTTATCATATATAAATATGTCATCTTTATCACCGTTGGAGCTGATTATCATATACATCAAGGGTGGATGAATCCTCATCCATACATTGGATCATTTCTTCTCTATTCTCTTCATTCTTCCTCCTCTTCTCTCCCCTTTTCTAATTATTCATTGTAAACAATCATTTTAATCTATCTTATTCACTTAAGTAACTCTAATAGTGAAATGTAAAATTCCCTTTTGATTTATAAAAAGGGGACTTATTTTCTCACATCCTAGGAAGACAAAGAGTCACAAGTTGAATAAGGACATGAAGAGTCACGTGGGGGTAGATGAAGAGTTGAATTGTAAATCTATAAAAGGATATGATCTCCTCATTGTAAATGGATGGTTAATCTTATTTACTAGCTCCCATGCTTTCTCTAGAAACAAGTGATCAAATGTCCTCCATTAATTTTTCTTATGTTTCTTCTCCATCTCAACTATACTCCATGTTATGCACCCATACTTTATGCTTTATGTTTTTGTTCCTTGTTGATTCTCATAGTGTCTTCTCAAAGAAATCAAAAGTAATGTCCTTGTTTTGAAACAATAAAATATATTGTAATATTTATTGTGTAAAACCCCCTCTTTTCTATTCTCTTCACACCTTTCCTTCTATATTTTACCCCCTTTTAGTTTGTACGAGAACTTTTCCAAAGGTGTAGGGAAGTACCCATGTGTGATCCCCGGTTGAAAGACCACCCCTAGTTAATAAAATAGTGTATATGATTTCCTATTTTCAATAAATGGAGCTTCCACATTCAAGTAGAGGGACCTAGTCCTAGAGCATTGGTGAAATCCCATAATTTACCCTTGCAATAAATTATTTTTCCAATAGTTTTGGCACCCTTTGTGGGGTATATTTTGCATATTTTACACCCAATATGCGAACCAAAAATCCTATAAAATAAAATATTCCAAAACAAACAAAAAAATTAGAAATTTGAAAGGCCAAATTTATACAATAGATTGAAAAAAATATACCTTGAGTTGATTATCTAATATCTCCCAAAACAGTTGATTAAATATATGTCAAATTAGATAGAGTGAGAGGAATTGTTGACCTAAATTTTTAGGATTGTACGAAATTAGTAGGAGAAAATCAAAAATCCTCCTCACCTCCTTCCTCCCAAAACTTATCTCAATGGTAGTTCGATTGGTGTTGAAGATCCTAATCACACTCCTCTAGTTTCACCTCTAGTTTCTCCCACTTCTCCAAATCCATTGGACATAGAATTTATATATATTGATGAAGAATTTCTGGAAGAAGTAGATGAATAAGTAGAAGGATGGAAAAATAAAGAGAGAGGCCTCCAAAAATTGTGCCATGGGGTAGAAACATAGGTCCACTCACCCTCCCTCCACATATCCATGAATTGCTAAGAGTATATCATAAGAGTTTCCCTAAATTCGAGAGGCATTGGTAAGAAACTCCTAGAGGAACATGTAGCAACATTCATCACAACATGTGGAGTGTTAGGAGTAAAACACAAATATGTGTTAGTAAATTTTTTTGTAGAATATATGTAAGAAAAGGAAGAGGATTGGTTCTACCTCCTACCATCTGGATCAATTACTATCTAGGAAGACATCCAAACTATATTTGAAGTAAGGTTTAAATATATTGAAGATTTTCAATACCTCTTGGTTCATCTAGTTTACATGAAAAAGGATCCCAATGAGACTATGAGTAACTTTTTAGCTTGCTACAATAGGTTACTTAATAAGACACCCTTGGAATTTTTTCCCTCTGATGACAACATGAAAATATTCTTCATCAACACTCAATTGCTTGAGGTGGGATTCATCCTTTGAAGAGTTAAAACAAGAAATTTGGGCCATGATCAAGAATTTTCCATTAAATTTGAAGATAGCCATATTTTATCAGAAAGGTCAAGAATCCTTTAAGGAAAGATAAGGCCCAACATCCCAAATATGAGATAACTATTCATTGTTGAATAAATTGGAAAATTAATTGAAAATGTTGAAGAGAGAGGTTTCCTAACAAACATCCAATCAAAATCATAACATAAACCATATTATAGGACCACCTCGAAGGCTTTCCCTGGAGGCTCCACCTGTCAATGCAATTTGTAAAACTCAAGAAGAAGAAGAAGGAATTGAACAAAAAATGAGGACAATGATGTCCTAGACATTTAAGAAGAAAAGAGTGGTGTACAATTTATATTATGTGAGTATTTAAGAGGTGAAGAAGATGATGAAAAATATGTACCCAGTTTTTCGTGTGCATTATTCACTTGTTATCGGGTCTCAAAAATGATCTTCTTCCTCCACTGTTATGAAAAAGAAGAAGGTTGGAGATCCTCCTATGGTGACTCTACATAAAAAAATTATTAGTTGAGGATCCCCACTTCCACGCTCCATGGATTCTATAATGGAGAAACTAGATCTAGTAGCAAGCAAAGAGGCCATATTCCATTCCAAGTAATTCTCCTAGTTCTCCTTCTAATTCTAATCCTATTCCTACAAAATCTAGTCCTTCAAGAGATTTTGGTGGTCCTGCAAAATCAGCATTTTCTCCTCAAGCATCTTCTCATATTACCTCACCTTCATACACCCCTTTTGATATCATAGAACATATGAACAAGTGAAAAGTGAAAATTTAGGAATTTGAGTATTTGTGGACTCACCCTAGATAATTTGACAAGCTTGTCCTTCATATCAAAGGTAGTGATTCAAAGTCCAATATTTTAACTCCTAGTTCTAAATAAATACTACCCGATCCACATTATCTTATATCACAGAACATGCTTGTTATGAGTGTATCAAATACTGATAAGGGTTATCCATTATATCTCCCCCTTCTCATTGGAGTATATTGATTGAATATTGTATTATAGATCAAGATCTTCGACAATGTAGTAACCATAAAATTTTCCACTGCTATCAAACTTCCCTTGACATGGGCTAGTGTATCTTGTTACTCCTTAGAGTCAAATGAAGTCCCACTTATGGGGAAAATGAAAGATTCACAAGTGGCTTTCTCTGAATTTCCAAGCAAGAAGATGTTATTGACTATCTTGGTAGCATACATTCTTACATCATTTGGAATTTTTCTAGGTAGAAGTTTTTACTGAGACTTGGAAGGAAAAATATAGATGAATTGGTCTTCCATGTCTACTCTAATTAATGGAGATATGAAAAAATTTCTCCTAAAAAAATGAGATGAGATAGGCGGTAAACATTTCAAGAAATCCATGATCCTAAATCTTGTATCAAGCGAAAGAATAGTAATTACTTCATAACATTCAAAGAGGAGGATGAAATTTCTATCTTGATAAGACCAAGAATTCCTTTCTAATGGGTTATTGAGTATGAATGAAAGTGGAAAAATATTGAACTATAAGAGGATAACCCTGAATTTTGAGATGATTTAGTCCACAAAGAAGACAAATTGATTCTTGATGAGTTCCAAGATGAAAAATCACCTAATGTGTTTATCCATGATGAACAAGTTTTATCATTCCCATTTGCAAATAAATATTCTCTTGATCATGTCATCCATGAAGAAGAAAGGAAAACTTTTTGAGATCCTTTGAATGGTTTGAAAGAATAATCTGTGAAAAAAATGCTAAGATCCATTGAAGAAGCAGAAGATCCTCAACTAAGCCTTGAACTCCTAATGAAAGCCATGGAATTACAAGACAAGTATGAATATTTTTTTGAATCCTTAATTTATTACAAATGAAATTCATGATGAAACAAATCAAGGTGATAAATAATATTTCTCTCATGAGATAATGGTTAGTAGATGTGATAATGAATATAAATTTTTCTCTTTTCCATTTGAAGAGGAAGATTCCCTCTATGATGAAAAAGTTGAAACAAAATTATTTGAGTCATTTGAAGATGAGGCCTCCCATAATGAAGAAGAAATGAAATGAAATGAAATTTGGGATAATGAATCAATGTCTCCAAATTGTTTCCTTGAATTTCAAGATGAAGATTCTCCAAATGAATGTGAAGATGAGATTGTGGTAGTTTTGAAGAAAGAATCCGTGCACAAAATTATGAAATTTGTAGAAGGTATGAAAGATCCCAAGTTAATTCTTGACATTTTAGCTCATGTTATGGCCATACAAGATAGGTATGAGGCTATGTTTGATTCTTCAGTTGATGCCCAAATATCTCATAATGAAATAAAATAAAAAGATGAATTAAATGCCTCGACAAAAAATTTCTCAACATGCATGAAAATGGAAAAAAGAGACACTTGGAATATTTAAAAAATAAAGTTAAAAATCATCCTTAGGAAATGGTGAAATGCTAAGCGAGAAATAAAAATATGGGTGAACTCAAAAGATAATTTACAATACGAAAATGATAGAATTTATGAGTAAATATATAAGCATCAATGGGATTAGGTAGGCTCACTCCTCCCAAGAATCTAAGCACTTGTGAAAGAACATAGCTTTCATAAGAAGTTGAGGAAAGGAGGCTAATTCCTCAAACCATTCAATGGATTCACATAACATCATCACTCAATGTTACCCATTCAGGGGTAACTTCCAAAGAGAAAATTGCTACGGTGAAAGTGGATTGTCCCCACATATAACATAGGTCATATACGTTTGTAAGTTTCCTTTTTCTTTATTTTTTCCCTTTCTATCGTGTGTTTTTTTTCTTGTGTTGTGTTTAATAAAGAGGTTTTTTTATCCATCCTTGATATGAAATGACTCTATATCTCAATGGATAAGGCACTCATCCCCTTAGTTTCTTGAGATTTTGTGGTTCCAACTTGCTCCATCCTCACTTTATTCAAACTGAAATATTCCCAAAGATAGAGCCAATTATTTTCATGCTAAATGTCTAGAATGAAAAATTGAAAAACATTCCATGACAATATTAACCGATCCCACGCTAAAAATCCTTGAACCTGTAATGTAAGCCTACCCTCTAGAAATTTTTGACTATGTAAAACCCACCATGGTCAAGAGGGATGAAATAAATGGATTTTTAAAGTCTGGTTCATGTGCAAGGTAAGTTGGTGAGAATTAATTAATGGATTAATTTTTATCCACTTTGAAGGAACTATTTCGAAGGCCTAAAAGGACCTATTTTCAAGAATTTGGCACCTAATAAACACCCTCTAGAGATAAAAAAATAAGATATAATTAATGTAAGTAGTGGGTGGATAAGATACAATATCAGTAGAGGTAATTTAAAGAAGTTCGTAAGGAGATACAAGTTTAGGAACAAATTGTGGAACAACTGGGCTACTTATAGCATGATGCGAGGAACTCGAAAGAGGTAAGAAACTAGTGAGATTATTCTGAATGGTTCAAGAGATTCCAGATATTTTGTGAAGTTACAAAATATTCTTCATAAGTATAAGAAGGTTTATTTCAAATTTTAATATGTTTTAGGATATTCCATTATCTAGATTTCAAGATGTTGTCCCGACAGTGCAGATGAAGATCCCCGATCCTAGTGAGGGCCCAAATAAGAATTTTGGGAGTTAATATAAATATTTGATACCTAATTCAATTCCAACTATGAACTATTCAATGTCCTCTTAACTAAAATTATTTTATTTTACCTTTCCATTATCATTCATTTTGGCGACATTCACTTTCATTGACACCCAAGCTTGAGAAGAATCATAAGAGGGAGTATATTTGAAATTTCATTCATAATTCACTCTTGAAACCTATGAGAATGATCTTAGTAGACATTTTTGAGTCAAAATGCTATAATTTTTTCATAGGTAACTCTCAAGGATTCTTCTTTGGTAGAAAATCACTCTTTGGTGTCTATTTGTGGCGGTTGTTGGTGAGGACATGATTTTGAATCTATCCATGGAATTTTTCACACCTTGGATGTAATGTTTCACCTTACGACTTGGTGAAAAGGTGCAAAAACATGTACCAACAAGGTGAGGAGATATATTTTTAAGTGTTTCATCACTTAAAATGAAATTTTGGTGGTTAGGTGAGTGTTAATAACTCACAACTTAACATGGCCCCATTTTCATGATAAATTTGACCCATGGAACACCTCATATTTTTTATCCACATTTTTACCTACTACAAAAATTTCATGAGGTGCAAAAAAGTGTGCCCCCAAGGGAGATGATCTTTTTCCTCACTTAAGTGACAACTTTAAGTGTTAGGTAGAATTTTTCAATTCACACCTCCAAGTTAGCCCCTATCCATCAAATCCCTCACCCTTGGAACCATTTTTTACCCCTACCACACCTTTACACCTATTGAAAAATTGAATTAAGTGAAAAACATTAAACCACCATGTAATTTTTCCCACTTTCATCACTCAAACATTCAACTTTCTCACTAGGTCATGTTGTCAACTCACTCCATTCAATAATCTAGTCCCCCTCCTCATGATGGCTACCTCCCATGGAATATTTAATTTATAATTATGCACCTTTTTACCTCATACAAAATATGGTAAGGTGCAAGAGATCCTTTCCGACCCATTTAGTAATTCTTGACTTACCTTCAAACCAAGTTAGAAATGAAGTACTCAAGTGGGTCAAAGACTAGGTTTATTTAACCATGGTCAAAATTTAAATATTTAAATCTTCCTTAGACATTTTTGGAACTAATTTTTGAACTTATTTACCTTCTGTTTCCATTGTAACCAGGCCATGCCAAATTTGGAAACACCATGCCAAAATCACAAAATATCTCACATCTCACAAATCCTTACTCTATGATTTACGATGATCTGAAACTTGCAACCATCAAAAAATTCATCCTCATATATCTAGATTTGTAGCAAGTTGAATGAGTTAAAAATAAGAGCATGAGATACTAAAAAAATAGCTTTCTAATGAGCACTTTCTTGCACTATGAACATAGGTAGAACTAGAGTTATGAAGGTCTATTATGTTCCATAATTATGCCCTTTCAGATGAAGAACATGCAAACTTGTAAGTTCAATTTTTATTTTGTGAGGATCTGGTTGTGAGAAACCACCGAAAATTAGAACAAATCATCCCGATGTGAAGTAGAAATTTTGGATACCTTTTTTGTCAAGACCCGAACCACGTGGCCAATGTAATTTTGAGTAATTCCCCACTCAATAAAATTACTAAAGGTATTAATTTTAAGGATGAATTTATTTGAGACACTAAGTTCATTCCCTAGTAGAAATTTTTCTAAAAATAGATAATTCAGTGAAATTGACAAAACTATCATCCATGAAGAACTTACTAAAAATAGTAAGTGTGTAAAAAAGGATCAAAATGGTCATGGTTGTTCATCCTCCATTCCTCATTAATGTAAACCTTCATGGAGGTCAAAATAATTCTTTGAAAAGGTTTAAAAGAGGCGTTGTGTCTCAAATAGAGGAGAGTCCTTCTCGGTTCCCATTTTGGTCACAAGTGAAGCATTCTGGTCTTTGTGTGTTTCTCACTCTTTGAGATGAGTTGATAAAAGGGTTGAAGCATGCTCCATAAAATATCTCACCTTAAATAATTTCATGATTTTAGTTCTCTTCACCTCATCTCATGGATGGCTTCATTTCCCCAAGTCCCCAAATCATAAAGTTGTATTGTGCAGGGATGGTCTCAAGTTTCATCAAAAACTTGGAGTGAGTGAATGCTTCTCTCACAATATTAAATGGTCTTAACCTCCCATTTTAAATTCAAATAAATCAAGGCATGAGCTTATAATTTTTAATGTTACATAGTTGGGGAAGTGCTCATTACTCCTCTTCTCAGTGTGTTTAAGAAGTGTTACAAAAGTGTATCGCTCTAGTGAGGTTCTCAAATGGTACAAAGTGTCCAAATGTATTCATCGGAGCTCTTTAGGAATGCATCATAATGGAGGATCCTCATAGATCAAAATGTCATCTTCATCACCTTCGAGAGATGATTCTCATCTATATTGAGGGTGGAGGCATCCTCATCCATGCTTTGGATCATTTATTCTCTCTTCTCCTCATTCTTCCTTTTCTTTTCTCCCCCTTTCTAATTATTCATTGTAAGAAATAATTGTAATTTTTATTATTCACTTAAGTGAATCTAATGGTGAAATGTAAAATTCCATTTTGATTTATAAAAAGGGGACTTATTTTTATCACATCCTAGGAAGAAATTTTTTCATGAATTGGATAAGGACATGAAGATTCACATTGGGGGTAGAGGAAGATTTTAATTATAAATCTATAAAAGGATATGATATCATCATTATTAAGGGATGGTTAATCTTGTTTACTATCTCCCATACTCTCTAGAAATAAGTGGTCACATTTTCTTTATTTCCTTTTCTTATGTTTTGTCTCCATCTCAACTATAATCCATGATAAATGTACTTATTGAATGTTATGCTTCAAGAATTTGTGGTTTGTGTGTGTTTTTCCTTTTTATTCTCATGGTGTCTTCTCATTATATTCACAGTAATGTCTGGTTTGAAATAATACTTTTGTTTAATATTTATTGTGAAAAATCCATTTTTGTTATTCTATTCACACCTTTCCTTTAAGCTTTTGAGAATGGAATTTGGCTAAGTTTTAGCCACATGCAGAGGTTACAGGTCACCTGAAAGAGGTGTGTGAAGGGGAACACAACATGTAGAAGGGCCGATGTGTGAGTTTCTATGCATTTGAACATAGGGTTTTGAGACTTAGCTAATTTTATAGTACAAGGCTAAAAATAGAAAAGTAGAAGATGGAGTGACCATCAAGAAAGATCCATAAATAAACAAGATCGTGGATAAATTTTCATGCACATGAAGGGGATATAATTAAGAAAAAAACATGTAAGATAAGTATGACACATGAAGTAGGCTAATAATATGATTAAAGGAGGATAAAAATCATGTAAGGTCTGATCTAGTATAAATTGATCTATTGTTATCACAACCCGTAAAATGCATCGAATCTATTTGTTAAGCATGCCTATTATTAGGAAGTCGCATGGAGGTGGTAAAGGGAAAGTACCCACCATATACATACATACATACATATATACATACATACATATAGATGTGTGTGTGTGTGTGTGTGTGTGTGTGTGTGTGTGTGTTATCATCCTTGTTCTAGAGTAGGAGAGATAGTTGTATTAAGTGATATTCGAGATCCATGTAGCTCTTGGAGCCTGTAGCCAAGTTTTGTATACACACATGGTCCATTGCTCAATGTAGGAAAATATATGATGTAATCAATATATTTATTATATCAACTATGTTTTTTTATGGATAACTATCTATGGGTTGCCAAAGTAACTAGATTTATGGGAATTCAAATATTGTTTTTCATTATTTTTGTTGTTTACATTTCCTTATTATATGTGTGTTGATTAAATTTTCCTTGGTTCCTGTCAAAATTAGTTTATTAGTACTTAAATAAAAAGGGGTAACTCAAAACATGTGAGGTTTTAAGGTCCCTCGAGATGATGATGATGATGTGTATGGGTACAAAGATATCTCATCCTCACTGCAAGCTTGATAATCTACACAACAAAGAAGACTAAGAAGAAAAATGGATTAGTAGATATATGGAGGGCTTCCCGACTAAGTCAGCTCTAAGAAGCATGAACTTCCTTGGATGGATGTCAACCCTCTTATAGATAAAATCAATGATGATGGATGTGGACAATATGTAGAATCTGATATAAAATGGAAACTGAAAATGTTGATATATAAGGAAAATATAGATCTGATCAAAATAGATGTAAAGTGAACCAAACCTGCATGAATCAACGACAATTTGGGTTGGATGAGAGGAACCTAAAAACAATCCTACAAACTCTTCTGTTGTGGATGAAAGGATGCCAAGAAATGGGGTGGCTAAGGGAATCACTAGAGCATTTGGATAATATAGTGATGATATTAGTGGGATAAAAATGGTGTTAGGATGTATTATAATGATATAAGTGGAATCAAAAGGGCATTAGGATGGTTTTATGATGAAAAATTAAATCACAAAGGAAATAGGATGTATTATGATCTAATAAGTTGAATCACAAGAATGCCATATTTTTTTATGATTTGTTACTTGTTTGAAAGAGGGCCCGAAGGATCTTATTTATATCCTAAGGATTTGATTAATTTAGGTAATCATTATTTTGAAAAGTTACCCGATTAGGTTAGCAGGGATTAAATTCAAAGGTGGATTTGATATGGATTAAATTTTTATTTTAAATTCATGAGTGGATTACATGTGGATTATTTTTGAATATTCAATTCATGAGTGGATTGCATGTGGATTATTTTTTAATATTAAATTCATGAGTGGATTAGATATGGATAAATTCATTAGTTTATTTAAAAGGGTTTAATCAATCAATTCACATTGATTAATTAAGTATGAATTTTTGGTGGGAAATGGAATTAATTAAATTTTGGAGGGAAAATTAATTAGAATGATATTAGGAGGGAAAATAAATTTGAATTGGCAAACCTAATGAAGGAGAGTAGACATGGGGTGAAATGGAGGAATGAAACCAAAAATTGGTTTCTACATTTTCCCCTTTTTTATGAGTGGCTTGTGTTAGGAAAGCCATGAGATAAAAATGATGAAGTAATGAAATTATGATTGATTGGGTGCTCCCCCTCAAACCTGGGATTTTTAACTAAGGGATGTTGATCATGATTTTGAAAGAGATATATTAATAAGGATGAGAACAAAAGATGATGGGATAAGATATACCATATGAGGATAAAAAAGAGAGGAAAATATGGTAGTGATTACAATATCATGCTGGTATGGAATAAAGGGCGGTATCAATGGAGATGATAGAAATTTCCTACAAATTTGTGAGTGGTCAAAAATCACTACAATATGGATGTGCAAGCCATGAGACCAATGAGTCAAAGGTAGACATCAAAAACATGTGCAAATAAATAAAATTAGATGTCTAGACAAGTGTCTAACAAATTGTGTGGAAAAGAGGATGTGATACACTTCATAAATGGGGAATTGAGGAAATATGTGTCTAAGTACAATGAAAGTAGTGTCTTTTCAAAGAAAATAGACATAATGGGTGATTATTCTGAAGTGAACAGATTTATGGTTTTAAAGAGATATTTCCTAAGGAAGGCAATATTTCAATAAGAAACTTTTAGGGTAAGAAAAGATAAAGAAATTTTTAAAACAAAAAGTAGAACAAACTCTTCCTCATGAGAATGGGGGAAGAATTCATTCTACTGTTGCTAATCAAAAAGTCAAGAAGACATTTGTGATGGATAATAGACGGTGATATGTGATCAATTTTATGGTATCATCCCAGATAAAAATTTCATGGGAAGATGTGATTAGGCCCCCTGAAGAGGGCTGATGAGAATGGAAGAGATGATAAAGATCCCGGAAAGAGGAGAGATCAAATATACATAGAGGAGGATGAGAACATGGTGTAATGGAATGGATCGGGTCGTGTGGTACACAAATGTAGAAATATTTGGATCGACCTTAAATGTTAAGTGTGAAGATGCATTCAAGAATGTAATGATTGATAATGGAAAGGGAATGGACAGGAGAAGTGGTTGATTATGGGTAAGTGAGGAATGAGGAGAGAAATTTTGGAGGTAAAGAGGACAAGGGTATGGAATAGAGAGGACATGGTGGAGGAGGAGAAAAAGAAATGAAAGACATGGAAGAGAATAATAGAGAAGGAAAGAAAGAAATGAGATGAATAACAAAGAGAAGACAAGATGAGAAAAGGTGACAAAAGGGGGTGAAATCATGAAAAAGGGAGAGAGAGGTGAAAAATGAAGGTAGTGGAATAGAAAATATATAGTGAGGGAGGTGATGAAGATGAAGGGAGAGAAATGATGGGAAAATGGAGGAGATGAGGGAGAGAAATGATGGAAACATGAAGGAGATGAAGAATAAGAAGAATTTAAAGAAGAGAAAAGAGATGATAGAAATGAGGAAAGAGATAAATTATCAAAGTAGGAGGTGAAGAAAAAAAGGGTAGGGAATAGAGCGGATGTGGTGGGTCTATAGAAAAATAAATGAAATAGGTGGAAGAGAATAATAGAGAAGGATGATATGAGAAGAAGGTAATGAGGAAGGACGAACAAGAAGAAGACGAGATGAGAAGAGAGAAGATGACAGTGAGGGATGAAGATGAAGGGAGAGAAATGATGGAAAACTTGAGGAGATAAGGAAAATGAAGGGAGATAAATGATGGGAACATGGAGGAGATGAGGAAGATAAATAATTGAAAGAAGAGGAAAGAGACAATAGAACAAAAAATAAAAGAAACTATAGAAGTAGGAGATGAATAAAAATAGGGTATGAAATAAAGCGAATAGAGACAAGGGATGAGAAAAAACAGGTGGAAGAAAATAATAGAGAAGGACGATAGGATAAGGGAATAAAGAAGAACAAACAAGAAGAAGCAGAAGATGAGATGAGAAAAGAAAACATAGTAGAGGGTGAAATCAAGAAAAGAAGATAGAGAATTGAAAAATGAAGGTAGTGGCATATAAAATATATAGTGAAGGAGGTGAAGAAGATGAAGTGAGATAAATGATGGAAAAATGGAGGAGATGAAGAAGATGAAGAATTTAAAGAAGATGAAAGAGATGATAGAACAGAGAAAAGAAAGAGAGAAAGGAAATGTGGAGAAGATTAGAGAAAGGAAGAGAAACAAAAATTTATAGGGGTG
Source organism: Taxus wallichiana var. yunnanensis (assembly GCA_018340775.1). Classification (NCBI taxonomy): domain Eukaryota; kingdom Viridiplantae; phylum Streptophyta; class Pinopsida; order Cupressales; family Taxaceae; genus Taxus; species Taxus wallichiana. The sequence continues at coordinate 561,140,019 of CM031240.1, forward strand.
GTAGAGGAAAGAAGGGAGGAATTTTGAAGGTGAAAATAATGGGGAAAGAAGAGATGACAAAGTGGAGACCAAGGTAAGGAATATGGTACAGACCACATGGAAATGCATGTGGATGATAAAGGGGTAAAAAAGGTGGGATAGTGAGGAAGAGATAGGGTAACAATGGGAAAGTAAGAATAGGGCACAAGAAAACAAAGGAAGATGATGTAGGGAGGGAGAGAGAGAGAGAGGAGAATGAATATTTGGAAGGAGAAGATGATGATAGAGAAAATGATGCAGAAGGAAGAATGCAATATAATATATATATATATATATATATATATATATATATATATATATATATATATATATGATGTGGAGAGTGGGTATCATCAGAAAAGTAGTGAGGAGAAAGAGAGGAGGAATTTCACAAATTGGAAAAGTTGTAGAAATGCATGAGATGAGGATAAGAGGATAATAGGGTTGTATGATGAAGATAGTAAAGATATTGAAAAGGGTGAAGGGAAGATGGAGAGGTGGTGAAGAAGTGACAAGAAAGGGCAGAGGTGGAGATAAGGAAGGGCAGAAAGAGAGAATGGATGATGGAGGAGGAAATTCTAGTAAAAGAACATTAGGATAATACCAACAATAACTATTGTTGGTGAAGGTTGAGAGGGAAAGTGAAGTAGGGTAAAATGGGAATGGAGAATGTAAAAGGAAGTGCCAATGAAGGGAAGTTAGGGGAAGACAAATAATAATTATTATTGGTGAAAGATGGGGGAAGGAGTGGAAAATAAATAAAGAAGGATGAAGAGAGTGAGAAAGGTAGCAGAGAGTGATGTGGAGTGATTTTAGGGGTCGACCAAAAATAATAGTTATTATCATGGAAACCAAAGATGGTCATGAAATAGTTTTAGGGGAAGACCAACAACAATGCTGATTAGACATGAGAGTGGATATGTGGGAGAATTTGAGAAGATGGAGTGGAAAGAGTAAAGAGGGGCTGAATGATGATTGGTGAAAAGATTAAGGCAAGGAGTGGATGTGGAGGATAGGGATGAATGAGGTAAAGGTGAAGAAACAAGACTTGAAAAGAATTGTAGGAATCAATATGAAGGATGATGGATCAAGAGGGGGAAAATGGGGGAAAATTGCAAGGTGGAGATGGTGAATGTACTTTGTGATTTGATAGGTTGAGAAAGTGTAATTGTAGGAGGAAAACTTGGTTGGTAGGGGAGACCAAGAGGAAGGAATGGTCAATGGAGGGAATGATGAGTGAGCAAAAGGTGTAGTCCAGAATGAAAGATTTACTTTAAGTATAATTTCCATGTTGTGTGAATAGTTAAGTAAAATTTCTAGGCTAGATATGAAAATGCGTAAAGTGGTGGAAGGGGACAAGAATGGTGAGAAGGGTGATGTGGGGATAAGTGATAGGTGGATAAAAGTGATGAGGGAGGATGAATGGATCAAATACATGTTGACCATGGTGGGGATGAGGAGTTGTAGGATAACGAACTCTCCTTGAGAGGGATCCTTAAGTGGGATTCACAAATTATAATGGATATCAAGTGGAATTCCTAAACCAAAAAGTGTATTAGAGATAGTGTTCATAGATGTTAACAAAACTCAAGGAATTATGGATTATTGTAAGATATGCCATCCTTAAAAGTAAAGATATGGAAATAGAGTTCATGGTTTGAAATTATATATGCAAGGATACAACCTTGATATGAGGTTACTTTAATGAAATAAAATACACATAGTCATAGGAAGGAGCATATGAGGAAACCATGCTTCAAAACAGATTGGAGTTGAATAGGAAAGGGTACCACTCAAGGCATTTCACTTGCATATAATAGATGGCGTTAATACATAACCAATGATAGGTAGTTATTCCAAAATACCATGATGGAAATATGGATGAAATAATATCATAAACCTAATGTCAACATGATAATAGGATTTTAGATGGAACTTATACATGGGAAGAGGGTTCTCCATAGGTGGTTTTTCCTAAGACTATGCCCGAGCTCGGGAAGGGGGAAAAGATGCAAACTGATCAATGGGGAAGTATGTAATATATATGAGAAATTTGATTGATGTGGAATTATTTCTTAGATGATGCTATGATATATAAAAGGTTAACCAATGTGGAAAGCCTTTGGTGTCATGATACAATAGAGTAGCCATCCTTAAAGGGTATGGTTTAATTTTTTTTTTCTTTTAGATTTTTGACTTTTGATTTTAGATTGAAGGATAAGATATGTATTATAGCTATCCTTTAGGGATTAGTCTACTTTTATTATTTGATTTTTAGGAATAACTTTCCTTCGAGGGATTAATGTGTTTTTAGATAAGATGGCATGAGATAGGATCATCCATAATTTTATTTTCCCTTTTGGTTTTTTTTTTCTTTTTTTTTGATGGGGAAGAGATGGGTATAGATAGGTAGACCACTTAGGAGGGGAGAATTTTTGTACAAGTGACACCCCTGGACCCTTAGCATGGTTCCAATAGGTAAACAAGAATGTGATGGGTGTAATGATCGCGTAGTTCTCACCAAAAAGGGAGAACCTATCCATAAGGAAAATTCTATGGATAGAGAAGTGGTGCCCATATGTAAGGTCATGTCCTAGAAAGTGATGATAAACCACATAGTTCTATATCATTACAATGATATATGGAAGGGGCTGATGATGGAGGAATGATCTAAAGATATGACTATTTTTGCCTTTGGTAGACATGCTAACAATATAATGGATGCAAGTCCAATGCATTAAGAGGTTCTGCATTTCTGGTTTACCATCAAGGAAAGCAAGCAAAGAGAACCCAAACTCATACTTATGCATGATAATTTAAGGTCCAATCAATTTTGGGAGAAAACTTACGTGTCAAATCCTTTCTAAAGTGTTGGCATTCTAGTTTTATTTAAGGAAGAGGTTGCCAACATTAAAGGTGCATTAGGATAGGATGATAACTTGTAAAGATGGGATGAGATAGATGAGTGAAGATAAAAATTATGTGATATCCTTGAGGAAGTGAAGAAAATATGTGTTGCTAATGAGACAAATAAATGGCCACAAATGTGGGATTATGATGAAAATAAATGGTCCCCTAAGAGGGGTACAAATTTGATCACAAAGGCGAGCATTAGGATGAGGAGAAATGGTCCCGCATGAGAGGGAAAAACATGGCCACAAATGTGGACTTTGGAAGAAGAGTATGGCCATAAAGGTGGACTTATGATGAAAATGTGGTGCCTTTAGAGGGACACAAACATTTTCACAAAGGTGGAATTAGGATGAGAGAATAAATTGGATGAAAATATTGTGCCCCAAGAGAGGCATGAGTATGGCCACAAAGGAGGACTTATAAATAAATGGTCCCCCAAGGGATGGAAAAATATGGCCACAATGGTGGATTTAGGATAGGTATGAATGGTTTCCTAAGGAAGTGAGAAATATGACCACTACAATGGACTTATGTTGAGAGGATATATTGGATGAAATCGGATAAGGTAAAATATGCGTAAGATCTCAAAAACAATGAAACAAGAAACATGTGTATTAGAAGAAAAGAGAATGACCACAAGAGTGGGCTTAGGATGAGAATAAATGGTCCCCAAGGGAGGGAAAATATGGCCACAACGGTGGAATTTTGATGAGGCAAGTAGATAATAAAATTTAGACAAGATGATGGGTGTCGTTATTCCCTTCATTTAATCAACTTCTTGTTGATGTCATATCAAACTAGGGGTGTGTCTAAAGCTATATACAACAAGATTAATCCTATTGATCTAGTAGTTGATTGTAGTTGTTTTTGTGTCTTTGGGGATATTTTCATTGTCTTAAGGGATTATTGGTAAGACCTTATTTAATTCATACTATGAAAACTTTGCTAAAAGTAAACACACTGAAAGCTTTCCTGAAAGGAAACACACTTTACAGAATGGAAATAAACACACTTACTTCTAAAAGTAAACACACTTGTTGTTGGAAATAAACACATAACTTAGAATGCTTTAAAATGATTGCAAGAGAAAATAAGAATCTATCTAGACACCCATAGAACAAATACACGATAGAGTTTAACTAGAAGAATTAAAGCAATACAGATTTAATAGATCTAAACTATTTTCTTAAGAAATATAAATACCAAATAAACAAATATCCTAGTCCTTAGGGGAGTGGGCCCTTGCTCCTCCTTGAATCAATATTTAATAACTCATAATTCTCTCAAACAGGAATGACTATTTTATTGATAAAACATTAGGTATTACAAAACATACTGGATCTGTATACTTAGTCTATATATCTCTAATATGTTTTATCTCTACTCATTATATTTATCTACTACAAGTATACTTATATATAAATTTACAATCATAGTTGTCTCTACAATTCTAATGAAATTGAAGTATGCCCGAATAGATGATGAGTCGATTGGAATGATCGGACAATTTGTAAGATAGCTATCCTTAGATCTACGTTCAGAGATATTCTCATCCTTTCCTGATTGAAAGGGTTGTTGATGAAAAATATCTTTATGTGGTTAAAATATATAAACTTCCATTGGTTCCAGAACTTCAGAGAAGTTCCAGAACCATAGGAAATTGTTAAGGATCAAAACCGTGAGAGTTTCGGAGCTATACCCAGGAGTTCCGGAACTAAGTCGAAAATTCCGGAACTAAATACTGGAGTTCCAGAACTAAGTCTAAAAGTTTTGGAACTAGATGATGACTATGTAATGGAGTTCCAAAACTAGCTTGGAAGTTCTGGAACTAAGCGTGTTGGAACAGATGCTACCGAAAACATACTGAATTCTACATACTTAATTTAATCGATCGATTAGAGACTGCTTTATTACAAAACTGAATTTCAAACACACACTTTGTTAGGAATTTTAGAGCTGTTAACATTAGAATCACAATCAATCAAAAGATAGACAATTACATCCTAACTCATATCAGATCAAATAAAATTCACAAAATTCAATCAAACTTAATAAAAAGGAGAGTAAGATGAGATCATATATTATACATTAATTGGGCATATTTTGGCCTCATCATTTCCCTAAACTTACTTGTTTTTAAGTCCATTTACAAACTTCATTATTGGTAAGACCTTATTTACTGAATTTGATTTCTCATATCAAATGGCTGAAACTAGATTTTCCAATGCTTAAACTTAGTGGTACTGCACCCACTCCCGCTTTTATTTTCCTCTCTCACTCTTCAAATTCAAAGTAGGATCTTAATGTTCTATATTTTTCCAAGGAGACGTGGGGCTGAGAATTAGAGGGGGCCTTGTTTACATTCCCATGCATATCTTCCTGTAGGTATCATTGATATGAGGAATTATTGTGCATAATGCTTTTACCCTTTCTAAAATTCAGATTAGATTTGTAGGGCATATTACTTCCCTTCTTCTCAAGGAAACAAGAAAGAGTTACCACCTCTTCGATTATCCTTCATAAATATCTTCAAATTTATCCTCCTCATATGAGGTAAATGCATCAATACTCTTTTGTATAATGGAAAAATAATGTGTCTTGAATCACTCATCAAAGGCATGATTTCTAAAATGTATGAGGAAGGCGAAGGTTTACGATAGTGAGCTCTCATATAGAGACCAATTGATCTAGCTTTCAATTAAAACTTAGATTCCCTTTCCTTCCATGTAATTTGGTTTTGCAGAACAGAGAAAAATGCATTGAGTCAGCTCTCCCCCACATACAAATTTATCATAAATCATGTGTTTTTCTCTAGCATTAAATTACAAAGATAAAATTCACATAGAATATTTTTCTGTTGAGGAATGGATAGAGAGTAAGTTGTCATGAATTCATATTCATCCTTTAGTTCATGTGGAAGTCCACATGCAATCCTTGACACTACCGGTGAGTGAACTACTCTTCTAAAAACACACTATATGCGTGGAGAGGGCCTCCCCGCAGCAAGCAATTTTTCACTCATGATGTAGACCATATGAATTTGTGCAAGAAATTTATATTTGTTTTCTTCTTCCTTATAATTTTTATCTTCCCACTCTTTTCTTGCCTTCTTCTCTTCTTCCATCTTGGTATTTAAATCTTCATTTCATGTTATAGCTTCTCTGAGCTCCTTGCAGGTGTCATTCCATAGTTATTTGAGTGGAAAATAGGTTAACTCAAATGCCTGTAGAGACTGTGGACACAACATTCTATTTTTTGGAAGTCTGACATTCTTCCTCTTTTTCTATCAGTTGTTTTTAAATTACTAATAAATCCTCAATCCTAGCTACAAGCTAAGTTGTTAACTCTCCAATGAGCATTTCCCTTTGTTCTAATTTGAGTTTGAGGAAATCCAATTCCTCATCCTTTTCTCTGATAATGAGATATTCTCTAGACAAGAACATATCCTATTTAACTTGATGTCTTTCTTCTTCCTTTGAAATTATTTGAGGAGTTGAGAATTCTTCCTCTATCAAAGGAAATTTTCCTTTTCTTCTCCAGGATGCCAACTCTTCTTCTTCCTGTGGAAATGTTGATGGTTCAGCCAATTCTTGAAACTCTTTCTCTTCAAGTCTCTCATCTCCTCTGTCCATCTCATCTTGTCTTGGTTCGGGAGGATTCATTTCCTTCTTCGCCCAAAATATCAACAACTTCCTTTTCCATCTTTTCCTATTCACTCCTTCCCTCTGGGGTTTCCCTTGTCCTTTTATGAATTTTCTTTCTTGGGGAATTTCAACATGCCTAGTGGTGGATTTATTTCTAGAGCTTCTTCTTACTCTTGTTTCTTGCTCTTGTACAGGTGAGCTATCATTGTCAGAAACAGATATTGGCTCCCCTGAAGCTACTGCAGAAGAAGGAATTTCCTTCAAAGGCACAAAAGGCTCTACTATTTTGATTCTTCTTACAGACCTTCTTTTTGGTATACTCTCTCTTTCCACTTCCTTATGTTCTTCTGCATGCAAATAAATTTCCAAATTAGTTGAAGGAGAAAATGGAGCTGGTATTTTTCTTCTAATAATATATAGGGTTTTTTTGAATTTACTAAGAAACATTTCCCAATTTTTTTCTCCATTTTTCTTTAACAGAAAATAGTGCTACCATACTAAATGAATTAGCCCATGATGTCGTATTGTCCCAACACCCCAAGAATACATCTTGGGCCATGGTCTGGATAGAATAAAAAAGAAACCCTGGAAGGTTTATTATGTACTCAGGTTTTGTGGATCCATACTTCAGATATATGAGCATTTTTAGGACTTCTTTTCCTACGGACCCAAATTGACCATCACAGGTTAAATATTTCACTATCCAAAATGCTACCTTGTCAAAGGGTTTGGGAAATCGGCTCTTTTGACCCCTTTTATGATCTTCTTTGTATTTTAGATGTATTGGGGTTTAGTTTATCCTCCTTGTAGTAGGATTTCAACCAGTTCTTTCAATGTCCCTTTGGCAGGATGTGGGACATGCACAATTGGCACTCTAGACACATTACTTATTGTATTTACAGAAAAAGGAATAAAGATATTTCTCACCTTTGTCTGGATTACTCTAGGTTTATGAAAAATTTTCTTACTAATTCGTCATTATACTTTGAAAACTTCTTCAAGAACTCTAGCCATCCTACATGCTCAAAGATGGACGCTAATTTTTTGTCTATGAGTAGGCCTTGGGAATCATCCTCTAGTTCTAATTTCTTTTTAATCCCCATATCAACTTGATTTGTGTTTCCTTTGATTCTATGTAAATCGGTTACATGCCTTCTTGCTTAGCTGTGGAACTGACAAATTTGATTACGGAACCTCTGTTCTTAGCTGCAGAATCCTCTGTTCTTTGCTGTGGAGTACAAGCTTAATTCACTGCTTCTCAAAAATATCTCTGTAACTTATTTCACTTTATTTTGCACTTAATGAATACCATTAATAATAATGTCACAACTTATCTCATCCTTATCATCTTCATGATTACTCACTTGTAATCATAATGTATAAATAGATGACTCATCATACCAACTTTTAAATCAAGTCAAATCACACATGCAACATTTAATTTAACCCTAAATAAGTTAAAAGATATAATTACCATCCTTGATGATATAATACTTTTGCTATGATGACTCATCATTCCTACAAGTGGACAAAACATGGTTAGATAAGATAGCTGGAATTCAAAAGAATTCCCTTTTATTTGAATTAGCCAAAAGAAGAGGTCAACCGCCATTTGTTGGTTTTCAATTGACCTTTGAGAGAAATATATTATTATTATTATTATTATTTTGGGGAAGAAAATACCATTTACTGGTTTTCATTTTCTTCCCTTTATTCAGAATCTATCATCTTGTTATTTGATCATTTAGGAAGAATTGGGTTCTTCTATATGATAAAATTCTTTGTCTTCTTCAATCTTCCTCAAGAATTCATCATTAGTGGCGGGATTCCTATAGATTTTTTAACTATGTCCATTGACCAAGATTTTTGTCTATTGCCATCAATGGGAAGTAATGGCTTGAATAGAACCATTATCAAATATCTACTCAATCGATAGGGTCCGAACCATCAAGTTCTCAATTCTCCCTTGAATTATTGATACTTAGAATCAAACAACAATGCCTAGGATCCTAATTTTAATTGTCTTCTCTTGATATGTGTGTCATACCATTGCTTCCTCTCGATATTGGATTATTTCTACCTATTGAAGAGCTTCCATCCTCAATTCATCCAAATCGTTGAGTTAAAGGATTATTTCTTTTTGAGTTGTAACCAACTCAATTCCCACCTTAACCGTTGTCCTCAATGTCCGAATTTCAAACTCAATGGGCGAAAAGGGTTTTTTCCCATAGAATAACTCATATGGGAAAGCCCTGTTGTAGTTTTCCAAGTTGTATTATAAGCCCAAACAACTTCAGTAGTCTCTTTACCTAATATTTTCTCCCAGCTTCAACTATTTTGGTAAGGATGTTCTCCAATTTTCTATTTGTTACTTCATCTTGTCCATTTGATAGTGGGTGATAAGGAGATGAATTTCTATGATTGATTTTGTAATATGTTGTGAAATATTAGATCATATTAGACATAAATTGTGGTCCCCGATCTCGAAACTATGCTCCTCGGTGCTCCAAAATTTACCATAATTCGGTTCCAAAGGAAATAAAAAATTACTTCTTTAGTGGTATTTGTCAATTCCTGCACTTCTACCCATTTTTTCACATAGTCGGTATGCACCAGAATATATTCCTTTCCTTATGAAGGAGGATTAAAAGGACCAACAAAATCCAATCCCCATCTCTCAAATGGTTCAATTACAACTTGAGGTTGAAGAGGCATTTCATTGGTGAAAGTTGGTTGTCCCATCCTTTGACAAGGATCACACCACTTGATATATCTCTTCACATCCTTGTATAGAGATGGCCAATAATAACCAATGCCGAGTATATTATGAGTTGTTCTTTTCACTAAATAGTTTCCTCCACTTGTTTCATCATGAAATGCTCGAGGATGTTAAAGATTTCATCTTCTCTTACACACCTAGGTTAAAAAAATTAGGAGCACATTTAAATAGCATTTCATTTAACCATTTGAATTGTGCACTAGTTTTGATTGACTTCTTTATTTTTGTCTTAATGAAAGAAGGTGGAAACTTCCTGTTAAAGATAATTTTCCATATCAACAAAACATGGTGTACTTGCTAAGATAGAAAATAGTTGTTCATCTGAAAAGTTATCCTTGATTGGATCTTACTCCCCTGTAGTGGCTAGTCTTGAGAAAAAATCAACTACCACATTAGATTTACCTGGATTGTCCAAAATAGTAAAATCAAATTATTACAAAATTAATAACCATATAATTATTCTTCCTCCAACCACTAGTTTGTTCATCAAATATTTAATTACTTGAATGATCTGTGTGTACAAATATCTTGTAACCTATAATGTAATGTTTGAATTTATTGATTGCATAAATTACAACAAGAAATTATTTTTCAGTGGTGGTGTAATTATTTTCAGTGGGAGTAAGATTCTTACTAAGATAATAAATAACATACATTTTTCCTTCTTCATCTTTTTGTCCCAAAACTGCACCAATGGAATTATTTGAAGCATCTGTTTGGATATGAAATGGCTTTTCCTAATTAGGTCCTCTCAATATTGGAGCAGTGATTAACTTTTCTTTAATTTCTTCAAAATCATGCTGACACTTATCATCCCAAAGAAATTCATAGTCTTGGTTTGCAAATTAAACATGGGGGAAACAATTCTACTGAAATTTATTATAAAGCACCTATAGTACCAAAGCATGTCCTAGGAATGACCTGATATCCGTGGGGGTTTAAGGAATAGGTAAATCTGAAATGAAACTAATTTTTTTTTTATCAACCTAAATTCCTCTTTTTGAAATATGGTGTCCTAATACATGATGAGGCCATAAATTGGCCATAAATTACCATTATTTTTTCCTTCTAAGTTACCTTTGAAAGTGGATTTAAATGTAATCTAGGAACTTATAGTTTTCTTAAGATAGAGTATAGGATATATATCTTGTTCATTATTTAGAAATATTTTTTATCTATCTTGTTGACTAATCCTATTGATTATTTGGGAAAAGATGAAAAGTATTGTGTATGCAAGCCATAAAGGAAAGATAATGCTAGTATTGGGAAAAGTGGAATTGATCATGAACAATACATTTAAAATCAAATATGATTTCATATTCATATTTCTCTCAAAAATTATGTAAGTTCAAAATAGAATCATCTCAATCCGAGGTCACATGCAAAATTAATAGTTGTTTTAAGTTAGCTGTAGAAATTGTAAAGTTAGTTAGGAACTCACAAAGATAGTTCGGAACTTGCAAGTTTAGTTCTGGAACTCATAGGTTTAGTTCTGGAACTCAAAATTTAGTTTCATAACTTGTATCAATTGAATAAAAGTTAGTTCCAGAACTTTGAATTCGTGAAAAAATCAAATTTAGTTCTAAATTTTACATAAAAGGAATGAAAACTTTAGTTCTAAAACTTGCATCAACAAAATGACAGCTTTTAATGGATTGTGAAAACTCGACATTCCAATGGGAAATTCTAGAGAGGTTTTTTTCATAACAATGTTTTTAACAAAAACCTCATTCAGATTTACTACATGTTTTACCAATGAAGAGAGATCTAACTTTTAGTGAGCTGCAGTCCGAGGAAAAGTGTATCAGACGAGCACTAAAAGTTCCATAAACAGAAATAGAAAATTCAAATTGCAAATATGAGAGAGAGATTTTTTCATAGAAATGTTTTTAATAGAAACCTCATTGAGATTTTCTATAAGTTTTATCAATGAAGAGAGATCTAACTTTTAGTGAGCTACAATCCGAGGAAAAATGTATCGACAAGCACTTTGAAAGTTTCATGAACAAAAATAGAAAAGTCAAATGGAAAATATGAGAGATATTTTTATTCATAGAAATGTTTTTAACAAAAACATCATTCAAATTTGTTACAGGTTTTACTAATGAAGAGAGATATAACTTTTAATGAGCCGCAATCAAGAAACGTGTATCGATGAGCACTAAATGTTCCATAAACAGAAATAGAAAATTCAAATGAAACATATGAGAGAAAATTTTATTCATAGAAATGTGTTTAACAAAAACCTCATTCAGATTTGCTACAGGTTTTACCAATCAAGATAAATATAACTTTTAGTGAACTGCAGTCTGAGGAAAAAGCATATCAAACAAGCATCAAAAGTTCCACAATAAAAAACAACAAAGTCCAATGAAAAATCTGAGAAAGGTATTTGGTCAAAATAATATTTTGAAAATAAATCTCCTTCTAATAATGTAGGAGAACAAAATCATTGTGATTCTTGTTACCAAAAAGCAAGGAGAAGATTTGGGAGCAAATCTTCTTCAAATAAGTAAGATAAGATTTGACTTCAATAATATATCTCTCTCCATATTTTCTAGAGATGGAGATCTTATTTGTTAGGATTGGAATAAAGATAATATTAGATTATATTTTATAAAATAAGAATTTGGTTGGTTGCATGAATTATAAATGCAACCTTCCATACTAAGACATGTAATTCTTTTCCCAAGTAATCAAGATTCTTTCTTTCCAATCTTTGGAATAAGGTTTTTCTCGCAAGTTCGAATTAAAAGTATGAATTAAATCCTCTTCCAAGGAGTGAGCTGACCACTCATTCCAAGGAATATGGATCAATGTGTTAATGTTTATTTCTTTATTTCGTAGTTTTCCTTTTGTTGTAAATTTCTATTTTTTTATATTATGTAATTTCTATTGTGAACCTGCAGGTGTTTTTTCTCTTTCCTTTATCTTGAATTCAACAATTTCAATTTATGCAAGTGTGTTTTATTCTGCAAGTGTTATTTCATTTCTACAAGTGTGTTTTAATCTCTGCATGTGTGCTTTCAATTTATGCAAGTTTGGATTGTGTTTAAGGGAGTTGCTTTCTAAGATCTTCTTCTCTTTATACATACAACCTTCGGAAACCAAATTGGATTGATGTTATTAATGATAAGGATTAACGACCCTCATCATTTTGGTGTTGTTTCTTGGGACAAGGTGTTATTGAGAGATTCAGAGTTCTCTACAAGAATATTCTAGTGCCGTAGAATGAATACCTTTACCAAATTCTATGATAGGAGGTATTTGGTAAATAGTTTCTTTAGAATTTTATTTCTGCAAGTAGATTAGAATTTCATTTCGTAATTAGGAATATTATATTGCAAATATCTCCCCATAAACTAACTCTTTGTATAAGAAAAATGAATGTGATGTTTGATCAAGAAAGTATAGTAGTATGAACAAAGAATTCAGATATGGAAATGGTAGAATATGATATTAAATCTAGAAGTAGATCCAGTTGATGAAATATCATATGCCATTCTTGATAACCACCACCATTTCCCTTTGTATCAACTAACAGCTCAGTCATCTTATTACACAACCTTAGCAAAAAATTGGCTTATGCAGTTTTTAATAATGAAGTGGTAGCATTTCTAGTTAACTCCATCCATATTCAAGAATTTCATTAGAGCCAAAATAAAAAATCACTCATAATAAATCAACTCATCTAAATTATTTTTCATCCCATGATAAAATTCAATCCCTGAACCATATCCGTTAGAAAAATTTGTTTTTATGTTTTTCAATTTCTTTATTTTTGTATATGCTTATATAACATTAAGAAACAATTATTGTGAATATCAAGGAAAAACTATTTGCGTACTAACATCTGATGACTAGATCTCTAAGAATTTCTAGAGTTAGTTTTGATACCAACATGTAGATTTGGGAGCACCAACAATATCAACTAAGGAGCATGCATATTTTGGAAGGACCCACAGATACCTCCACTCTCTCTTTGAACAACTCTCCATCTCTTGAGATCACCAGTCCGAGATTTGAATATTACTAAGGTGATTCTGATAATGCACAATTCAAGTTGATCTTTGAAGACCTAGAAATTATCTACACAATTTTGGGAAACTTCTTGGAGTTACCAAGTATGTAAAAATATTTTTATGAAGTCTCAAACATTGCTTTTTAATTTACACAAGTTGTACTTTGATGAATATAGTATGATGAATAATCAAATTTTTCTCTAATCCTTCTCATGCTATCATCTAAAAAAATCAAAAAGCTTTTATTGGAAAACCACAAACTTGGCCAATCAAAGACAAAAATAGAAAAATAAAAAATATTTGATTGGAAAACTAGCTTGATGGCGAGTCAAAGGAAAAAGAAAAAGAAAAAAATAACTTTGATTGGAAAACCATTTTGTTGGCCAATCATAGGAAAAAGGAGGCAACTCTTTTTCAAAGGAAATCAACAGTTACCTGGTAGCTTTCTTCTCATCACTATTTGACCATGTTAACAATAAGTTGAGAAAGACAACTAGAGGTATGATCAAGTTGTTTTGTTCTAATATTTTATTTTTAAGCTTTCTTGTAAGTTTTTTTAGTACAACTAGATCCACTTTTAAAGATTTCCAAGGAAGGAAAGATAAAATTCATATCTCCCCAACTTATATGAAAAATATGTGCACCTCTTTGCAATCAAAGTTTTGGAGTCTAATTTATGGGTAGTCATAAATAAACAACATACATGAGGACATGCATGAGCTTAGGTGTGGGAGAGAAGGAGAAGTACGAGCTATGCATTTTGATTTTAAATGAGACATATCATAAGGAGATCGACAGAATAATTTGTTGTAAAAGTAAGAAATCAAAAGCAAAGAAAAGGAGATCTACACAAGAACCTATTGTAAAAGAAAGAATATAAAAAGCAACAGAAGTAGATCCACATAAGAACTTGTTGTAAAATAAAGAAATCAAAAGCAACATAAGGAGATCCACACAAGAACCTGTTATAAGAGAAAGAATATCAAAAGCAACATAAGGAGATCCACACAAGAACCTGTTGTAAAAGAAATAAATTAAAAGTAGTACAAGGAGATTCAAAAGAATGTTTCTCAATACTGAGAAGAATCTAAGAAGAGGAGATAATAATATGATGTATGAGGACATGCATAAGATTAAGTGTGGGGTAATGATGAGCCTATAAATTGGCCATAAATTACCATTATTTTGTCCTTCCAAGTTACCTTTGAAAGTGAATTTAAATGTAATATAGTAACTTATAGTTTTCTTAAGATAGAGTATAGGATATATATCTTGTTCATGTTTTAGAAATATTTTTTTGTCTAATCCTATTGATTATTTGGGAAAAGAATGCGCAGCCATAAAGGAAAGATAATGCTAGTATTAGAAAAAGTGGTATTTATTATGAAAATTATATTTAAAATACAATCTAATTTTATATTTATATTTTTATCAAAAAATTATGCAAGTTAAAAAAATCATCTCAATCCAAGGTCACATGAAAAATTTATAGTTCTTTTAAGTTAAGCTGCGAAACTCATAGAGTTAGTTCCAAAACTCACAGAGTTAATTCCGAACTTGTAGGTTTAGTTCCAGAACTTGTATCAATTGAATAATAGTTAGTTTCAAACTTTCAATTCATAGACAAATCAGATTTAGTTCCGGAACTTGCATAAAAGGAATGACAACTTTAGTTCGAAAATGCATCAACGAAATGACAATTTTTAAGGGATTTTGAAAACTCGAGAGATTCCAATCAAAAATATGAGAGATATTTTGTTCATAGTAATGTTTTAAAAAAACCTCATTCATATTTGCTACAGGTTTTATCATCGAAGAGAGATATAACTTTTAGTGAGTTGCGAGTCTAAGGAAATGTATATCGACAAGCACTAAAAGTTCCATAAATAAAAACAAAAAAATCAAATAGAAACTCTGAGAGAGGTTTTTATTCATAGTAATGTGTTTAAGAAAAATCTCATTCATATTTATTACAAGTTTTACCAATGAAGAGAGATATAACTTTTAGTGAGCTGCAGTGTGAGGAAACATGTATTAGACGAGCACTAAACATTCCACAAACAGAAACAGAAAATTCAAATGAAAAATATAAGAGAGATTTTTTTTCATAGAAATATGTTTAACAAAAACCTCATTTATATTTTCTACAAGTTTTACCAATCAAGATAAATATAACTTTTAGTGAACTACAGTATGAGGAAAAAGCATATTAGACAAGCATCAAAAGTTCCACAGTAAAAAACAACAAAGTCAAATGGAAAATCTGGGAAAGGCATTTGGTCAAAATCATCTTTTGAGGAAAAACCTCCATCCAATAATGTATGAGAATAAAATCATTTCGATTCTTGTTACCAAAAACAAGGAGAAGATTTGGGAGAAAATCTTCCTAAAATAAGTAAGATAAGATTTGACTTCAATAATATATCTCTCTCCATATTTTCTAGAGATGGAGATCTTACTTATTAGGATTGGAATAAAGATAATATTATATTGTATTTCCTAAAATAAGAAGTTGGTTGGTTGCATGAATTATAAATGTAACCTTCCATACTGAGACATGTAATTCTTTTCCTTAAGTAATCAAGATCTGTTCTTTCTTTCCAATCTTTGGAAGTAAAGTTTTTCTATAAGTTTTGAATTAAATCCTATTCCAAGGAATGATTCAGCCACTCATTCCAAGGAATATGGATCAATGTGTTAATGTTTATTTCTTTATTTCTGCAGTTTTCCTTTTGTTGTAAATTTTTGTTTTTTTATGTTATGTAACTTCTTTTGTGTACCTACATATGTCTTTTCCTCTTTCCTTTATCTTAAATTTAGAAATTTCAATTTATGCAAGTGTGTTTTATTCCTACAAGTGTGATTTCATTTATGCAAGTGTGTTTTAATTTCTTCAAGTGTGCGTTAAATTTTGGCATGTGTGCTTTCAATTTATGCAAGTTTAGATTGTGTTTAAGGGAGATGCTTTCTAATATCTTCTTCTCTTAATACATATAGCCTTGACACCAACCCAAATTGATATTATTAATGGTGAGGATTGACAAACCTCATCATTTTGGCACCATTACCGAGGACATGGTGTTATTGAGAGATTCAAAGTTCTATAAAAGAATATTCTAGTGACAGGTGAGAATATTTTTTAGCAAATTCTACGACAGAGGTATTTGGTAAGTAGTTTCTTTAGAATTTTATTTCGTAACTAGATTAAATTTTCATTTTTGTAATTAGGAATATTAGATTGTAAATCTCCCCACAAAGTAACTCTCTGTATAAGAAAAATGACTGTGATGTTTGATCAAGAAAGTATAATGGTATGAACAAAAATTCAAATCTGAAAACGATAGAATATGACATTGAATCTAGAAGTAGATCCAGTTGATGAAATATCATATGCCATTCTTGATAACCACCACCATTTCCCCTTGTATCAACTAACAGCTCAGTGATCTTATTACACATAACCTTAGTAAAAAATGGCTTATCCAGTTTGTAATAATGAAGTGGTAACATTTCTAGTTAACTCCATCCATATTCAGGGATTTCATTAAAGCTAAAATAAAAATCACTCATAATAAATCCACTCATCTAAATTAGTTTTCATCCCATAGTAAAATTCAATCCCTGAACCATATCCATTAGAAAAATTTGTTTTCATGTCTTTCAATTTCTTTATTTTTTTATATGCTTATATAACATTAAGAAACAATTATTGTGAATATCAAGGAAAAAAAAAAATTACATACTAACATCTGATGACAATAACTATAAGAATTTCCAGAGTTGTTTTTGATACCATCATGTAGATTTTGGAGCACCAACAATATCAACTAAGGAGCATGCAGATTTTGGAGGGACCCACAGATACCTCCACTCTCTCTTTTAACAACTCTCCATCTCTTGAGATCACTAGTTCGGGATTTGAAGATTACTATGGTGATTATGATAATGCACAATTCAAGTTGAGCTTTGAAGACCTAGAAATTGTCTACACAATTTTGGAATATTCTTGGAGTTACCAAGTATGTAAAAATATTTTTATGAGATCTCAAACATTGCTTCTTATTTTACACAAGTTGTACTTTGGTGAATATAATATGATGATGGATCAAATTTTTCTCTAATACTTCTCATGTTATCATCTCAAAAAAAATAAAAAAGTTTTGATTGGAAAACCAGCTTGCTGGCCAATCAAAAGTAAAAAAAAAATAAAAAAGCTTTAATTGGAAAACCAACTTGCTGGCTAGTCAAAGGTAAAAAATAAAGAAAAAAAATAACTTTGATAAGAAAACTAGCTTGCTAGTCAATCAAAGGAAAATAGAACGTGACTCTTTTTCAAAGGAAAACAATAGTTATCTCGGTGGCTTTCTTCTCGGCACTATTTGACCATGTTAACAATAGGATGACAAAGAAAACTAGAGGTATGATCAAGTTATTTTGTTCTACTATTTTATTTTAAAGATTTCTTGTAAGTTTTTTTATTACAGCTAGATCCACTTTTAAAGATTTCCAAGGAAGAAAAGATAAAATTCATCTCTCATACTTATAAGAAAAATATGTGCACCTCTTTATAATCAAACTTTTGGAGTCTAATTTATCAGCGAGTCATAAATAAACAATATGCATGAGGACATACATGAGCTTCGGTGTGGGAGAGAAGGAGAAGCACGAGCTATGCATTTTTATTTTAAATATGAGACACAATAGAAGGAGATCCACACAAGAATTTGTTATAAAAGAAAGAAATCAAAAGAAACAGAAGGAGATCCACACAAGAATCTATTGTAAAAGAAAAATATCAAAAACAATAGAAATATATCCATACAAGAACATGTTGTAAAATAAATAAATCAAAAGCAATGAAGGAGATACACACAAGAACTCGTTCTAAAAGAAAAATATCAAAAGCAACAGAAGAGATCCACACAAGAACCTCGTTGTCAAAGAAATAAATCAAAAGTAGCAGAAGGAGATTCACAAGAACATGTCCTCAATACGTAAAAAAGAATCTAAGAAGAGGAGATAATAATGCAATGCATGAGTAGATGTATAATATTAAGTTTCAAGTAATGATGAGGGCATAAATTAGCCATAAATTACCATTATTTTGTCCTTCCAAGTTACCTTTGAAAGTGAATTTAAGTTTAATATAGTAACTTATAGTTTTCTTAATAGAGAGTATAGGATATATATCTTGTTCATTCTTTAGAAATATTTTTTTATCTATCTTTTTGACTAATCCTATTCATTATTTGGGAAAATATGCAAAGCCTTGTGTATGTAGGTCATACAGGAAAGATAATGCTAGTATTGCGAAAAGTGGAATTGATCATGAACATTACATTTAAGATCAAATATGATTTTATATTCATATTTCTATCAAAAATTATGTAATTTCAAAAAAAAAAATCATCTCAATCTGAGGTCACATGCAAAAGTTATAGTTGTTTTAAGTTAGCTGCGGAACTCATAGAGTTAGTTCCGAAACTCGCAGAGTTAGTTCCAGAACTCACAGAGTTAGTTCTGGAACTTGCAGGTTTAATTCTAGATTTCATAAGTTTAGTTTCAAAACTCACATATTTATTTCTAGAACTTGTATCAATTGAATTACTGAGTTAGCTATGGAACTTTTAATTCGGTGACAAAACATATTTAGTTCCGGAACTTGCATAAAAGGAATGACAACTTTAGTTTCGGAACTTGCATCAACGAAATGATAGTTTTTTAGGGATTGTGAAAACTCAGAGATTCCAATGGGAAATATGAGAGAGATTTTTGTTCATATAAATTTGTTTAACAAAAACCTCATTCATATTTGCTACAGTTTTACCAATGAAGAGAGATCTAACTTTTAGTGAGTTATAGTACGAGGAAAAGTGTATCAAACGAGAACTAAAAGTTCCATAAAAAAATAGAAAAATTCAAATGGAAAATATGAGATATTTTTTTGTTCATAGCAATGTGTTTAATAAAAACCTCATTCATATTTGCTACAAGTTTTACCAATGAAGAGATATCTAACTTTTAGTGAGTTGCAATCCAAAGAAAAGTGTATCAGATGAGCACTAAAAGTTCCATAAACAAAAATAGAAAATTCAAATAGAAAATATGAGAGAGGTTTTTGTTCATAGAAATGTGTTTAATAAAAACCTCATTCATATTTGTTACAAGTTTTACCAATGAATAGATATCTAACTTTTAGTGAGTTGTAGTATGAGGAAACATGTATCAGACGAGCACTAAAAGTCACATAAATAAACAGAAAATTCAAATAAAAAATATGAGGGAGCTTTTTGTTCATAGAAATATGTTTTAAAAAATCTCATTCAGATTTACTACAAGCTTTACCAATCAATATACATATAACTTTTAGTGAACTACAGTTTGAGAAAAAAGTATATCGACAAGCGTCAAAAGTTCCACAATAAAAACAACAAAGTCAAATGGAAAATCTGGGAAAGGTATTTTGTCAAAATCATCTTTTGAGGAAAAACCTCCTTCTAATAATTTAGGAGAATAAAATCATTGTGATTCTTGTTACCAAAAACAAAGAGAATATTTGGGAACAAATCTTCCTAAAATAAGCAAGATAAGATTTAACTTCAATAGTATATCTCTCTCTATATTTTGTGGAGATGGAGATATTATTTGTTAGGATTGGAATAAAGATATTATTATATTGTATTTCCTAAAATAAGAAGTTGGTTGGTTGTATGAATTATAAATGTAACCTTCCATACTAAGACATGTAATTATTTTCCCAAGTAAAATCAAGATCATTTCTTTCTTTCCAATCTTTGAAAGTAAAGTTTTTCTCGCAAGTTTTGAATTAAAATTATGAATCAAATCCTCTTTCAAGGAATGAGATGGCTACTCATTCCAAGGAATATGAATCAATGTGTTAATGTTTATTTCTTTATTTCGTAGTTTTTCTTTTGTTGTAAAATTCTATTTTTTATGTTATGTAATTTCTTTGTGTACTGTAGGTGTCTTTTCCTCTTTCCTTTATTTTCAATTCAACAATTTCAATTTATGCAAGTGTGTTTTATTCCTGCAAGTGTGATTTCATTTATGCAAGTGTGTTTCAATTTTTGTAAGTGTGCATTAAATTTCCGCATGTGTGCTTTCAATTTATGCAAGTTTGGATTGTGTTTAAGGGAGCTGCTTTCCAAGATCTTCTTCTCTTAATGCATATAGCCTTCAGACACCAACCCAGATTGATATTATTAATGGTGAGGATTGATGGCCCTCATCATTTTGGTGTTTTTTCAAGGGACACAGTGATATTGAGAGATTCAGATTTCTCTAAAATAATATTCTAGTGACAGTAGAATACCTTTTAGTAATATTACGATAGGAGGTATTTGGTAAGTAGTTTCTTTAGAATTTTATTTCTTGCAAGTAGATTAAAATTTCATTTTTGCAATTATGAATATTAGATTGTAAATATCTCCCCACAAACTAACTCTATGTATAAGAAAAATGACTGTGATGTTTGATCAAGAAAGTATAATGGTATGAACAAAGAATTCAGATCTAGAAATGGTAGAATATGATATTGAATCTAGAAGTAGATCCAGTTGATGAAATATCATATGCCATTCTTGATAACCACCACCATTTTCCCTTGTATAAAATAACAGCTCAGTGATCTTATTACACATAACCTCGGTGAAAATGGCTTATCCGGTTTGTAATAATGAAGTGGTAGTATTTCTAGTTAACTCCATCCATATTCAGGATTTCGTTAGAGCCAAAATAAAAATCACTTATAATAAATCCACTCATCTAAATTAGTTTTCATCCCATAATAAAATTCAATCCTCTGAACCATATCCATTAGAAAAATTTGTTTTTATGTCTTTCAATTTCTTCATTTTTTATATGCTTGTATAACATTAAGAAATAATTATGCTGAATATCAAGGAAAAACTTTTTGCATACTAACATCCGATGACTAGATCTGTAATAATTTCTAGAGTTATTTTTGATACCAAAGCATGTAGATTTTGGAGCACCAAAGAATATCAAGTAAGGAGCATGCAGATTTTGGAAGGACCCACGGATACCTCCACTCTTTCTTTTAACAACTCTCCATCTCTTGAGATCACTAGTCCATGCTTTGAAGATTACTTTAGTGATTTTGATAATGTAAAATTCAAGTTGGGATTTGAAGACCTAGAAATTGTCTACACAATTTTGGGAATCTTCTTGGAGTTACCAAGTATGTAAAAATATTTTTATGAGATCTCAAACATTGCTTCTTATTTTACACAAGTTGTACTTTGATTAATATGGTATAATGATGGATCAAATTTTTCTCTAATCCTTCTCATGCTATCATCTCAAAAAAATCAAAAAGTTTTGATTGGAAAACCAGCTTGCTGGCCAATCAAAGGTAAAAAAAAATCAAAAAGCTTTGATTGGAAAACTAGCTTGCTGGCTAGTCAAAGGGAAAAAAAAAAAAAGAACTTTGATTAGAAAACTAGTTTACTAGGCAATCACAAGAAAAGTAGGTGGCTCTTTTTCAAAGGAAATCAATCAACAGTAATTGGTGGCTTTCTTCTCAGTACTATTTGACCATGTTTACAATAGGATGAAAAAGAAAACTAGAGGTATGATGAAGTTATTTTGTTTTACTATTTTCTTTTTAAGCTTTCTTGTAATATTTTTACTACAGCTAAATCCACTTTTAATGTTTTTTAAGGAAGACAAGATAAAATTCATATCTCCCATATTTATATGAAAAATATGTGCACCTCTTTGCAATCAAACTTTTGGAGTCTAATTTATGGGCAGTCATAAATAAACAACATGCATGAGAACATGCATGAGCTTAGGTGTGGGAGAGAAGGAGAAGCACGAACTATGCATTTTGATTTTAAATATGAGACATAATAGAAGGAGATCCACACAAGAACTTGTTGTAAAAGAAAGAAATCAAAAGGAAGCAGAAAGAGATCCACACAATAACCTGTTGTAAAAGAAAGAATATCAAAAGTAATAGAAGGAGATCCATACAAGAACCTGTTGTAAAAGAAAGAAATCAAAAGCAGTTGAAGGAGATCCAAACAAGAACCTCGTTGTAAAAAAAATAATATCAAAATCAACAAAAGGAGATCCACACAAGCAAGAACCCGTTATAAAAGAAAAAAATCAAAAGTATCAGAAGGAGATTCACAAGAATGTGTCCTCAATATGGAAAATAATCTAAGAAGAGGAGATAATAATGTAATGAATGAGGACATGCATAAGATTAAGTGTGGGGCAATGATGAGGCCATAAATTGGCCATAAATTACCATTATTTTTTCCTTCCAAGTTACCTTTGAAAGTGAATTTAAATATAATATAGTAACGTATAGTTTTCTTAAGAGAGAGTATAGGATATATATCTTGTTCATGTTTTAGAAATATTTTATTGTCTATCTTTTTGACTAATCCTATTGATTATTTGGGAAAGATGCAAAGTCTTGTGCATGCAGCCATAAAGGAAAGATAATGCTAGTATTTAGAAAAGTGGAATTGATCATGAACAGTACATTTAAGATTAAATCTAATTTCATATTCAGATTTCTATCAAAAATCTGATTTCAGTTTGAATTGTGTTTATGGGAGCTGTTTTCTAAGATATTCTTCTCTTAATGCATACAACCTTTGGACAACAAACCGGATTGACAATATTAATGATGACGATAGACGACCCTCATCAATACAATCCCTTCATCAACCATCATTAAACACTTTTCATCACTAAAAGATAGATTGTGTTGTTCACATCTTGTTAATACTCTGTCCAAATTTCTCAAAGCAGCATCAAATGTATCTCCGTGTATAGTGAAGTCATCCATATATACTTCAACAAAATCATTTGTTAGATCAGCAAAGATTTCAAGTACATCTCTTTGGAAAGTTGCAGGTGCATTGCATAAGCCAAATGGTAATACCCTATAGGAAAAGGTACCCCATGGACATGTAAATGTTGTTTTTTCCTAATCTTCAAGAATAACTCTGATTTGATTGTATCCACTAAAGCCATCCAAGAAGGAAAAGTATTGTTTACACGAAAGGTTTTCTAGGACTTGATCTATGAATGGTAAGGGACAATAACCTCTCAAAGTGTGGCTTCGTTTAGTTCCCTATAGTCAACACATATTCTCCATTTTCCATTCTTTTTAGGAATATTTACAAGAGGAGATACCTATTGACTATCCGAGATAGGATAGATAAAACCTACTTGTAATAGTTTTTAATTTCTTGTTTGACTATATCCCTTAAGGTGGGTTAATCGTTCTCGAGGCTACCTAATTGGTTTAACATTTTCAGTAAAGATGTGATGAGTGTAGATGCTTGTATGAATCCCTTCATGTCTTTGTAATCCCAAGAAAAATCTTTAGTATGATTTTTAAAACATCAAACAATTTAGCTTCTTCATCATCCTTCAACTAGCTATTAATATTCAAAGTTTTACCTAATTGAATCTCAACATGCTTGGTTCCAATGTGTAAAGAACTAATTTGTTGAAAGGGTTATATTAAAGTGTTTATTAGACATACATGTGGTAACAACATATGGTATGTAGCAACATCTCCAAAATTTCCTTGAGATAGAATTATGGAAAAAGGACAATAGTGAGAATTATGGTACTTATCTCTTTGCAGGCCAAAATCTTCATCACTGCTACTTTCCAAAAATTCTTCACGACTTCCTAATGTATTTGAAACTGAAGCTACTAATTCTTCCTCTCCCCATGAAAAATATCATTCTTCTATAGTGAAATTATTTCCAATCACAGAGAACTGTTGTTGTCATGGTTCCAGAACTTCATGTACTAGTTCTGGAACTAAATGTGGTGGTTCCAGAACTATAGTTGTAGGTTTCTGAACTATATCTGATTGCTTTGAAGACAGCCAATGCTCATCTAATGGTGGATTAATCATATCTTCTACTTCTCTTACATGATCCTGCAATGTGATCATAGCCAAAGAAGACAAATTTTTCTTATAGTATCGGAAGAATCAACCCACAATTGTTCATGATTTTCAATAAAAGGTCGTTTGGAAGGATATAAGGAAATTTTCTTAGAGTTCTTACCATTCGAGATTGTCATATCACTTGACCTGCAATCAATTAAGGCAAAAACTATAGCTAACCATGGTCTACCCAAAATAATGGGATAACACAATGTTTTACCTTTTTGCTACAATATAAGGAAGTCAACTGGATATTCCCATGACTCCACCATGACCGCCACATCTTCAATAACCCTTTATGGTTTTGTAACAGACTGATCTGCCATCTACAATATGGTATTAGTAGGTTGTATACCCATTAATGGTAATGTTTTCAGAGTATCCACTATCATTACATTGATGGATGCTCCCAAATCTACCAAAACATTATGTATATCCTTATTCCCTATAGAGATAGAAATAATAGGACTTCTAGGATCTCCATATTTGGGAAGTAAAATTTTTCCTGCTAATAAATCAACAAGTTTCCCATCTACTTTGATAGTCTTGGGGTATTGTTTCTTCCTTCTAGGATTTTTCAAACATAACATTTTGATTAATTTTTTCAATTTAGGAATTTCCTTAATTACTTGTAACAGTGGTATCTCAATATTCGATTTCCTTAGTTCTTGTTCTAATTCGGACTCCTTGGATTCTATAGCTTCTTTAGACCTCTCTGGAAATGGAGTCTCAGTAGTGTCACTATCTAGCTCTTTTTATTTTCTTCCTATATCCTCTTTTGGAACAATAGTACTAGGGATTTCATTTTCTTCTGTCATTTCAGTGATTATAATAGGTGGACTACTAATGATTTTTCCAGATCTAGTTTGAATATCCTTACAATCCATAGCATGTAAATCAACTAATTTTTCTGGTTTTGTTCCATAAACAAGAGTTGTTTGTTTGTTTCTTGGGTTTGCAACTGGTTGTGTTGGTATTTGCATTTGGAATACATTCTCAGTTTATGAATTCTATGCAGGGGATCCCATGATGGCCTATTGATTTTGATTTGGACATGTTCTTCCTTTAGCATAACTACTAGGGTTCCATCTAGGTTGTGACCAAGCATAAGGATTTCCTTGACCAACCCATGGTTTTTGATGTCCTCGAGTATACCAAGCTTGAATTGCCCAATCTTGAGGGTTCCATGTTAGTTGAGGTACACAAGGTGGTTGTCCCTAATTTTTGGTACTATTTGAGCAGCCCATGGCATCATCTAGGGATTAGGAACCGATCTTGGCATAAAGCGCCCTAGTTAGTTTGTCTCTAAACAAAATTGAATTCTTCTGTTGTGGATGATGTATTGGTTTGTTTAAGCTAATTTTTATAAGCTCGGAAGTAGAGAACAAGCATCAGTATCATGTTATTTATATTCACAGATAAGACACATTTTTGTTTTATCCAAATGATAGTCTCTTATTTCATGCTTCTTCCTGCATCTAGAACAATACATAGCCAATGGTTCAATTTTGGCATTTTCTTTAGCTTGTAATCCATCCATAGTAGAGGTTAATTGAACTAATATGTCTATTTTAAAATTTTCTAATTCATCCATCTGTTTGTTCATATGTGGATTTAGACTTTTCACTGATTTTCCTTTTCTAGGTCCACCTCTTATTCAGGATTAACTTCTACAAATATCTTTAATTTCATTCATTCTTAACTGATCAATGTCTCCACCTCCTATCAAGTTAAGGGCTTCCCTAGATTCATCATCCAAACCTTTAAGAAAAATGGTTTTACTTAAATCCTCTTGAAGTACAAATTCACATCTTTTGCTCACAAAGAGGAATCTATCTAAATAGTCTTCTATGTTTTCATCTTCCTCCTACTTGATTTTAAAGAATTCTTCCTCCTATTTCTCCCTCTACAATAATCTTGGTATTTGTCTAGGAAGGCAGTCTCTATTTTTTCCCAAGTGCTAATAGATTTGGATGGTAATCCCATGAACCACCTCATTGCTGCATCCTTCAAAGTGGATGGAAACAACTTGAGTTTTTGATTATCTGTTTTATAGTCATAGGTCTGACATAGTACCTTAAACTCAAACAAAAATTGGTTAGGATCTTTAGATGACATCCCTCTAAATGTGGGTAAATGTGTAGGTGAGATATTTTTCATTGATGTATCATCATCTCCCAATTGGATTGGATAAGTAAAGGTCCTATCAGGTACTCTTTCAGCTTCTCGTGCCATTTTAAAATATTTTCTAAATTTTCCTCCCAATCAATGTGGTATGTGGTATTCCTTAGGAAGGTGAAAAATAAGGAGTAGTAGGTTGACTACTCAATTTAGAATCAAAACTCACCCTAAATGGATCTTGAGTAATAAGCCTTTTCCTAAAAGTTCCACTTCCTTCAGGTGACTGATCTAAGAATTCCAAAGGTGGCAATTTTGTTTCTTGTTTGACAGGGGATGATGGTGCCTCCAATTCTTGATCAATTTCCTTATTTGGATTAGAGGATGTTGTGAATTCTTGTGAAGATGTTCTTGGGAGGAATCTACCCTTTGAGTCTCTTGGTCTACTCATATATTTTATGATATAGTAGGGAAGATCCTTCAACTACTAGATGTATGATTTTTGCTCTTACTAACACTTAATTAGAAAGTTCCAACTAGTGTATCCCCAGTAACGGCACCAAAAATGATGGGTGTCATTATTCCCTTCATTTAATCAACTTCTTGTTGATGTCATATCAAACTAGGGGTGTGTCTAAAGCTATATGCAACAAGAGTAATCCTATTGATCTAGTAGTTGACTGTAGTTGTTTTTGTATTTTTTGGGGGATCTTTTCAATGTCTTAAGGACTTCTTGGTAAAACCTTATTTAAATCATACTATGAAAACTTTACTGAAATTAAACACACTTAAATATTTTCTGAAAGGAAACAAATTTTACATCTAGACACCTACAAGAACAAGTACATGACAGAGTTTAACTAGAAGAATTAAAGCAATACAGATTTAATAGATCTAAACTATTTTCTTAAGAAATATAAATACCAAATAAACAAATATCCTGGTCCTTGGGGGAGTGGGCCCTTTCTCCTCCTTGAATCAGGATTTAACAACTCATAATTCTCTCAAACAGGAATGGATATTTTATTGATAAAACATTTGGTATTACAAAACGTACTGGATCTATATACTTAGTCTATATCTCTCTTCTCTGTTTTATCTCTATTCCTTCTTATTTTTATCTACTGTAGGTCTACTTATATATACATTTACAATCATAGTTGTCTCTATGATTCTGATGAAATTGAATCATGCCTAGAATAGATGTTGAGTCAGATTGGGCTGATCAGACAGTTGTAAGATAACTATCCCTGGATCTGTGTTTAGAGATCTTCTCATCCTTTCTTGATTGAAAGGGTCATTGATGTAGAATCTCTGGATGTGGTTAAAATAGATAAACTTCCATTGGTTCCAAAACTTTAGAGAAGTTCTAGAACCATAGGAAATCATTAAGGATCAAAACCGTGAGAGTTAGGAGCTATACCGGGAGTTCCAAAAATAATTTGAAAAATTCGGAACTTAATATCGGAGTTTTGAAACTAATTCTGAAAGTTTAGGAACTAGATAATGATTGTGTAATGGAGTTCTGGAACTAGCTTGGAAGTTTTGGAACTAAGCTATGTTGGAAAAAATGCAACCGAAAACATACTAAACGCTACATACTTCATTTCATCGATTGACTAGACTCGCTTTATTACAAAGCGAATTTCAAACACACACTTTGTCAGAATTTTAGATCCGTTAACATTAGAATCACAATTAATAAAAAGAGAGAAAATCAAATGAAAACTCATGTCACATCAAATAAAAGTCACAAAATGCAATCAAACTTAATAAAAAGGAGAGTAAGATGAGATCATATATTATACATTAATCGGATATATTCTGGCCTCATCACAAGATAAATTTGGATTAGGTTGGATGAGATGAGTTGGATAAATATTATAAAATATGTGCAACACCTCGAGAGATGAGGAAGTAAAAAAAATAAAATACATAATGGCCACAAAAATGGACTTTAGATAAAGACAGGATTTCCCTGTGGGGATAAAAATATGGCCACAAAGGTGGACTTAGGGTGATTATATGATGGATACATAAAAATGGATAGGATTGGATGAGCTGAGTTGGATAAGACAAGAAAATGTCAAGGAAAGGAATCAATCTGCAAGCATACCAATCCTAGAATGAATTCCCCCAGTGCCAAGGGAGCCATGGGGATAAGATGTGTGGATGAGGAAGAGGATGCGAGAGGATAAATAACTAGGGAAGGATGTTCCCCAAGGATGTAGATGAGCTAGTGGATTTGAAAGAGGTTGGATGTCAATGATAACTTTAAATTTGGATTGGGTAGATGGTGGGGATCATAGGAAAATAGTTTTTATGAATAAGGGATGACCCTCTATAGGAGAAATGATATGCAAAGGATATATGTTAATGGAGGACGAAGGAGGATACTTAGTGATTTTGATAGATGAGGATGTAGAAATAGGAATTGGATTAGTTGTGGATAAAATGGTAGATGGAGAGGGAGACTCCTCAATAAGGTTGTATCTTTAAATTAGATCATAGACAATGGTCTGAAGGACCTTATAAAATTCAATTTCATGACCCAATTTATGATGGTAGGCACAAATGAGGTGGTAATTAAACCATGATGGAAAAGGCCTTAATAGGTGGAAGTGTGATGGCAGAAATTTGTAATAAGTGTTGAAGGACTTCCGCATATGATTCAATTGATATGTTAGGAGATGTATTTTCTTTGGAATTTTTAGACTTGAATTTGGATGCAGATGCTTGGGATGTGGATGTATGAGATATATTAGAGGATTGAGTCTTTTCATTCCACTATTTTTATTCCATCTTAGTAGCAGTTGATGATTTAGAGGAAGATTAAGATCTTGAACGAATGTCGGTTGAGTGATTGTGATGCCTTAGATGAGGGAGGTGGCCCTAGAATAGATGGATGTTTCCCCAAAATATATTTTTTAGTTTTGATATTTATTAGAGGAATGCCTAGATTATTTTAGGGATACATAAAGGATCATTGTAGAATTGTTCTAAGGTTCTTGGATTTTGATTGCGAAGGAGCACCCTTAGAATGGATGAAAATGATTTCAACCAAAGGGTATGAAGGATGTGTTGTAGTTGATATAGGTGGAAGGATTAGTCTTTACATGATGATGTCAAATGAATGCAAAGATTAGTTTAAAGTGGATGTGTCTGTAGATGAGATGGGAGGATCATTCGAAGTTGCTACAAGTTGAAGTTTTTTCCAATTAACTTCAAATGATGATGTGGACACGATTACAATAGTTGATGTGGTTGGCATGGGTATATGTGTGGAAATAAGAACTAGGATTGAATCTATGGATGGTATGATAGGTAAAGGTGAAATAGATGTATAGAGTCAAATCCAATGAGGTAGATGAATTAGATATAGATTTGGGATGAATGGTAGGTGTAGATGTGGATATTAATAGGAAATAGGTGTTTGGATGATGTAATTGATGAGGTCTATGTGGGATATGGGTAGTGTAGGTTGTGGATGGGATGATGTAGAAATGGGGGATGAAATAGGTGATGTGGTCATGGGAAAAGATGTTGGAATATGTGATAAAGATGTCAAGGTAGACATGAGTAATTTTTTTGGTGTGGTGAGTGATGTAGATATTGTGATGGGTGTGTTTAATGTGGATGTGGATAATGGGTCATACATAATAGGTTGGGGCATGATAGATGTTGAAAAATTGTAGGCATGTTTAAATTTAATGTGGATGTGGTACGAGATAGGGATAGATCTAGATGTGGGTAATGTAGATGCGGAGATAGATTTTGAAGAATTCATAGGAATAATGTCTAAGGTAAAAGTGGATGATGGGGTAGATGAGGTAGACAAGGATGAAGATGTTTGATGTATGACATTGACTACATAAGGATGGATTTTGTAAGATATGGAAGGTGGATATTGATTTTATGGATGATTAAGAAAGGGTTGTTTGAATATGTCAAGGGGTCGGCTAAGAGATGAGATAGGATTGTCCACTTAGAGATCCCCCTGATTTATGAGTTGTTGAACATGATATTTAATAGAAAGAAACTTTTCGATGTCGTGACCTATGACTCGATGATATTTATAATAGTGATTTTTGTGATACTATGTGGATTTATGATCTGATTCATCAATAGGTTAGATGGGGGAAGTTAGATCAGGTGATCTGTCATCAACTTGTCGAAGATTGAACTTTAAGATTCCCCAAGGAGGTATAATTGGATAATGGTGTAAACTTTTTGTGTGAAGGAATTATATAGGAGGTATATGGTTTTGGTTACACCTTATGGGAAATGGATAGATAAGGATGTAAAAATATTGAGGGATGAAGAAGTTAAAGAAGATGTTTGATGAAAGGATATATGATTAAGGGGTGGAGATTGAATTAATTAGGTGGACGTGTGATGTTGGAAATCAGGAACATGATAGGACTTTTGGGATTGGATGGAAACACTTGATTGTTGAGACATATGAGAAGTGTGAATGTTCGTATATTGGGATGATTGAATGGAAATTTTAGTGGTAATATTGGATGAAGTAGGGAAAATGCTGATATGAGATGATGGGGGTGGAATAGGATCCACTAGTTGAGTGGATAGATAGGATTAATAGATTGTGGGAGATCTTCAAAGCAAAAATAATAAATGGGGCTAGAAGTAGGCCCAATGGTCTCTAAAGTATCATGAGATGGAGGTGTGACTGGTTGAGGGGAAATAAATTGATGGGAGATAGGTAGACTAGCTTCGTAAGGGGGATGTATTTGGATGACATGGTCTTCACAAGGTTAAGATATCCAATGTGGAATCTCAAGATTATTGGATGAAGTAGCATCATTAGATATATTACACTGTTGCATTGTTTGATCTTGAAAATAAGTAATAACTAGTATCAAATGAGAAAATATTTGTCTATGAAATGTATTTACAAATAAGTCAAGGAATAAGGTTTTCATTATCTAAATTTGTTAAAAAAGTGTGAAAAATAAAAAAGGCGATGGGTAACAAGGTTCTTAGGAAATGGTTATCTATGTTTTGTTTCGGGATATTGTGGGTTGAGATTCCTTGATATATCCACGGGTATATGAGGCTTGAATCGTGTAAGATTTCTAATGCATTGAAAACACCGAGACATCTTCCTATTGGGTGATGAAATACTAATTAGTCCACCTAGCAGGAATATTTCAAGATGTGTAGACCGATTTGTGAGTTTGGTTATATGTGATGGAATGTGAGATGCAATTAATTAACCTCTACTTAAGCTATGTTATTAAGAACGATGCAAAGGTTTATTTTTAAACCAAATCCAAATGTGAAGTTTAATGAAGAAAAACACCTAGGAAAGGGAAAGTACGATGCAAAAGGAGAAAATAAGGAAAAATAAAGAATACCCAGCAGACGCTTTTCCTTTTATCGGACTAAAATATGACGCAAGCAAAGAGTAGGATTAAAGTAATTCTGATACAAGAAATCAAGCAATGTAGACTAAATGAAAATTTAGTATAATTTAAATAGAGAATAAAATATGGATTTATACGAAGTGAGGATGTTGATTAAAATATGTAAACTACTATGTGATCAAGGACCCTGCAGAAGTAGTTAGTAGTTTTCCACGATAAACGAAAAGAAAATGATGAAGGATACCACAATCACACTTTTGATTCTTAATATGACTTGTAATAAGCATGAGAGAAGAGAATACATGTGATGTGTTGCATTTAGCTTTATAAAAAATAAAAAGAAAAGAATAATAATGTGTGGATGAAAGTCACAAAAAGGGTTAGATGATAACACAAAGTGAGTAAATGATAATGACATATTTAAAAATGGTACACACGGTGAGTAGAAACATCTAGGGACCATATAATTACATCATACATGAGTAGAGAAACTATGGAAAGGTTCTGATGAAAGGTATATGAGCCATGTATATGTTTAAAAATTTGGTCTTTGACAACGCAATTTGTTGATAGAAACTTTGTAAAGTGCACCTAAAAATAAAATAACATGATTAGTTCATGTGGTTGACGTAATAAACAAAAAAATGTAGGGGCCCTAATGTTTTTGTGACGTTGAAAACAAGCATAATTAGAGAAATAATAAAAATAATTATTCTAATTAATTAATAAAAATTGTGTTTCACCAATTCCTAAATGATCAATGTGGATGATTAGTCACTTACAGACGGAAATGATGAGAAGGTAAAATAAAAAGGGGACCTAAGCTAGGTGAATTGGCTTAATGCAAATAATGGAACACATGAATTAACAAAATAATTCTAAGTAATTAAAGAAATATTAATTAAGTGTCTAAAGTAAAATATTAACAAATTAATGAACTAGTTGATGAACAAAAATAATCAAATTAAATTAAATTAAATAAGTGAAAAACTAACGAATATGAACTAAATGAAAACTAAATAAATACTAAAATAAGAACGAATTAGGTGGACCTAAATATAAATGTAAAACATAAACTGAAAAATTAAATCATCTAAGTGGAAAGTATGACGGTATGTTTTTATTATTGTTTAGAGTGGTGTATTAGAGGTCACGAGGAATAACATCGGTGTGATGGCGCAATGAGAGGCCATGAGAAGAGAAGGAGCTTTGGGGGAGCCTCTTTTATAAAAACATAGTCAATGTCTTCTCTCTAAATACAACATGAACCATTTGAAAATTTTTCCACCACCATGGCCCATCAGTTAGGCCTCTATTATTCTATCCGGCCAACCTGGTCAACCCCCCACATTCCTAATGTGCATGCAATTTATATAAAGTGGGATTTAATCCCACATTCATTATGAGGTGGTGGTCATAGTAGTTTAAGGAAGTGGTGACAGATGTAGCTAAGTGTCTAGTGAGATATTTTGTTAGGCGGTAGGAGTAGATGTGTGGCCACATGGTAATGTACCCAAGATTGGGTTGGTTTGGCTTATCCATTAAGTTGGGACATATTTGGGTTGGGGGTAGAGGAGATCCACATGGATGGGTTCATTACGTATGGAGAAGGGGTGTGGGATCCATTCATAGGGGTGAAAGGGGTGGAGTATTCGGGGAGCTTAGGGATCGAGATGGGAGCTTGAGGGGATCGTGTAACGGGATGGGTATTCCGCATACAACATGTTTTGATCCCGCAAGAGGGGAGGAGTCAACATTGAGGGGTGAGGGTCTGGTGAGTTAGAGGTTTCAAGGAGAGATGCGTGGAGTCGTGAGGGTTTAGTCCGATTTGTGTGGGGAGGGTGAGTCAAGGGCTTAGTGAGGGAAAATGGGGTAGGGGCTCGGAGTTGGTTCAAGTAGGAGGGAGTGTCGAGGGCCGTGTCAAGGTAGGTCTTAGGATGTAAGGGTCGGGATATGTTGGGGATGGGGAGTTGATTTGGTGGCAAAGTGGCCAAGGGATTTGGGTAGTGAGTTGGGAGTTGGGTTAGGGAGTTAGTCAAGTGGGTCAAGATGTGAGGAGGGTTAAAGAACTAGCTCACCAAGCTAGGAGGAGAGGGATAGTGGAAATAGGTAGGGGATGGGTAATGTAGGACTTAGTTAGGATTCTAAAAAAAATATTTGATTTTACTTTATTTAAGAATAATGATTTTTAAATTTTATTTTCCAGTTTATATAAAGTTTACTAATAAAACTAGGAAATGTAGTAATGTGAAACTAGAAGACAAAAATCAAAAAAAATAAAACCCTCACCTCAAGACGGAAATAGAATACCAAATGTAATTAACACACCAAACCGACAGAGAAACCACTAAAACCCTACAAACAAGTGAGTCTAAAAATGAAATGTACCAAAAAAATATCCAAATAGATCTGCGACTATAAGTCAAGATATCTATTATACCTTGACACTTGCACAAGACAAGTAAAGTGATGGAAAATGAAAATAACTAACTCAAAACACTAAATATGTAAGCTATTAAGTATTAATACAATGATATGAAAGGATGATTAACATGGAACAAGAGTAATGTCGGGAGTTTGTGAAGAGGTAAACATCTTATCCACCGTTATCGTAATCTTCTAAGACACAATAACCATAAGACAACATAGAGCAATAATATTTCCCACAATGTAAACATTAACCAAAGAATACCATACGGTATAGAAAATGAAATTATAATAGCAAACACTAGTAGGAAAATAATGGATAAAGTAACAAGTTATGAAACCAACAATAAAAATTATGGGCAGCTCCCATGGGCATGCCGAATGTTGACCGAATTTCCTCGGTTCCTATCTAGATTAGTGAACTAGTACTTAAAGAAAATAGGTAACTCAAAACATGTGAGGGTTTAAGGTACCTTGAGATAACGATGATGACGTGGATGGGCACAAAGATACCTTTTTTCGTAAGCTCGATAATCTGCATGAAAAATAAGACTAAGAAGAAAAATGGATTAATAGATGTATAGAAGGCTTCTGACTAAGTCAGCTCCAAGAAGTGTGAACTTCCTCGAAGAGACATCAAACCTCTGTAGATAAAATAAGATAAAATCAATGATGATGGGTGTGGACAATATGTAGAATCTGATATAAAAAAGAAACTAAAAATGTTGATATGTAAGGAAAATATAGATCTGATCAAAATATATGTAAACCAAACCAAACCTAAATAAATCAACGATAATTTGGGGAAAGGTGAGAGGAAACTCAAAACAATCCTGCAAAATATTCTATTGTTGCCAAGAAATAGGGTGGATAAGGGAATCATAAGAGCATTTGAATAATACTGTGATGATATTAGTTGGATCTCAATAGGGTTAGGATGGTATTATTATGATATAATTGGAATCAAAAGGGTATTAGGATGGTATTATGATGATAAATGGAATCACAAAGGGAATTTCAATGGTATTATGATAATAAGTGGAATCAAAAGAATGGAAAAGTTTTTCTATGATTTCTCACTTTCTCGAAAGAGGGGAAAAGTTCTTATTTATAGCTTAAGGATGTGATTAATTTAGGTAATCATGATTTTGAAAAGTTACCCTGATTAGGTGAGTGGGGATTAAATTTGAATATTAAATTCAAAGGTGGATTTTATATGAATTAAAGTTTAATTTTAAATTCATGAGTGGATTGCATGTGGATTATTTTTTAATATTAAATTCATGAGTGGATTAGATATGGATAATTTTTAATATTAAACTCATTGGTTGATTTAATTAAAAGAAATTAATCGATCAATTAACATTGATTAATTAGATATGTATTTTTTGTGGGAAATGGAATTAATTAAATTTTGGAGGGAAAAGGAATTCGAATGAAATTAGGAGGGAAAAGGAATTTGAATGGGCAAGCCTAATGAAGGAGAAAATATGTGGGGTGAAGTGGAGGAACGACACCAAAAATTGGTGTCTACAATGTGTTGTCTAAATTCTAAGCTATGTTGTACCTTTTTTATGAATGGATGTTATGGTTATGATTATGAACATGCATGCTAACAACATGTTAGGAAGCAAAGGAGACAATGAAGGATGCACACACTTTGAGTGAGATTTATGACATGTATGGATGAGGTGTAAACATGTCTAGATAATATTGGGTAAATAAAAGACTAAATTTTGGTTCCATTTCTAGGACATATTTTCAATATTTCTACCATGATGTTGCGTATAGATAATGTTTTGACTATCCGTGGAGAATATTGACGTAACAACCACTTTACAATATTCATAATTACGGGTATTTTTTTGTTTCCCAAATTAAGCATATGCCTTCAATGATTTAAATTTACAAACTAACATTTAAATCTAGCATCATATAATTACAATTCTTCAGATAACAAATCATTAAATCATGTGCATGTTTATGGGTCAACTAGATCCTTCTCAATCCCCCATAAATTACTCTTTTGAGTAAGTAGACAAGTATAATCATTAGTGCCCTTCTCAGAATTGATTTTAGAAGTTTTGTTCAAAGTGTTTACCTAGGGTTCATTCAATAAAATCCCATCCAACATATCACACTTTAGTTAGAACTAGGTGAACCTAACAGTGTATTAAAATACACTACTTTGGACAGATTTTATGAGACATGCATTTCATGCTCTATTTCTAAACTGTACATTGTCTTTGAAATATGTCCCATCACCATGTCACTTGGTTCCATTATCAGAATCATATCATTTTTTTAGGTTACTCAAATTTAATTTATGCACATGATATATAAATTGTTCATCTAATAAGATGAAGCACGCATGTGCCAACTTAGGATGCATATAGGAGAGAAAGAGTACATGTAATGACTTGAATTGTCATGCATTCAATTTATTCCCCATAGTCAACATAAGTTGGTATAGAGTAACTAAACAAAAATGGACAGAAAACCTCTACATCATATCACAATTAAATTCTATGTTGATTATGACATGCATAATAAATGGAACTCAAGGGATAACTTAGGATTACTATCGTATGATAGGATTCACTTATGACCCACGTCATTTGTTGAACACCGCACTATAAAGAACCATTTGAAGTTGTCTTGCCGAATACCATGTATTAGGTTTGTCGTAATTATTCACCTCATTGAATTATTTTTGCGACATGTTTATATTTCATAACGCAACAATATTCACACAATAATTGTTCGATCCTAAGGTCCACAAATTAGTTTTGATAATTATTCATAATTAATATACATAATTTTGTTTACGTAAATTCATGAATCATATTAAGATAATGAGGACAACAAGATGCATTATTTATGAAGTCCCTAACTTATTTAAATTAGGGAATTATCATCATAATTCGAAGTAAAAATATTAAACTCATCATTGCATGTAATACAATAATTTATATTCAATAATTTTACATCCTTATAGATTACCTAATAAATTAACATTAATCATTTATATTAACAGTCAAAACATACAACTATAAAATAACAAACTACATTCATTAGTTTAATATATTGTAACTTATATCCTTACTATAAATTTAGATCATTTTACGAAATTAAAGCTAATACACTAAGGATATTAATCACTCACGGTTCATTATTAAAATTAATCATAGTTCTTATCATGAAATTAGATTGATTAATTCAATCACAATCACATTCTAAAAGATACCCAAATCTGAATAAATGTCATAAACAACCATAATTTTTTTAAAAAATATTCAAAAACTTGAATATAAACTTTTATTTTCCTTTCCAAAAATGATACAAAATCTCAAAGGCCATAATGCCTTTAAACAATATTTATTTAGTGAAGCACAAACTTTCTTATACAACAATCAAGTAAAGAATACATCTTTCAATCATAACATCAAGAATTCAACATAAGCATCTACCTGATAATATCTAATTTTCCCCATCAATAAAAGCTGTTAGGCAACTATTAGTTTGAAATAATTGACATGAAAAAGTCAACCATCTTATCTTTACAATTTATAGCATTGAAATATTTCAATGAATCATAATTCAACTAAATAATGTAATCTGAAAATCATTTAAGATAACAACTCCACATTTCTCTTTTCTTTTCTTTCATAATCCATAAAAGAAACATATGATTTTTCAACTAAAATTAATAAGAGAATAAATCAAATTACTAACAAATAACAATTATGAGTATTAACTATGAAACATATCAACTATGACATTTACATGCAAACGGGGTTATTTTAAATCATTAGACAAGTATTAAAACTTATACTTAAACAATCAATCATGTTTATATCAACATCATATATTAATAATATGAATCAAGTAATAACCATATTAACCATACAATCTCTATTTAAAGTTCATATAATTTAATTTAAAAGGAAAAAGTATAATATTACTCAAGTCACATCTTAATATTTATAATATTAAGATTCTATTTTGATAAGATAATAATTAAATTATACAAACTTAATAACTTAATATTATCAACCACAATCTTTATCAAAACTATTCACTTATAAAATACATTATTCCTTCATAAGAAATAATAGTTTAATAGTAATAATTTATTAAAAATTGCATTTAAATTTCATCGATTACCTTAAACTCTATGAATAAACCTTAAACTATCCAACATTCAAATAAGTATTCAACCCAAGACAAAAGTCACAATAATCTTTACTTCCCTGTAAAATAAGTATACGATGAGTTTAAGAATACGCAACATTTTCCACACTAAGTCAACAAATTTATTCCTTATGTGTACACCTTCAAGAACTAATTCAAACGAACCATAACAAATAATAGTTCAAAATTTATCACCATAGGGTAAATATCTAGAAGTACATAGTTTGCATCGACTATGGAGTGGTTTAAGAAGATCAATATAGTGAACTGTAATCATAAACACATACATAACCATTCACCATATGGTGATCTATAATCTATGCTCAATTCTAATCAACCATCTCATTGTCTGAAAAATTTATAAGTAAGAAAACTGAATGGTTGAACTAACCATAAACCCATTGACATGAGAAACAACTTAGTCATGTCTAAGAACAAAAACACATATACAATCCATTAAGCATGTGAGTCA
Organism: Taxus wallichiana var. yunnanensis; assembly: GCA_018340775.1. Classification (NCBI taxonomy): domain Eukaryota; kingdom Viridiplantae; phylum Streptophyta; class Pinopsida; order Cupressales; family Taxaceae; genus Taxus; species Taxus wallichiana. The sequence continues at coordinate 561,178,962 of CM031240.1, forward strand.
CATATTCCCCAAATGCTGCCATTTAATAGACCATAACCCATCGTGGAAAAAAATCTAACCTAAGGCCGTGTTGGGAATACATCCCAATCAAACATTTATAAGAAAACAATGAATAAGTGGAATAGTGTGTAACTCCCAGGTAGACAAGCTTGAGCTCAAAAACAATCACCACAAAGTCATTTTATTCATCGTGTACATAGGCACAAATACAACCTAATGAAATAAAATCAAGTGAAATGGAAAAATAAAGATATGAAACCTTGCATTAATGTCCAAAATGATGAACTGAAATAATAAAATGACAGGATATAGGATATTGAGATTGATATCAAACATATGGACCACACAGTCATCAAATATGGCATGAGTTATGTTCAAAATCAACCGCACCCTAAATTGCTGAACAACAAACCAATAGAAATAAATACAAGTTTATAAAAGTTCCAATAGTAACTTGCATACATTTGTTCATAGTCCGGTGATACACAAGATCATTTCCACAACAATAACATGGTTTTAAAAAACCCGTATATAGCTCGATTGTGAGAAAATATAAAAACATAATTGAATTCAAAAATCTTACATACATAGACATATCCATCCAAGCCAGTATAAAATCAACCATGGATTTCAAAACAAGATTTAACCATACCCATAAAAGAGAAAACAATAACACATAAGAGAAACCCAATTTCCTCCATTATCATTCAAATATCTTAATGTTATAAATGATAAAGATGAGAAAGAGATGATTTTATGCCTTTAATATGCTTGAAGAATCAGAATCTATTTCCTTCTTTCCTCATAGATCCTCCAAATATCATGAACAAAACCAGACATAATAACAACTTCAAATTGACACAAGAGATTGATAAAACCCATAACATTGACTATATAATCTCTTCAACAAACTAGAATTATTATTTTACATACAAAGTTCCAATAATATGCCCGAAAAGAGTGATGGTGAATTAATACATGGAAAGCTCACATGGGAACTAAAAGCAGACCAAACTATAAAATGATAAGACAAATAACCATTTAGCTTCATAAAGTGGCTTCCTCGAGAAGCTTCCCACTTCTCTTGAGGATATGGACCTCATAAATTTTCATTAAATGAAACAGTCCCTAATCCTTCCAACTTCCCTCTATCTTCCTGCTAAATTGTTTTTGTCCATATTTGGTGTATCTATCAAACTACCTTGAAATCATAGCCCTCCATTTGGGAGGTTAATTCCATCCAATGGTTGGAGATCAAACTACCAATAAAACCCTAACACAAATTTCTAGTATAATAACCGGTTTTTCTTTTCTAATTTAATCAAACATTAGCTTGGGTAGCGTAGCAAAAAACAACTTCGGTTGGAGCTCAAGTGGTGCCACAATCGAGTTGGATGACCCCTACCCAAATCATTGCATTGTTGTTTAATATGGCCCGACGTTTATAAGGTAGTTTACATAAGTAAAGACAATATTATTAATAGTACGATTATATATATATATATATGCATATATCTATATACATATCCATATATATATACATATATATTTATATATATACGTGTGTGTGTATTTCTTTGTCGCTAGGACAAATTTATTAATCATTAAGAACCGATTAACATTAACATTAATGCCTTAAAAAGGCTTTTAAAATAATATTTTAAATATAATCCTGACGACTATACCTTTGTTTTCCAACAAGGGTCATCACAAAATTTAATTAACCATACAAGGATCGTAAGATTTATTAACTACACACAATTGCAGAAATGTAAATTAGTACATAAGTATAAGATCAACCAAGAAGCAACCTTACACAATAAATCAATCCATCACTACAATCTCATAGATAATGAAACCAGCATGATCAAACAACAAACATACTGTTTATACAGTCATCCAATCAAGTCAAACATGATAAGAAACCACAATTTTCACCTACAGCCGATATAATATCTAATAATAAAAGATAGTTCTTAATGGGGTATGACATACCTCTCCCCTTAAGTATCATCGTCCTCGATGATTAATTCATATCATTCATATAAATAAGATTAAGTAGATGAAATTTCACACACAAAAATATCATAAAATCATAATATCATAACTAAAGCTTGTAAATAAATCCATTTCTAGAATTGTAACATTAATTTTATCGAGTTGTAATAACCTTATTTAACCAAGTTTTTTACCATCAATTCCACTTGACATTGATGAAAACACCAATTACTGGGTTTAACAATCTCCCCTTTGCAGGCGATGGATGATCGGATGATGGTAACATATGGATCTAGCGATGGAGAGTTCTACGGGGACACGGTTTCCGCAGTTTCCGCAGTTTTGGCTGCAGAATGTCTGCGAACCACGGTTAAAAATGCTGAGGAAAGGCTGAGCTATAGCCAATGCAGGGCGTTTGTAGACACGGGTAAGAACGTCGCAAAAGCGGGAAGTACAGCCAGTGCGGTCTCTGCAGTTCTGGCCGCGGAAAGTCTGCGCAATATGACAAAACTTACTGAGGAAAAGCAGATCTCAGACTGCAATCGGACGGCTAGCAGAGAAAATGAGGAAATACTGAGATCCACACCTTTGGCTTGGAATAAGCTTTTTCAAAGCCCTAACCTCAAGGTGGGTCCGAAAAGCACTGAACAGTTTACATGGGAAATGGACAAAGAGGGTGCCACCTGTCTTAGGGTCCCAGATGGTTTTGTTGATAGAGCTTTAAACAAAACAAACCTCTCCCTTGTTGGTAAGTTTCTTGGCTCTAGACCTAATATTGATTTCATTAGAAAATGGGCTATGAGAAAATGGAAACCCAAGGGAGCCCTAAGCATTACCATTATGCCAAAAGGTTTTTTCTTGGCTAAATTTAACCAACAAGAGGATTTAGATTCGGTGTTACTTGGAGGCCCCTGGTGGCTGGGAAATATGGGTCTTTTTTTGAAAAAATGGTATCCGGGTTTTGATCCAAATACAGAAAATATAAACACCATTCCAATCTGGTGTAGGCTGCCAGGACTGCCATTGCATCTATGGGATGATGAAATACTGTTAAATATTGCAAAATCCCTAGGCACACCTATTGGATTAGATGGACCCACAAGAAACAGATCCAGGCTTGCTTTTGCTCGGTTCTGCATTGTCTCAGCTATTGATCAGGAGTTTCCAGAGCACATAATATTGAAAACTAGATTTGGATCCTGGACTCAAAGAATTGAAGTTGAGACCTTAAGATGTAAGCGGTGCCAAAGCATTGGTCACTCTGATGAAAACTGCAACAAGAAGAAGACCCCTCTTTTGGTTTCTGATCAGCCTGGGATTGACTCAGATCTAAACAAAGTTAACAGGGATCCAAGCAAGGAAAGGAAAACTGAAGATAAAGGTCCCAGCCAGAGGAATGTGCAATTAAATAGCAGGGGAAAAAAAAAAAAAAGGGGGTTTTAGAACTCATATTAAGAAACATCTTGTCTGGCGTCCCAAAGATGCTACAATAGCTTTGCCTGAAACCCCCAACAAAGAAGTAGTGGACAAAACTGTGAAGGCATCTCCGGGCAAACCTTTTGAAACTTCTGTGAAGGATGACCTTGTTAAGGTTTCCTTGGAAGTGAACGAACAAGAAGGTTTAATCCCTTCTGGTTCAGAAGAGAAAGAAATCCTGTCATTCATTAGAGAGGAAGCTTGTAACAAGGAGAATATGGATGTGAGTGAACCCCTGGAGATCCTCTCTACTGGAGAGACAGGGTGCGGATCCGCCGCCATACCTCAAAGATTTCAACAGCTGATGCGGGGCACAGGATCGCTGCAAAGATCAAAACCGCTTCGATCATACTCGACAAGTATCCATAAGGAACAAAAGGAAGGGGGGATCACGCCTACCATGGAAAAGAAGACCTATTTAATCCCTTCTGGTTCAGAAGAGAAAGAAATCCTGCCATTCGTTAGAGAGGAAGCTTGTATCAAGGAGGATATGAGGGTGTTTGAGCCCCTGGAGTCTCTCCCTACTGGAGAGAAAGGAAATGCGGATCCGCTGCCATACCTCAGCATTTCAACAGTGACTGAGCAGGTCTGTTGCAATCACACTCCTGTCAGTATTCATAAGGAACAAGAGGAAGGGGAGATTACGCCTACCAAGGAAAAGGAAGATCCAGACTCTGGGTTCACTTTGGTCATCTCAAAAAAGAAAAAAAAAAGAATGGAAGGTTTTGAAAGGATCCCAGAATCACTTTATAGTGAAAAGAAAAAGGAAATTGACAATTGGGACACCTCTACCTCCAGAAAAACCAGATCTTCAGTTAGACGAATAGCTGATTTTGGAGGAAGCTCGAAAAGAGGAAGACCCTCTAAAAAGACTCTCAGAGCTAAGAAAACAGAGAGGGATATTGCAGATGGTGTTCAGCGGCAACTGAACCAGCAAGCAATTCCAATTACCAACCATTCCATATGAAGATCATATCTTGGAATATTAGAGGCCTTAACGGTTACTCTAAGCAAAGAAACATCAAGGAGTTACGGGACTCCAGTAACCCCAGCATTTTGATTCTTCAAGAAACTAAGATGAAAGCAATAACCATGGATAATATTAAAAAAAAAATTGGGACAGCTCTGAAATGGCAGCTGTTGATTCTCAGGGTGCTTCCGGAGGGCTGGCTACTCTTTGGGATAAAAGGCACTGTACTGGTATGATTCTTAGTGATAATATTAATCATCTTGCAATTAAATTTGTCACTATTGAAAAAAAGTGTGAATGGATCTTGTCTAATATTTATGCCCCTAACTCTGCTAGTGGTAGAAGAAAACTATGGGCTGATCTTAAAATCTTTAGAAACCAGCACAGTTCTGCTAACTGGCTTATCATGGGAGACTTCAACTCCCCTCTAAACCCAGGCGAAAAGTTTGGGGGAACCCCCACCTTCTCTAATGGAATGGAGGATTTTGCTGATTTTATCACTGAACAAAACCTCATTGATGTGGATCTGCATGGTAATAAGTATACTTGGAATAATAGAAGGTTGGGAAAGGAGCTCATTCAGGTGAGACTGGACAGGGCACTAATCTCAAGAACCTGGATTCTTAGCCAAGACTTTTACCTCTTCCCCGCCTTAATTGGATCGGATCATAATCCGATTGCTTTAAGCTTTCTCAATTGGACCAAACCTGCAAGAAGCTCGTTCAAATTTGAAAAAATGTGGATGGAGCATGATGATATCTATGACAGAATAAAAGAATGGTGGGATTGGAATGGGAAGGCACGCCAAAGATGATTGGTCCAAAAACTCAAAATGTCAAAAAACAAGTCAAACTTTGGAACAAAAATGTTTTTGGGAATATCTTCGAGAAAAAGAAAGAGTTAAAACAGAAGCTTCAGGATCTTGAGTTAAAAATGGATACTATGGGGAGATCGGTTGAAGATGAAGTAAATGAAAAGAAAATTCTTTCTGAGTTGCACACGATCTGCAGTAGAGAAGAGTCCTTTTGGCGCCTTAAATCTAGGGCTATCTGGCTTAAAGAGGGGGACAGGAACACAAAGTTCTTTCACATGACCACTCTAAAGCACAGAGCCAGTAATAGGATCTTAGAGGTTTCTAAAAGCAATGGAAGTATCACTAAAGATCCAAACAGCATTAAGAAACAAGCACTTGAATTCTACAAAAATCTTCTTAGAGAGAGTAATGTCAGCAATCCGGAAGCTATTTCCTTCATGCTAGAAGCCATCCCTCAGAATGATATTGAGGACCAGAAATTCAGAGATATCACTAAAGCGGTCACGCTTGATGAGCTAAAAAAGGCTGTTTTTTCTCTTGAGGGGGATAAGGCTCCTGGACCGGATGGATTCTCCATTAATTTTTTTCAGAAATTCTGGGAAATATGCTCGGAGGATCTACTCAAAGCGGTTAATGAATTTTATAGATCGGGAAATCTTCTAAAAGAACTCAATAACACACACATTGTGCTGGCACCTAAGAAAATGGATGCAAAAGATTTCAAGGATTTCAGACCTATCAGTCTTGTTAATGTTATTTTTAGAATCTTTACCAAAATTATTGCTTCTAGGCTGCAGCTCATAATGAAGGATCTCATCTCAAGGCAGCAGAGTGGCTTCATTAAAGGCAGGATAATACAAGACGGTGTGATTATGGTGCACGAAACTATGCATTCTATGGAAAATAACAAAAAGGCAAACATGATCCTTAAGCTTGATATGAATAAAGCTTTTGACAAAGTTTCTTGGGTCTTCCTTGACAGGATTTTATCTAAATTTGGGTTCACAGAAAAGTTTAGAAAAATTATTAAGTCTTGTATATCTACAGCCAGGTTCTCTGTGGTTGTTAATGGAGAGCCTGTGGGATTCTTCACCAGCAGCAGAGGTCTTAGGCAGGGAGACCCCATCTCCCCCCTACTCTTCATCCTTCTGGCTGACAGCCTTAGTAGAACAATTAGCAGAGCGGTGGAAGTCGGCCTTTTAAATGGTTCTAAACCCACTTCTCTCAGCCAAGCTGTCTCTCATCAACAGTTTGCAGACGACACCATCCTTCTTCTTCTGGCCTCAGTTGTAGAAGCTAAAGCTATCAAGGCTCTTCTGCAGCTATATGAATCTGCTTCCGGGCAAGAGATCAATTACGACAAAAGCATCCTTTTTTTCTTTAACACCCCTGGGGAAAGACAGCTCAAGATTGCTAAAATTGGTCAGAAATTGGTACTCTTCCAAAGAACATACTTAGGCCTCCCTCTTGGCACGAAGAAAGTCTCTCACACGGTGTGGGATGATTTATTGACGAGATTTCGAAAAAAATGGCCGGTTGGAAAGGGACCACTCTCTAGTCTTGGTAAGTGCCTTCTCATTAAAAGCACACTCCAAAGTTTGCCCATATATATCATGTCATTGTTCAAAATTCCTTCCTCCTTCAGAGAGAAAGTGGAAAGGATTCGAAAAAAATTTATGGCAAGGCATGGAAGAAAAGTTCAGATTTCACCTGTGGCCTCGGGATAAAGTCTCGCACCCCAAAATCTAGGGGAGGGTGGGAATAAAAATATTGAGAAAATGAATGAGGCACTCATTGCTAAGATGGGCTGGAGATTGCTTTCGAGAAACAACCCCGGATTGATGTTATTAAAACAAAATACTTGAATCAAAAGTCATTTACTCCTATCTCGCATGATGAGCAACTCCCAATGGTTCCATTTTTGGAATAATCGGTTAAGAGTAGAAACTTCATTAAGAAGGGAAGCAAATGGAAAGTTGGGGATGGCAGCGACATAAACTTCTGGGAGGATAACTGGTCCAATGATAATCTCTTGGAGAGATTTGGGATTGCTAAGGACAGCCTTATAAGAAAGTATGGAACTAAAGTCAAGGACTACATTGATGGAAATGGCACCAACAAGAATTGGAAAAGACTTACTATGGAGCGTATTGAACTGAAACAAATTATCTCCTCCCTCCAAGACCTTTTAGATCTCTTCCCTTTGTGTCAGTTGGATTCCAAGGATGAGCTGATCTGGAGCAATTCACACGATGGTAAATACTCAGTCAAATCTGGTTATACCAGTCTTTTCCACAGTGAACAATCTGATTTTAACTGGAACTTGATCTGGATGCCTGAGTTAACCCCCAAAATAAATTTTTTTCTTTGGCTGGCCATCAGAGGCAAAATTCTCACCACTGACAATTTGATGAAAAGAGGATTTATCATTCCCAATTGGTGCCACCTTTGTAGGAATAACTATGAAGACATTAGCCATCTGTTCATACATTGTGATTATGCCTTTAGAGCTTGGAACTTTGTCCTTTCCAAATTTGAAGCTCTCTGGGTGATGCCGGAGGATCTTATTCAGCTATGGAATCAATGGAACCCACCATTCAGACATTGTGCTATCAAAAGAATCTGGAAATTAGCCATCCCGCATTTAATTTGGAGGATCTGGAAGGATAGAAATAATATCGTTTTTAGAAATAAGAAGCAGAATTTTAAATTCACTACTGGCAAGATCTCCCAAGGCATCAAAGAGGACATGGCCAGATTTAAACCTCCCAAGAACAATTGTTACCCTGAAAATGAAAAGCACATCTTATCAAATTGGCAGATCGGATATTGGAGCAACCCCGGGAATAGTGTGGATAGATCTTTGGTTAAATGGCATCCCCCTGAATCCAATTGGTTCAAGCTGAACTTTGATGGAGCCTCTAAGGGGAACCCCGAACGGAGCAAGCCTAGAGGAGGAGCAATACGGGACCATAAAGGTAATTTGATTCGCTTTGCATATTTGGAAAAATGGGAATCCAAACCAATCATTTTGCAGAAGCTTTATCTGCTCTCTGGGGATTGAGAGTCGCACGGGCCCAAAATATCCAGAACCTCATTGTTGAAGGGGACTCCCTTAATATTATTAAACTGCTTAATCAGTCCTCTTCTCCTAGCTGGAATATCAAAGATTTTATCTCTGAATCCATAAGCATCAGTCATACCTTCAACAACATCAGAATCATACATTCTTACAGGGAGGGAAACAAGCTGGCCGATGCATTGGCCAATTATGGCATTAATATAAATTTCACTATTTGGGATAATGATAGTATCCCTAATCAGCTTCACAACAGCATACATGCGGACCTTCACACGCAAACAATCTCTAGAGATATGCCTTAATCTTTGGAGGAAATCCATAAATTCTTCCACATGTGCTGTTTTAATTTATTTGGCGTGGCAAATGATATCTACTTCAAATGATAGCAAGATTTTGTTTAGGAACTTCAAGTGGAGTTGTCTAAATTTAAAAACAGCGCACGCGGGAGGTACAATAGCTGTTGATATTCGGATGCCAAGCTCCGCGAAAACCGAAGATAACTACAAGGTGAAAGCTGACAGGGAAAGGGTTTTCACGCGTGACTCCACGCAGCTCGGATCGCAATCATACTGCCCGCTCGTGGGAGGACCAACGGCTACAGTTCCCATTTTTATGCGACCCGCAACTGTGAGAAACGAACCACTCTCAACGCCCAAAGGTATTCTGAAAATTGTTGTAACCAGCACATCATTGTGAAGATGGGAGGGCCTCCCTGCCAGATTGAGCCGTGCGCATGGACCCGATCGGAAAGAAAACACCGAGCTCTGGAACATTCTTAAGATCGGCGGATTCACCAACTTTGTGGAAAGAGTGCAAGGACATGATCAAAGCATCTCTATTCGCTTTTGCCAAGGAGTGGAATGAGAGGACGGTCGACTATGGAGGGCAGAAAATTTTATTAATGAGGAACTCATAGCCAAGCGATCGGCCTCACTTGAAGGATACCGCTTCTTCAACAAGAGGGTTATCAAAGAGGTGCAAGAGAGAAGATTTGTGGAGGAGGAGGAGAAGCTTATATTCAACACCGCGGGTCTGCTTGTTAACTCAATTCCATCTCCGTATGATGAAGTCACCCGCATGATGATTCGCTTCATATCCTTGGAAGGCAGGTTTGTTACTGTCCCTGCCAAGCACCTTGTCTTTTTGAATCACTTTCGTAGGAGTAGGTTGGTTTGCTTCCCTCACTATCTGTTAAACTCTCTTGAGCGCTCCATTTTGGAGTTCCAGAAGCATACCCGGGCGGTTCCCTTACACCAAGGGCTTATTTTGCTTATTCACAAGCACTGCCTTATTAAATTCCCCGGTCTCCCTTCCTCTCCCGGCCCGGCTTTGTTGGGTTCCGCCGCGCTGCCCGCCCCTGTCTCCCCGCGCCCCGCCGCTGCGCCCCCGCTGCCGGTTGCTACCCCCATGCCGGCTGCTCATGCTCTCCTTCTTTTCTCCTCCCGTTGCTGCCCCTCGCCACCCACCCCTCGTCTCTACCTCTAAACGTGTCACGGGGCTTCTAGGAGACTCAACCTTGAGTCTACTGCTGAGGGGGTTGAACCTTTGGAGGACATTGCTCGTGATCTCGCCGAACATTAGTAGTGCCGGTCCCAGCGGCACCAACGGATAACCCTTCTAGGAGATTGGAGGCCTTAGAGGCCGAGCTTAAATTGTCAAGGATGAGGTCAAAACCTTGCTAAGCAAAAAGGAAAAAAAAGCATTGAGGGGGAAGGGAGCATTGGCAATAGCCAGATTGATGACATATACAAAAAACTGACCTCCTTAGACTCCCGCCTAGGGAAGATGAAGACTAGGCATGAGTATAATATTGCAGCCTTCAGGGCCATCGAGGAGTTCATCGAAGGTCATGCAAGAAGTGTTTCACATCTTAGCGGTGTCCCGGCTACACTTTGGGGCAATGAGAAAGAGAGCAAAAGAACCAGAGAGGAGCTCGATAAGACGGATGTTGCTCATATGACCACGTTGGGCATGTATCATGCTTGGAAAAGAGTAAAGATGAGTATTGATCAAGCGGCCAAGAAGTAGTCCCGACTACTTTTGCTGGTCCTTATTGTTTTTATTACTGCTTCTTGGCTGTAGGCTTGCTATTTTTTTGCCGTTGTTTTGCTGTTAAGTCTCGTTTGTGTAGCTATTTTTGGGCTTCGTTGTTCTTTGCTGTAACTTTTGTGCTTTGCACATGCCTTCTCTCTGCTCCTCTCTCTTATTCGGCTTTTAGGCCTTCTTTTGTACACAAGGGTATAGTCCCTTTCAAAAACTATTTACCAATATTAAAAAAACAATATTTCATGAGTTTTTCAGTCATTTAATTAATAAAAATATCAAATGCAGAGTATCAGATACAAAATCCTCATATTTATCACTCAAGTAAATGCATAAAGGAAGTTTTCATTTCTTCAATATTCTCCCAAGTAGAACTTTCTTCATAAAATTGGTCTCAATCGACCTTACGCGACTTATTTATCTTTTTCAAAAGTGCATCTTACAAGTTTCAAAGCACTCTTATGGGTTCAACTACGATGACACTGGATCCAAAACCTATAAAGAGTTCTAATTAACCAAATGTGATCAATCTAGTACATAGATTTTAATCAAAGAGATATGAAAAACATCATGCAACTTGGATAGTGTAGAGGCAACGCTAGTTGGTATACTATAGGGCTAATTACTTCGATAATATCAAAGGGTCCAACATAGCAAGGTGACATTTTGGTTTCCTTGCCAAATAAATTTTAACTTTTATGAGGCTTAACCCTTAAGAAAAATTATCTCCTTGTTCAAATTTTCTATCAACTCTCTTTAAATCAATGTAGCTTTTCTGTCTATCAACAACCTCTTTTAATCATTCTCTAATGAGTTTAACTTGTTGTTCCATTTCAGTCAACATTTCAGGTCCTATAACTTCTCTATCTTCCACATTGTCCCAACTAATAGGTGTTCTACACTTACGTCCATACAAGGCCTCAAAAGGAGCCATTTTCAGCGAGGAGTGATAAGTGTTATTGTAAGAAAAATCAACCAATGGAAGGTATTCTTCCCATTTGTATTTTTGATCCATGCATTACATTCTAAGCATGTCTTCTAACACTTGATTTACCCTTTCAATCTATCCATCTGTTTCTAGATGATATGTAGAACTGAAATTTAACTTTGTTCCTAAAGCGGTATTCAAGGTTTTCCAAAAATGAGAAGTCATCCTAGGATATCTATCTGAAATTACTAATTCAGGTACACCATGTAATTTGAAAATATCATGCACAAACCTTTTTGCAAGCACAAGTGAATCATATTTTAGATTCCCGGTATGAAATGAGCCACTTTTGTTAACTTTTCAACTACAAATAGAATTATGTCATGTTTATTCCTTGACATAGGCATTCCTTACATGAAATCCATATTGATTACCTACCATTTATAGTGTGGAATGTTATGAGGGTAAAAAAACCTACTGGATACAAATTTTCAGCCTTAACTCACTAACATTCTAAGCAATGTGATACATAGTTCATTATATCCTTTCTTCATCCCTTTCCAAAAATATTGTTGTTTTACATCAACAAGCATTTTAGTCACTCCAGGATGTCTAGAATAAGGAGCATCATGAAATTCCTTTATCACTTTCATCCTTAGTTCATTCTCTGAAGGTACAAAAATTAATTTTCAAATCTAAGGAATCCTTCATTATCAAATCTAAATCCTTTGTATCTCCTATCATTAGGATTTACAACAAGTGTTACTTTCACTTGTTGATAATAAGAATCAACCATCATTGATTTCTTAACATCATCCTTGAATTATGTTCTCAAAGTGACAAGGGAAAAATATGCTTCCTACAACTTAACACATTTGCCACTCTGTTTTCCTTACCTTTTATATAGCTAATATCAAATTCATATTGTGATAAAAAATCTAACCATCTTCGCTGCCTTGCATTTAAGTTTGGCTATGTGAAGATGTATTTCATCCCAAGATGATATGTTTTCAGTTCAAAGGGCTTTCCCAAAAGGTAATGTCTCCATACTTGTAATGCATGCACAATGGTAACAAGCTCTAAATCATAAGGAGCATAATTCAACTCATGTACCTTGAGATTTATGCTTTCATAAGTGATTACATGATCATTTTGCAGAAAAATACTCCTTAAACCTTCATTGAAGGCATTTGTTACTATTATAAATTTTCCATTTGGATATGAAACCTTTAATAGAGGTGTTGTGGTTAATTTTTCTTTCAGAAATTAAAATCATTTTTAGACCATACAAATTTATTCTCCTTATTTTCCAGCATGGTAGTTCGAGATGTAACTCGTGAAAAATATTCTACAAATTTCCTATAATATCTAGTTAATCCCATGAAGATTCTCACTTCATGTACATTTTTAGGTGTTGGCTATTCTTATTGCAGTAATTTTTTATGGATATACATAAATTCCATCCTTATTAATGATATGTCTAAGATATTGCACTTCGTTTTGATAAAACAAACACTTAGAAAGTTTACCATACAATTTTATCTTTCTTAACACATCTAATACAATTCTAAGATGTTCATTATGCTCTTTAATTATTTTCAAATAAATGATAATATCATCCAAGAATACTAGCACAAACTTGTCCAAGTATGCTTGAAAGATATTATTCATCAGATTCATAAAAGACTTTAGAGCATTGGTAAGCCCGAAGGGTAACACAGTGAATTCATAGTGTCCATACCTTGTTCTAAAAGCAGTCTTGTGAATATATTCCTCTTTTATTCTCAATTGATGGTATCCTGATCGAAGATCAATCTTAGAATAAATTGATGCTCCATGCATCGATCAAAGAGATCATCAATTCTAGGGAGAGGATACCTATTTTTTATTGTGGCTTTATTAAGCATTTGATAATCAATGCAAATCCTAAGTGTTCCATCCTTCTTCTTTATGAAGATGACCGGTGCACCCCAAGGAGAGACACTTGGTCTGATCAATCCTTTTGATAAGATTTCATGAATTTGTGCTTTCAGATCAAATAGTTCTATTTTCATTCTATAGGAGCCTTAGAAATTGGTTCGGTTCCCGATTTGATGTCTATAGTGAAATCAAAATCTCTTTTAGGGGAAGACCAGGTAGTTCTTTAGGAAATACATTGTTGTACTCATGTAACAACGAGTGTTCTTCCACAAAATCCTTACCTTCTTCACCCAAATCTACAATTTTTACAGCATATAGCACACAACCTTTGTTCTTATCTTTCTTAAGCTGCATTGTAGTGATTTGTTAAACTGAAAAACCTCTTTTTACTCCCTGAATTTCTGGTGTTTTTTACAGGTCATCAAGGCACTTAATTCAATTTTCTAGGTAGTCTACAGTTTCCTTATGCTAAGATAACCAATTTATACCTATGACTATGTCATATGAGCCCTAGAGGAGCTAAATTTGGGTCAACTTCAGTGGTAAAGATTGCTAATTTCAGAGTTGAACCAAAAAAAAATTATTCAATAGTATGGACAATGTCATTCCCATACTAAACCATCCATTATTATTTCATAGAAATAACTTTTTTATTTTAAGTTAATATGCAAATTTGGTTGAAATAAAACATTTAGTAGCATAAGTATCAAATAGAATGGTTATAGGTAACCTATAAAACATACCCGCAACTTCAATTTGGTGTAGCTTTCTTTTCATCTTGTTTATCTATCATTGTAACATGAATATGATTTTGTTGATTGCGATATTAAATTTATTAGGATAGTTATTAGAATAATGATCTAGACCGTAGATAAAGCATCCTCCAAATGGTCCTTTCTTTTCAGATTTTTTTCTCATTTTTGGATTTATTTTTCAACCCATTCTTTTTTATTAACAACAAACTTAACTTTTGTATTTTTATTTCCATATCCATATCCATTATTATTTTTTTTCGTTGTTAATTCTTTTCCAAGAAACCTATTTAGGTGTTAAAGGTGATAGTGGACTAACAACCTTCTTTTTCTTTTCCTATCCATGTGTAGGAATAACTTACAATTTATGAAAATATCGATTTCCTTCATAAATACAACTTGCATATTTGATGGCCCATGGAAATAAAATTCACCTCCTACCACTTTGGGTTTAATCCCATGATAAATCTCTTAATCCAAAAGATTTCATCCGTTTGATACTGAGGTACGTACTTGAGAAGCTTTGTAAACTTCTCCCAATACTCAATCACTGTCATTTTTCCTTGTGTTAATGTCTGAAATTCAGACATCTTCCAATCATAATAGAGTTGGGGTAACCAGCATTGTCTGAAGTATGACTTGAATTGATCCCAATTTAAAATTTCTTCATCCATTTTTCGTTAAATATTCCAATTGTCCCCTATGAGGACACTTCATTGGAGAGTCGATAGGCTCCCCAATTAACCTTATTTTCCTCTGAAAGTTCCTTATTGCAAAGTACTTCTCCATTTTTTGAGCCAATTCGTAGCTCCATCACCCAAGGTGGTACCATCGAACTTTGGTGGATTGATCCTCTTGATATGGTTTGATAGTTCAGCTTCCAAATGAGCCCTTTATTTTTCATGTGTGTTAACTTCATTAAAATTCATATTTGCATTAGCATTTTCATTAGCAACATTGTTATTTGTTGTATTAGGATCTAAACATCATTGTTTTCAACATTTAGATGCTCATGTGATGCTTCTTCACCATCAATTTCCTGATCACTAACATTTCCTAGGATCTACTTATTCCAAAACAACCATCCTATTTCTTGTGTTCGAAGGGCGGTAGTGAGAATCTCATCCAACTTTTGCATTGTGGCTACCTCATCATTTGCAAAGTTTGGTTATTCATAATATTTTCTCTTTTTCTAACCATGTTTTCTATTAGAAAATAATTTAAGTTTGTGTTAGCATAAGGAATCAATAGGTCCAAGAGCTACAACCTCACTCTGATACCAAAATGTAACAACCACTTTCCAATCATCATAATTATGAGAATTTTTTTTGTTTCCCAAATTAAACATATGCCTTCAATGATTTAAATGTAAAACTAACATTTAAATCCAACATCATGTAATTAAAATTATTCATATAACAAATTAATAAATATGTGCATGTTCATGGGTCAAATAGATCCTACTCGATCCCTCGTAAAGTACTCTTTCAAGTTAATATAAAAGTATAATCATTAGTTCCCTTCTCAGTGTTGATTTTAGATTTTTTTTTTAAAGTGTCTACCTAGGGTTTAGTAAATCAAACCCCATCCTACATATCATACTTTACTTAGTACTAGGTGAACCTGATAGTATACTAACATACAATACTTCAGCCAAAGTTTATAATTCATGCATTACATGCTCTATTTCTAGACTGCACAATGTCTCTAAAACATGTCCCATCACCATGTCACTTGGTTTCATTATCATAATTGAATAATTTGTTTAATTTAATAAAATTCAATTTACGTACATGATACAAAACTTGTTCATCCAATAAGACGAAGCATGTTGTGCCAACTTAGGATGCCTATGGAAGAGAAATAGTACACATAACGACTTGCATGATCACACATTCAATTGCTTCCATGTAGTAAACATAAGTTGGTATAAAGGAACTACATTTAACTTGATATATAAGATATGCATCATAACACAACTCAGTTTCATATTGATTACGACATGCATAATAAATGGAGCTCAAGGGACAACTTAGGATAATTATTGTATGAAAATATTCATTGATTGACCCACGTCATTTGATGAACACCGCACTACAATATCCATCCTAATTTGGCCTGTTGAATACCATGTATTAGGTTTTTGTAATTATTCACCTCATTGAATTAGTTTTACAACAAGTTTATATTTTATAATGCAACGATATTCATTGCATTAATTATTCAATCCTAAGGTCCATAACTTAGTTTGATAATTATTCATAATCAATTTCCATAAGTTTTTTTATGTAAATTCATTAAGCATATTAATATAATTAGGGCAAAGCAAGATGCATTATTTACGCAGTCCCTAACTTATTTAAATTATGACATTGTCATTATAATTGCTTAAGTACAAAACTATTAAACTCATCATTGCATGTAATAAAATCATCTATATTCAATAAGTTTACATGCTTATGGATTACCTAGTAAATTAATATTAATCATTTATCATAATAGTCCAAACATCCAACTATAAAATAACAAACCACATTCATTATTTTAATAGATTGTAACTTATATTCTTACTATATATTTAGTTCATTTTATGAAATTAAAGCTAATGCACTAAAGATATTACTCACTCATAGTTAATTTATTCAACTTGATAATATTTCTTATCATGAAATCAAATTGATTAAATAAATCACAATCACATTATAATAGATGCCCAAATCTGCATAAATTTCATAAATAATAATGAACAAAATTACCAAAATATTCAAAACTTGAATATAAACTATTATTTTCCTTTCCAAAAATGAGACAAAATAGTAAGAGGCTATAATGCCTTTAAACAATATATATCAAACAAATCACAAGCTTATTTATACAATAGTCAAGTAAAGAATACATCTTTCAATCATAACAACAATAATTCAACATAATCATCTTCGTGATAATATATAATTTTTTCCATCTGTAAAAATTTAGGAAACTATTAGTTCGAAAGAACTGGCATGAAAAATTCAACCATCTTATCTTTACAATTTATAGCTTTGAAATATTTCAATGAATCATAATCCAACTAAGTAATTTGAAAATCATTCAAGATAACAAATTAGCATTTCTCTTTTCTTTTCTTTCATAATCCATAAAGAAACACATGATTTTTCAACTAAAATCCATAGGAGAATAAATCATATTACTAAAAATAACAATTATGAGTATTAACTCGGAATCATATCAACTATATCATTTATTTATACGGAAATGGTTATTTAAAATCATTACACAAGTTATACTTAAATAATCAATCATGTTTATATTAGCATCGTATATTAATGATACAAATATTGTGAAAACCATACCAACTATATAATCTTTATTTATAGTTCATATAAATGCATTTACAAGGAAAGAGTATAAAATTACTCAAGTCATGTCTTAATATTTATAGTATTAAGAGTCTATTTTGATAAGATAATAATTAAATTATACAAACTTAATAACTTAATATTATCAACCATAATCTTTATCGAAACTATTTTCTTATAAAATACATTATTCCTTCATAAGAAATAAGAGTTTAAGCATTGTTTAATAATAATAATTTATCAAACAATTGTATTTAAATTTCATCGATTACCTTAACTTCTACGAATAAACCTTAAACTATCAAAAATACAAATAAGTATTCAACCCAAGACAATAGTCACATTAATCTTTACTACCTGCAAAAGAAGTATATGGTTGAGCCTAAGAATAGGCTACATTTTCCACACTAAGTCAACAGACTTATTCCTTGCATGTACACCTTTAAGAACTGATTCGAATGAACCATAACAAATAACAGTTCAAAATCCATCACTATATGGTGAATATCTAGAAGTGTACAGTTCACATCGAACATGGAGTGGTCTAAGAAGATCAATACAACAAACGTAATTATAAACACGTACATAACCCTTCACCATACGGTGATCTATAATCTATGCACATTCTGAATCAACCATGTAATGGTCTAAATGATTTATAAGTAAGAAACCTGAATGGTTGAACCAACCATACACCCATTGACATGAGAAAGAGCTCAATCCCGTCTAAGAATGAAAACACAGATAAAATTCATTAATTGATTGAGTCGGATATTCCCTAAATTCCACCAATTAATAAACCATAAACCACTATGGAACTAAATCTTACCCAAGGACATGTTGGGAATACATCCCACTCAAACATTTATAACAGAAACATGAAAAAGTGGAATGATGTATAAATTATAGGTATACGAGCTTGATCTCAAAAATAATCACCACCAAGTTTTTTTATTCATCCCGTACATAGACTCGAATTCAACACAAAGAAACATATTAAAAAAATGGAAAAATACAAATATCCAACCGTACATCGATGTCTAAAATGATGAACTAAAACAATTAAACGATAGGCTATCAGATATTGATCTTGAGCTTGAACATATGGACCACAAAATTATCATATATGACTTGTATCTAGCTCTAAATCAATCCCACCCTAAATGGGTGAATGAAAAAAGCCAATATAAACAAACAAAAGTTTCTATAAATGCCCAAAGTAACTTGCATGATTTCGTTCAGAGTATGGTTGATACCCATAATTATTTCCACAATAATAATGTGGTTTTAAACAAATATCCCGTATACAACTTGACTATGAGAAAATTTAAAAACATATTTGCATTCAAAACTCTTACATACACAAGATAAAGTCATCTAAGCTAGTATAAAATCAACCATGGATTTCAAAACAAGATTTTACCATACCCATAAAGGAGAAAGTGATAACACAAAAGAGAAACCCAATTTTCTCCACTATCATTCAAAATATCTTAATTTTATAAATGATAAAGAAGAGAAAGATATGATTCTATTCTTGTAATGTGCTCTAAGAAGACTAAATATATTTTATTCTTTCCTCATAGATCCTCCAAATCTCACAAACATATTCAAACAGAATAACGACTTTAAATCAACACAAGATCTCGATAAAACCCATAACATTGACTATATAATCTACTCAATAAACTAGAGTAGACACGTGAAACATCTTATTTCATATAAATAAAATGATTTGAAGGATGGAAAAGAAATCATCATTAGAAGATATTGAATCATTATTCGGACTAGGCATGCTTGTTGGAGATTGAAATTCACAAGAAATTTTTAAAAGAACCTATTTTTTATTTCATATAGGCGTTAAAATTGAAGGGGTTTCTCTATCTAGTGTGAATATGGGAGGATATTTAGTGAGATTAGAACCTAAAACAATTCCTAAGATCAGTGAAGAATATTTAGAGCTTATCGACCGATCTGGTCTAACTAAATTTTTCAAAACAATTGTAGGGTTTGAGGAGGAGTTGAGTACACGATCGTAAAATCATGGAAATATGACAAGGTGTATTAAAGATTGCTCTTTTATGATATCTTCAAGCTGAATATAAAATTCACGGGGTTATCTTTGGAGGGTAGAATGGCTTTTAAGCTCAAGGTAGATTGGAGTATGGAAGTGGACTCTTGTTTGCAGTAAGGTAAGGGGACTCATAACAAGTATTTTATTGGTATTTTTGATGATTATATTTGTATATGAGTCATCGAATCATTAGATACCTTAGGTTAGTGGGATGTGCACCCTAAGGTAACCTCTAAATTTTAAAGAAGTTGGATCTTCTTTGTGGGGTGAGATAAGGTTAGAATAAAGATTGAAGGAAATGTAAAACTAACTAAGGTGATGCACCAGGAATAGATCCTAAAAAGATACAGAAATATCTAAGAGACTATCTAGAATAGTTTGAAGAGAATTTTAGCATGATCCACTATTTTCAAAAGTATCTTAGAGCATCAGAGTTTGAGAAGATGTAAAACACGACAATATGTAGACAAAAATGAATAAAGAAAACCTAAGGGCATATAAAGCACGATAAATCTCCTAATTTATCTAAAACTACTTGGCAATGAAAGAAGAGAGACACATAATATGAAAGATAAAGTGAATAGAACAAAAATTCTTTATTTATGGAGAAAATAATACATAACATTGCTAGGGCACAAATTACAACTTCCTCTTACAACATATTCTTGTTAAGGCTAGCTATTAGAAAATTGAGCTTAGAAATTCTTTCACAACTCTCATCTATTTTTTAATTTATCATCCTTTTCCTCTTTGGATCAGACACTCTTTTATGTATATACTAGCTCTTGTTCCTATGGTTGGAATCGAAGCTTCCACCGACAACATTCAATTTTCTTACATGATCTTCCCTTTCTAGGTCAATATCCCAACTACCTATTGGGATATTTGTGATTGCCTTTAATTCATCCAACTGGCACTCCTTGAGTCGGTGATGTTCCCTTTCTACCATGTGGGGAGTGTGTGCTTGTTTGGGGCCTTCCTTTCTTTCTCTTTATTTGAATTTGCACCTAGTGACACGTGGAGTGATTTTGTATTTCGTTATATTTATAACTTCTTGACCCGTCGAGGAAAATTTCTCGACTCTGGGACACGTGGAGGGACTATGTTTGTTTGGGACCTTCCATTCTTTCTCTTCATGCTCTGAGTGTGTCAAAAGACATGTGGATGCCTTCCACTCGCATCTTCATACTTAGTCGATTTTAGGCTTAAGCGGGCAAAAGAACAAGATTGTGGGGAACTAAAGGTGGTGATTGATAAAAAGTCTTATACAAAAAGGACTCTACTGGTATAAGAGGGACTTTCTACCTCCTCCTTATGATGAAATTGATCTGATATTAATTTCATATGTAACCCTAGAAGACGGGTTTAAATCTATTTATGCCCAATAATTTCCTAAGATAAACCATATTAGACATGGTAGGTAGTTTTGTTTCCTAATTTTTTTGTTTAGATCCTTGGAAAATTCAATTGATCAAGTGAAGAAAGGAGATTTTACAGCTCATTTACACCAAAGGATAATCAAAGCCTTGGTTTCCACTTGAACCCCTATAATAGGTAGGGATAAAATGTTTGGTGCTAAGGATAAGAAAATAGGAAAGTTTGAAGGAAGCAGGCATATGGGAAAAATAACTAGGTCATGCACGGCTACAGAGAATTATCAGAAATAAAAAGGAGAGAAGAATTGGGTGGGAACTAAAGGAAAAAGGGAAATAAGGATAAGGAGAAGGTTATAGAGGTGAGTGAAGAGAAGGGTAAGGGAGAGGATCTTGAGGAGAAAAAAATGTTCCGTAAAATGAAATGGAAGAGTTGTTCAAAGAGAGCCTGTTTATGAAACCAAAAATCAAGAAACAAAGGATTCCATAGCTACTCTCAAGGAATCAAAAGAATATTTATTTTATTCTCAAGAATTTATGGCCAATGAAAATGCTTTCGTGGATGGATTTTGAAAATTTTAGGCTTGACATCGACATAAACAGATATATAATCAGTATATAGGTGGTGATATGAATCTAAGTATGGCAGATAAATCCATTGCCATTATGGCAATACTGTCACAATAGGAAGCATACATTTCTTACACTAACATTATGATTCCCCTTATGAGATTGTTTTCCTATCTTCTAGGTCAAGTCCTTAACTGCGTCCTTAGATGATTTCAGTTTTATTTTGGAGGCTTCCCCTTTCTACCTCGACAATGCGTAACTTGGCTTGTATCATTACCACTTCCACCTTTCTTGAATCAACATCATGTTGGATGGCTCCCTTCTCTTGTGTGAGTGAATGGGCAGAGGCCTCGGATGAGGAAATTTTTTCCACCAAAGTATTTGATTCTATCTCGAGAAGCCACAAGGGCTTCTTTTGATGAAGCTACCTTTAATTATTTTTGGAGTTGATTTATTTCTTTGCTCTAGCTCTTTATCTCGGCCTGATGTTTGGCTACAATGGCTTCCACCTTGCTTAGGATAGCTTGTGCCTTTTTTAGCTGATTGTTGAGCTTCGTAGTCTATAGTGACTATTTTCATAGTTTCATTCATTAATTCAACCTTTTCCTAAGGCCAGAACTCAGAAAGGTCAACTGCGACAGCCTTGATATAGTAGTCATCAAGATGCATTTTATTCATGGTTTTGAATACCTGGGGGATGATTCAAGCGACAGTTAAGGATCTCGATGATGGTCATATAATGACCACACCTTCTTTGTTGTTTATATCATCATTTCTTTCTTCTTATAATTTTCTCTTATGTTGTCTTAGGTGGTTTTGAGGGTCTCTACCTAACTAAAAAATTTTGAGGTAGAGGGAATAATCCTTCCCGTGAAAGGGAAACTAGGTGAAAGAATATAAGGAATTGTAGCTTTTGGCTGGGGTATTTAAGTTACTGTGGACAAAGAAGGGCATGTCACCATGTGGGGGAGAAGTTTGGAATGGTGGATGAGGGGATCCAGTAGAAGAAGAGTCTCGTGTTGGGGTGAAAAATGGAGGAATAATTTTAGAAGGGGGAAATAATGGCAGAGGATGAGACTAAAATGGAGCCTCTGGAGGTGAAAGAGGGGAAGAAAAAGTGGTGGCTACAACCAAATTTAGATTCTTGTGTAGTGGGCTTGATGTTGGTTCATCCATAAGTTTCCCACCTGAGGGGATGATTTTGGGCTGCGGCGTGAGGGTCTAAACTAGAAGACCCGTTGAGGAACAAATGGTGGAGGAAAACTCGTAACTACTACTAGGAAGCACCTAAGAATTTTTCATTGATTCCATAGGCTAGTATGAGGTGATTGTTACCATATCCTCACTCTTTGTGTCAGATCCATGCTTGGCATCCCATAACTCCTCCCATTATTTGTCACTCAAGACCTCCTCAAAATTGAAGGTTTTCTAGCTGATCTCCTGCTTATACTTCTAATAGGCTTTAATATTATCTATGCTCTAGTTATTCCTCTTTAGGGCTTCCCTAAGTCCCCTTTTCATAGTGACGGTGGGATCATACTTGTGTTCCACTAGGTGGAATGCCTCCTAGTCCAGGGTTGGTATATCGGCGAGCTCAACAAATATGTTAGGTGAATCTATCAGGAGTTCTTCCTTGATTTGAAAAATTTCCTTCACTCAAGTTTACAGGATTTTGTGACCTTATTACAAACTAGGGTCACGGCCATTGTCCTTTCTAGGTCGTATATCCATGAGTCTTAAATTATGGTGAAGTTGTAGGAGGCCAACTTCTGTAAGAGGATGTAATCCACCTTTCTCTTAAGTATGGTGATTCCTCCCTTTCTCAAGGGGAGATCATAGAGTGCATTCTTTTAACTTGAGCTGAATTCAATGTCTAGGAGCACTAGCTACCTGGCTATCTCGAGACTCACTACGTGAGTCATTACAACCCCTTGGGACCATAAAGGATTTATCCCTAAAACTGTGCATAAATCATGGAGTGTCCTCTAGCGAAGAAATAATCATAGGGGTGCAAGGGGTCTAAGAGGATGGATTGCACATAATCATTCATTATGTTGTTGATCCCTTTAGGATCAATTTGTAGGAGGGGCTCTACAAAAGAATTAAAGAATTCATATACGTCTAATGAATGGGATAATACATGGGTCCATATAGACACCAAAATGACCTTTTGGGGATCAATCTCCATGTCCCATAAGGTCAAATTCATGAAATGACTAAAATATTGGGCATTCTGATATAGAATCAGGTGGAATAGGTATGAAGAATACTTGAAAGTGGAGGTTACCGAGAATCGGTGGAGCTACTCACAAATAGACTCCACAATGACTTCTACAAATTCAAAGTGATATGCCTTCTCTTTCATGAGACCACACATTCTAAATAGGGCTGCCATCTACCATTCCTTGATGTTCATGTTTGAATCCTATCTAAAAATGAACATCAACATGGAATAGGCATCCTAAGAATCTACCATTAGTGAATTTAATGGAATGGGGAAGGTCATAGTTCCATAACCACTTGAATCTACCTACCTCAACTCCCTATTAAGGAATGAAGCTTTATTCTAGCACTGGGCCCAAACATTTTGGAGTTTGGCCATATTATATAAACTAGCCATTGGGTCATGGGTTAGAGCTAGCATATCCCTAATAGCTTATGGTGTAATCACCACCATTAGGTTTTTTCCCTGAATGGTATGGGTTCTTGAATTGAAAAATACCACACACATATGTATAAGCTTATAGGAATGGGTACATAAGAGGCACTATAATCTTCATAATTTCCCGAGTTAGTAAACCTCGGCATAAGATGCTTCTCTTAAGGCCTTCGGCTTCTTGTTGAGGATGGGATTGAGGATTTGTTGGTGAAGTATAAAACTATAAGAGGGTCGCTAGACCGAGACACCTTGTTCAGAATCTTAACTTCAGTTGAAGAGGGTGAGGGAGTATAGGATTCCATGCATAAGAATTCAATGGTGGCACAGAGTTGGAAGTGGCCATGGCATTTTTGGAATTTTGAGGAGACTCTGGTTCTTTTTCTTTGGCTCTAGACGACTGATTCCGATGACTCCAACTTTTGAAATGAGCCCATTAAATGATCTTAGGTTTCTTAAATAACCACGTCAACTTAGAGAGTAATGGCTTACACGCATTTAGAGTCATTTCACATAATGAACCATTTTTAATTAATGACCCAAAGCACTGAATTCTCGCACTTTTGAGAAATCTTGTATTAATTCCAATATTCCCCTCTTGAGTGTACTTTAAAGTTGGATCATTAATTTTGGGGAATATGTAGGTACAATCCCTCCAGAATTCAAAAAGGGGAAATAAGAATCCACGAATTACATGTGTCTGAGACACTTATTAAAAGAGACAAAAATACAAAGTGAAAAGGAAAAGAAAAGCAAAATATACATATGATACAATATTTTACGAAGGGACTTACAGGAAAGGTTTTAAGTGAATTATGTTTACCGAAATCACTAAGGAATCACCTTCCATAGTTTTGATCTCAAACACATTGTGATTCAAGCATGTGCTAATTATGAAAGGGTCCTATTCATAATATGTCAAACTTTCCATGATTTCGTGGCTTGACAGCCCTTCGGTCCCATTTCAGAACCATAGTTTTGACCTAGAATTCTGGTTCTGATGTCTTCTGATCAAATTAAGTCTTGACCACTTACTAGTGACTGATCATGAATTCATGAGAATATTCCCTTTTCTCTTGGATTTCTACCATCTCAGTAAGTATTACTTATATCACTCCATTGTTTTTTATCTCATCTTGTTTCAATAGTTGCAATGCACGGATTTCACTAGAAATTGGCGTTACAACACTTTCCTATCAACTATTTCATACGGTGAAGTTTGTAGGATCTACTTTGGTGTGATCCAATCATCTCATAAGGATATTTTTAATGTGTTCATGCCACAATCTCTTATGTTCATGGCCCATTCTCTTTATGAGCATAATCAAGTTTTTATTAGTAAATTCCGGTAAACCATTTCCCTAGGGGTAATAATTTGAGGACGTCTTTAGGTAGATCCTATGCTTTACCAAAAATTAAGATACTTTGGTCCCCCAAAAGGCCTTAGAATTATACGATATAATAGTGCAGGGAGGGGGTGAAGCATGTAGTTATATCCTGTAGGAGTCCTAGGATCACATTCTTAGTGGACTCTTTAAGTGGGACTGCCTCCACCCATCGGGTGAAGTAATCGGTTCGTGAGGATCCATTTGTGGCTAGTTATTTAAGTTGGGTTAACCATTCCAATGAATTCTAAACCTTATTTTTCAAATGGCTCTGCAATTAGGATGGGGTTGAGAGGCAATGTTGTGTTCCTCTAGAAACTTGTGTAAACTTGGCAAACATTTTATATGTTTATCTCTACTGATCACAAGAAACATGCCGGCAAAAATTATCCTACTTGTAGGATTTTTATGGCTATGGTTTGGGCCAAAAAATTACCTCCCAAGATCCCGTGATGTAATTCATGTAAGACTCTTTCAACCTCTTCATCTTCCAGAACCTAAGTAGGATTCCATTAAAATGACTCTTAAAAAGGAAATTGTCAATGATGGTGAAATTGGATCCTTGTTGTTGTCGACAGTATCTACTCTTTTTTAAGGGGAGACGGTCTAGGTATTTCTTGGTCTACATGAAATAGACTCTATCTAAGACCCAACAACCTGATTCACTTTCTTTAAGATTAAATATTTCTTCAGCTCGTCGTTAATTAGGGGCATAGATTCCCGCATTAGATATTAACACATGCCCCTACCCCGTACAAGCTTTGTAGGTACCTCAATGTCATACTCAAGGATATTAGTGATCTAATTCACTCTTTTCTCAATTATCTCACCCTCCATTATATATTATTTGATGTTGGAGTGAGCCACCATGACCTGGATCCTATTATGAGTGACCAGGTGCCTAAATTTCTTCAGACCCTTAACTATGGCATAAGCTTGTATCTCTACAAATTTATACCTTGTTTCATAGTTGTGGAGATTTTTTTCAAATGTGATTGGATGTTCCTCTCCCTGTGACTCTCCTTTCTACATTAGTATGGATGCTATGCTATGTTTACCTCCGTATACATACATAATGAAGTATTTTGAGAAGTTAGGGTTACACAAAGACCGGGTAGATGCAATATCATCTTTAATGGCTTCAAAGGTGAAATGAACTTCAGTGATCTAATTGAAATTAAGGTCCTTTCTGAGCATGAGAGTGATCAAGAAGATTGTCCTGGAAAATTCGAAATGAACTTCCTGACAAAGTTGATCTTTCCTAAGAAATATTGGACCATTTTCTTATTGAATGGAAAGGGGAGCTCCAGAATGGCTTTAATTCTCTCGGGGTCAATGGATATCACTTCCTTTGACATAATATGTCCCAGGATTTTACCTTGGGGAACTCTAAAGACACATTTATTTCAGTTCAGATAGATTCCAAACTCTTAGAATTTTTTGAACACAACTTCCAAGGCATCGAAGTGCTCCTTTGTTGTCTTGGTGAATACTGTGAGGTCATCGAGGTATATAAGAATCACCTTGTTGATCAATGCTTCAAATGCATTGTCCATGGCCCTTTGAAAGGTAGCTCCATAATTTGTGAGTCTAAATGGCATTTTTACATATGAAAAAGTTCACCACTTGGCCATGAACATAGTCTTGTGTTGGTCCCCTTCTGTGAGACGTATCTGATTGTAGCCCAAAAAACCATCCAACAGAGAAAACATCTCTGAGCCTATGAGCATTTGTAATATTTTATCAATGGAGGGCAAAGGGTATTGGTCCTTTAGGGATTCCCTATTTAGATCTCTGAAATCTACGTAGAGCCTGATCTCGCCATTTTTCTTCCTCACTAGAACTAGGTTGGAGACCCATGTTGTATGCTTGATCGGGAAGATTATATGGGATTCCAGTGGTATTTTCAGTTCCTCGGCCATGAGTGCTCCTATTTTTTGGTTTACAGGCCTCTTTTTTTTATGCACATACTTATTCCCTTATTTGAGTTCAATGGTGTGTTGGATGATATATTTTTGTAGCCATGCAAGTCATCATATGTCCAAGCCATCACCTTATCATACTTATGGCATAAAGCCACAAGTCTTTCATTTTCCTTTGGGTGACCAATCTCTCAACCTTTAGCCTTATTTCCTTAGACACTTCTAGTTCAAAATAATCCTCCTTTATTGCTGAAAAATTCCTTCTATCTAAACTAGCATCATCTGAGTCAAAAATACTCTCTAGGGTTATTAACCCTTTCAGAAGTTTGTTTGTCTTTAAATGGATAATCTAATCTCCATATGCTTCCTCGGTCTTGGGTTGAAGTTGTTTTTTAAATTGATTAGATTACTAGAGGAAGTTTATAATCTATTGGCCACTACTAAAGACTTGCCAATGATCAATGTTTTTGGGGATAGAAGGGTGGATGGTAAATTTTATGGTGTCCTCATTTGCTGTCAAATCCTCGTATTGGGTCAAATTACAACCCAATCAAGGCCATCCTATCAGCCTTAGTATTTTGATCTTAGGGAATAACCTTGATATTGAAGGCTTCAAGATCATAGATGAGATCTCACACCTGATGCCGATAGGACCTCATCCTGGGAATTTTTGTGGTAGAAAAGTTTCTTACTTGTGTTACTACCAACTCTGAGATGCCAAATACTCTCAAATTTTTAATTCCTTATTTTCGGTTCGTGGTGAAGCCATCCACTAAGTCCTCATATTCTACCTCATTACTGGTACAAGAGAATTGGAAATGGAATGACTAAAGAATCTTCTTTCCGCTTGGGGATAACCAACATATTCTAGCTCCTGAGTCATTCTTTCTTTTGGCCCCATCAAATGTAGGGTCCATATCTGGGGATATTTGGAGGGATTCCATTCCTATTTATCATATCCTTTTTCCACCTTCTAGATCATGTATTCCTCATAAAAAATTACATAAGTTCCCAAACTGGTAGAAACAAAGTTCCTAAAGGGATCTCCAGGAGGAAGGTGTGTTAAATGACCGCCACTTTGAAGATCACCTTCCTTTTTATATGATTCCTATTATCTAGTGATCGTGGCATGAGAAGCTTCGAATCTTGAAGCCGCTTGGTCTATTTTATGATTCTTGTTGACAGGTTTTGAAAAGACCTTCATTTTACACCCGTATCTGGTCTGCAGAATCAGATGAGACAAATCAAGAGACATATAGCCTCTAATATTGGATGGGAAATCATGAGAGAGGCATAGTCTAAAGATTGACAGGACATCGATTACCACAATATCCTATAGAATAGTAATGTTTAGGAAGGAATAGAGCTACAATGGGAGTCCATTAATATTTTGTATGGTTTGGATGGACTTCCCATCCAATTGAATAAATCCTCTTTTAAGGGCTCGTATTTAATGCCTAAGGCATCTGAAATTGATTTGGGCATGAGTGTAGTATTGGCACTAGAGTCTATCATAGAATTATGTAGTAATTTCCTACCTATTATAAGAGTCATCAAAAAGGGATTGGGCCTTGGTTTACTTACCTCTCCTTTTTGATTCAATAGTACTGCTTCTGTTGAGACTCAAATGGATTTTACCCATTCCTTCTCCTTCTTATAGGTGGTTGGATCATCATTTGATTTGAGTGCTTCTTGGAGAAACTCTTTTGCTCTAGGATGCCCAGAAGATCCCACAAGGATGTGTTAGCTAGTACTTTCTTGAGTTGTTGAACTACATTGATTAGTTCAGGTGATGGTGCTTTGGATGATGATTGGTGCTTTATCCCTTCACCCATGGGATGGAGGACATCTTGATTCTGAAAATTTATCAAAGCCTTCTTCATGACCATAGGATGGGGCATGGTGAGAGTTAGAGATTATTTTTACATTCTCGCTAGTTATGCTTGGGATATAAGCGTCTTCCTCTATGATCCTTTTTTTGAAGCAAGTATTTTAATTAAATTGAATAGGATTCAAAATAGCTAATTCATTGGTAAATAAGGATTCCTCTCCTTCTATCCGAGAAAAAAGAACATACTCTGGTGTGATTTGTGCTTCCTGTTCTAGGGACATCCCTTGAATCTACGCTACAAAATAAACATTTTGGACTCCTACATACTGGTAAGGTCCTGATGTGTCAACGTCATGACCTTCCCCGAATTTTTATTTGGCTACCCTCTTACAAATTACCTTGGGAAATTCCCTGGCATGTGAGAATTATTGCAGGGGAAACACCATGCATTGGGATCTTCAGCCAAATGGTTATATCTCGGGTACCATCTCTCTTCCGCTATTGGGTGGAATAGTTTGGAGTGGTGTTGGTACAGGGACTAGCTAGTTAGATGGCTACGCCGGTAGTGGTCTCTCGGGTATTATAATATTGGGAGGAATAGCCGGCACTGTCACCTTGATAATTTTGATAATTTTGTCTCGTAAGCGACCTGATTTCTTTTAAGATTTACTATCTCATTAGAGAAGTTTCTAAGGATGTTTTTCATTTCCTCCATTTCAGGAGAAGAAGAAGATGATGTTGTAATGGGAGTTGGAGCCAGATGATAAGATGGGTAACTATACAAAGATGTAGGGGTTCGAGCAGAGATCATTACTGTTCTTGCGAAGGGATCAATTTCAGGATATAAGGGCAAAGGGCATCTCGGGGGAAGCTTCTTGGAATCTATTAAATTATTCTCAACTTGGATGGTGATATTGTATGCTCATGGTAAGGAATCCCCTCCTAATGATTGAATCATTACGAAATATCTGAATTTAGAGATTTTAAGTAAAAAATGATAGCCATACCCATCGGTGGTCTTTCCAGAGTAGGAATCCTTTTCCAAGTTTTGTGGAACCTGGTGTTAAAATTAGTCATTAGCTCCTGTGGGCCTTTCTTTATGTTGATAAGTTTTTGTAGGAGCGATGATCTATCCTCTTTTTGCGTAATCTCACTACCAACACATCACCCAACTGGTCCCAAGTGCCGATGGTATTAGGGGTCAAGGATTAGTACCAATCCAGAGTCTTTCCTTAAAAATAAGTAGCTAGAAATTTTAAGGCAACATCTTGTTCCCTGATATAATGTACCACACATATTTGTGATACAAGAGGTGTTCCTCTGGATTTTTGAAGTCTTCTCCACTAAATTAGGACAACGCCATTAGGGAGTTTTCTGGAATAGGATTTCACACTTCTAGGGGTGTGGTTAGGATGAGTGGACTCCCTTGATTCCATGAGACAAACTACCTTGGAGGCTAAGCTTGAAGGTGAGCCATAAAAATAGGTCTAATGGTTCTAGTTGACTTTGTGAAGGGCATACCTAGCAAATGTGTTGAGAAAGTCTGATTTGGAGGAGACAAAGATCTCTAGATCTGTATACCTCTTTTATTGGGTGGTGGGGATAAATACAAGTGGTCAAACACAGATTTGACCCTTTTCCCGCCTCCTTTGTATTCATCTTGAGAACTAGAGAAGACTAACAAATTCCTACTAAAAATTAGTAGATCTTTGATGATGAAACATCTAGACGTGTGGATGTTCATCCCACCAGGTGTGCTAGGAAAATTGTTGATGCTCATATTTACAGATGAGATGTCAAATTCATTGGATAGCTTAGGTTAGTGGGATGTGTGCCATTAGGTAACCTACATATTTTAATGAAGTTGGCTCTTCTTAGTGGGGTGAGATAAGGTTAGAATAAATCTTGAAGGAAATGTAAAACTAACTAAGGCGATGCGCCAGAATAGATCCTAAAAAGACACAGAAATATCTAAGAGACTATCTAGAATAGTTTGAAGATCATTTTTAGCATGATCCACTATTTTCAAAAGTATCTTAGAGCATCAGAGTCCGAGAAGATGTAAAACATGATAATACGTAGACAATAAATGAATAAAGAAAACCTAAGGGTGTATAGCACGATAGATCTTCTAATTTATCTAGAACTACTTAGCAATGAAAGAAGAGAGACATAAAATATGAAATCCAAAGTGCACAAAACAAGAAATATTTAATTATGGAGAAAATAATACATAAGGCTGCTAGGGAACATATTACAACTTCCTCCTATAACAGAGTCTTACTAAGGCTAGCTATTACAAAACTGAGTTCAAAACTTCTTTCACAACTCTTGTCTATTTTTTAATTTCTCCATATTTTTTCCTCTCTATCTTTGAAATTGTCCAAACTAATAGATGTTCTACACTTACTTCTATACAAGGCTTGAAAAGGAGTCATTTTCATCAAGGATTGATAAGTGTTATTGTAAGAAAAATCAACCAATGGAAGGTACTCTTCCCATTTGTATTGTTGATCCATGAATTACATTTGAGCATGTCTTCCAACACTTGATTTACCCTTTCAGTCTATCCATCTGTTTCTAGATGATATGTAGAACTTAAATTTATCTTTTTTCCTAAAGCGGTATTCAAGGTTTTCCAAAAATGAGAAGTCTAGATCAGATTCCCTTTTATAGATATCTTGGATCTTGCTTCTATGGTTGGAATTGGATATTCCACTCGACAACATTAAATTTTCTTACATAAACTTCCCTTTCTGGCTCAATATCCCAACTACCTATTGGGATATTTGTGATTGCATTTAATTAATTCATCTGGTGCTCCTTGAGTTGGTGATGTTCCCTTTCTACTAGGTGGGGAGTGTACACTTATTTGGGGCCTTCCTTTCTTTCTATTTATTTGAATTTACACCTGGGTGACACGTGGAGTGATTTTGCATTTATGTTATATTTCTAACATTTTGACCCGCTGAGGCAACTTTCTTGGGTCTGAGACACGTGGAGGGACTACACTCTTTTGGGGCCTTCCTTTCTTTCTCTAAATTCCTCGAGTTCACCAAAGAGACACATGGACACTGTCGCTTGCATCTCCATACTTATTCAATTTTAGGCTTAAGCGGGTAAAATAACAAGAGTTGGGGGAACAAAAGGCGGTGATTGATAAAAGAGTCTTATACAAAAAGGACTCTAAAGGTATAAGAGGTACTTTCTACCTCCTCCTTATGATGAAATTGATATGATATTAATGTCATATGTAACCATAGAAGACATGTTTAAATCTATTTATGCTTATTATTTCCCTATGCTAAACCATATTAGACATGGTAGGTAGTTTTGTTTCCCTAATTTTTTGTTTAGATCCTTGGAAAATTCAATTGATCAAGTGAAGAAAGGAAATTTTACATCTCCTTTATACCATGGGATCATTAAAGCCATGATTTCCACTGGAACCCCTATGATAGGTTAGGATAAAAAGTCTCGGTGCTAAGGATAAGAAAACAGTAAAGGTTTGAAGGAATTAGGACTATGGGAAAAATAAATAGGTCACGCACAACTATAGAGAATTATAAGAAATAAAAAGGAGAGAAGAATTGGATAGGAACAAAAGGAAAAAGGGAAATAAGGATAAGGAGAAGGTTATAGAGGTCGGTGAAGAGAAGGGAAAGGGAGAGGATCTTGAAGAGAAAAATAAGGTTCTAGAAAATGAAATGGAAGATTTGTTCCAAAGAGAGCCATGTTTATGAAACTCAAAATCAAGAAACAAAGGATTCCATAGCTACTCTTAAGGAATCAAAATAATATTTATTTTCTTCTCAAGAATTTTTGGCCAAGGCTAATGCTTTCAGGATGGATTTTAAAAATTGTAGGCTTGATACTAACATAAATAGGTATAGGATCAGTATGCTTTCATTTGAATTAAGGGAGGTCTAGCAGAAAATAGGAAAACCTCATCCATTTTGGATTTGGATAACATCAATGAGAGATGACATGATGTGGAAAATGACTTATTGAAAATAAAGTAGACTTTGTTACTAATTTAGGGTTTGCATATTATGAACATGAAAATCTCTATTTAGCACCTTAAGATGATGGGTAAAATATTTTACGCAATGTAGAGAGAAAAACATGTCGAAAAAGAAAGGGGAAGGCCTAAACAATATTTGATTGAGCTGGACTTTAAAAGATGGAGGATATTTATTGTAGATCTTGTTACAAAATGGAATGAGTGCATCCACTTGGTAAAATAAATTAGCAAGGATTGAACCAACAACTATTTGTCCTAGCTTTGGGGTGTATTGGTTTGTGTTTTGTAAATGTTGATAGTTTGGAACTCTTTGCCTTTGTTGCAGTTATTTTGGTTTTTTGTTGTTATCTTGTATGGTGGTTGTGTCTTGATGGCTTCAATGGGTATACCCTTGGCTATATTTTATGTTTGATCCATCTGGTATGTACGGGTACAATACCCTTAACCCTTCTTTACCTATAAAAAAATAAATATTTTACATGCAAAGTCCCAACAATATGCTAAAAATAGCCATGAAAAATTCTTGCATGGGAGACAAAAAAATACTAAACTTAAAAATGATAAGCCAAATAACCACTTAGCTCAGCGGTGGCTTCCTTGAGAAGCTTCCTGATTCTCCCGAGGCTATGGAGCCTCATATTTTTTCATTAAATCAAATAGTCCCTAATCCTTACAACTTACCTCTATCTTCCCGCTAAACCGTCATCCGTCATATTTGGAGTATCTACCAAACTTCCTTGAAATCACAACCCATTTTTTGGGTGGTTAATTCCATCCAATGGTTAGAGATCAAACTACCCACAAAACCCTAACATAACTTGCCAAGCAAAACAACCAATGTTCCTTTTCCAATTTAATCTAACATTAGCTTAAGTGTCAGAATAACAAACAAATTGGTCGAGTTGGCCAACCCCTACCCAAATCATCGTACATTGCAATTTAATATGGCTCAACCTTTATAAGGTCATTAACATAAGCAAAGAGAATATTATTAGCAATAATAAATAAATAAATAAATATATATATATATATATATGCATATATCTATATACATATGTATGTGTGTCTATATATATATTTATATATATAACTATATATATATATATGTGTGTGTGTATATTTCCTTGTCACTGGGACATATTTATTAATCATTACGAACCAGATTGAGATTAACATTAATGCCTTATAAAGGCTTTTAAAATAATATTTTAAATAGAATCTCGACAACTATACCTTAATTTTACAAATAAGGGTCACCATAAAATTTAATCAATAATACAAGGTTTGTAAGATTTATTAATTGCACATAGTTGTAGAAATGTAAATTAGTACATAAGTATAAGATCAACCAAGAAGCACACAACAAATCAAGCCATCACTACAATATCATAGATAATGAAACCAACATGATCAAACAAAAATATATTGTTTATATAGTCATCCAATAAAGTCAAACATGATAAGAAATCACAGTTTTCACCTACAGCTGACATAATATATAATAATCAAATATAGTTCTTAACGGGGTATGACAATTGAGAACTAGATATATGATGGTCAGGAAACATTTTCTCCGTGGTATAACACCGAACCTAATTTTAATACGTGAAATTGGGTGGAAGACAACCTCTATGATTACTTGTATGAGACGTTTTTTTTCTTTTTCCCAGTTGAATTGTACCAGTTTTGGTAGCTTGTGTGGCTAACATAGGTGTCTAGATATGAAGGAATCAATCTTGAGACATGAATATTACCAAAAACTCTCTCGATTTAGATGCACCATGGTCAAAAGTTGTGGAGTTTTGGTGGGAAGGTGTGTTGTGAAGTTATACCTGAGTACATGATTTTGGCACACTTGTGCCCAGAGGAAGTAGAGCTCTAATTTTTACTCAAGCCAAGAGAATCTCATTTACACATGACACCTTTATTTATCAATATCTTGATGGATGAATTGAGAATGGAGAACCTACCAACGGAGAGAGAAAAACCCACCATACGCTAGGGAAGGAAGCATGTTTAAGAAGGATGGTGGTAACCATTGTGGAATAAAGGGAGAGAGAGGAAAATGGATCAGGTATAATGATGCATGATAGAGGGAAGTTGAAGAGGTGCTAAGATCGAGAATAATGATGACCGAAAAAAGTGATGAGAACCTCATGGAAGGAAAGGGACCACAATATCAAGTCCTCTTGACATTGGGGAAGTGCAATAGAGGTATCCCTTGAAAATATGGTGAGAGTGAGTCTAAGGAGATAATGAGAACCATGAGAATGCGTATCACCCATCATAAAAATCTATCCCTTGTACAAGGTATTCAAAATCCATTTTTTTAATAAAAGAGAATCATAGTGAATGATATCAAGAAGGATATCCATACCTGGGTAGGATATACAAGTAGGCATATTATAGTATCATTTCAGGAGAGAATTCAAAAAGAGTAATGAAATCCCTCTAAAAATGTGGATGATTTGAAACAAGTGTGTAGGATTCTCGAATAAAAAAACCATCGTTCCTTTGTTAGGAGAGTGGTTTCACGAGAAGATACTGTGCACTTGGGTTTGAACGAGATCACTACATCCTTCATGTATTATGATCATAAGACCATGAATATGAAAAGGATATTACACTAGATGAAGTGATAGATGGATGGTTGGTGAGTAACATTCTAATTTACACAAGTACGGAGGTTAATGTTCGACATTCGATGCTTAGAATTAGATGGGAATACAACATTGCATCAATTTTCTAATGTGTTATATATGGTGAATAAAACAAGGTACATGACCATTAGGGTACTAAAGGATTCTTCAATAATTATTCAAGGAGATAAATTTACTGGTGATTTTTTAGTGTTCGAACTTAATGACACTAATAATTCCCCACACCGCTTATATGTCGTTGGTGTTATGATAATAGTACATATTTTCTCTTCAATAAAAGATATATCACTTTAGAGAACAAGGAGGATAGCGTTATTATCCCCTTGGATGATGTGAATGCTACACCTTATACCAAGCCTATGAACAATATCTTAACATAATATATGCACATATATCATGTGATCCGAGAAAATGTAGAACCATGGATGGAAGGTATGCTTCATTGAATATATGTGTATCTTATCAGTGTCACAATGAGTGTGGCATGTGATAATTGGGCCCATGAAAAATACGAAATGATAGGTCATGAAGTCAAGGGAAGAGTTACTAGGATGATTAGGCAACACATGATTAGGCACTTGGGAAGAACTCGATTATGAAGGTATATCTTGGACAAGAGGAACCTGATTCTTTCTTGTGAGTGATGGAATACTAGTGGTGAAACAAGAAATATAGATGGAACATGATGGTCTACACATTACGTGGGACAACAATACATTAGTGGGAAATACATAGAGACAATATATTAGGATGGCATGAGGTAAGGGTAGCCTTTTTAATAAGGTTTACTCATCTAGAAAATTTCCTTCCAATGTAAATGATTATGATGGGAAGACTCCTTGTTTGGTGCATATCCACAATTTTGAAATATATTGGGAATAAGGAAACAAAGATATACCACCATCACTTTAGGTAC
Organism: Taxus wallichiana var. yunnanensis; assembly: GCA_018340775.1. Lineage (NCBI taxonomy): Eukaryota > Viridiplantae > Streptophyta > Pinopsida > Cupressales > Taxaceae > Taxus > Taxus wallichiana. Next base: position 561,215,715 of record CM031240.1, read on the forward strand.
ACAAGATCTACTCCACTTAGCGTGGATGCACACATGCTTGGTATGTGCATGTTGAGTTAAAGGAAAATACTATAAGTTGGAATGACATGACGAAATGTATTGTTCATACCTTTGACTATTTTTTGAGTAAACTACCAACTCATGAGGCCTTACAGATCATAAAGTAAATCAATTTGGGAGATATTGCAAAGGTATTAGGACTAATGATTAAACTCTTATGAGAACATAATATTGAGGAACAAGAGGATATATTGGAAACAAAATAAACACCGCTAGGACACATATGGAAAGAGAAAGAAAATGGTAAGATGGCCTACCCCATTGATGATGAGAAATTTGAAGGCCTGGAAATTAAAAATACATATGGTGTATGTGAAGTGATGGATTCTATAGATGAGAAGATAAACAAATACTAGGTACCCTTGATTACTAAGAAGGTGAATATTGGAACTAAAAGTGAGCTTAAAGAGTCAATTATTGGAGATTATTGGTTAGAAACTAAGGTAGCGAAGATCATTGAATTTTTGGGTGACTTACAATATCTATTATAAAGGGGTTATCATTAGTTGAAGGGTGTATATCCCTCAATGGGGGATGAACATCAAATTAAATTATGGTGCATGGCCAGTTAATAAAAGGACATACAGATGAATCTCATCCCGTACATGAAAGTAAAATTGGAAATTGACAAAATTCTTAAGTCGTGGATTATTGAACCTATTGAGGAATCGAGTAGATCAGTCCCATGGTGATTAATATAAATAAGGATGGGTAGATAAGGAACTATGTTGACTATAGGGTACTTAATGCTTCATGTGTAATAAGTTTTTTCCTACACTATTCATAGAAGAGATACTTGAAGGTGTCGCAGGGGTTGAAATCTATTCCTTTAGAGATGGATTCTTAAGGTACCATCGAGTATGCATTACATGTGAGGATTACATGTGAGGATCAGGAGAATACCACCTTCAAAAATGAATGGGGAATATTTTCATAAAATTTCATTCCTTTTGAATTTAATAATATGCCATCAGTGTTCTCACACATCGTTATTTAGGCATTCCAAGATTTCATTCATAAGTTTTTACAGTGTACTTAGACAATTGGACCATCTATGCTTTGTAGTAAAATATCATTGTGAAAACTTTAGGATGATGTTTGAAATATGTAGGAAAATTAACATCTCTCTAAACATTAAGAAGTGTATATTTTCCACCCCCTTTGGCACATTATTTGTAAGGAAGGATTGTTGGTAGACTCATCTAAGATTGCAGTGATTTTAGGACTAGAAGAACCAAAAACTTAGAGTGAAGTGTGTGGTTTCTTAGGGTACATTAGTTAATATAAAAATTTCATCAAGGGGTTTGCTAATATTGAGGCACCCTTGGAAGAGTTGTTTAAGCCCAAAGGAAACTTTTATTGGGGTGATGTGCAACAACAAGATTTTGAGACCTTGAAGGAATGGATGACTATTGCACCCATTTTGTACTATCTTTATTAGAAAAAAAAATCGTGTAAATGTGGATGCCTCTAGTATGGAAAGTGAAGATATTTTGGAAAAACTAGGAGAAAGAAATGTTGATCACCCTATTTTTTTGTAAGTAGGAAGTTGACACCCACACAATAGAACTATACAACTATGGAGTGTAAAGTATTATCGTGATCTATGCAATTAACAAGTTCGAGACAATAATTATTGGCCACACCCTTTATATTTTATACGATCATGTGGAATTGAAGTACCTTGTTAATAAACTATTTTTACAAGGGTGCATTTGCCATTGGATACTTCTTTTTCATAAATTTGACTTCACCATCATAGTGAAGCCATGAAAGAGTAACTTGGGACTTGAACATTTGTTTTGGATTAACTCGGATGCATAGAGCATATAGGATACTATTTCATATGCACATTTTTTCATATTAAACCACACACCATTAGATTTATAGGATATTGTAGTATTCTTGTGTCTTTGGACTAGTGTCTGAGGGTATGAAAACTTTGGAAAATAAGTATCTTGCTATCTTTGGTGCACTCTATCAATTTATTGGAGGAGACCTATATAAAATGGGGAGATATGAGGTCTTATGTAGATGTATTATAGAGAATAAGTGTGATGCAATCATAGAGGAACCTCATGAAAGAATAACAAGAGGAAACTATGCAAGAGATTCCATAGTGCGTAAGATCATTTTAATAGGTATATGGTGGGAGACATTATATAAGGACACTAATGATTTTTTCAAATATGTGATAACTTTCAGCAAATTGGAAAACAAAGAACTAGATATGAGATTCCATTAAGGTCCAAAGTGAGCAAGAATCCTTTTTAGTAATGGGAAATTGATTTTATAGGAACTATTTCACACCCACATATAGGATAGGTGTACGTTATATCATCACATGTACTGATTACTTGAAAAGGTGGGAAGAGGTTACACCCACAAAAGATTAAAAAATAGCAAAAATGACTCAGTTCCTTTGGGAAAACATCATCACTAGGCATGGATTTCCATTGAGCCTTAAAAGTGATAATGTGACTCATTTCCAAAATGTGACTATTAGAATTTTGTTGGAAAATTTTATGGTGGCACACCATAAGACTATTACTTATCACCCCTAGGCTAATGGAACTAATGAGGATTTAAACAAGATCTTAGGTCAAATACTAACAAAGATATGTGATTTTGGAAAAAAATATTGGGATAATAAGGTATTAATTATACTTTGGGCATATAGAACAAACTATAAAAAATTGAATAAGTCTGCACCATTTCAGTTGGTGTTTGGTGCAGATGTTGTTTTACCTATTGAATTCATGTTTCAATCCCTGTGTATTGCACATGCAAGAGGATTGGATGATGAATAGGTAGTTTATGAGCACATTGAAAAATTAATGCATCTAGATGAATGATGCACCATTACACGATAGAGTTAGAATATGGATAAAGAAATACAAAAGGATTTGCATGAAAAACATTTCAAGAAAAATTCCTTTGTTGTGGGAAATATGGTACTTATATATGACTACAAGTTTCACGCCATTTAGGAAAGTTTAAATTTCATTGGTTGGGAACCTTTAGAATGATTGAGATACTAGAATCAGGCGCATGTCAATTACATGCATTGAATGGTACCATGTTTCCCAATTACTTCAATGGTAGCATGCTGAAACCCTACTATAAATAAGCTTATTTTATGTTTTTAATAAGGCAGTATTACCACTTAGATTAAATTTCCCTTTCGTGTTTGGTTTTTTGTTTGTTTTGTAATAAGTGTGTTCACATGCATGAACTGATTACTATATGTTAAGTTCAAGATAGAGGACCCCACATACTTTTAGTGTGGGGTGGAATAGGTGTAAGTGTAGACAAGAGAATATGTGATTTTTGTAAATCTTATGAAGTTATTTCATGAGTGAACATTGGTATAAAATAGGTGCACATTGAGGGAATATGTTGGTATGTGCAATGGTATAATACTTGATGGATAACATGGGGTGTGTAAAAGGAAGTATCTTAAGTTCTTATATGTGATGGTTTTGAAGGTGAAGGATATTTCTCATATTAGAAACCACATGATAGAGATGGCCACACACTATAACGTTAGGGAGGCAATAGAAAAGTAGACTACTTGACAAGTTGCATAAAGGAAGATGGTGTACGACACAAAGAGAGACACGTAAGTATTACTACAACCTGAGAAGAAGTTGCAGGATAGAATTTTATAACTAATGTGCATGGAAAATAAAAGCGTTAAGGAAAGTGAAAAATGCCTTTAAAATGAAAAATTTATTTAAGACAAAACGTATGCGGGAAAAGTGTTTTAAATCCAAAAAATAGTTGTTAGTTGAGTAATTAAGTGTAGAAAAAATATAAATAAAGGGGAAATTTTATTATTATTACCTTTTCTTTGAGATATTGGTATGATTAAGAGCTAAGTGACTAAGCACAAAACATGCATTGAAAAAGTTAAGTGAAGATGAACCAGAGCGGGATAGATTACTTAAAGGTATTTAGTTTGAGATATCCTTTGGGGAAGAGGAAGTGGTAGCTTAGGGAAAATGTGTGTGGGCACAAGAAAATTTTGGTTTCATAGAATTAGATATTTTGGAGCCAAGGTTTATGGAAATAAGGAATAAATCGCTTTGGGTATGAAGTTAGGGAAGAAAGAGCATAAGATTTGGAGAGTGTAAGTATTGAACATGACAACTAGATGCATGACATTAAGAAGTAAGAAAGAGGGTAAATTTTAGTACCTAGGGCACAATCTTAGAGTTTTTTATATTTTTTAAACTTGAGAAGAATGATGACACCAAAAAGGGTACCCAATAACAAGTAAACCATAGAATAACTACATGAGAACTCATTCTCGAAATGAAGTACCCACCGAGGTGATAGTGGGATGGTAGTGGATATCACAAATCACTAAATTCAAGATCATCAAGTACAATCACCGAACACCAAGTAATGATATTTCCTTAAATAAGGATATTCTATGAGAATTTGAACAAGACTAAAGAAGGGAAGGTTATTGTGGAATAAATATTAAAGAAGGACCTTGATAAGGTAGGGTTTCTTCAATTTTTCTAGTTTCCTTTCTTTGGATATCCTACACACCTCTTCTAATGGTTGATGTCAAATGAACACAAGGATTATTTATACTTCTTTGGAAGGAGGATGATATTAACATATGGGTTGATCAAGAGTGACAGTGGTTACAACATGCTAGTGAGGACATAGACCTTGATCTACATGATGAGACCAAGATCAATGAAATAGCCACAAAATTGTAGTATGAAAGGGGAAACAGATCCATGGATTTCAATAAGGTTGCTAACCCTTCCACAAGAGTTGCAGTGTGCTTAATTAGTTGCAAGCTAGGAGACTCTAAATGATGGGGTGAGGTAAAATCAAAATTCATTTATATTACACACAAGATGGCACACATGACTTAGTACAATATTGTGTAATTCATAGATGAAGGAAATATAGAAGAGGCAATGATACAAAAAGAAAATGGGAGAAAATAACTTGGGGATCCATCCTGTTGTTGATTGTATTCTTGGAAATTGGTGTACTAGATGAACAAGATGATGATATGTGGATACATCAAGGAAGAAGTAGACAAGGGTGAATAAAGAGGTGACGCCCCCAACAACCTTTCATGTCATTAATCAATGATCCAAACAAAGTGTTGATGGATAGATTATATAGATTGATACCTAAGGAATATTTTTCGAGGGGGCCTACTTGAATAAGGATGGAGGATTGTCACTCACAAGAAATATGATATAGTGGAACATGAATAAAAATAAATATGAACCATAATTTGAAGTGATCGGAAAGGTTTAATCCAAGTTAAGACTGTAGAAGGAGTCAATAACATTGTACAATTTCATCAACCAAGGAAACTTACATATGATAAAGCTTCCAACGAGCTGAACAATATGGAAGTTGAAGTGGTGTATAGAAATATAGACAAGATAATTTTCATGTGGGTGATGAAATATGCTAAGGAATATAAAGATGAAGAAATCATAAAGCTTAAATAACATGTAGGGGAGAATAAAAAGGTAATGACTTATGCATATGATAAATCAAGAGAGATAATAAATAGAATCACAAGTGCATGCCCGAACTTTTAGTACAAGCCCAAATTTTATATTCAATTGAGTTGGAATATTTTGGAGATCTCATGTACATGATGCTTAAGGATAGGAAGAGTGGATAGGATCCATCGTAGAATAATCAACCAAAGAAAGGAGGTAGTTGAGGCCAAGATAGCGGAATATCAGGAATTGACCATTGAGGTCAAGAGGCTACTAAGAAGGAAAAATTGGCATTTGATAAGTGATAAAATTATGACCCAATTTTTAGCACAAATGTTATAAGTGAGGAGGTGGAGATTACAAATTTTTTGAAAAAATGAAGAATAATAAGCTTAAATGAGAGAAGGTTATGGCAGAAGTATCCACGTAAAGAGACTTAATCAAAGGCATGAAAAAATACTTGAGAAAAGGATTAAGGAAGTTCAAATCATGGTCATGAAAAGAATGGATTCCTTGGAAGGAGTGATAATGAAGTTGGATGTAGTGGTGAAATATCTTAAGGATAAATTTTATTAGTTGGCAACCTGAAAAAATATCTAGTATTGTTGAGGCCGCTAGAGAACTCTACAAAGGATCTCATGAAGTGGAAAGAGTTAAAATATTTATTAGGTAGGGAGTTTCTAGAGATTATCCAGAGACCTCAAGCCTAAGTTAATATGCATGTATGATGCAGGAGATTCTTTCATTCATTTATTCATGGAGTAAATGATCAAATTATGTATTCTTCAGGGGACTTTAATTCTTTGATTCATTCATTCTTTGAAGAGTGAGTTCATATCGAATATTGTCAAGGAAGGAAATACCTTTAGTGTGGGATAATTTTAAATAGGGAAAATGGGTAATTATTAGTCACACACATAGGTTAGAGGTAGTGTTTAAGAGGTGTGTGAAAGGGAGCATAACACGCAGAAGGGTCATCTTGAAGTTACGTGCATGGGAACACATTGTTTTGGGACTTAGCAAAATTTCTAGTATGTGGCTAAAAATAAGAAAGAAGAAGATGGAGTGATGCTCAAGTAAGATTCAGAAATAAACAAGACCATGATAACTTGGCATGCACAAAAAGGGGAAATAATTAGGAAAAATCACATGTAGGACAAGGATGACACATGAAACATGCTAATAATAGGATTAAAAAGAATTAAAACATGTGAGGTCTAATCTAATTATAGCTTATTCTATTATCACCAGAAGTTGTAAAAAATCATGTAATATATTTTTAAGAACACCTATTATAAGGAAGGTGCATGGAGGTGGTGAAGGGAAAGTACTCACCACACACACACACACACACATATTGTGTCCTATTTTAAAGAGTTGGATAGCTATTGGTGTTAAGTGGTCTTTGATGCATTTAGCTCTTGGAGTACGTAGAATTTTTATATGCATGCATGATTTAATGTTGATTATAGGAAAATATACGATGTTATCAACATATTTATTATGTCAACTATGTTTTCCTATGGATAATTGTTTATGGGTTACTAAAATAACTAGATCTTTATATGGAGTTATGGGAATTTAAATATTGTTGACCATTATCTATGCTTATTAATATTCATTATTATATGTGTTGTCTAATTTCTAATCTATGTTATACCTTTTTGTATGAATGGTTATTATGGTTATGATTTTGAACATGCATGCTAATATCTTGTTAAGTAAAAAAGGAGAGACACGGAGGATCCGTGTACTTTGGGTGAGCTTCCAGGACTTGTATGGATGAGGTTCTAATGCTCCTAGATAATATTGGGTAAATAAAATACTACAAAATGTTTTCCCTCCCTTGTAGTTTATACAAGCACATTGCCACAAGTGTAGGGAAGTAGGTCCTGCATGATCCCGATTGAAATAACACCCCAATTCATATAATAGTGTATACAATTTAACTGTTTTCCATAAATGGAGCTGCCCCAATCAAGAAGAGGTACCTATTCCCAGAGCGCCTGGTGAAATCCCATAATTTTACCTTGTGAAAATTATTTCACCAAAAATAATTAAACACTACAATAGGATTAGTTCAAAAGGGTTAAAAACAATAATAATTTATATTACAATTTAATCAAGTTAATCATACATATTTTTGGAAATACTCACACAACCATGCACTCAACTAACTAATATATAAGGGTAATTTATGATATTTCCTCTTTGGGGCTCAAAGTGAATGTGCATTTTTTTAATTGGTCGAATTATCAATTCATAGTTAATCACAACTATTCTCTTGACAATTTTTTGATTTCCTAAATGTAGCATCCCCTCTTAATTACATGGGAGAATATAAATATCACCCTTATTTATTTCTTTAAAATAGGTTTCCTAAAAATAAACTTGTACTAATTTTATTCCATGAACCTTCTTATGGACTACCGCTTATCATTACCTACTATAAAAATTTATTTCCCATTGTTATATTCATCAAACATGCTTAATTCCACACAATTAAATCACAACTATCTTACCCACTAATGAAAGTAATTATAATAGAAAACATACGTGTCATATCAATTTCTATGAATCTTAATCACATGAAATAATACATAAAAAATATAAATTATTATCAATCAAGTACTCATTACACAAAGATGTTAGGAAAATCCTATTTACCGCTCACATTATTGTTGGATTAATATTTCGTTGTCTTGAGTTATACCAACTCATATATTAGAATTATCATAACAATATGATTAACATATTTCGATTATAATAGGCTTGGATATATCTTTGAGGATATTACGGTTGACCTAATATCCTAGAATATAGGATACATCCTCCAATATATATGTAATATGTCAAAGCATGTATAATAATATAGATGAAATTAATAATTTACTATGTAAATTTTTTGTTGGACCTTCATTTGGTACTAGAGAGATGAGATGGAGAAATAGTTTGGAAAGGGGAATCATCGTAGTCTATCGGCTACCCAAATTTATGTGTTTGATTTTCGTAATGATAGTTTGTTAGATTGAAAATTGGTTTTGTAGATATTTGAAATAGTGTGAGCTATATTGTTTACATCTTATTATACATAGTCTTGCTAAATGAAACTCTTATTGTGTGTAATTCATCCTCATTGATCTAGCAGAGGATGGTGTGCATTTGTTTCATGTAATATTTACGTGGAGTACTTGATGACTATATATACGTTTGGCATTCGTAATGCATCACCACTTGAGTCATTGAGTGAACATCTCACTTTGTATTGAGTGGTGTTTCAAACATTTCAAAATGAATGCGTATATCTAAAATGTAGGATTCGGTGCTGATCTCTCCATTAAAGGACCATGATATATTATTTCTAAAATTATATTTTAACATTGCATGCACATTAGGTGTTGATTTGTTTCACCCATAGCAAAAATAGATTTCTTGATAGTCAAATTGACTACGTACATGCATCTGTCTATTCTACGAGAATCAAAGGAAGTGAATACGTAAAGGATTAAAAAGATACCGGTCTTGTCAAAAGCTCTCTCCTTTTAATTGCATCCATTTTCCTTACTCAAATCTACATACACACAACAACTGGAATTTTATACATTTACAAGCATTCATTGATGCCAAGAAGGATATCTTCTTCATTTGACCGCAGAAAATATGTCTCCATGTAGGGTTAAAATATAACCAGTGATATGCATGTGTATGCCAAGCTCCAATAATGTTGACTCAAAGATACTTCAAATCCCATACTTGAAGTATTATGATGTGAGCCTTTTATCTATCATTTTAGGTTGATAGATTAAGTATTGTATTATAGTCCATTTTGAAGTCAAAGTTTTTAATATTAATAGTATTATCTTACATATATTCTTAGTCTATTCCCTTCGTTATGATAATATGTTGAGTCAATGTTTTATTAGGTGTTCTTTAGGTATTGGGTCTAATTAAATATTTAGTATAGTTTTTTACCATTTTTTTAATATATTTTTAAAATTTGTCAAAGATCTACGTGTTGTTAATTTTGTTTGAATCCATTGTATAGTTGGATTTTGTGATAACCATTTGAGTCTATTATTGTCGAATATTTGTTAATGTATAAGTTATCATTTTGTCATCTTGAGTTCATCTAGTCATGTGTCATGAAAGTCCTTGTCATTATAAAGTGTCTTTTTGTGTCTATAAAATGTTAGGATAAATTAATTATGCATTATATGATTAATTATTTAATTAATGTTATTAATTAAATAATGTTGTTATATGGTTTTATCAACCATATTTGTTTTATTTCTTCATAGGTATAATATTATTGTTATGCTTCCCGATGTAATATTGGAAGCTTATGTAATATGGAATATGGTTTCACCTGTGCAACTTAGTTTCTTGTTTGTATTTGGCTGTGTAATATCTATAAATATTGCAGCCCATTCTTTGAATTTTTTTGGTTGATTGAGTTTAATACAATTATCAGGCTTCCACCCATGTTGCTCAATCTACATTTGGTGTCAGAGAAGGTTGAAGGATATTGGAGGATTGCAACAAAGTTTGAGGAGCATTAGAGAAGCTTTTGGAAGCAAAATAAAGCCAGATTTGCCTCTGTAACTTTGCATTCCCATCCCTTGCAATACCACCATAAAATTCCTCAAAACCACCATCAAATTCCTCAAAAACACCTTTATTCATTGCAATTAAGGTTGAGGAGGATATAATTCACAAAGGAAGAGATTAAAAACTCAATGGAAGGAAGAAAAATGATCTGAGGTGCCATACACACTCAAAACCACCTTCATTCTCACCGAAACTACCTGTCTTTTTTCTCTTTGCTAGAATTTTTTCTCAAAACCACCTTTCCAAAACCGTGTTCTCTTGAAGAGGTATGGTTTTACAGTTTGGAAGTGTTTAATTACATTTTGCTCTTTACTTATACTTGTTTATCTTAGCCACCCAAGTGGCTAGCATATCTTTGTAAGACACTTCCCATCAAGAGAGGTCAAGGGGTCAAATCCCCCTCCCTCACCCACTACGAAATTTGGAGGAAAATTTAGTGGAACTGGTAACTTTAGTAAAAAAATCAATTTTAGTTATAACTAACTAAATTTAGAGAGAAAAACCCTATTTTAGGGAAAAAAATTCTCCACTTTGCATATTTTTGCATTCTGAGCACATTTTTCCAAAGGAGGGATACCTAAAAACTTCATTTTGAGCTAGTTTTTTACGGTTTTTTTCTCAACAAGCCGTATTGGGCTCCACAGGCCATCAAGGCCCGCAAAACAAAAATTTTTGCCTGCCATTCAATTTTTATAAATTTTTGAATGTAATTGCATGTTGCAATATATTTTACTATTTTGTAGGTTTCATAAGTCAACTGAAAACTTTGTAATTGATCGAAACTTACAAAATTGTAATATAAAACAACAGAAATATTGGTTCTATAAAACTCACAAGATCCTAGATCTCATTCACAAAAGATTCGATATATACGATTCCTCCGGGAAGCACTTATGGGTAAAACCATCATGACTACTACCGCACTTAATGTCTAATATAGTTGCCAAATTGTCATCTAGGCATTGTTCCTATAAATTGATGGGGAGTAATAAGGTCACAAAGGCACACACTATGAGCCATCTCATCACCATGAATGATTACACGACATAAATCCAGACCGAGAAATTATCCAAGTATATAGCAGAGTTATGTGCACGTATTAGGATATTTCTTTGAGCCGATGTCAATAATTGCACATACCCCTTTCAAGTATTGTCTTGGTACCATGTTTTGAATTCTTTCACGTACATTAATGTCTCTTTCACGTACCTCGGGTATATAGAAAGGGCTAGCTTCTTCCACGCATCGTCTGTTATATTAGAAGGGCATGTATATAGAAAGGTTCAGATATATCGACTAATAGTATATAGATTGGGAGACCTTATACTTGGAGTTATAAAATCCAAACCCTGTCGGTGATTTCTACAAAATGGGCACAATGCCCCCAAATTTTTCTTCCGAATTTACAACTACTCGAGGAAACAACTATGTTGCATGGAAGACAAAAATTAAGACACAACTTGAGTTTGAATAAATCTATCCCTGTTATGATGGTACTCGACAGATCAACTACCGATACTACACAAACAGAGGTAGTTTGATAGAGTAGATCTGTAAAGCCAAACTTGTAATCTTTTTGGAGTGTCCAACAATGTGCAACCCCGCATTTGAGATGCCAAAATAGCCAAAGAAGCATGCGATAAGTTGAGCATAGTATACGATGCCAAGAACAATAATGTTATACTAAATTTACAAAGTCGATTACACACATTAAAGTTCAAGCGAGAATCAAAAATAGAATCTTTCTTAAGAAGAGTTACAAAATTGAGGGCTTCACTTTTAGCCCTACGAGAGCGGTCACAAATGATGCTCTCATTCCAATTATTTTGAGAGAAATCCCCTCTTACTACCGCATTTTTTTCACAATACTAAACATGTCGAGATATGACAGTTAGTTTTGACAAGCTAGTAAACCTACTATAACAAGAGGAAGCCATACATAATAAGGATGATGAATAGGAGAAGGCACTTTATTCTCATCAAATATGGAAAAGAAAAGGTAAAGGAAAACCTAATTCCTATCAAAATCCCTTAATCAAAATCAGTATCAGGGGGCACAACAAAAGAAGTAATTTCCAATCAAAAGAGGACATAACCTACAAGATTGTTGGTATAATACTTACAAGAAAGGTTCATCAAGAAACTATGGACCTCCACAATAACAGTCTTATAAGGGACATTATAACCACAATCACGGGAAGAAAAAGGGGAACTAGAAAAGAAGACCCCATAAACAAGAAAATATTGTTGAGCAACAAGAATAGTCAGACAATGAAGAATACTCGTTCACTTGTCGATCAAGTGAACCATCCACATCATCTAGTGATGTTTGGTATGTTGATTCGGGGTCACTCAACACATGACTGACCACGTGACTAGTTTATTTCAATGAGGGACATGCCATAAAAAAATCATGTTTCGTTGGGAGATGATTCTTTATATATAGTTCAGGGGATTGGAAACATTTCTCTACCCCTTGGTTCATGCAACTGTATACTTTCAGATGTCTTATATGTCCCTGGGTTGACAAATAATCTACTTTCAGCTAGTCAACTCCCCGATCACAACCTAAAAATCAACTTTGATAGTCATTCGACAAGAAAACATGTTTAATTCGAGATAAATCACAAGGCTCGAAAATAGTTATAAAAGCCTCCAATGTGGGACGCATGTTCCAACTTTATTTTGTTCACAGAGACGATCAATCACTTATGGCTAAGAAATCCACCTCATCATAGTTGTGGCATCAGAGACTTGGTCATGTAAGTTTCAAGTATCTCAATACACTTCACCGGCACAATATGGTACATGGGATACCATCTCTTCAAAAGGATACAGATAAGTGTCCTCACTACCTAGCAAGAAAACAACACAGAACTTCATTCTAGAAGAGTACATTTTGAGCTCATGGAAAACTTGACCTAGTTCATACCGATATTTGTAGTCTAATGCAACCAAGTCATTCTGGGTTCCAATACTTCATACTTTTTGTTGATTTACTACTTGAGAAAAATGTGGATTTTTGTCTTCGCAAGAAAAGTGAAGCTTTTGAAACTTTCAAGAAGTTCAAATTAGCAGTTGAGAATGAAATTGGTCATCACATCAAAACTCTCTTCTCAGATCAAGGGGGGGAATTCACTATTAATGATTTCAAATATTACCTACAAACTCATGAGATTTGTCAACAAATGCCTCCTCCCACACACACACACGTGAGAATGGTGTTGTTGAGAGAAGAAATTATACTATCATGGAAATGGTGTGATGCATGATCGATGATTCTGGACTTACAAAGACATTTTGGGCAGAAGCAACAAATACAGCAGTGTATTTGTTGAACAGAGTGCCCACAATTTCTCTTTACGGAGTAACACCATAAGAAGCATGGTCAAAGCGGAAACCATCTATTGCACACCTTAGAGTATTCGGGTGCAAAGAAAGCATGCACATACCAAAGTAGAATAGAAATAAATTGGACATGAAATCACAAAAACTCATCTTCATTTGGTATAGTGAAGAAAATATTGGGTACAGATTGATGGATTCTAAGACCAAAAAATTCTACACCAATAGAGATGTTGAGTTTTTTTATAAGAAGGAAGCAGAGACTCCTCCTCCAAACTCACTTGATGTAGATTCTTCACCAGTTGTAAAAAATGAAGTTGATGTTCCCACTGATGATGAAAGTGAGGATGGGGATGATGGTGTTGATTAGATAGAACCACAACCCACAAGTTCAGTGTATGCCCAAGTGGTGTACTAGCACATTACAAGATGCAAGAATGGATGCTCCATCGATACATCCACCCCTAGACCATGGACTCATAGTAAAGCAAGAGAATAAGTTAACTTTGCTTTGATGAGTAGATTTATTGAATATGATGAGCCCTCTACAGTCTTGGAAGCCCTATAGTCAAAATCTTGGAAAGATGCCATGGACTCTAAATATCAATCAGTGATGAAGAATAAAACTTGATAGCTTGTCGATATTCCACCAAGAAAGAAACCCATTGGATGTATATGGATATTTAAAACAAATTACAAAGCAGATGGGACAATGGACAAGTATAAATTGAGACTAGTAACAAAGGGGTATGCAAAAAAATAATTCATAGACTACGAGGAGACATTTTATCCCATAGCTAAGATAAAAACAATCATAATGATATTTGCTCTAGCTACACAATTTGGCTACAAAGTCCACCAGATGGATGTAAAAAGTGTCTTCCTAAACGGAGATTTACAAGAAGCCTACATGACTCGAACCTGAGGGATATGTAGTACCTGGTCAAGAAGAAAAGGTATGCAGACTCAAGAAATATTTGTATGGCCTCAAATAGGAACCCTGGCATGGTACATCAAAATTGATGAAAATCTCATACAACATGGATTTGTTAGAAATCCATACGATCCCAATATTTACCTCAAAAAGCAAGAGGGGAGATTGTGATTATTTTTGTCTATTTCAATGATCTAGTCATCACTGGTGGTTCAGTGAGGATGATCGATGCAACAAAGAAAGATCTTAATCAATCATTCAACATGACCGATCTCGGGCTAATGCACTATTGTCTTGGATTGGAAGTATGGCAGAAAGAGAATCATATATTTGTTTCTCAGATGAAATATACCAAGACATCACTTGAGAAATTCAAGATGATGGATTGCACACCAATTGTTACACCCATGGAGAACAGATTGTAGTTATCTCATTCATATCCATCTCCTAAGGTAAGTCCACTCTCTATCGGTAGTTGATTTAGAGTCTCATTTACCTGACCTACACTAGACCAGATATCAACTTTGCAGTGAGCTATCTATCCAAGTTCATGCAAGAACCCAAAGTTTGTGATTGGAACGCAGCAAGGAATATCTTGAGATATCTCAAAGGATCAGTGGATCTTGGTCTAGAATACAAGAAGAACGATAACTTCTTCTTGACTGGATATTCAGATTCAGATCATGCAGGTAACATTGATGATAGAAAATACACTTTTGGATTTGTATTCTTTATGGGATCTAGACCAATATCATGGGGAAGTAAGAAATAACACTTTGTTTCTCACTCTTCCACAAAATCTGAGTATCATTCTATGGAGAAGTTGTTTGTGAAGTGATTTGGCTACGTCACATACTAGAAGGACTTGGAATACCACAGGAAAAACTAACCACCATGTATGTTGAAAATGAAGGTGTTCTCAAATATGTTTTCAATCTAGTTTTTCATGAGAGAACAAATAACGTTGAAGTACAAGTTCATTTCATATGTGAACATGTGTTGAAGCACAACATCCAGCTTCAATTTTGTCCAACAGCTGAACAACGAGCAGATATCTTCACAAAGTCACTTGCACATGACAAATTCGAGTTGTTTAGAGAATTCCTCTCCTCATCCCTTGAGACAATGCATAATTAAGGGGGGGAATGTTAGGATAAATTAATTATGCATTATATGATTAATTATTTAATTAATGTTATTAATTAAATAATGTTGTTATATGGTTTTATCAACCATATTTGTTTTATTTCTTCATGGGTATAATATTATTGTTATGCTTCCCGGATGTAATATTGGAAGCTTATGTAATATGGAATATGGTTTCACCTATGTAACTTAGTTTCTTGTTTGTATTTGGTTGTGCAATATCTATAAATATTGCAGCCCATTCTTTGTATTTTTGGTTGATTGAGTTTAATACAATTATCAGGCTTCCACCCCTGTTCCTCAATCTACATAAAAATAGTCTAAGTTATATAGTCATCATTTTTCATTTTCATCAAAAGTATTAAAAATCCTTACGAATGCATTTTTAGTGTAACCCAATGTTCGAGTTTTAATTATGCTCCATGATAAAATCTAGTTGAACTAGCATCATGAAATAAGAGGAAGGAGGAAAATGGAGGTTGGAGGTCAATCAATTTCCTCTTGTCAGTCACCAACAATGGGGCCACATCAAGGTTTGGTGGCACATTTTATTTTAGTTGTGTGTTTAATTTGAGTTGTGTTTGGTGTGTTCCAATTTCATAGTGTTCCAATTTGAATAATTGGAACTTTCATATTGAGGGGGAACGTGATCCAATATTCCATTTCGAGTTATTATTTTGTGTGTATAAGAAACAATATTTACTATGTTTTTCCCTACGGTTAAATGTGACGAGGGATGACAATAGTACTTGGAAAATCATAATGTGGTTGTAGGTAAACCACTTAAAAACCTTTATTTTTAGTTTTTGGTTATCTAGTTGAAAACCATCATTTTCAGTTCGTGGTAAACCATTTGAAAACCATATAATGGATTTGTGATCACTAATTATGAAAACAGTACAAAAACAAAGATAGTTTTCCCAATGTGCACTCTAAAGGGGAATGTTAGGAAAATCCTATGTATTGCACACATTATTGTTGGATTAATAAATTTGTTCTATTGATGAATAGAAACTCATATATTAGAATTCTCATATAGTTAGTATAACTATACAATTAACATATTGTTATTATAATAGGATTGGAGATATATTTGAGGATATTACGATTGAGCGAAAATCCTATAATATAGGATACATCATTATGTGTGTGTGTGTGTGTGTGTGTGTGTGTGTGTGTGTGTGTGTGTGTGTGTGTGTGTGTGTGTGTGTGTGTGTGTGTGTGTAATATGTTATCACATACAATAATATAGAAGAAATTTATAATTTACTATGTAAATTTTACATTGCACCTTCAAAAGACACCAATTTTTCTCAAAACCATAAATCCATGTGTGTGTAATGTGTCAAAAAGTTACAATAAAATGAAGGTCATACTCTTTTACAAACATATATTCATCATAATTGCATCCTCATCCTCACTAAAAATATCTATGAGAGCTTGAGATCTCAAGTCCTCCCCTACATATTTGTAAATATGAGAGCATATTTTTGATCTATATTGATATAGCCACTCTTGTAGAGTCCATATTTCTACCCTAGTCTCAATATATTTTTCTTGCACACTCACCAATATCACCAATTAAATAATATGCAATATATCTCTTAGGTGGAGGTGGGGACCTTCATGATAACTCTTCTTGGATCTCATCCCATTCGATCTAAAATACAATACATGTGGTAGTTCCCACTATAATAAGATTGAATTGATACTAAAATTCACACAAAAATAATCTACATGCTCTAATATCCCAACAACTACAACTTACTAGGAATGTTTCTCCTCACGGTCCTTACAAATGCATTTATAATTTTTGTCTAATATGCATCACCTATAAATAAAAATAACACATCCACGTACTAGACATCACCTAATAAATACTTTGTCAATCTATAATATATGCCTATCACAAGTTACTATATGAAAATCATTTAGTACTTATGTTATGAAGTAACATATAGTACTATATCATCTATAAGGGAATCCAATTATCTTGCAACATCCCTCTTGAGGGTTGGAAAATATCTACTCCATATATTCCTTTAGGTAGTGCTCTACCTTCTAGGTAACATATGATGAATGGAAACAATATGACCCATCATGTCTAAATCCACCATTGAGTATATGTTTTAGCACACCCAACATCATCCATTTTACTCACATCCACCTTTCGATTTACCTCATCTATGAGTGAATCTAATAGTTTAGATAGGGCCAAGTACTTGTTGAATATCATCACTTAAATTTGCATATGTCAATTTCCTCCACACATAAGGTTCTAAAAGATAATATTGCATTAGTTATAACTATCGAATCATGTTTTCATACTAATAAAGATCCCACACTCTAGGAAGTTAGCCTTTTAGCAACATCATTTACCTCACAAAGTGTCTCTACTCCATCATTTTCCTATCATTATAAGTTTCTATATGGTCTCCAAATAATCGATCTTTGGGTCAACCAATATAATAGATCTTGGTAAGATATAATGTCTAGGAATCACCTCTTAAGTATAACCCACCATGTTACAAATATCTCCAGATGGGCCAAATACAACCAAGGTCCTCTTGTTAGTTCGCACAATTATAATGTACTCATATACCCATTTATGTAATAAGTTCATTGTTTCTATGTTATCTCCACGGATTTCTAAGGTGAATTTATATAACTCTTTATAAAGGTGGGCTAATATACATCATCCGCATGCATATTTGATACCATTATCCTCTATAGACTAGTGAATCTTCCATATCCTATATGAAATTGAAAACCACCTTCATCCCTTACAAAAAGAATATAATAACTCTATGAGAAATTTTTGCACTCACTGTAATCCCAATTTTCACAATAACACTTAGATGGATAGTAAGTGTTGCAATTCCATTTATCCTTATTCGAAATCTACATTCCCTAAAAATATAAAATGAAACATTCATATGGAGCACTTTTATCCTCTCTTCCTCTATATAAATCCTGTAGGATATGATATACATTCTCAAATGTAACAATCATATCCCCTATGGGAAGTGAAAATACACATGCATTTAGGTTCCACTGCTCACAAAATGTTGTGATCATGTGTATATTTGGGGGCACCTCTAATATGGATACATGCCATACTATAGACCTATCTAATATATCCTAGCTCCCTTCATCTAACCATAACACAAGTAGGCTATCTATATGATTCCCACCATGGAACTCTATGGGGTTTACATATCTCTACACAATCACTAATCAATCAAACATACCATGTATTATTTCATTTTATATAAATTTAATTTTCCAATAGAAATAAACAACATAGTTAAATATCATAATACACAATGTTAAACTAATTTCATTCATTTTGGTGCATACTGGGATTGAACCATACATATTAGGTCAAAAACATGCATACCCATGTCGGTACCATACAAAAAATATACAAGTTGCACCTCTTTATTTGAAACTGAACCATTCATTCCTAAATAATCTATTGAGCTTGAATTCATCAAAATGAAAATTTACAAAAATACTGAAATCTAATACTATTTTTCATTATAATCACAAATTATAAACACTTACCAATTCATCAGATTTCTATGACTAAATGACATCTTCCACTTGGTCAAATCACAAGGGTAATGTTCCTCTAACATGCAACATCTTTTTCTCTTATAATAACAATTGTTATTAATCATGGTAAAAATGAAATTACTATTTAAATTTGCCACCTTAGTATTTATAGTCAAATGCCTCTTAGGACTATAGTTACTAATCCTGACCAATACCAACTAGCAACTTAAATCCTCAAACATTTAAATCCCATATATTGTTCTTTGTTTATCTGATTTCTACACCATTCATGGCATTAAAATAATTATTCCCTTATTTCTAAACTAATGTGTGAATCTACTCTATTTTAACTCTATTCGATTCCATAATCCTTTTTATCTACTACTATGTTATTTACAAACTTTGTACCTAATTGAAATAAATTATAGTATCTCTATATTTTACTCATACTTCATTAATCCATATTTGTTGTAAATTCCATACTATCCTACTATATAGATACACTCTCTATTTTATAGTTTATACAAATCCATTCCCTTTATCTATGTTACTACATATATTATTGACAAAACAAGAAAACATCACTACAAATTTTATGTGCATTGCCACAATGCACAAATTATTATTCTCAAGTACTCTAATCAGCTATGATCACATATTTTTACCATACCAAGTTTGACTTTCATCTCAATTAATTCTACCTCCTATAATCCCTTTTTTGAAATGTGGAATCTATATGGGCTAGCTATGCAAGGTCACCTACTCATATATAAATCAATGCACAAATCTAATGACCATAAAATCATCTCTAGATATAAATATGCACTAAATAATAAGTTGCAAATAAACACACCACTACATTTATCACAAATTCAGGGGATTTTTCAAATTAACAAACCATCGACACTATAGTTACAACACTACACCTATATAATGCATAGTGATGGAATGAGACATCATTCCTTTTCATCTATTCATGTTTTAAATTTTTTGGGACCTAGATCCATCCATAATAGTGTGGTCCTAAAAAATAGGAAGTGCTATTTTGGGTAAAAACTCTCTATTACATTATTCACTTGGTGTTGGGATACACAATTCCAACCTATTTATTAAAAAAATGTTGGGGAATGATCACCCCAATATTTTTGTGAAGGAAAAATGTAATCTCCATATATATGAAAATGACTCTTATTTCTATTACAAAATTTTAAAATTACAATGCACTTATCCCTATATTTGTGTGGGTCACACGAATGGCCTAAGTTGGTCACTATGTTTTGGTTACTTTATTGAATGCCTAAAAACATTATTTGCTGATGAAATATTAGGTACATTTTTGTTCTCCTTTAAAATAGTAATTTTTTTCACTATCATAAAGGTGGCAACATAGACACTAAAATTAGCAAAAATCACCATCACATCATGATTTTAGGAAAACTTATTTATAATGGCCTTGATCAATGATAATAAGTATTAGTGGTTGTCATTTACATAGCTTGATTTATCTTTGAATTTTTTATTTACTTTACTCTTCCTTTTGTTTTTATGATGTGTAATAAAGATCTCTAGCCATTATAACTTGGTGTTTTAATTTTGATGAATTTAGTCCAATACCATATATATTAGTCAATACAATACTATTGTATCAAATAATATGTATGGTATAAACCACTTTGAATGTTAGGTCCTTTCTTCCCTTTGGGTTTCTTCATTAATATTTTGTCTTTTGGTTCTTATGGTTTTGTTCGGTCTTCGATGCCACTAATATTTGAATTTCAAAGTACAAGAAACTTATACATAGAAGTTAACCCTAAGTAATTATTATCTAGCAATAAATTATTTGATTACAATGTAAATAGATAATATATAAAGAGTTAATACTCTATAATACATATTATAACACATTAGGGTATTGTTGGTTGGATATTTTGTCAAAAAAAATATGAGGTTCAACCACAGTACATGGGATTAAATCCCTCCTCAAAGATAGGTGAGGCTGCCTATTTATTACTAATCTAAAACACAACAAAAATAATATGTACAATATTCACACTATTCTAACCATTGGGGTTGGGATATAATCCCAGAATCCATATCAACACGAAATGAAGATATTACAGTTTTAGAAATAGAATGTGTTAGAAAGGAAACTATTAAGGAAGAAACAGAGCGAGAAGAGAATAAGAGGAATGTATTTTCTTTCAAGCAAACGTAGATCAAGAAATACTCATACAACTTTTATATAATAAGTGTAATGTTTGAAACAATTAAAATAATCGAGAGTGCTAAACAAAGAATATCTTAATATTCTGAACATAAGAACAATATCTTAAGAGAGATGAATCTCACAACACAAAGTTTTCAAAATAGCATCGGTTTCTATTCCTCAAATGATTAAAAGAAAACACAATTTTTTTCTTCTTTACAATAGTTCTCAATATTCCAAAAATCTCAACCCTTTGGAATGCATAAGTATCCCTTATTTATAATAAAAAGAGTTGAGAGAAAATAGGATAAATCCTAGAAAATAGTCTTTTAATGAGAGTCCTATTTTTCTTGACTCTCACACAGAGACCAAGTCAAAATTTTCTTCCTACATGACGAAACGAAAATGAAAAAGACATGTCAATTTTAGGATTGAAATGACATGAAATATTATTCCTATTTTGTTTCATCATCTTTTTCTTCCTCCAGAAAAGCCTTCTTGTCCCAAAATTCTTGGAACTTTCAGATTATGCCCTGCATCTCATCTTCATCAGGCATAGTGGAGTGGTCGCTCAGGACCTCACATGTTTCCTGAGTATCACTCGTGTTACCAGGAAGTTTCTTCAATCTCTTGTTGAGTTTCCTTAGTGATTCCAAAGCATGTTCAATCTTCACGAACCTATCAATGATTTCCAGACTAAATCCATAAGTTGGTTCATGCTGAATTGATTCTTGGATCTTCTTGTAAAGAACATCAGTAGGTAGAATACTCGAGCTTTCAATTAACACTTTAGTGCAGATCTTGGTTAGCTCTTTTTCTCATTGTCATTTGTGGCACTAATCAATTGGTCTCTTGATTCCCTCAATTTTTTGCAAGCTTCATTGAGAATATTTATTCAGAATCGATGGATTTGGTTAGTTGAAAATTCTTTTCCCCATGTTGTATGATTCCTTCTTCGATCAAGATGTGGGACGGAACCTATTTTAGCATATTGAAAGCTTCAAAAGTTAACTCTAGGTTCTCGAATTCTACAGAAAACTCATCATCCATTTTCTTGCCATCCTTCTTTATATTCTCCAAGGATTTGTAGACTTCCATGGTGTCATCAATGACCAATTTTCCTTGTAGGAGTAGTCTCTGGATCCATTCATCAACCGTTCTCCCGTTCTCATTAATCTTTTCAATCCTTGGTACCGATGAGAAATCGAACCTGATAGGAGTAGGGCAGAGAGGACAGCAGTGTTGACTCAAGAGGCTTTGAGAGCTTGAGTACTATTTCTGTCAGCTTCTCTATTTTCTCTTTTAGCTCATCTCTACCGCCTTTGTTTCCTTCACTTCCAAGCACAACACATTCATGGCATCTTATGCGTCCACTTGTGCTCCCTCCATTGTTACTTTTCCTAGATTGACCATTGTGATCCGATAATTGGTGACCATTATATCATTCTTCGTTTTGTTAGCCACGGAGTGGAAATCTCCATAAAATTATGTCCCGAGGCATCCATGAAACCCTTGAAACCATTTTGGGTTTCTTGGTAGACTTGGCAAGAGTGACCTTGAGGGAACTGAAATCAAAGCCTGGTAGGGGAACTACCACCTTCCTCTTCCTTGGGTTCTAATCTATTAACCATTGACACATAATCGAAGAAGTTTCTCCCATCATAGGTGTTATGGTCACATTTTTAGGTGGAGGAAGGCTTGCTTATGGAGTGGTGATCATTGCAAAAGTGTAGTGTCTTTAGGAATGGACTTGGGGAATGAAGGTATAGAAGGAGGAGGCATATCCATGGTTAACTTGGGTCCAGCAGGGAGAGGTGAGAGGTAAGAGAAGATGCTGGCCATGGCTGAGGAATTTGGTGAAGAAGTCTGAAGTAAGGAAGGCTGAATGGGAGGAGGTAATGATTTTGAAATTAAAGCTTGAGAGGTAAGAGGAAGACTTACCTTTGATGAGCTGCCAACAAAAAGGGGAATTATATTTTGACCAACCTCTTCTCTTAAAGGAATATTTCCTTGTTCTGGTGGTGGAGGTGAATCAAGTATCTCAACCATTTGTGGGGAGTGGCCAATGATGTGGTCACTTGCTCTTCTCCCTTTCTGACAAATTTAACCTTTATTGGCCTCTTGGAAGGGTCCTTATCCTTTTCCTTTTTCCTGGAGGGTCCTACTTCCAAAGTAGCTAGCTTTGAAAAATCTTTTCTTTATAACTCATTCCCAAGAAATGAGCCATGCCTTAGTATGGGAAAGAATTTGAGCAACTCTTCCTGCGATAGAAGCTTTCTCAACAATGGACCAATCAATGGCTGGGAATACATATTGGTCTTCATTCAACCCATCATATGAGGCGTCAAGGACACTTTCATTGTCCATGGTTCCTTCTGGGATGTTAGATAGATCTAACATCTGAATCTCTTCAAGTGTTAACCTACTATTGTCCTTTCTTCGGATGGAAAATTCATCCCAAAGATCAACCCAAATGTCTTCTACGTTTGGAACATGTAGATATAAGGTCATGTATGACTTAAGGACTACTCATAAATAAAAACCATATCTATGCTTAATGTACTTCTTTAACTTATCCTATAGCTCACGCACCACATTCTTGGCTTTAACCACTATTGAGCACGTGTACCTTCTAATGGAAATAGGGAAGGAGATGGTGGCCTTGTGCTTACTCTATTGGAATTTGTGAAAATCCAACAATTGTCTAACCAACTCCATCAGGATCAGCTTATCACCTGGGAACCTGGGCAAATGAAAAGGATCACCCAGGTACATGACCACCCAAAGGTATGTGAACTTCTTGAATTGTAAGAAGATACAACCCCATTTCGATACTTTAGCCCATGCCTCATCAGAGACTCTTCTTTTCCTTAGATTAGGGTTCATCCTGTAGATGTTTTCATAAAAGAAGGCATCGTTCACTCTTCTGAATTGATCCTCAGACCCCTTCATTTTCAGTTGAGGGAAGTACCGATATATGTGTTATGTTTCCCTATTTCCCTTTGCATCCAACCCTAGATAATTTCTCATGCTGGCTGCTGCATAGGTGACGTATGATGACATATAGAACTTGCCAGTAGACAAGACTGTTTTCATCTGGGAGTCTATCTCATCACTTATAAGACTGCTCCAATCGATCCCTTGGTCGTTCTTCTTTATGATGACCATGAATTGATACATCCACCCTTAGAAGTCTCTCAACTTGGGGAGTCCAAATACTCGACTTAGCAAGGTGATGATATCACTAATTTCAAGGATGAAATCACTCCTAGGGACAAACTTGGGAAACCTAGAGATGTTTGGCTTGATCAAGAAATTTTTATTTACATGCCTGATGCAATCTTCTTGATCATTGTCCCAAGCCTTCTGCGCTGATTGAAGATTCAAATCAACATATTCTTGAAAGTTGGGAAATCTTAAGAGGTCATCAAAGTAACCTCCGTCCAACTTCACTATGGTTTCTCCTACTTGATTTCTCACTAAGCGGGAAGTTGAGTCATAATTGGAAGTACAGGCCAGAATGAACTTGGGGCATTGAGCAGACATTGGGAATCCTGCTGCAAGAGGGAGGCCATTATTGGCTATTGACTTCATCTAAGGACTCTGAGGATAATCCTTGATTCTATTCCAAAAGTCTTCCATGTCTATATTACCAAGCTCTATGTCCTAGATGTCATAATTGCAATCTATGTAGGAAGGGGACTCCATCTTTCGGTACTTTTACTTCATCTTTCCTGACTTGTCTGACTTATCCTTAGATTTTCCAGGATCCGACATGAGAAGTCTTGAAGAAAGAATGCCTAGATGACTTCTAGTTGAACAATTGGGCTTGAAAGCTTGCTGAGCAACCCTACAGACCCGCCACACTAACCAAAATTTGGGACTTGTAAAGCACTTTGTGAAACCCAACACACTATAATGTATATCAGAAATTAGGTCATGTCGAACACTTTGTGAAACCCGACACAAAGGTGGAACTCAGGGGATGTTAAGCACTTCACAAAACTCGATACATTTGAAGTTTGAACGATGTTGAGCACTTAGAGAAACTCGATAAACTATGGAATTCGAACTATGTTGGACACCCTATAAAACCTGAAACAAAGGCATCGGGTTTCTGGGATGTCAGAACATGTAAAATTCCTACCAAGTTTGTAAGTTAGGATTTTTAGATTCTTCTCAAAAATCAAAAGAGTATATCCCATGGGAAAAATAAGAAAACACCCAAAGGGTGAATTCCAAACAAGAGGTTTCATGGGAATACAATAGGAAATGAAGAAAACAACCCAAAACCCTAAACCTAGAGGAAAGAAAAAGAAAAGAGGAAAAACGCCAAATGAACACCTCAAAAAAAACCCAAAAGACCTCAAAGCAAGTAAGAAGAGAAAAATACCTTCAATAAATTCAAAAATGGTCAAAGATGGATCACGAAATTGATCAAGAAGTTCATTCGGGTTTGGAGGTTGAAGGAACATGCACGAAAAATCCACGCAGTGAAAATATACTAGGTAAAAATGACGTGTAAAATCGAACTATTTATAAATCCCTAGCATTAATTACACCTCATCCGACACGTGTGCCAACTACCAGAAAACTCAACATTAATGCCATGTCATCATGCTTGGAGTGTCTGAAAACCTGATACAAAGGTTTTACTATCAAATTGGGTTTCAGAAACAACTGTCATGAAGCATGAGATGTTTGGATGTTATCAAGTTCCAAAACCCGACACAAAGGATCATTTTGGGTTTCGGGTTTTAGGAAACAAGTGACATAGAGCATGCATTTTGCAAGGTATGTTCCAATGCTTCTGAGTTCCAAAAACCCGATACACTGGCTTGTAATCAAGTTTCGGGTTTCAGAAATAATTGACATGAAGCATGCAAAGGATATGTTTCCATGTGATGGAAACTGAAAACCCAAAAATATCCTTCAAAGGGCATTTTTAGGATATTTTGTCAAAAAAATTCTATGGTTATCTCAATTTTAGCTAAAATCACTAAAAATGAGATAACAACTAGCTCCAGTTGGGGACTTTCTTTGAGACATCAAAGGAAGAGAACTCATATATCAAAAATATTTATCC
Organism: Taxus wallichiana var. yunnanensis; assembly: GCA_018340775.1. NCBI lineage: Eukaryota > Viridiplantae > Streptophyta > Pinopsida > Cupressales > Taxaceae > Taxus > Taxus wallichiana. Next base: position 561,242,150 of record CM031240.1, read on the forward strand.
ATTGGGCTATAGATTTTGAAGAAGAAAACTAAAAACAAACAAACAAAGAAAGCAAACACACAACAGAAAATAAATAATGATACGGTGGAAGAGAGCATCTTGTATTACTGATGGAACAACTTCATATGTTGACCACTGAAAGGTAGAGGGAGAAACTCTCCATCCAGATATGATATGTAGAAGCTATTTTCACCATTCAACTGATGTATTTTGAAAGGACCTTTCCATAAGGAGTCAAACTTTCCATGCATCCCTTTCTGCTCTCTTCTCTTGTCCCAGAGAAGTACTAGATCTCTAACTTGGAAATCACGTTGCTTTGATTTTTTGTCAAATATATTTTTGAATTTTCTCTGATGATCTACAATGTGATCCACCACCTTGCTCCTTTCTTCTTCTAGCCTGGCTAGGTACCTTATCCTTTTCTCAATGGAATCTTGAAAAGTTTCATCTTCAATTGCTTTGGCCAACTGTAAGGCTAACAATTCTATAGAGATAGGAATCTCAGCATCAATCCCATACAACACTTGGAATGGGGACATTCCAATAGCTCACTTAGGAGTAATCGATCTTCCCATAATGCATCATACAATGATTTGTGCCATGTCTTCTTATTCTCATCAACCAACTTTCTAATTATGGTCACCAGGTTCTTATTGCTTGATTCATCCTGACCATTGCCTTGGGAGTAATAATTGAAGGAATGATTCAATGTGATCCCAAAGCCATAACAAATTTTTTTCAACTCATGGGATGAGAAATTGGAAGCATTATTAGCAACTATCTTGTAAGGCACACCGAATCTAACAATTATATTCTCCTTGAGAAAGTTGCACATAGCTTCAGAGGTTTCTTACTTGATTGGCACAGCTTCCACCCACTTGGTGAAATATTCTGTGGCGGTGAGCACATAATTATGATTAGAACTAGAGGTAGGATTCATAATCGTAATGAAATAAATTCCCCATTAGTGAAAAGCTTCTTCAATCACCACAGGTTTTAAGGGAAGAGCTGTCAGCTTAGGACGACCAACAAAATGTTGACAAGCTTCACACTTGGCTACCCATTCAACTAAATCTCAAAAGAGAGTAGGCCAATAGTACCTAGCCCATAAGATCTTGTAAGCCATTACAGAGGAAGAGAAATTTCCTTTGCATGCTATATTGTGGAAGGACTCTAGCAACCTTACCTACTGAGACTTATCAACACAACGTAGGAATACACCATCAATACCCTTCTTGTATATACCATTATCCCACAAAATGTATCTTGCAGACCTTAACCTAACTGTCCTCTTCTCCTTTTGGCTTAAATGTGGAGGGAATTTTCCATAAGTTAAAAAGAAAGCAATATCCATGTACCATTCATCTATTGTGCTTACAAAAAGTGCCATGGGCAATTCTGAAGAAGTACCTTTAGTTTCTTCACATTCTGTCTCAGCATTATTTTCGTGATCAATTGGCACATGCCTCTTCCTCATACTAACTTGGTAGGTCTGATGTCCAAGTCATACTCCTAGAATTTGGCTATCCAGTTACCCCGTTGACTACCCAACTCCTATTGAGTCAAGATGGATTTAACTACGGTATCAGGAACAAGAACGAGAGTGTGAGAACTCAACACATAATACCTGAAATGCTTCACTACTCTCACCACTACATAAGCATGTTTTTCAATTTGTGACATATTCAATTCATGTTCCTTTAATGGGAAGCTCATGAAAGTGATGGGAGATTCAATTCCTTCTTCATTCTCCTGCATTAGGATGGCTGATACTGTATGTGCGGAAGCATAGCTATACATGATGAAATATTTTTGAAATCTGGGCACACCAGGATGGGAGCATGAGCAATTTCCCTTTTGAATTCTTCAAATGTAAGCTTCCCTTTAGTGCTCCATCAAAATGGATTTTTACCTTTCATCATCCCAAGGATATCCTTGGTTTTATTGGTAAAGTCAGGTATAAATATTCTTAGGAAATTGACCTTCCCGAAAAGGAGTGCACCCCAGTTTTTCTTATGGGTAGGGTAAGGATTTGGATGGCCTTCACCCTCTCTGGGTCAATCTTGGTTCCTTCTTTAGTCATGATATGACCCAAAAAATTTCCTTCTATTACTCGAACATGGAATTTTTAGGATTTAATGAAATCCCATGATGCCTGCACCTTAAGAGTACCTGCTCTAGATGATCATAATGATCACTTTACTTTTTAGAGAAGACCATCAAGTCATCCAAATACACAACTATGACCTTGCCCATCAAATCTCTAAAAGATAAATCCATAGCTCTTTAAAACATGGCTCGGCATTAATCAAACCAAAATTCATCCTTCGTCAGAAAAGAAGGTTCCCCATGGGGTGGTGAATGTCATTTTATGTTGATCTTCAACAACTACCTCAACCTGATTATACCCCAAAAATCCGTCAAGCATGGATAACATTTCTGATCTAGTGACAGTCTGTAATACTTGGTCCATGATGGGAAATGGATAATTGTCTTTCAATGAAGACTGATTGAGGTTCCAAAATCAACACAAATCCAAATTTCACCATTCTTCTTTCTGATCGGGACAATATTAGCAACCCAGGTGGAATGATGGATTAGAAAGATAATCCTTGCATCTAACATCTTCTGAATTTCTGCAAGGATAGTCCCTAAGATATTTGGGTTATAATGCCTTTGCTTCTTCCTGTAGGGTTTAACTTCAGGCTTTAAAGGAATGCTATGTTACACATCCTTGGGCTTGAAATATTTCAGGTCCACATAGGACCATGCCAAGATGTCTATATATCTCTTCAGGAGTGAAATGAATCTTTCTCTTTCCTCCAGAGAACAACATTTCCTGATGTTTACCATCCGTGGTTGATCAGTGGAGCCCAGGTTAACTTGATCTACCTCTGACAAGGAAGCACCTTTAGCTTGCCTTTTATCCTGAATGAAATAGTCATGCTTGTCAAACAAACCTTCCAGAGAAACTAATCCCTTTGGAATCTTATTGCCTTTAAGCTAGATGAATTCACCATCAATTTCTTGATATGAATTTGAGATGGACTCACGGAAAGTTGATTCTGATCCTTCAAAATAAAGCTCACTAAAATTGTCAGCTTTCTCAAGAAAAGATAATACCTGTTGATCATCATTAAACACTTGCCAATGTGCTGAATTATCTAGAACACTTGGACAATACACGATTTCAATGGTATATGTGTCCTGTTTGAACTTTAGGTGAGGAAGGAGAAGAGATGTAGATACAACTAAAGAATCAGCTTTATCATTGTAGTCTCTTAAGACTGCCTTAATGGACAAAGCATCAAAACATTTTATATTGTCTGACACCTTATTCCTGTAATGCCTTAGGTGATCATTTTTTACCTAATAGATCCCCCTTACTTGATTTACAATCAACTCGGCATCTCCCTGTACTTTGAGATTTTGGATCCACTTTTTCCTTTCCATTTCTAATCCTAATAACAAAGCTTCATACTCATCTGTGTTATTAGTATTGTTAAATTACAGCTTGAAGGCAGAGGGAAAAATCTTGAAATCTGGAGATATAAGAACCACGCTAGCACCTAAACCAGTAGTTGAACAACTCCCATCAAACTCAAGGGTCAAAATAGAATTAGGTTCTTCTTCTTTGAATTCTACAGAGGGCACATCAGATGTCATGAATAAATTACCCAAGCCTGCATATTCAAAGAGAATTTGAGTCTTATGATCATCTGATTTAGTGACCAGGTACTTTGCTTGTGCTTCAGAGTGAAGGACACAAGGAACTCCATTTACTGGAATTTTAGATTTGGTCCAATCCATGTTGATTTCTCCTCCAACATATTTGCAAAAACCTCTTCCTAAGAGAATACCATAAGCAATCGGGATATAAGCAACTAGGATAGTCATTTTCACTCTCTTTTCAAGGAAGGAAAAAAATGCAAATTGTGCATCCTTGATTTGGCCAATCAAGGGGACTTGTTTGGTTTCCATGGAATAACACCACCCATAAGATTTAGTCAAGGTGAGTCCAATGGCATGAGCTAATTTTTCAAGAATTACATTATCAGAGGCTCTTGAGTCAATTATGCAATTGCTGAGTTTAAAACTATTTATAAGTAAGGACAAATAAAATGGTTCGATCTTTCCTAAAGAAGCAATAGAGGTCATATTACTCTGAGGTAAAGGCTAAGTGGGGCTAGGAAAAATTTCTTTTGAAGATGAAGGAACAACATCCTTATTTCTAATGAATTTGGTAAGTTTCTCAAATTTCTGGGGTTGACTGCAGGTATTCAGCTTCTGACATTTGGATTTTTGTTTTCTTTACATGATCGATGATGTCAAAAGTGGTATATGAAGGAATGATGGTGGGATCAATTCTGGTTGCACTGGTTTGAGCCGAGGTACTGGTCTTGAGGGAAGGAGAAAAAGAGTTAGAAGAGGAAGTTACCTTTTTAGTTGTCTCCTTTTTAGTTTGTATTGAGATGGGAGAGCCTCTTTTATCCATAACCACATGAGCTTCTTTAATTTTATCCTTAGAGCCTTTAACCGGATTTCTCGGGGTTACGAGATTGGGATCGAGTGAAGACTACAAATTATTAGCCATCATTCTCACCTTCATCTTCCTCATACTCCAAGTCTCCAATGTTGGAGTCGTCGGTTGAATCATCAAAAGACTCATCAAAGATATCCTAAAGCTTCAAAGCTTCATGAGAATCTTAATATTTTGGTCTTCACCCTCCTCAACTATTTCAACTACCGCATTGATAGGAGCATCAATGTCCGACTTGGTGGGAGCAGCAATCAAATGATTCCTGTCTCTTGTGGGAGTGCCATTGGTATTGTTGAAATTCCATCTAGGAATATCCCGATAAGGAATGTTGGTTGCTTGTTGAGACATTTGCTTCTTTAAAGTGATCAAGTCATTGGCCATATTTTGAATCATAGGATCAGTAGTAATTTGAGAAGAAATCTGATTTTTAGGCTTAGATGATTCTCTTCTGATATTTTCGGCTAGAATAAGATCATCTTCTATTTCGGTGGATGTAGCTTGAGCAGTGTCCAAATCAGGGATAACAAATCTTCTCAACAAGAAGCTGACATTAGGGGCTGAGTGTTGATGAAGAAACAAATTTGATTTCAAAGAGTGGGAACAGCTTGCTTTGGAATCTTACGAATCAACTTGTTGAATTTGGCTATGAAATCCTACATGGGTTCGTAAGACTCCTTTGTCATGTGTGTAAGCTGTGATAACAAGGTGTGAGAGTCTTTGACTGGTTTGAACCTTTATTTGAATATAGACTACATGGTAGTCCAGTTGGTAATGCATGCATTTGAAATATGGTAGAACCATTCTACTGCTACACCATGCAATGTCTCAATGAAGAGTCAAACAGATAAATATTCATGAGAAACTCCAAGAACGCCACATGTGACAAAGAATGAAGCGATGTGTTCATCAGGGTGTTGCTTCCCATCACTGTTAAACTTAGGAATATTCTTATGTGACCCATGCGGTAGATCATTCAATGGTGAAGTTAGGGAAAGGGAACCAATAGCTTCACCCTAAGGCATAGGTTATGATGCCATTATTCTAAATGAAGAGTGTGTAAATCGAGTATCGAGATAAGAATAATGCATGTCAAAGTTACATAAACTTTTTGTTCTTGAAGAACCCGAGTTCTTCGGATAGGTGAAGAACTTCTCGCTCGGCTAGATGTAATATTGTTGGGTGAAAGTATGAAATTATGTTCGTTGAAGAAAATCAAAGAATGGATCAGTTTCAATCCTAGCTCAACTTGACCGAGTGAAGATATTTCTAGCCAACTTGACCTATTTTCCTCTTGCAGGAGTAGCCTTGGATCCATTCATCAACCGTTCTCCCCTTCTCATTAATCTTTTCAATCCTTGGTATCTATGAGAAATCAAACCTGATAGGAGTAAGGATATAGGATGATGGTGTTGACTCAAGAGGCTTTGAGAACTTGACTACTATTTTTTCAAAGCTTCTCTACTTTATCTTTTAGCTCATCTCGCTTGCCTTCGTTTCCTTCACTTTTGGCACAACACATTTATGGCATCTTGTGCATCCTATTGTTACTTTTCCTAGATCAACCCTTATGATCTGATAATCGATGACCATTATATCATTCTTCATTTTGTTAGCCACGGGAGTGGCAATCTCCATAAAATTATGTCCTGAGGCATCCATGAAACCCTTGAAACCGTTTTGGGTTTCTTGGTAGACTTGGTAGGAGTGACCTTGAGGGAACTGAAATAAAAGGCTGGTAGGGGAACTACCACCTTCCTCTTACTTGGGTTCTAATCTATTAACCATTGAGGAATAATGGAAGAATTTGATCCCATCATAGGTGTTATGGTCACATTTATAGGTGGAGGAAGGTTTGCTTATGGAGTGGTGATCACTGCAAGTGTAGTGTCTATGGGAATGGACTCAGGGAATGAAGGTATAGAAGGAGGAGGCATATCCATGGTTAACTTGGGTCCAGTGGGGAGAGGTGAGAGGTCAGAGAAGATGCTGGCCATGGATGAGGAATTTGGTGAAGAAGTCTGAAGCAAGGAAGGCTAAATGGGAGGAGGTAATGATTCTGAAATTAAAGCTTGAGAGGTAAGAGGAAGAATTACCTATGGTAAGCTTCTAAACAAAAAGGGAATGAGAGGTTGACCAACCTCTTCTCTTGAAGGAATATTTCCTTGTTCTAGTGGTGGAGGTGAATCAAGTATCTCAACTGTTTATGGGGGAGTGGCCAATGATGTGGTCACTTGATCTTCTCCCTTTTTGACAAATTTAATGTTTATTGGCCTCTTGGAAGGGTCCTTATCCTTTTCCTTTTTTCCCTTGGAGGGTCTCACTTCCAAAGTAGCTAGCTTTGAAAAACTCTTTTCTTTATAACTCATTCCCCAAAAAATGAGCCATGCCTTAGTATGGGAAATAATTTGAGCAGCTCATCCTATGATAGAAGCTTTCTCAGCAATGGACCAATCAATTTCTGGGAATACATATTGGTCTTCATTCAACCCATCATATGAGGCGTCAAGGACACTTTCATTGTCCATGGTGCCTTCTGGGATTTCAAATAGATCTAACATCTGAATCTCTTCAAGTGTTAACCTACTATTGTCCTTTCTTTAGATGGCAACTTCATCTTGAAGATCAACCCAAATTTTTTCTATGTTGGGCACATGTAGATATAAGGTCCCATATGACTTAAGGACTCCTCAGAAATCAAACCCATCTTTGTGATTCATGTGCTTCTTCAACTTATCCTATAGTTCATGCACCATATTCTTGGCTTTAACCAGTGTTGAGCATGTGTACCTTCTGATGGAAATAGGGAAGGAGACGGTGGCCTTGTGTTTAGTCTTTTGGAATTTGTGAAAATCCAACAATTGTCTAACCAACTCCATCAGGATCAACTTATCACCTAGGAACCTAAGCAAATGGAAAGGATCACTTGGGTACATGACCACTCGAAGGTAAGTGAAATTATTTAATTGCAAGAAGATACAACCCCATTTTGATACTTCGGCCCATACCTCATCAGAGACTCTTCTTTTCCGTAGACTAGGTTCATATTGCAGATGTTTTCATAAAACAAGGCGTCATTCACTCTTTTGAATTGATCCTCAGACCCCTTCATTATCAGTTGAGGGAAGTACCGATATATGTGTTTTGTTGCCCTATTTCCCTTTGCATCCAACCTTGGATAATTTCTCATGCCGGCTACTGCATAGGTGACGTATGATGACATATAAAACTTTTCAAAGAGACAAGAATGTTTTCAACTAGAGTCCTGTCTCATCACTTATAAGACTATTCCAATCGATCTCTTGGTCATTCTTCTTTATGATGACCATGAATTGATACATCCACCCTTGGAAGTCTCTCGACTTAGGGAGTCCAAATAATAAACTTAGTAAGGTGATGATATCACTGATTTCAAGGATGAAATCACTCCTAGGGACAAACTTGGGAAACCTAGAGATGGTTGGCTTAGCCTTGATCAAGAAATTTTTATTTACATGTCTGATGTAATCTTCTTGATCCTTGTGCCAGGCCTTCTGCACTGATTGAAGATTCAAATCAACATATTCTTGAAAGCTGGGCAATCTTAGGATGTCATCAAAGTAACCTCCATCCAACTTCACTATGGTTTCTCCTGCTTGATTTCTCACTAAGTGAAAAGTTGAGTCATAATTGGAAGCACATGCCAGAATGAAATCAGGGCATTGAGTAGACATTGGGAATCCTATTGTAAGGGGAGGCCACTTTGCAAGTTATTGACTTTATCCAAGGACTCTAAGAAGAATCCTTGATTCTGCTCGTAAGTCTTCCATGTCTATATTACCAAGCTCCATGTACCGATGTCATAGTTACAATCTATGTAGGAAGGGGGCTATATCTTCCAAAGACTTGTACTTCATCTTTCCGATTATCTAAATTATCCTTATATTGTCCTCGGATCCGTCATGAGAAGTATTAAAGAAAGAATGCCTAGATGACTTATGGTTCAACAATCAAAGCTTGAAAGCTTGCTGAGAAATCCTACAGACCCGCCACACTAACCAGAATTTGGGACTTGCAAAGCATTTTGTGAAACTTGATACACTACAATGTATATCAGAAATTATGTCATGTCAAACAATTTGTGAAACTCGAAAAAAAGGCAGAACTCAAGGGATGTTAAGCACTTCACAAAACCCAATACATTGCGGAAGCTGAACGATGTTGAGTACTTGGAGAAACCCGATACACTGCAGAAGCCGAATGATGTCGGACACCCTATAAAACTTGAAACAAAGGCATCATGTTTCTAGGATGTCAGAACACGTAAAATTCCCACCATGTTTGTAATTTAGGCTTTTTAGATTCTTATCAAAAATAAAAGAGTATACCCCATGGGAAAAATAAGAAAACACCCAAAGGGTGAATTCCAAACAAGAGGTTTCATGGGAATAAAATAGGAAATGAAGAAAACAACCCAAAACCCTAAACCTAGAGGAAAGAAAAAGAAAAGAGGGAAAAATGCCAAATGATTACCTCCAAAACAACCCAAAATACCTCAAAGCAATAAGAAGAGAAAAATACCTTCAATAAATTTGAAAAATGGTCAAAGACGGATCATGAAATTGATCAAGAAGTTCAGTCGGGTTTGGAGGTCGAAGGAACATGCACGAAAAATCCACATAGTAAAAAATATATCAGGTAAAAATGACGTGTAAAATCAAACTATTTATAAATCCCTAGCATTAATTACACCTCATTTGACATGTGTGCCAACTACCAGACAACTCGACATTAATGCCATGTTATCATGCTCAGAGTGTCTGAAAACCCAATACAAAGGTTTTACTATTAAATCAGGTTTCGAGAAACAACTATCATGAAGCATGAGATGTTTGGATGTTATCAAGTTCTGAAAACCCGACACAAAGGATCATTTTGGGTTTCGGGTTTCGGGAAACAAGTGACATGGAGCATGCATTTTGTAAGGTATGTTCCAATGCAATTTTCGAAAACTTGATACACCGGCTTGTACTTGGGTTTTGAAATAATTGACATGAAGCATGCAAAGGATATGTTTCCATGTGATGGAAACCTGAAAACCCAAAAATCTCCTTCAAAGGGAATTTTTAGGAGATTTTGTCAAAAATTTTCTATGGTTATCTCAATTTTAGCTGAAATCACTAAAAATGAGATAACAAACTGGCTCTAGTTGGGGACTTTCATTGAGACATCAAATGAAGAGAACTCATATATCAAAAATATTTATCCATTGGGCTATGAAGTTTTAAGAAGAAAAACCAAAAACAAACAAACAAACAAAGTAAAGAAAGAAAACACACAACAAAAAAATAAATAATGATACAGTGAAGGAGAGAATCTTACATTACTTTTATCACATTTACATGTAGTTGTTTTTACGGGGAAAAGTAGTATATCCCACTATGAATGTGGAATTATGAGGGAAAAATATGTCAAGGTTTTTAGTTACATTAACACTTACAAAAATCACTGGGAGAACTACATTGAGTATAAAATGTAGTGTAATGCTTGATGACTCACAAATGGGGTGATTTTCGTGGTTGGGCTAACTCAAACCTATCTATATTTTATTTTTGATCTATTTTTTTGTGAGGTACTTGCAGGAATCTATATTTTTCTATAGGTATAGGGGAAAATATAGGGTTAAATGTGAATTCGAGGATATAAAAGTGTAAAATAAGTGGTGATTAAGAAACATAGATAAAACAAAAATCCTCTCATTCACATGTATAAAATTGTATAGTAGGGTTTGTTTGTAATAATTAGTCCTACATAATTTTTATGGTCCTACTCCTACATAGTTGAGTGATAAAAATTGATCTAGGTACATTTATATATTTTCATCTCTTCTATATTCATAAATGAAATTATCATATATCAACGTAAGTTATCTAAGTTACCTTTATAACTTTATCTCTACTCCTAATTACTTTAATGATTAAACATGCTTCAATATTCTAGTTTCCATTGTACAATTGTAAATGATTGAAATCTAAATTAATCATTATTATATAACATATATTAAATCCTTGTTAAATTAATTAGATAAAAACCAATTTATTTATTTATGTTTAATACAATATGAAATATTTTTACTATAACAATCAACCATGTTTAGTATTTATATGGTTTATCTTTATATACTTAACACATAATTTAAATTTTCTCTTGATATGGGTTTCATGTAGGTTCCGGGTAAGTGCGGGGAAGTTGATGGACAAATATAGGGTCATCCGTTCATATTGCAAAAAATAGTGAAATCTCAACTTGTAGGGATTATTAGCTATACATGCACTCTAAATTAGAAAAATTATATAAAAATGAATCGTAGCATTGCAAGTTTAGCTATATTAAACACTTAAAATTATATGACTTATTAGTCCGTTTGCCCGCATTTGATGACGTAGCATTGAAAATCTTGTTATTTTTTTTTTTTTTAAACACTTAAAATTATATGACTTATTTTTTTTTTTTTTGTGATTGTAGTCCGTTTGCCCGCATTTTGGATGACCAAATGTAGTTAGATGTAGTTTCTATCTTGGGATGGATTTTATTTTGTATTTTTTTAGCAATATTTTTTTAATGATTTTTTCCGTGAAAGTGGTCTCAAAATATTTAGAAAATGGAGCGCTTTCCGTTTGCCCCATAACTATATCAAAAATATCGAAATCAATTTTTTTAAGGTGTATAGAATTTGTCCATGCTTGGGATGGTATAAGTTTTATCATATTTTGATAAGTGAAACAAAAGTTACAGTCTTAAATGTAGACATGAACATTCACGGGAAAAAATGTCTTAAAGACCTATTGTTAGTAAGAAATTATAAAATGATATTTATCTTATTCTATTCACTTTAAAAACAATATTTCTACAAAGCTAAGAGTCTACCCTACGTGATGGCACCATTTTTGTGAAATTTTTCATTTTTTTAGCATGGTTCAAGTCTTTGGAAGAGTAGATTTGAGGTTTTTTGACCTTTTGCACTTCATAATGACCTTCCATAGCTTTGGTTGGGGAAAAACAAAGATTTTCCGAGGCTTAGGTTCGGCAGATAGATCCGCGATCGTGGTTTTTTAACAATACCGCGCTCGCGGTTTATAAAGCGCACTCGCGGTTTATAAAGCGTGCTCATGGTTTATAAATCATATTTACACACATCCCAATGTCTGAATTACCATGTGATTTTTACTCTCTAACTTTACCGTATGAATTACTACGAAATTCTATCTTTTTCCAGGCACATTTTTCTTATCACCGAAAGCAAAACATCATGGGAGACAAAAAACGAAGTCAAAAAAGGAAGTCATTAAGTAAAAAAACACCAAATGAATTAGAGGCCAACAAAATTGAAAATGCTGAGTGAATGCGGAAACTTCGTGAATCTAGAAGAGGTTCATCTTCAATCCCAACTACTATAAGCAATGAAGAACTAGGTAATGTTTCTACCACAATGTTGAAGTTGAATTAAATACTCGTGATGAAGAATTTTTTACTGTCAATGTTGAAGAAGAATTAAATACTCATGATGTAGCAAATGTTGAAATTGAAGGAGACAATGAAAATGTGAATAAGGAAATTCATGTTGAAACTGTAGACAAGTAAAATTTGACAAAAACACCTCCTAGGATTTTACATAAGAAACCTAATTTTTTTATTGAAATTGATGAAAACATTTTGAAACCAATGTCTGGCAAACTTTCTAAACGACAAATCAGAAGAAAAGCCACTAAAATTTGGGATGATCATTTTGAAATTTTAAATGATTCCCAAAGATGTCAGTTGTTGGTTAGTTTGATGAAATTGATTAAAATGAGACCTACATTAAACACCTTAGGATTGACAACATCTAACATACGTGGTCAAACCTCTACAATTGTTGAAAACCTTCATGATGCATATCACACTGTTGGTGTCAAGAGACACACTAGGGATAGTAATATTGTGCATCGTGTACTTGCTACTAGTGTTGTAAGTGAATCAATAAAAAACAATGTTTGATTACGCAAACAAGTCGAATGTTGCAAGTTAATCGAAAACTCTAATGAAAGAAATTGAAAGACGTAATATCCTTCAATCACTCAATAATGTCAATTTTTGGGCATTTTCTGCTAGAGCACCGCATAAGGACAAAAATAATTCTGATGCTATAAGAGAAGTTGTTATTAAATTTTGGCATGATAACACTAGAGTTTCACCTAATACAAGAGATGTTATAAAATGGAGAGTTGGTTCTACTAATCGTGAACCACATCCAAAGTATTTCTTAGATATGACTCAAACTCAATTTTTCGTAAGTTTGAAGAAGAGAATCTGGAAATTAAAATTAGTCAACGTTTTTTTGAAATGTTGAAACCATTCTATGTGAAAATCAACCATGCTCGCACCACTTGTTGTTGTAGGCAACATGTTGAATTTGCGATGCATTATGCTAAATTTTTACGTATTCGTTCTATTTTTCATTCTGAAACTATGTTATCTGAATGTGGTGTTCAAGTTCCACCAATATCTTCTAGGGATTTCATTCCTACTATATTTTGTGAAAAATAAGTTGGACAAGTTTTTATAGTCGGGATTGTTTAGATGGAAGTCAGTAGTACATGCGCGGATTACCTAAATTGGAAAGTTACATCCATGAGAAAATTGAAGGTACAATAGGACATAATTTATTTGAATTTGATAAATATAAATCAGTTGCATACCAAATGAAAGACGGAAAAGAGTCAAAACGGCGGTGAGCTAGTTACGTAACAAATGCCCATTTTTCAATTTATGACAAAATTTAAGGATGAAATTGTTTATGAGTATGCGAGGCATACACATAGAGCTCGATGGTTGGATGAACAATTCAAGCTATGCAAAGACACATTTCTTATTGGTACTATTGTTTCAGTGGTCGATTTTTTGTAGAGAATTACACATTGCAACCACAAATGGAGGTTCAATCACAATATTACAACTCAGTACAAGTTGCCATTTTTGTGCATATAGCATTTCTACATTCTCCTGACAGTACAGAGAATGATCAAATTTTTTTAAGAGAGTACCAATTTTATATCAGTGATGATCGTACTCATTCTACTGAATTTGTGCAAGGGTGTTTCTAGTTATTTTATGGAAACTTGTCTGATAGGGACATCCACTTCAAACAACATTATATATGGTCAGATAATTGCACGTCTCAGTTTAAGAATGCACGAATGTTTTATTGGATGAGCAGAATGCATGTCAAGATGGGTGTGCAACATATTTGGAGTTTCACTGAGGCTGGACATGGAAAAGGAGAGCATGACGGTGCAGGGGCATGTGTGAAAAGAGCTCTTGCAAGAGAAGATTTGAAGTACAAAGATGGTGCTAAATTAAAAGATGCAAAGAGCATAGTGGAATGGTGTATTGACAACATGGCTTGAGGTTCTCAAGAAAATTCCACAGCCATGCAGATATTTTTGGTTGATAGAGGAAAAACATATTGCTAACTATGAGGATTGTATGACACTCACCGGGTCCAAGTGATATGCACTCATTTTATAGCTCGACGCTACTTCATGGACCGTATGGACAAGAAATTTGACATGTTTTTGTGCTTCTTGTATCGAATTTGTCACTGTTGAGTGTGATTCACAAGAATGGGTGGAAGGATGGATTTATAGGCCTCTAACTGCGCTTCCTAGTTATCAACCTCCACAAGCATTACAACTTGTTACTGCAGATGAAGTTACAACATCTAAGGACTTTGACGAAATTTTGATTTTGGTGCGACAAGGTATTTATGGTTATTTATTTAATTTTTGTATTGAGTTATGTCCATTGAAATTTTAATATGTAATTTAAATTTGAGTTGTTCAACCTTGGTTATTTTTTTGTAGGACATGTGTTTTTTAAGTGAATTGCGACGTAAGACAATGAAGAAGGAAGGAACACTATTTCTTATGTCGTTACATCGAGGAAAGAAAGAAGTTGACTTCTCCTATTATAGATGGCAAAGAGATTGAGTATCCTACAGGGTCAGTGGTAGTTACTGGAACTTGGCTTCGACGGTATCCATTAAAAAACTCCTCTGTTTGGGTGTTTGAAGACTTTGAGACACACAGAAAATACTCTTATATTCACATCTAGTTCTAGCGACAAATATTCAGTTGTATAGATATCGAGGAAGACCTAATAACAAGATTATTTGGAAGGTTTGAGAGTCATATCATGAAGCAATCTTGTCTGCTATTCAGAGTAGATCCGATCCTGATGGTTCATTGGAATGAATTTACAACATGCTCATGTCTGGTATATATTTAATTTCAAGTTTCAATTTATATAGCGTATATATATATATATATATATATATATAATTTTTTTAGTTTAAAGATCTATATTTAAGTTTGAATATATTTTATTTTAAATTTGTGTATTTTGTGTGTCATGTATATAGATCTAGTATATATGGTTATGATTTGAAACTTAAATTTCTTTGACTAACAATTTTATGTTTAGGTTAGTGGTGCCAGAAAAGCTTCCACCTTCACGTGGTTGGCATCGTTAGTAGAGAATTTTAAATTCTCGAAGCTAAGAGAAGCTTGAACATTGTTTGAAAAAGTTGTAAATTTTGAAAAAGTCAAGTTTGTAAATTTTGAAAATATTGTAAATTTTGAAAATGTTGTAAATTTTGAAAAAGTCTAATGAAGTTTTTGAAAAAGCAACTAAGCGACCCTTTCATGCACCGAAACACCACTTCCTCTAGTGTTCACCTGGCCACCTGGACGTGTCGGCGCTAGGCGGTTTGGTGCCATGACCCACCGTTTGCAAAATATAGCATTTGACAACCTTACACTGGCTCCAACTACACTATTTCGCGCATTTGCAAACAGTAGGACAGCGAGAGCACCAAAATGAGAAGGAAAAAAATGAGAGAGGCTATTGTAGAGGGTCCGTACGCCGAGGTGCCGGATCAGATGGGGCCTCTCTAGGTGCCACAGGAGTCCGAGTAGTCACCCGTCAAAGTTGAACGATATTTTGGTCTCAGGGCTCTTAAGGGACTACGCCCGAACGAAGTAGCCCGAAGCAACGAACCTTTCGTGCACCAAAAACCACCTCCTCTAGTGTTCACCTGGCCACCCGAATGTGTCGGCATAGGTGGTTCGGTGCCATGACCCACCATTTGCAAAATATAGCATTTGACAACCTTACACTGGCTCCAACTGCACTATTTCGCGTTTGCAAATAGTAGGACAGCGAGAGCACCGAAATGAGAAGGAAAAAATGAGAGAGGCTATTGTAGAGGGTCCATACGCCGAGGTTTCGGATCAGACGAGGCCTCTCTAGGTGCCACGGAGTCCGAGTAGTCACCGTCAAAGTTGAACGATATTTTGGTCTCAGGGCTCTTAAGGGACTACGCCCGAACGAAGTAGCCCGGAAGCAACGACCCTTTCATGCACCAAAACCACCTCCTCTAGTGTTCACCTAGCCACCTGGACATGTCGGTGTAGGTGGTTCGGTGCCACGACCCACCGTTTGTAAAATATAGCATTTGACAACCTTACACTAGCTCCAACTACACTATTTCACGCATTTGCAAATAGTAGGACAACGAGAGCACCGAAATGAGAAGGAAAAAAATGAGAGAGGCTATTGTAGAGGGTCATGCCAAGGTGCTAGATTAGACGGGGCCTCTCTAGGTGCCACGGAGTCCGAGTAGTCACCCGTCAAAGTTGAACAATATTTTGGTCTCAGGGCTCTTAAGGGACTACGCCGAACGAAGTAGCCCGGAAGTAACCCTTTCACGCACCAAAACACCACCTCCTCTAGCATTCACCTGGCCACCTAGACATGTCATTGTAGGTGGTTTGGTTCCATGACCCACCGTTTGCAAAATATAGCATTTGACAACCTTACACTGGCTCCAACTGCACTATTTCACGCGTTTGCAAACAATAGGACAGCGAGAGCACCAAAATGAGAAGGAAAAAAATGAGAGAGCCTATTGTAGAGGGTCTATATGCTGAGGTGCCAGATCATACGAGGCCTCTCTAGGTGCCACGGAGTCCGAGTAGTCACCCGTCAAAGTTGAACGATATTTTGGTCTTAGGGCTCTTAAGGGACTACGCCCGAACGAAGTAGCCCGGAAGCAACGACCCTTTCGCGCACCAAAACACTACTTCCTCTAGCGTTCACCTGGCCACCCGGATGTGTTGTTTGGCAGGCGGTTTGGTGCCACGACCCACCGTTTGCAAAATATAGCATTTGACAACCTTACACTCCATAGTCTCATGGTTATTTCTTTCTTCTTGAAAAATAAAACTTAAGCACTCCATGAAGAAATAAGAAATCTTATCCTTACTTGTTTTAACAATTCATCCAATTATACTTTAAACTCATATAATTGTGGGATAGATTACATATAAGGTGTATGTTGGAAGAAAAACACTGAGGGTTGGGTGAATAGGTGTGCAATAAAAATTTTCATCCAATTATATAATTTCATCCATTAACCATCCAATTATCTATTAAGCATGCATCCACAAGAAAATAAGCATAAATGAGAAAAAGAGAGAACATAAACATAAGAACGCACTTGATGTAAGTGGGAAACCGTCTAGGAGAAGAAAACCCACTAAAACACATATTTATTAGAGAAATGAATCAAATTTAGTTTATAACTAACTCAACAAGGAGTGCCAACCCCTAGGTTTATTGAAGTACCAACCCCTAGATTTAGTAAAGCACCAACCTTAAACAAGAAGGCGCAAACCCCCAAGATGAATCTCTACCAACCAAATCCACCTGATATGTTTTCCACCTCTGAAATATTTCTACAAAAAATGATGATGACACAATGAACCTCTCTTTCCTTCCTTCTTCAAATTTTCTCTTTAGGTCAACTCGTCTAAATATTCTTCACCAAGTTGATTAGGTCTAATGACCAATCTCTGCAACACATGAAAAGACTCAAGAACATATGCACACACTCTTTTCCCCCTCTTGATGGTCACAAATACATATTTCACCTTCTTTATTCTTCTCTCTTACTCGCACTTTACATCATTTCTCTAAACTAACTCAAATTATCTTTATAACTTACTTTTATATGACTCTTGATAATAATACCATAGGTCAGCCATCATAAGGAAAATGTCAGATATTCAACTTACAAATATCATAATTAAATAATAAAAACATCACTCAAGTAACCAGATAGGTTGGTAATACCATCAAGAACCATCTAGAACTCCATTAGGAATTAAGAACCCTTAATGCACAACAAGAGCCTACTCGCCAATACCAAATTACTAGCACCATCAACAGCTTCACCAAACCACATACACCACTTATAAAAATTATCTAAGACTTGAAAAAAACTTTATAAATCTAGAAAAACATAAAACCATAAACTCACTTCATTAAGCTAATTGAAAATAACGACAATCAACATGCCCCAAAACTAGTCTTCAGAAATGAAGCTAAAACCCCCATGAAATGACCTCATTCATGAAACTGTAATTTATAAATGGAATTATCATGAACTTAGTGTAATCAAAAAGTGCATAGTATTCCATAAATTAGACTTTAGAGCCACCAAAACACATTTGCAACCAAACCAGTAGATACTTCCAAAAAATTCCATAAACTTGTCTTGCAAAATGAGCTTGTACATGTACCTCCTTAGGGAAAAAATGATATGAAACCACATAATTTAACATGAGTAAATAATCCCATGATTCCTCAAAAAAACAATTAGTTAACATGTCCAATGGACAACTTTTGAGAAAACGGAAAATCTTTAGAAACTTGCCTTTTTGAGTGGGGTCCACACATAGCTAAAATACCTAACTTGCACATCCAGAGAAACCTGAGAGAGTCCTCCATAACCTTCAATCATCATTCTATAAAAAACAATCCATTCTAGGCCATTGGGAAAATAACTTCCCCATTTCTTTAGAACTAGGGTTTTAAGAGGGTTTAAAACCAGTTTGGCTTCTTAATGATTATTCATAAATTAATGGGCCTCAATGTTTAAATAATTCCAAAATAAACAATGTAGGAACCTTCCCCCACTACCTTGGAGATGTTGGAATACCATGCAAATATTTCACGTGCCAATGAGCATCAGAAAGACAAATTCGACCTTGGTTTTTCATTTCTACAAACACTGTATGAGTAAAACTACAACTACTCGTAAAATATTCAATAATAGGAATTTAAATTTGGACCACACCCCTATATAAACATTAAAATAAATATCCAATTGTCACCTTTTTTGAAATAAACTCATTTTAGACAAAAAAATAATCCACCGAACAGAGAGATCAAAACCACCGAACAGAGATCAAAACCCACTTTCTCAGAGTTAGCAATAATACCAAAATAACCAAAATAAATATGATTTAACCAACACACATATATATATATATATATATATATATATATATATATATATATATATATATATATATATATATATATATATATATATATATAAGAATCAAACAAAGTGTGCTCCAGACGCGCACGTCTCTGAAAATATATATGTACATAAGTTCATAATGTATACATCTCGAACTAAGCACGTGTCATAATGTACATATATGGGACCACATGCGGTCGCAAAAGGCTATATATATATATATATATATATATATACAATGGACTGTGAATCTACTCATGACCACATATATGTGTCATCCAAGTGGACTATAAATCTACTCATGAAACATCTTCCCTCTCTTCGCCCTGCTAGAAGTAGCACGTCCACGACCTGGGGATGTAGTGGAGGGAGATGCCACTACGGATTTCATCCGTGTGGTCCTAGGTGTCTCTAAGAATGCCTGCAACCTAACATAAACATTCACAAAATTTTAAAATACACTCAAAATTTAGAAACTTGTACAATTTAGTTAAAATGTATGTGAAATCTTACCACAATGTCATGATCCCTATCAATTTGTTGTTGACGCGTCGCAGGGACAACAATAGACTCACGAGGGGTAAGCTACATACAAATAATTAATTTTCAAATTAAATATTTGACATGTATATACCTACAAAATTTGATATTGTAGATTTAAGTTTAATAAGAAATAATGAACCTCCAAAATTTAACAAATTTAAAAAATTGTGTACCTCAGTTAGTGGATCTGCAGATGCTATGGCAGTATCTACAGCAGCCTCCACAGTCTGCATATATGGAGGAGTCTCTCTAGCAGTCATAAGCTATACAAAAAACATGTACAAATTGAAATATTAAAATCTACTTAAGAGCTATACAAAAAACATGTACAAATCAATATTTAGTTACTCAAGAAAGAATAAAAATGTTATTATTTTATCTTCTATTTAGGCTAAATACATAGGATCTATAAATGTTAGCACGAAGGCCATCTATCTTCATAAGATTTTGACAAAGTTTTGTATTTAATCAAGGTAACCCATAGTCATCTTCTATGACAATTAGAGCATCATTCAAATTTGAAGGACTTTTAAATCTAACATCACCAGACCAAACACATATCTAGATTCACAGAATTTCATCAAGGAGTTGATCCATGGATAGGTCAAGTGTAAAGTTTGAGGTGGAGAAGTTTAATGATAAGAAAAACTTTGATATGTGGAAACTCAAAGCACGTGTTGCACTGGTGCAATAGGGGCTTCACAAATACATGGATTGAAAGGTAAAGAAACCTATAGGGATGGATGAAAATGAATGGGAAGATCTGGATATGAAATCACTCAGTGCAATATGATTACATGTTTAGCATATGAGGTTCTCTTCAATATAGTTGGAGAAAAGACATCAACATGTTCATGGACCAGATCAGAAAGTCTTTACATGACGAAATCTATAAGAAATTATATTTTCCTGAAAAGGAATTTGCATGAATTGCAGATGAAAGAAGGTATGAAAATTGTTTTTCATTTAAATATTTTTAATATTTTATTATGTCAGTTGACTAGTATTTATATGAAAGTGGAGAATGAAAACAAGGTAGTCACCTTTTTATGTACTTTACAAGATTAATGGGATAATATAGTAACTTCTTTTAGTTTTCATATTGTTGATGACCTTGACTATGCTTATGTTGTTGGAGCATTTTTGGCTCGGAAATGAAAGAAATTTTGTTGGAAATATCTCTACACTTGAAGCCATGTGTGCTAGAGCCAGATCTAAAGAAAGAGGTCAAATTTAAAGTGGTACATCTAGATCTAAGTCACAAAGGAGGAAGATTAATGCAAGGTGTCAGGACTACGAAAAATCAGAGCATCTTAAAAAGCATTATTGGATGACGAAAGAATTAGAAAAGAAGTAAGATGTCACAAAGGAAGGAAATCAAGTATAAACAAGTGAAGGTATGACTGATGAAGTTTTATCGGTTTGTAACGTTTCCTATTATCAACATGAATGGTTGTTAAATTCTGGTGTTACAAAAATTACATTTTTCCGCATAGAGGTTAGTTTTCTTCTTACTAACCCCTTGATGGTAGTTACATTCTATTGGTAAGTTCAATGTTTCATATAAAATAGAAGGGATTGGTAGCATCAAGATAAATATCTTTGATGGTATAGTAAGGACGTAAAAGAAGTAAAACATGTACCATAACTACAAAGAAATTTAATTTCCTTGAGTGAATTAGACACTAGTGGTTATAAGTTCACAAGTCAAGGTAGAGTTGTAAAGGTGTCTAAATGTTCCTTAGTTATAATGAAGGATCTAAAAGTAGGAAATGTTTACATATTACAGGGAAGAACAAATATCAATCAAATAGTTGTTGTATGTATTTTATATAGGTTGAGTATAAGAAAGTGAAACTCATGTACAGAGGTCCAAGAATTAGAAACAAAGTGTAAAGAGATTTGTAACTAACCTGCGTAAAACTCATGTGAGGCGTGCCAGTAGCCTCAGTTCCCTGAGCAGATGATGACCCACCAGGCTCCTGTGTATAAAAGAGAAAAATATTAATACATGTACAACATACACGTGAAACAAATTATAATAATAATCTAAAGCAATTAAATGATTTATTAAAAATGTAAGTTTGTACAACTTGAAACTTACGTTTGAAACATGCCCAACCGTAGTAGCTAGCATGTCGACACCGGATGTTTCCTTCACCGGCTCTTGCTATTTAAAATAAAATAAAAAATTAGTTTTTTACATGTATGTACATGACGTACAATCAAATATATATATATTATTTAAATTTATTTAAAATTTACCTGTGAAAGACCAATATCAGTGGCTCCAGTTCCAAAAACATTCCCCAGCATCTCATCTATAGAAAAGAAATCCTGTGAACCAGCAAATGATGTCTCGCCTGCAGTGCATACGGCACCACATGATCCACAGTGGTGTGGTGCACTAGAACTGGTGCCTCCACCAACATCACCGGATGCAATCTGGGTGCTATGCTGGGTGAGAGTGTCAGTGAGCTCCCTCAATGCATGCAATGTATCAATCTCCACAACCTCCTTCACTGTAGGAGGGATAACTGAAGGTAGTGGGGGTTTTGGGGCATGGGGGATCCTAGGCTGACCTACGCGTGCACCAGGTCTGCTCTGTGCAGAGCCACCTCCTCGACCAAAAAAGTCTGAAAAGTCAAAATAATTCGGGACCTCATTGAGCACGAACTCACAATATAATTTCTTCAAAAAATAAAGAGGAACCTCATTGTTGTTGCATGGTGGATAATCAAAAACCATCCACCATCGGTCCCAAAAATTGTTTTTGATTCTATCATCATGGCACCAATGGATTGGGAACCGTTTGCAAGTAACTGCAGGGGGCATTGGTTCTAGGGTCGGTAAATAATGCACAAATGAGGTATTTTCCAATTTTTTTGTCTTTGACGGCCGCATGGGATAGTTTATCCGCATACCACCGCCTACAGTCACTTCTAAAGGTGTTCCATCTATGTATTTGGTTGGTTGCAGACTCGACTTCACCAATCAATGTTTGTAATGTATTGGCTAAAGTCATGCGGGATGGATTTGTAGCATGATTTTGTCTTATAGTTTGAATTAGGTTCTCAATGACAATTTTATTTTCTTGGATTCTTCCAATGATATTATCTTGCGTTCTTGTTGGCTCAGTGGGGACAGAAGGAGCCACAGGGGGCGGATCTATGTTTGGAGGAGGGTTTTGAGGAATGTTCGGAGGGTTTTGAGGAATGTTCGGTGCGTTTTGAGGAATGTTTTGACGGTTTGCATGATTTCGAGCTTGCCGACCAACTGATAAAACAAGAAAATTGTATACATAAACAAACATTTCACAAAACCCATGAAAATGCAAAAAAAAACCTAAAATGTAAAAAAATGATTACAATCGGGGACTTACCTCCTCGTCTTGGCAGCATGGTTGAATCTATCGCTATCCAAGTAAGTCCGATGTCGCGGTTGTTCAAATGAAAATGAGGAAAATAACGCAGTGAGAAGCGCGAGTGAAAAACGTTTAGGAAAAGTCGCGGTTCGAAATGAAAAATGAGGAAAATAACGAGTCGCGGGACTGTTAAATTTTGTCTCAGAGTTCCGCGATCGCGTTTAGGTTCGGTAATTACCGAACCTAGAATTCAAGAACCGCGATCGCGGTACCTTTATTTCAAGTTTTTATGTCCATGGAATTTTCCACCAACTTCGTGCACTTACCCTTCTCAATATTCTTATTGAACTCAAAATGGGGGTATAAAATGGGCATATTTTAAATATTCAAGTGTATTTAGAAAAAATCTTATATAGTCAAATTTAGTGACATTTTGTATGAATTTTAATAATATCAATACCAATCTTAGCTTGACTTAACAATATTTTACAAACGTATTTAGATATTAAATTTTTATAAGATTTTAACCTATATTTTTAGACTATTTGCTATCCCTTCTTATGCAAGTATTTAAAAAAATAGTTTTCTTCATCTATAATGAAATAACTTGGACTTAGTAGTCCCTATGCATTTTCATTTCCACATCTACGTTATCATTTTGGACACCATACTCCTTATATTTATTTATCCCATGTAGCATTTGTTTGTTTATTTGTAGCTATTTTTATGTGATGATGTAGGGGTCTAAGTTTTCTTATGATCTTCTAGAACCAACAAGAGATGGACTTAGGGAAACAATGTCTAGATCAATTTGTGTAAAAAAATTCTACGCATTTTTAAGATTAGAATAAGAAAGGAAAGGCACAATAAATTTGATATTTGACATAGCTTTATATATATTTGTGCCTATAAGATGCTTGAAGATTTTACACCTTAGTGATATTTTGTGTTCATAGTGTTGGGAGTTGTACATGTTTTTTCCTTTGTAAATTTTTTATTCTTTTTCATTCTCATAAACATCATGTGGTTGGACTGATACACCTTGAAATTGATCCACTTATTTCAGCAATAAGATGACCAAGTGACATGGTGAATTTTGACTAAGAAAATACACCCCATGATTGATTATCTATAATATAAATGGATTAAAATGACAGTGATTTGATTAATTTGAACAATATTTATAATGATATTTCTACTTGGAAATGAGTATTTACTTCTCCCAACATATTATATAAGAAGAGGGAGTGATAGATGCGTAAATCAACCATTAATATCCATAGTGAGCTAAGAGTAACCATGATATCTTAATGAGGAATATCATGTGACCAGATTCAATAGAATAATTTGAGCTTTTATAGGGAGGGATGATTTCCAAATTGAGCATTCTTTAAATATAATTTATCCTTAGGACTTGAGTCTAATTCATTTAGAAGTCTTGTATGTTGCAAGCATAAAATGGTTATTTCCTAGATTTTGAAATTCTTATACGGAATTTCTCCAAATGTTGTATTAACATTGTGGTAGAATTAGATGTAATTATGCATGAGTATGTATTTTCCTCATATTAATATAAAAATATCTTGCTTCAGTATGATATGACTACAAGAATATGCAAGTCACATAGTTTAAGGAATCATGTGATTATGTCCTATAACCATGACTACGTTAATTTGGTATCAAAGAAAGTATTTTTATAGACCTATAAAGAGTTAGATGATTAATTTTAATATTTCCCTTCTTTACACACATGTTATTATGGGTAGAAAGTATTAATAGGCATCTTCCAACATTTGGTTCATTAGATATAATATTTTATTAAATTATGAGTGGTTTGAGGAAACCATAATGGAACATATATGATATTTAACTACCATACAATATATAGAACCAATATTTATACACTTGGATGAGATGGTGAGAGGATTATAATACCATTTTGAGGCTATGAAGATTACTCAATGAAGATGATTAGAGGTGGGTGATGATACAAGAAATGATAATATTTTTAAAGAGGCACCTAAGGAGAAGGATGAAAATGAAAAGCATGTAGATATATAATAGGATAAATTATCAAATTCCATTATGAGGATGATTTGTAAGGTGAAGCTGTATACTTTTCATTTTTATGAGTTTGAATCCTAAAGAGCTCAATTAATAGATCACTATGATAAAAATCATGTTGAGTATGATGGTGTGGAATTTATGGTGGGAATATTTGAATAATTAAAGAGTGTATAGATGAAAATAGAATTAAAATAATTAGGATAGATTGGTTGTGAACTTGAAGGCTAAGTTCATGTATGCATCTTACCATTTGAATTTTTTCAATATTTTCTAAAATATGCAACAAATGGAAATGAGAGTAAATGATTACACTAATAATTTTTAGAGAATCTATATCAAAGAATTTCGTTGAGAAAATTTCAATATATGTTAATGTATTGTTTTTTTCATTTATGATGAGTTTAGTATGTATAAAATATGGTCTTTGAAGAATTCTATCATTATATAATGAAAGTGAAATAAAACATTTCACACACACAAATAAGTGTGTGGAGTAAGGGTAAATTCCCACAAATAGGTGGATGATTTCATATTTATACGTAATATCATATGTAATAGAATGATGCAAGTTATTCACATGAATATTCATAAATAAAAAGAGGAGGAAATTATTACCTACGAGGAAAAGTGCATGCAAATGAAGTGTATGGCCAAGTAAAATATCATATTTTTATATCAACAGTGAATGATATATACTAAAATATTGAAATGGGACATAATAAATATGTATACCTTAATATTGTACATTGTAAAGGATGTGGAGCTAGGAAGGTGATATTCCACAATCTATAGGCAATATAGAGTTCCAAAACACATATCTAGGATATGATAATAACATCAAACTAGATATTAATAGTAATTTAATGATAATAATGCCATTATAAATATTTACTTGGGTTATAAAAAGATAATTTTAATTTTTTTTTGGGTTGTAAATACAGGTTTTAAGGATTGATATGTTATGAGAGGTTTTAAATATTAAAGTGATTTGTAAGGAAAGTTTTGATATATAAATAATGCATTGGATCAAACATATGATGATATTGTAACCTACACATGACCACATTTAAATAACATTAAAATATGAAATATATAAAAAAATAGAGGTGACAGATACTTTCCTAATTATATATACCATTGACACATTAAATTTCCCTAGGTTAGTATAAACTTATGAGAAATTTTATGTGGAAAATAAAAACAAATGAGATAAGACCTAGGAAAACATAAAGTTGAATAATCTAGATAATCGAAAGGATATGAATACCATATAAGTGAATCTCATATGATTGAGGATCTAAAGTAGTTGATGGTCCAAATGTAGACTCTAAGTAAGATAAGTAAGACTAATTTCAAGACCTCTATGGATTTAAGGGAAGATTGACGAGTTCTAGTATTAAAAATGAGTGATGATGATGTGTTAGAAATAAAACTCAAATTATAAGTATAAATAGAAACATGATGATAATTTACATATCATTCTATCCAATGGTATCGACCACGGGCGATGCCATCAACTATGAAAAACTATTGACCTAATAATATCGATCACCGTCGATACCATCAGCTAAGGAAAATAAAAATGCCAACAAGAGGATCTGAATTATGGATGGAAACTCAAATGTGTTGAAATTAAAAAATTATGAAGGTATATGTGTAATGAAAGTAGGTATGGTAGTGACTATGATAGGATGGAAAGGTGATTTCATAATGAGGAAATAAAATATGAATGTATATATATGAATACATGTGAAATGTGGTATAATTGGAATAAAAATCAAGGAATATTATGAGTACCATTGAAAATAGCCTAATGAAACCAATGAAGGTTTCATATAACCATTTATGGTTAATAATCACTCATACCATTGCAAGGATAACAAAGCACACCTTGTTATAGTGCAAGCCCAAGTTTATAGATTGCTTCAGATGTTGTAATGATTGGGATTAAAGTCCTTAAAATTTTATTAGATATAGATACCACCAATAAATTAACCTAATGACACCACTCTAGGGAAGATAATGTTCTAATGATACCTATGATGATAAAAATTGGTAAAGTGAAAAATAAAGTGCATACACATTCCCAAACTAAAGATCATCATGTCTCACAAAAAAATGTACATGAGATGGTATTTTGGAAAAAAATGTAACACTAAAATAAAAATAACTAAAGTGGATATGTAACACAATATGTATTAAAGCATGAAATTATTATCATTACCTTATATTGAGAGAGGTTTCATAACGAATCATCGAGAATTCATAAAGAGATACTATGAGAACTCAAATAATACACAACTAAAGAGAAACACTAGAACATGAATTATATCAACAAGAAATGAAACATAAGATAAGGGGAAGCTCATTGAATATAAGATAATGAGTATGTCATAATTAGTTTAGAATAATAAAAGAAAGTGTAATTGCAAATCAAATGGGTAAGGATCAATTTTTTTTAAAATAAGTACTTTTTGGGAAAATACATGTAATATATTGTTGGATTTATTTCAAAAATATGATCATGTCACTTATTAAATATTTTAAATTATATATAGCATTGGAAATAAATTGTAGTTTTAAGAAATCATGTAGTCTTTTTGTTTCCCAAAATAGAGCTAGGCGTGCTAGCACTTCATTCAAGAAGACCTGAATTCTCACCCGAAGCGCACACATCTACTATGTCCCTCCTTTTTATTCTTGTTATGAAGTTAGAATGCATAATTATGATATTATTAACCATTAAACCATTCATGCACAAATGATCATTCTAACCATAAATTTTTTGAATCACATTTAATAAGGAAACACTCAATTCATGTAAACAAATACTAATATAAGTTGCACTATCGGATCACCATACTCGAGATCCATGAACTACCATTATCCATCTAAAAGTATCCATTATGAGCATAATTAATTACATAATGAAATATGAATACATAATAGTCATTACTACAATAAAAACCATGTGAAATTACCAAACCCTATAGCATAACCCTTCTCATACACCATGATCTCGCACTTTATTTTTATCCCTAACCCCATAATAATGACATAAAACACATATGTATATGGTTGGTGAATTTTCCTTCACCTCTTCATGCATCTTCCTAAAAATAGAAGTGTGTACAAAATAATCTACATGCTTTTCTTCCCAAAATAGCCATGTTTACAAGGATTGCATGCTTTGACAAAGGTAGATAATAATATATTAACCTAATTATATTTTTATTTAATCCTATAATTATCTGACCCATGCATGATATTTTCTTTCTTTGCATATTCTTTTCTAAAAATAGCTTCCTTTGTGTACATTCCAAGCTATCATGTTTCTGTTGAAATATAAACATTGCTTGGATGAAAAATATCCTCTACTCGCTATTTTTATCCATGTGCTATAGAATTAGCTAAGTCCCAAAATTTATTCACTTGGGTGCAAACCTTGTCACTATGTTCCATCCTGCTTCTATGTGCCCTTCCTTGTGTGCACTCCCAAACCTTCATCAATGGCTAGTACTTAGCCATTTCACCCACTCAACATTACCCCACACTAAATTAATTTCCCATCCTTGGAAATGTGTTTTCCTACTCATCCATCTAATAAATAAATGAACTAAATAATATAAAAATAATAATAATATGATCAAGCATATCATGAATCTAAATAATGAATTATCACCTAATTGCAATTTGCCTCATGCTTCAGGTTCCTGGAGGAGCTCTGGAAACCCTGCATTTAACTCACCTTCAAATTTTGTCCACTTTGGAAGATCTTGTGTGGCCTTCCGGGAGCCACCTCTACAATGCTTGGTATTTAATCGGGCACTATTTCATCCACTCATCCCTTTAGATACTTAATGAACACACTTAACTCAGAACTTAATTCCTACAACACATATTTGTTTTAAAACCAAGAGTTAGAGTTGTTAGATCTGAAGCTTCAAGGTTTCCTTCAAAACCTTTATTCACTCCTTCTACATCATTATCTCTACCATGACTCTTGTGCGCTCAGCCTTATTAGTTAGTTTCTTTGATTGTATTTCTTTAAGCTCTGCTTATTATTTGGAACCTTTTTGATGAGGATAGGATCACACTTATGAAACCTATCAAATTCCATTTTGAATTTCTCTTCACCTCCTTGACTCATGAAAACATAGCCTCAATATTGGATATCTTGGATTCTTCATCTACTTTGTTCTTTTCCTTCTCTTTGACCAACACTTTGGCTAATAGCCCTACACCACTCTTGATGTTCATGAGAAACATTTTGTCTAAGTCTTTGAGATACTCCATTTCATCATTATATTCCATCTAAGCATGACTTACAAGGGTGGGGAATGTGGCTATGATTTTATTCACCAACTATCATGCCCTATCATAGGCCTCCTTAGTGAACTTCTTCTCCCCCTTAATGTCATCATTCAATCTCTCTACTTCATGCTCCTTATTTCTTTTATATTCTACCATGAGCCTCATGGTATCCATTTTATTCAAGGAATTTCATTCCTAATCATAAGTTAAATTCATGGGTTCTACATGTTTATAATTATTCCCTTGATCTTTCTTTAACTCTAGAGTAGTAAATGACTTATTCTTGCTCTTAAACTCGCTTCCTCTATACATGTATGATTTTTCTATGATAACATCTTCTTTTTACATGAGATCCCTCCCTATTTTTCTAACACATCCCATCCAAATAAATTTTCTATGCTAAACGTGTTATGAAATCTCACCATCAATACCTTCATGGGATCATTAACAAAGTCCATGTGTAGTAATTAGGAGGTCTTTGCTTCCTTACCTCCTTGGCCTTAGTTCATGGATTTCTCAGTGTAAATGGCCATGTAATAGTTTCATATCTTGTTCCCTTATCATCCCTTATCACATAGGAATCATTTCTATCCTTATATTCCTTGGGATCCGATGGGGTGTTACACATTTCTTCTTTGCACACAGGTGATTCCTTCATGCATAGGCTTCGCTGGTGATCACCCCATTCTTCCTTCTCTAGGCTAGGCTCTAAGTGTATTAGTGGCTCCTTTTCTATCTCCTACATGGACTTCTCATGCCCCATTTCACCTAGAAACCTTCTCCTTCAAGTCCTCATCACTAGAAACTATTTGGGTCCTTGTGCGTCCCCTCTTTGTCCCTAATGGACTCTCTTTAATTGGTTGGGAAGGCCTCGTGCCATCATTGTGCTTCCTTCTCTTATAGTGTATTTCCCTTCTACATGTGTGATCAAGTGCAACATCCTCCTCCTTTTATTTTTCCTCCTTGGATGGAGAATCTTCTCGACTCCTCTTAGGTTGGGACATAGTGTGTTTCTTTGGTTGTGGAAGGCAAGTGTCACATACCTCTATCTCTACTCCACCCTATGTCTTCAGCCACAATACCACATAAAATATACATATCATTCCTTGATTGATACATTCATTACTGGGCATTGGTCCAAAGTGTCTATTTTTTTGGCCTCCACGTATGTAGGCACGGAGTTATACTGTAGGTGGTGCGTAAGGCATGAAAATATGAGTCCACCTTATCTACATTAAAACTCATCCTTTATGTATCCTTAATCCTATTCACCATGCACATGAGATACTTGGCTATGAATGTAAATGAAATTTCACACCAGCTCCCCACTTCTCCATTCTCCATCATGAATAAAAAAAAGGCTAAAGTGTTGCATTACTATCAAATTTTCCTTATTTTCAACTTCTCTAGGTAACTCCCATTGTATACACCACTCATTTTCAAAAGTTAGATGCATCTTGTTATACCACTTATCCAATTTTGCCTTGTAAACATATTTAATTACACCTTCATATGTAAAACCTGTAAATTTTACTATCAGGGACTTGTTCTCTCTGGGTGCACCCAAACGTCTTCCTTAGGCCCATCTAGGACACCAATCTCCCGAAACAAACAACACGAGGATTTATCTCCATGTAATATTAGGTCCTTCTTTGTTTTAGGCCTTCACCTCTTCTATAATCCCATCGGTGATGAATTACACTATATTATATCATGCCTTGTGAGCCAACTTGTGCACAATGTAGACAAATTTATTATTTACTTCCCCCATCTCTCCAAGGTTCCAAACTTGCAACTCACTAGCCTAACCACTACCCTAGTTGCAAATTATATAATTTTCTCCACATTCATGTCTCTACCCACCTTTTCATACTATAATTTGGTGGCCAACTCATTAGTTTTTGTATCATCATGCATTTCCAAATCTAGGTCTTCTCATGTTTTCCACAATCCTTTAACCTTCCTAATCAGTCAAGTTGTGATCCTCATTCTTTAGCCTACGAAGTAGAAATAATCCTCATGCACCCTTGAAATCAGCTATTGTAAGAGGTGTGTAGGCTTAGAGAAGAAAGTTAGTTCAAAAATTAGAGGACGCCTACCTTTTTTAGGTTTTTCTTCTTGAATCATCTACAAGTATTTGTCCTTGAGGATTCCTATATGGAAACTCCGTAACATATCCTCATTTCATGTTTTTTCCATAATCACCTCATGAGGATACCAAACTTCCAAATATAACTCTTTTGGCAAGTCTTCAACTTCAACCACCTTATTTCAGCCCTTTCCCTTTCCTCTTGGTGATGCCAAAGTTAATTTCTTAGCTAACATTAATTTAAAACTTCCTCTTTGAAATTCATTCGCAAGGTATTTTTATTCTTTAAACTCCTGTGTGTGCCAAATATGTGGCCTATCTTAAGTTCCTTCCATGATTCTCAAGCCCTAAAAATGCTAGTTTTTTACCCTCTAACCCGAGCAAACCCTAACTACATTTTCCCTAGCTTCTTGCTCTAACTTTGCACTCAACCTTATGCTTTTCTCACAAAGGAGCTCCACACTAATACCCTTTACACCTTGCTCTAGTTTTCTCGCTAGTCTATTCACCTTGTGACTCATTGTTTCTCGGTTGTATATCAGTCGCTCAAATTTCTCGGATAAAAGGTATCAAATAACATGATTTTCCCCTTTTTATAGCTTTTTCATACTTTAAAAACTTCCACTAACTTGCTTTTGCTTAAAATTATTTTTCTCATTTTTAAGTTTTAAAGTACTTTTTCCATTGTAAAACACATTTTTCCTCCTAAGGAAGTCTTTACTTTTCATTCACGGTAGTGATAAATTTTTGTTGACATCCATACATGCACTTCCTTGTGTTGTAAGCTATCTTTCCTCTATGTCATATTCTAAGTAGTCTATTTTGTTTCTTCCTCCATCACGTTATATTGTTCAACCTATATTTCTATGGATTTCCTTCCGAGAAACTCCTACTATGAACCATCCTTCCTAAACACCTACAACACATTTTATTACCTTCGTGTGTTCTCCACTCTTATTCACCAAGCACATGTATTTATATCAATATCACGCGCACCTCTCGTATCTTATTCAGAGTAGATCCCATCATCCAACTTTTCATTTTCAATAAACACCTAATTTCATCCGACACTAAAAATATGCATAGTCATATACGCATAATATCAATAAATAATAACCAACTTCCTATGTGCAATCGCACTTATTACCATAAAACAACATCACAAAATTAAAACATGAAACAAAATCTAATCTACTTATTAATATTTCCTTATTACAAACACACATAAAATTATTTATAGTAGGGCTTTAACCTACTCCCATTTAAGTAATCGAGAAACATGGTGTCATCCAGGACTGTAATTCACATGCACCTAATGCAAGTATCTTGGTCACTACAAAGGTTCCAACCAATGCACCTTCAAATTCCCTAGGTGGTGCGAAAAATTGGAGTCATATAGAAGGACCATCATCCCAAATGTAAAATACTTGTTTTTATGTGCCTATCATAACAAGCATTATGTCATGCCTTTTTATCTTTTGGAGCCAATGAAAAATAGTGAGTCACTTGTCTAGTTGTATTAGTTTCTCAAATTATGTACTCTTCTACAATCTTTTCATTTGACAACCCACCTACATGTGCAATACGAAGGGATGGTAGTAGAAATTACATAGGTGGTACCACCTCTATGTCAAAAACCAACTAAAAGGGTGTGGCCTTATTCAACCTTTTATATGTGGTAATGTACGCCCAAGGTACAACTAATAATTTATAATCCCAGTCCTTCCTTCCAACATCACAAATATTTGTCAAAATTTTTCCCAAAATATTTATAAAAGATTCTAGAGTACCATGTGCTTGACGGTGATAAGGGGTGGTTTTATGGTGTACCACCATAAACTCTTCCAACAAAATTCTTATTTTATCATTCAAGAAATGAGTTCATGTATCATTGGTTAAGCTCAATGGACAACCTTATCTATTAATAATATCCCAAAGGAACCTTTTCTGTTATGGCTATAGTACAATCCTTTGTAGGTAAAAAATTTCATACCTTGTGAAATATATGGTGCATGTGATAATGTAGTGCACCCAAATCTTGTGCATGGGTGGTGTAATAGGTCCCAAAATTCAAAACCACTTATCAATAGGTTTCACGCTTCATATGGGTCACAATAGAATTTCATCTCTACTTCAATGCTTGTCATGTCACCGATAATGATCACACATTTTAACATAAGATTTGGTATCCTTGTATAATTTCTGCCATCATAATCTAGCTAGAAGGATCTTACATGTAGTTACATACCCTAAATAATGTCTTCCTATAATACCTCTATTAGCTTCTTCAATAATCGCATTGCTCTCATTCTCCAATAAACACCGCACAATACCTCATCTCTGCCCATTTTGTATAAGTCTCCTCCAATGAGTTGGTATGGTGTAACTCGAATAGCAATTTTCTTCTTCTCTAATGTTTTCATCCCTTTAGGGAAAATTCTAGTATGAAAAAATATTACTATATCTTCTAGATCTATGGGCCAACAATTTAACTATAACAAGTGTGTAACAGGCATAATGTCTCTCAATACTCTGCACATCCTCTCTAGAATTGATCCTTGATAAATGATCGGTCCCGAGTTAGTCTTTCGGCTCAACTACAACTTGAAAATCAAACTCCTAGAAGAGAAGTATCCACTAGAAGATGTGCCCATTTAACAAAGGCTTGTTAACCACGTATTTAAATGCCTTATGGTATGTATAGAAAATAAATGGTGTGGCCAATAAGTGCTACTGAAATTTATGAAGTGCGTAGATCATAGACAATGCATAGTGATGTGTTATAGTATAAAACTACTCTATTAGTGTCAAATTTATACTTAAAGAATATGGGATGATCTAAATTACCCTCTCTCTAGTTTTTGTCAAGATTTCACTAATAGCCATATAAGAGGCATCAACATGTACGTGAAAATGCTTTTTCTATGAAGGAAAGAGTGAGATAGGAGCAATAGTAAATATTTCCTTCAATTTTTCAATCGATTTTTGCTGCACATCCCCCAATAAAATATTCCTTTATCCTTGAACAATTCTTCCAGGAGCATATGAATGTTTACATATCCCTTGATAATTTTTTTGTAATACCTAGTATGCCCCAAAATTCAATGCACCTTACTTTGGTTTGAAGGTTCCTCCAAACCCAAAATCACTACTATCTTAGTAGATCTACCAAAAATCCATCCTTACAAATAATTTACCCTAGTAAAGTGTCAAAAGATTTAGCAAAAATACACCTCTTGATATTAAGAGAAATTATCAGCCACCACCAAGATCTCTCAAACATCAGCCTCAGATTATCATAGTGATCCTTAACCAAACCATAGATAGTCCAATCATTGAGATAAACCTACAAGAACTTGTGGATGAATTCATGGAAGACCTACAAAACTATGCATGAGAATACTGTTAGCACACTCTTCAATCCAAAAGGCATCATATTTTATGCAAAACGTCCCCATTTAGTAGCGAAGGTAATATTTTCCCGATCCTCACATGCAATGTACACTTGATGATATCCACGAGAACCCATAAGTGAATGAATATATTTCACGTCCTATAGATCCCTCTAGGATTTCTTGAGTGAATTGAATAGGAAAGGGATCTATGACATATGAGACATTAAGTTCCATGTAATCTACACAGATCCTAATCTTCCCATCCTTCTTGATGCTAATAACCATAGGGATAACCCACTTAGACTCCTCAATGGGTTCAATGATTCCAAACTTAAACATATTATCAATTTCTTCTTTTACCTTTACACATAGGATCAGGTTCATCTTATAAGGCCTCTTCTAAACTGGACATGCACCTTCTTTTAGCTTAATATTCATCTCTCCCAATGAGGGGTGCACTCCCTTTAACTCATGATAACCCCATGGAAATAAATCTTGAAAGTCACGTAATAACTCAATGATATTTTTACCACATTTTTGACTAATAATATCCAATGATGACCTCATTGGGCACGTCCTCGATATCAATGTTAACCTTTTTGGTCTTCATGGGAGCATGGTATGTGCATTCCCTTTCATCTACAATTTCCATTACCTCATGCACACATTCTATATGGCTAATGTATAGATTCTCCACCTCTTCATCATTAACCGGGTAGACTATATTCCCTTTATATTTATCTTTCTCTTTCTAATCCTGGCTTAATTGCATATCCTTTGTTTCCAATGCATCCACTCGTTCCTTAGGATAAGGTTGTAAAATTAACTAAAACATGATATTCTCTTCTTTCATGACATCCCCCAACGTGATGTGTTTAATGATCTACAAATCCTTGTGGACTAGAGGTTTATTAGAAAAATAATGAAAGGTGTGAACCATACCTACATTCATATCTCGCCATCTTGCAGTTTCTTGTTTGAGCTCATCATGCACATACCATGCCCATGCACAATTGCATAAAGTGGAATAAAACTTATGTACCCAAAGAGATGGTAGTAAATCTTCTTGACCTTGCACCCATTTTCTCTCATATTTTTTAATGCGTACTAAAGTATGAGTCTTCCCATCATACTCATAGATAAGTGTAGGCACATTGTTCTTATTGAACCTTGTTGAAAAGGTGATTCTAATTCTTTCCATCCCAACAAGTTATTTGTGTGTGTCACCCACCAGCACACTGTTATTCTACACAACGTATAAACCAACATGTTTCTCCTATCACTATCATTCTTCCCTTGTTCCTCCATGGCACACAAGAAATATTATAGTATTTTTTCACCAAGTGTACCAAGGTAACTAATGTTTCCCATGTGCCTAACCATGCATGACATGATAATTCTAGTGGCACTCCCTTTCATCTCGTGCCTATTTCATACATGTCATGGGCCCGATTTTCATAATAAATACTAGTTGTGTCTCTTATCAAGTGCACATCTTCCCACTAAAGTACACCTTCCTAGATGGATCCACATTCTAAGGGTTGCACACTATGTGCGTATAAATTCTATTCAACTCTTCTTCACTCACTTTCTTAGTATAGGGTGTATCCTTCACATCATCTAGAGAGATGATTAAGCACTCCTCATTTTTCTTGAAACTATTATATCTCTTGTTAAAATGTAGGTCATCATTATTTTATTAACACCAAGGACTCCCAAGAAATGATGGAAAGTTGTCTACCTTAGCTAGCTCCAAAACCTCAAAGTATCTAATAAACTTGGATCCCTGAATTGTAATGGAGGCATCCTTTAATACTATAATAGGAATGGCCCTCATTTTTTTCACCATATACAACACATTAGAGGATAGCTACAATTGTTTCCTTCTCATCTGATTCCATGAATCCAAAGTCAAGACATTAACCTCTACACTTGTGTCGGTCGGGATATTGCTCACCAACCAGCCATCAATTACCGCATCTCTTGTAATCTCCTTATCATACTCATGATGATGGGGTGGAAAATTTTAATGAAGGATCTGAAGCTTGCACTCAACTCCTATGTTTGGTACCTTCTTACATAGCCATTACCCTAATAGTGGGATGATATTCTCTTACTGTAACATCTTACATACCTCTTTCATATCATCTACATCTTTATGTAGGAGTTCAATGTTCTTCATGATTTGTCTCTCACATGCTATCTCCTTTTGCACCTTGTAGATTTATAATGACTCGTAGTCTCTTCATAGACCTCCTTCTAATGGGAAACATTTGGATACTTGGCATGCATAAATTATTCCATTTTGATGAGTGGCTTGGCCTTAAGAGGCTTGTATAGGTGTAGTGACCAACAAGGGTTATACCTTAGGATTAGGAATTGTTGTTGGCATCTATTGATCACTCTTCATGCATTGCACCATGATCATTCCTTCTCCTTTTTCCTTCTTCTTATTTTTCACATGTGCTCATAAAGGTCAAGGAATTCCTCAACCTTATGTTGTTTTCCATAATACACATGTACTATATTTTGGGGACACTTGCATTAATAATGATTTGGGGATCCATAAGTGTAACAAGTTACGTGCATAAATCTACTTCTACCACCATAAAATATTTTCGATATCCACTTACAAATACACCTTTACCACTATGCCCTTAAGTGGGTTGAGCTTCTTATGCCTAATAACTACTTTCTATAGTTTTTTTCCTTAATGCATTCTCGCATACCTCATGAATTTTATCTATTAGCCAAAAATCCATTATATTATGAGTCCGTGAATCACCAATCTTACAAGACATGCATACATTATTCATCATTGTACTTTATAATATAAGGTAATTCTAGATGTCATGGTTCTTGTGGAAAATATCACAAGATTTTAACAATGTGTGCACCATTATGCACACAAAATTATACTTCATATGTCCTTCAACCTCATAATAAGTGCATTTTAGCCCACTTCATGTCTCATGCAATGAATTAGCAGAGAGATTATCTAACTACTTAGCCATATATGCTAATTGTTCCTAAAGAAAAGGGTTCACTCCAGTATCAAAACTCTCAACCACTTCGGTGCATAGATCTGCTTCCAATGCCTCACATGAATATATATATGTCTTATGAGATAAAGGCCATTAAAATGGAATCAACAATCCTCAAACAAACCATTGTACTATACATGGTGACTTGGATGGATATCATAATAAAACTTAGAAAATAAAGTCTTAAAAAACACATCATACTCCCTCATAATTTCAGACAAACCTTGCTTGATGTCCTTGAGTGCATTAATGATCTTTTGTTCAAACTCTGGGATGTGAAATTCAGCCAAAAAATTTACGTGTAAATCATCATAATCCACCGTAGTCTTGTGTGGATCATAATTTTTTTACTAACTATGTTCTCACCCTTGAAGTGTGGTGAAAAATTGACTTACATTTGATCCTATGTTGTAATACCATTTTCTCTCCAAAATATATTACACTTATGTACGTACTCATAAGAATCCTTCACACATTTTTATTCTAGTAAGTGGAAATACATCTCAAAGAAAACTGAGGTGTATGTTGTTGTGCTTGTTGAGGTGGTGTATGATAAGGTTGATTCGGTGGTGGGTATTGAACTTGTCCTAGGTTAGGACCAAACCCAGATCCATAACCCCACTAGGATTTCCATTGTATGGTAAAAAACTTGAGCCTCCCGCACCACCTCGCTATGGCACATGGCTTAGTAAATGAAATTCCATGTGTCCCAATTTTTTTGGCTGGACACCCACTTTATGTATTATAGAAAAACTTATAGAACTTCTTCCAATGGTTTGCGCACAAATATTTTATCTAGATGACACACCTATGAACAATCCCCAAGATTACTTTAAAACACTGGTGCATGTTGTGTTACCATGGGTGCATTCCTAGTCGATGCACTTCATGAGTTGGTATGAAATTATATCTACATGTATCTTCTTTTCCACATGGGGATATTTCCTACTTATCTTCACTATTATGTCCTTCAACAACTACCTCTAGATCTCTGGAACACCTTATGTAAGGGCTAGGTAGCAAGGTTGGGTCGATGTGTGCCCACGGTCCTCGTTCTCTGTTTTGACACACTCTCATTCAAATCTAATGGGTTTTCTTTACTGCACTTCCCAAATGTCGGGAGGATATGATGCTTTCCTTTTCTTCCATGAGTTTTGTAAAATCTGTCACGATCCATAATTCTTCTCAACACTAGTGTTGCTTTAATCTCCCTCTCTTGTGCTTCATTGTACTTGAGTCATCTCTGTTCTCTCTACCTTTCCTCCACTAGGGCTATTGCTATCATTTTCCACACTTTCTCCTACCCCTATGCATATTTGGGATTTAGCTAGCCATAGGTCATATTTCTAATCCCAATATTATCATTAAGATCTTGATAGCTAAGGGTATCATGTGTAAGTAGGATCCTCTAGGATCACAAAAATATTGAACTCTTCTTCCTTTGGGAAAGAATATGTTGAAATTACATACTCCAAGGTATAGTTGGGCAACACACCTTCCCACCAATGATCCACAACTTCATTCCATGTCTTAGTTGAATTAAAAATACTCTATTAGTCTTCCTGCATTCAAACTCTTGACCTAGAGAAATAACATTTGTTTGATGTGTAATTTGCTAACCACCGGTACAACTCTACTAGGAAAAATATGTAGAGTATCTCCTAAAGATTATATTCTACACACTTTCATGCATTGAATTCAGGTCCATTTCTATACCTTTGTGCAAACTTATCTTGGTTGTCTTCTACCCAAATCCCAATACTCTCCAAATACATTTGATACATCATTTGCATGTAAAATCCTAGCTAAAAAATTGAAAAGAGGTCCCAAAAATGGAACCAAAATGTAGTCTTTTTACCCAAACTAGATTTAGGTACATTATAACTTCATTCAGTAGACCTAAATGCTCACCTGAAGCACACGAAGCTACCAATTCCTTCTTTTGTTATTCTTATCAGAATTTATCTTGCATAATTATCATATTGTTAACCATTAAACCATTCATGCGTAGATAATAATTCTAACCACAAAAATATGGCAACACATATAATATGGAAACAATCAATTCATCTAAGTAGATACTAATATCGGTTGCACTATAAAATCACCATACTCAAATCCATGAACTACCATTATCCAATCAAAAATATCCATTATAACCATAAATCATTACATAATAAACTTTAAATACATAACATTCATTACAATAGTGCACAAGACTATGCACAATTACCAAACCCTATAGCATAATGATGCTCATAAAACATGGTTTAAACTTTCTCTTTATCACCACCCTCAGAATAATTACATACAAAAGATATTTATAGGGGTGGGGATTTTCCCTTCACCTTTCCATGCATCTTCCTAATAATAGGAGTACGTACAAAAAATTTTACATTCTTTTCTTCCCAAAATAGACCTACGTAAAAGTATTGCATGCTTTTACAATGGTAGCTGATAATAGATTAACCTAATTATATTGATTTCTTTAATCCTATAATGAGATCGATGCATGCATGATATTTTTCCATATCTGCATGTGATTTTCCCAAAAATAGTTTCCTTTGTGTTCATTCCAAGCTATCATGTTTCTATGTAAATATAAATGTTTCTTGGATGACACTTCTCCTCTACTCTCCTATTTTTAGCCATGTACTAAAGAATTGGCTAAGTCCTAAAAGTTTTCCTCTTAGCTGCAAACCTTCACATGTTGTTCCATCCTACTTGCACATTCCCTCATGTCCTTCCTTGCATGTGGTCCTAATTCATCGACGTGGATAATACTTACCCATTTTCCCACTCAACAAATCATGACATCAAGAGAGAAGTTTTTAAATTTTTCAATTGAAATATATAATTAGAAATTCAATTTACTCATTTTTCTTGTTGTGCTAGTTATTTATATAATGTTAGAGCACCATTTTTTATTTAGATGAAATGAGATATGATGATTAGTATATAAGGAAATGGTGTTAATGGAATATATGATGAAGAGGAAGACATGATATGAAAAATACTTCGATATGTTTTGTATATAAATAAGGAAAGGGTAACTAGAAGTTAATTGTAAACTCAAGGCAAAGGAAAAATTTAACTAGCATACGTTTCTCTAAAGATTTTCAAAATGTAGACGGGGTAAAAATGTATATGGGTTTGGGTGAAATTTTATTTTAAGTGTCTTTAAGATTGAATTTTGAGTGATAATGGAAAAAGACACATGAATTTTTAGTAGATAAAATCAGCCATGGTGGGACAATGTTGTTGTAGGGTAGTTGCTTAGTGTCTGTTGAGTTTCACATGGATGATTCCATTTGATGGGATTAACATAGTAGATGCCATCTAGTAGGATGGATGATACCATAAGGTTGAGAAGAAATTTTTTTAGGGGCTAATGATTTTTTTAACATGTTGATACTTTATATTTTAGTTGTTTTTGACTGATTTTATAAAATCTATTGATGATTTATGATATTTTCTAGACCAATACTCGATGAATTCTTATTTTTATGATTTATATATTCCATAAAGGATATATATTTATATATTGGTTGATATAATACGATTTCTAACCATTTTGGAGAGAGTATTGGCCTTAAATAGGGCCTTATTATGACTTTTGGATTTTGGAGGGATTATGTGGTACCAATCCTTTTGGTTCTATATTTCATTTAGATGTTGATTGGAAAGTGGGAGTACCATGTCAACACTTTTAGATGGAATTTTGATGGTGATATTGTTGAGATAAATTTTAATTTAGAGGATGTCTATGCTATATCAAGACTTCTTATATTTGGGGAACACATGTTTTTTAATGTTAATGAGAGTTGAGGAGATGAGGGAGATGACATTGTGGGAAAAAATATCTAATGATTACCATTAGTGGTCACTTATAATCCATATTATAACCATTTATTATTTAGGGATTCTACATATCTAGAAGGCCTTTATTGGGATGGTTGTGTCATTGATTTGGTGTCATAAATCAGATGGAGTGAAACTTTATCCGTGGTAGCTTGTATGTAGGATCTAGAGTAGGATACATAGTTTAATCAAGGAACAACGATATGGGTATATATAATCATGATTTGTAGAGGTTATGGAAGAGACAATAGTGGATGGTTAACCCATTATCATACTTCCTTATGGATATATGAGTGATTTCCTTATATAAGCCTTTAGAGAGACAATTATAAATATTATATACTAACCCTAGGATGCTAGAGTGGGAGAGATAATAGGTAGTGAAGGATATATTTTGCTATCCATCTCTACACAAAGTGTATCACGATCTAGTGATATGCACTCCATATGTTGTGTTCTTTGATATATGTCCTTTATATCCCATAAAAAATGCATCAAATGATATTGTAGAAATCATGGGTCATTACCATTTATGCGTAGAGCCATATCATGTGGAAAGAGTTCCAATGTAGTTTGGGAGGATTCATCTCATTATAAAATTTATAATATCATTTTACTATCCATGACATACAAGATATCTATGAGGATAAGTAGGTGAGGGATTAGAGGTTGTCATCCTAACATCTAGGCCAAAAACATATAAGTGGTCCCTAAGAAAATGATAAAATTAGAGAGAATAGGGACTCTTGCAAGGTATATGTAGGTTATAAA
The DNA here is from genome assembly GCA_018340775.1 of Taxus wallichiana var. yunnanensis. Taxonomy (NCBI): domain Eukaryota; kingdom Viridiplantae; phylum Streptophyta; class Pinopsida; order Cupressales; family Taxaceae; genus Taxus; species Taxus wallichiana. The sequence continues at coordinate 561,284,542 of CM031240.1, forward strand.
GGTAAGAGGGTTACCCTAGGTTAGGATGTGGAGGCACGACATGAAAAGAATTTCATCCAATAAGAAAATATGAGAGAATAAATAATTCATATAATATTAAAGATAAATAAAGATAGGGAAATGAAAAACACAAAATAATATATTACATAAGATATATCATGAGAAACCATTTGGAAAATAACCTAGCATAGTAGTTTATCTCCTTATTGTATTAACTCAATTTGTTTACCATATAATAATGTACTCTAATTTTTTCTCAAACCTACTACATGTATAACTATATTTAAGTACATCAATAGGTAACCATCATAGTGATATTACAAAACAATGAGTACTGTAACCATGGGCCATGAATATAACCCATATTGGATCCCCATAAACATGATCTATGTAACCACTCATAATTAAAATAGACTAAAAATCTAGTCGACGAAAGAGTGTAACTCATAGAAAATACACAACACCTTTAAAAAAATCCCATGGATGGTTCAAGATTGAAGATCACACAAAAAGAAGAGGATAATTTTCTTTATGTAGTGTAGATATCAATGTTATTCTCGTTATGAGATCTACTAAGAGAAGACCAAGCACATATGAATGCAGCGATGATGTTAGGTTGGAGAGGGATATGGTAATATTTAGTTATTTATAGGCCACAATATAACAATTATGACATCGTATTAGGTATATGGACCAATGGATTGGTCATAGTAGACTAAATCAATCATTGAGGTAGATTTTATTTGAGTTATTTCATTTCCTAGAATAGAGATTTATTATAGGAATAAGGATGATGGATTAATGTATTCATGTCTATTTATGTGCTATGTTTTTTCTATGAGCTTATAGTTGATTGAAGATCCTTAATAGAAGGAATTCATCATGAGATTTTAGACCCAATTATCTAGAGTAAAAAAAAATTGATTCCATCTATTGTGGAACCCTCAACACCAGAGTATGTTTCTACATTTCAATTAGTATGAGTGGGGAATTGAGATATGAGTGCCAAATACAAGCACTCAAAAACATGAAATGGGGTAATGTGGGGACCCTATTTTACATGTTGGGATAGAATCAGGTGTACCTTCCTAAATATTAGTTCGATGATAAGATGATCCCCATAGTCATGTCGGGTCATACGGTACTAGAAGAGTGTAACTCATCGAAAATATAAAATGCTTCCATTTTCAAAATTCTCCCACTTATTGAATACTTTCCATAGGTGTATTAAGGCTATATATTCGGTATCTTAGGAAGTAATTCCCATTAATTTTTACATAAACAAATTTCTCAAAGTGCTTTTAGCCTTTGTCAAAAATCAACAACATCTTCTATGTACAAATTCTCTAGAAATATATTATTTTCCTCCATCATTTCTCTTAAGAATGGTATTGAAAATCAATGTGTTTTTTTATACAATGATACTCAAAATTATTTTCTAGAAAAATTGTGATTTGATTTTCACAATCTATTCTTATATAATTTTGAGTGACCCTAGCAATGGAAATAATTATTTGAAGCCAAACCAATTCTTTGCTTGCATGATGAGCTTCCATGTATTCTTCCTCTGTGGTAGATATTACAACACTTAGTTGATGTATACTCATCCAAATTACAACTCCACTAAAAAGGTTAAAACATACCCACAAGTAGATCTCGCACATATCCATAGCTCTACCCCAGGTTGAATCCACAAAACCATGTAGATTGTGTGATTTTCTTTTCGCTAGGATTACTCCAATAACATATTACATAATCATATGTTCCACACAAATACTGCAGATCATATTCACCATAATCAAACGTTCCTTTCCAAGTTTTGAATTGAATATGCTAATTACTTATATTGCATGTGCAATATTAGGTCTGGTATAGACCATTGCATACATCAAACTAGTAACTATACTAGCATATGAAACCTAAGATATGTCGTCATTTTCTTCTTATATTTTAGGAAATTGATTAGTAGATCATTTTTTACCAATGATAAAAGGAATAATGATAGGTTTAATTTCCTACATTTTAAAACTTTGCAATAACATATCCACATACTTCCTCTAATAACATTAGTCGGTCGATCGAAATGACCACGAGACATTTGCAAAGTAAACACAACATAAAATTTCACCTTAAACCTTAGATTGAATTCTTAGAAATCCATACACCATCTAACAAATTTAATCCACATTGGGAATTACAAGTCTATAGAGCTATAAGGGTGAAAAATATATAGGTCTTCCTTCTCTTGATGCCTTCTAATCTCTCTCAAAAATCTAGTTTCTTTAACCTCTCTCTATCCTCTCTAATAAATGATTCAAAAAGGTATTTGTAGACAATCTTCTCGCCCATAAGGATTGTGATATTCCTTCAAAAATCCTCTCATAATCCCACTTAAAATTAAATTTGAATTTTTTTACATTAATGGCAACCAACTACTTCAGGATTGGTAGTTGACATAAGTCCATCTAGAACTCCACCTCATAGCTAAGCTAGCATCCTCATCTACCTACCATATTTTTGTTTTTTACCTCAAGGTATTTTCTCCATGAAAACTCTACTCTCCTTGTTAAAACACATATGTGATTGATTCTATGTATGATTCCAAAATCATTCTCCTAAATCCAATTTATATCCCTCCTTTATAGATTATAAAATCTCCACATATATCCTTTGTCAAAAAAATTTCACACTTCCATGCACTTTTCTATTCCATCGTGTCTTCATAGATGATCTATTTTGATTCTCACATGTGCCACCCGACTTAGCTAAAATTTACTAAAATATATGAAGTTACCTTTCCTTTTGTGGTTCTCCTACATCAAACACCTTAGGTATAAACTTTATCTTCTTCTCATGACTCATTCTTTGGAGTATGGCCATCTACCTAAGTTCCTTCACACTTATCCATGTTGCATCTTCTTCTACATGCTCCTTCCATTTTATGAAATATGTTGGAAGCACAACCACTAAGGGGGATGAATTAGTGTGCCCTAAAACTTTGTATAACATATACTTTAGCATTTATAGACACCTAAAATCTGCATACATGGTTTTAATACTAAGATTTCACTAATTATCCTCTTTCCCTTCATTTTAGTTATAATAGGTGATTTTCCACTAATTAACTAATGTTTCCCTCCATTATGGTCAATTAACGACACTTCATTAATTAACTAGTCTTTACCCCACTCTGGATGCCAATTAATGACACTTCATTAGTTATAATCCTCTTCTAATTGAATAATTAACTATTATTAGTTCATTATTATCTCGTCTAAATCTACTTTATCCTTTATCCCACATGCACTAGTTTGCAAGCTTCTCCTCAATTGGAAAGCAATATAAAAGACAATACCGCATTATTTTAGACCTACACCACACTTTTCTAGTGATTACTATAGGCATATGATAAGATCCTTCTCCATTGTTGGAATAGATACTTCATATTTACATCCATTCTCTCATATTTGAGTAGTAAAGGAAGATCTAAACATGGCTTTGTAGCCATTTTAGTGAGATCCTTTCCTCATCTAGATATAACAAATAAATATATTACTTATGATTAAATAGGCTCATAATTTGATAAAGAATCATACATTTACAAGATTAGGAATGGTTTAACATTAGATGTTCATTAATGTTTATGCATTAGAATAGTTATTTCCTTCAGGATCTTATCTTGATATTTATATTTAAACTTGCTTTGATTTGAAGCTACTAGGTATTAGTTTCATTCAAATAGCATAGCAATTTTATCGTAACAACATTTAGTATGCCCATTGGGACCTACTTCATTGTCTCATGCATTTAATTTCAAGTTTTGTAGATTAGTTTCAATTTTGGTTACTAACCATATTTTTTAGCATTTATAGATAAATATTGAGTTTCTTAACTAGAGTTTTTTTGTTTTAGTGCTCTTTACAGGAATAAACAAGGTGAGGTGCAGCCAAATTTGAAGCAAATGGGAAAATTTAAAGTTTTTTTGACATTATTTTTGTCAAATCCTGTGTTTTGATGTTACACAGGTGCTTTACGCTAATGTGATGAACCCTTACGTCGATTGTCGAAAGGATTTTTCTAGTGTTAAAAACCGTGTTCTATCATTGTTAGGATTGCGTTAACATCTCTCGGCCTATGTTACCATTGGCTTAAATTTTTCTCCTCTGTGTTAGGCTTACACTACTGTTGTGAAGCTTGGGCTACCATATTTCTTTTTGTGCTAGTGTTAAGTTATTTTGTATTTCATCACAGACTTGCATTACTATCATTACCCCTATTTTAGCATGAGTTTTCTTGTGTTAGCATAATTATCCTTACGCTACTATATAAACTTGTTCACTAGTGTTATATAGCCTTGCGCTAGCACTCTGTGTAAATTTTTGGCTCAAAATTCATGGTTTCCATATTCTAATTTTTGTATTTATTGTTGTTTTATAGGTTTTCTAACTCTGTTTTGTAGGTTTTTATATTATTAAATCAGATTTCTAACATGTTTTCAAGATTTAATGAATGTAATGTTTCCATGTTTTTCTTAAGTTAGGATAAAGTTTGTGTGTACTCTTATCTTACACCTTTGGGTGATCTTGAGAATTAAAAGCAACTTCAGTCTTATTTTGTTAACATTTGGTTGATTTGGAAACTTAATCTTAATTTTTCTTAAGGGAATGAACCTTTAACAAAGCATTGTTTAAATTCATTTAATTTAAGTTTTACTTTGCATCTATCTAGTTGAGTCAATTTTTGTGTATGTTGTTATATTGCATCCTTATATGATCTTGAGAATCAAAAGCAACTTTGGCTCAATTTTTATAGGAAACTACTACAATATTTTTTGTGAAGGACCTAACACTTTTCAAAGAATTGAAATCTAAACAAATACTAATTACACGTGTGTTGCGGGTTTCAATGGTGTACTAAACCACACCTATAATAAAAGATAAAAAAACACTCCATTTATTCAAAACATTGTATTTATAGGTTCGAGATAAGTCCTTAAACCAATCCACTTTGAATTGTGGGAAGTTTCTGGCATTATCCATACAACTCATTATGAGGATTATAAAAGGAACCCCAAAGTAGTCCATACCTTGAGAGAACTCGGTGGATGAAATGGGAAGTTCCCCACTACCGACTTGACCGGGTGAAAAACATGTGAGGAAAAGCTTCAAATTTCCCATATGAGGCCCCATTCATTAATTTGATTTAGGGGTAATGATCATTTTTCTAGTTTACTAGAAAAGCATACCTATCTTAGGAAATGATTGACAAGTGTTGAGAACAAATGCCTAGGAAACCATTTGGTATTAGCACTAACTTGAATTTTTCCATCATGTTCTAAAGATCCCTTACAAAGTAATGACTTTTTGGAGTCAAAACCTTGTTATTTGAATAAGGGGAGATTCAATTAAAGTTGGAGTCATGTTTTATTCATCACAAAATTTACAAGGCATCACTTTGTATTAGTTTCTACCTTGTCATAAGACAAGGTGAAATTCTCGCCAATTAGGTTGATTATTTTTCATCACCACTTGTTCTATCTCCTTTGTTCTCTTGTTTCAATTTTTGGACAAAAGAAAGCATAAATATGTGGTATCGCTAAAATAATTTTTCCACCACTTTTTTATTCTATCGACATGACCTTGTCATGACAAGAATATAAGTGTTGAAAGTGTGTTGGTATATCTTCATGTTTTGGTAGGCATTGTCTTGATACCAACGTTAAGATTATTTCATTGTAGTTAGGTGATCCTACCTTGATTTACCCTTTGTGTCGTTACACTACTTGCATTATAGAAATACATTTGTGATACTTACATCTTTTTTTCCCAAACTTGATATAAGTGTCTTGATTGTCTTGTTATACTGCTTACATTGTATTGATTCATTGATATACTTGGACCTAGTTTTTATTCAAACATTGACCTAAGTCTTGGAAGGTGTTGTTGTTACATTGTTCACATTGTGTCAATCCTATTTTGGTATTCACATATTTCTTTCTCTTTAAAATGTTATTAAAAGTATCCAAGTAGTATTGTTACGCTACCCACATTTGTAACCTCCATTTCCAACACTTAGACTTTGTTTATATTAAACCGAGTCTAGAGTGTATACTTTATATTGTTATGTTATTTACATCACCACATCCCCATTTTAGTATTTACATCTTTTTATCCAAAACTTAATTTAAATACTATTTTTTTCATATTTTTGGTAACAAATATTTGAGATAGGTTGTTAGACATAGGGAGTAGGATATTTCATGATTGATCCTTTGTTTGGGATTTTTCTAGATATTATTTCCTTGAGGTATTCTTTCATCGGTGACATTTGGTCGTATATTTTGTATCCCTTTGGGACATTTCTTTGTAGCGGATTAGGAAATTCTTTAGGATATTATTTTAAACACTCATGAAATTTGTAGATGTCACGATGTTTGATTTTCTTTAGGGTCATTGTAGTCCTTGTACACATTTTTCAAACCTTAAAAAAACATTTCCTATCACGCAACTCTTGAGGCAATTTGAAAATTGGAAAAATTTCCTTTGTAGTCGTTCTTTTGCTAAATTTTCATCAACCATTTTGACATTTACACTTGTAAATTGTTTTATAAACCTTGCTTGATTTTTCAAAATTGTGTCATCACGATGTCTATTTTCCTTAGATTCCCTTTGAAAAATCACACAATCATCTCCATACTTAAAAATGTCTAGTTGGTTTCAATTATGCTTCCTAAATTGACGTGTAACTTCCTTACATTTGAAGGAGTCCAATCACACTATCTAGGTATAGTAATATGGACCCAATAATGACTATCACATGGTTCCTCACACTTACAACAATAGGGAACCTAGGTTTAGGAATTCACATCAAAATATGCCCATCCGTGACTAAATATTGATTGGTTATTTTAGTTACCCATTTCCCCACCATCATCTCATAGTTGGCGGTATTATTATGAGGATTTTAATCCAAATTATTTTTGTGAATCCCCTCATTATCATAATTATTTTAATCCAAACTAATTTTGGATTCCCCTTAGTCTCTTGAGCCTCATCCGATTAACTTTATTCAAAGAAATAATCAATCACCTCAACAAAGTCTTCCTCTTTTGAAGATCCGTGTAACTCAAAATTCTTCTAATCATTCCTCTAATTTGACACCCGAGTCACAGTTCTCCCTTTCTCTCGAAGGATCCCCTTTATCAGTTTCCTTAATGGTATATTCCTCCTTTGAAGATCTATGTAACTCTAAGTTCCTCCAATAAAACATCTAATTTTATTCCTAAGTTGTGGTCCTCCCTTTATTCACAGGAACCATTTTATCATTTTCCTCAATGAAATCTTCCTCCAAATATTTTTGTGACTCAAAATTCCTCTAATCAATCATTCCAGTTGACCCCTACATCACAATCTACTGAATTTTTATGTGATCCTCTTTATCTACCTGTACTATTTCATCTTATAGAAAAACTGATACTAACCTATTTCAAATCCACTTCTTCTTCCACTCATGATAGATCTAAATAAAAATCTACTTCATCTCTCAAGTCATCTTCTTCTATCAATCAAAATCCAATCCCTCTTTGGTCCTTGAGAAATAAGGTCAAACCTTCCCATCATCTACATCATCAAACATCTTCTCAATCTTCAACACTTATTGGACCTCTTTCTTCTAATCAACCTACTATCATCAACCAAAAACAACCCATATTGAACAATTTCTTTCAAAATGAATAAGTGATCAAAGAATTTATGGCACCATATGATGACATTCCTTTACAGGATCATGAGAAATGATTCTCTTTATACCTCGATGTGTTTGTGTATTGTGGGGAAGAGGTTGATTCATTTTTTTCACAAAACAAAGGAATATCTTAAGATCATAAAAATTGATCCTCCTCTTATTATTTTTCTTCACATACCTCATTACATGAAGAAACTAATGGGTATATCCTTTATTCATGTCATATCTTCTCATCACCCAATCATTCCTTACATATCATGATTCCTTAATCACAATCTCTCCTTGGGTCAACTTCTGGAGCCCATCATATTCTTTTTATATGTCGGTCACCTCATAGTATCCCTTCAGCTTCTATTTGTTTGTCACCTCTGGGTAACCCATTATCTTCTATTCTTGGGCCACGTCCTTGGATCCATCCATATTCTATTTGTGGGTCACCTCTGGGTATCCCTTTATCCTTTATTCTTGGGCCACATCCTAATATCCCTTCATCTTCTATTCTTGGGCCACATCCTAGTATCCCTTCATCTTCTATCTATGGCTCACCTCCTAATAGCCCTTTTTTTTCTATTTTGGGGCCAAATCCTAGTATCCCTTCATCTTCTATCTTTGGTTCACCTATCAATATCCCATCCTCTTCAATTCATGGACCATATCCTCTTCGTCCATTATATCATCCTTATATCAAAAACTATGACAAGCCCACCATCATCCCTAATGTTCTTATCATCAAAACTAAGCATCCAAGTTATTCTCATACTTCTTGGGATTATAAAATCACACATTGGCTTATATGAAACCCAAACAATTTCTTCATCAAGATAAGATATAAACTCTGAAGAGCTCCAAAACTCCAAAACCATATATTTATAAAGAAAACATGATTAAAAATGCACACCAATGCAACCATCAAGTACGGGAAAAAGTACAAAACTATATGGATAGATAAATCGAACTACCACATACAAAATCCTATGAGTTCACCACGATCATCGAGATTGTACATAATATTACTCTTGATAAGAAAACACTTCTAGTCTCCCTTATTTAAGGAATCAAAAACATCATTGTTGGATCTTATCACACGGAGTGAAATTTTTGGTCCCAAATTCCCAATCATTCATCTTCATCATCTTCTCCCTTCATGGTTTTCCCTTTGCAAAACCATCAAAAATCTAAAAAATTCAACAAAATTCAAAAATACAAAAATGAGAAAAACATTTAAAAATTACAAAAAAATCAAAGGTACAAAGATTAAACATTGCAATCAGGTATTACATACACATGGATGCTTTTTTTTCCCTTTATTTCCATTGTTATGAAATTCATCCACCATTTTCATCCCTTCAATGATATTTTGGTTAGTCCGTAAGCGCTCATTGTGTGGCATTTGATCTCTAATCTATTTTTTTGACCTTTGTATTTCATCACCTTAGTAAATTAAAGAATGATTGACCTCTTAGATATCCTATCACAATCTTCATTAAATAAATTTGTTGTGAATAAATTTGGGTGTATCTATTGACACTATGCAACATCATCATCAAAATCACTTCCACATCCTTTCATCAAGTCATATGTTGTTCTTAACCCCTTATCAAAACAAATCAAGAGAGTTGAAATAATTTTTAGAAAGTAAAAAAATTAATCAAAATATAAAAAGAAAAAACAAATCAATATTTAACTCTCTCTTCGGGTATTTCTAGTATCACTAACAGGGATATGGATGCCTAGATGGTAGTAGAGAAATGTTGTGAATAGAATCAAATACATCTTGATCGGGTTGTGGACATCCGGCTGGAACCAAACCAATGTATGACTCTCTTCCACCCTTCATTCACAAATCACATATCAAAATAAATCATTCCTACACATTAGCTATTTTGTTTTCACTTATTATCTATCAAATTTTCACTTCAAGAAGTAATTAATTTCCATGTACACACATTATATCTCTATGATAAAACAAGATTAATATGTTACCAGGTGTTTTTGGGACCTTGTTCATACTCTTCCTTTAGTCCTTATTTTATCTCAAATTTTTTTCCTTTGGCTCATCACATTTTCACTGCAAGTCATCTAGTTACCTTTTCCATATCGTTCATTATTCTTCTACTTTATTTAGAACATCCATGTGTATAAGATCTCCTTTTTACCATTTTTGAGGGAAACCATCCCTTGTTTCAATAAAAAAACATTTTCCTTCTTTCTATCTTATGTTTCTTGTCCGACTTGATTTGGGGGCATGCTATCTCCTTCTTATCTCTTCATTGGATTGAGTTCATCATAACGTTTAGCCTATGTGTCTTAGCCTTGATACATGTTATCTTGCTCTTTTATATATATGTGGGATTTTCCCTTGTAAATTCTCATCTCTCGTAGGGAATTCTTGTATATTCATTTTCCTGGACATAGCTTCGGAAATTTTTTTAAAAAAAAAAAATCACAAAACCATCAAAACCAAAAAGATGGTAAAATTCAAAATCCCTAAACATTTACAAAATCCTAGAAAATCCAAAACATTGGTAAAACATAAAAAATGCAAAAAAGTTAGTAAAACATCAAAAAATTCAAAAAATAGGTAAAAGTTTCACAACTCTAAAAATTAGTGAATGCAATATTTCAACATCTAAATAATTCATAGGACAAAATGTCCTCAAACATAAAAATTATCCTAAAACAATATTTCTTAGGTTCTTTCTTATTCTTATGTGTGACATGTGGGTCGCGTTTAGATCTACCTCCATCAACAAATCTGGTTTGGTTGTTATGTCTATATTCCCTTGCACAAGCACTTTCTTGGGGCAATTTCATAGTACATGATTTATTTTTCATAAGACTTTTATGTACTTCTTTTATTCACCTCAAACATATCCTTGCTTGGGGTGCCATTTTTAACCCTTTTCGTTAACTCAAACATTTGGGAACTACAGTTAGATAACAAAAACATTGGTGCAACTATCTTGAATGTTGTTTATTTGAGTACATTTTTTTTGCTTGTTTCCTTGTTGATCTCGCTTGTTTAATTTCTCGTAGTGCATTACTTTATGTATATAGCTTTGAGTTAGCAATTGAGCAAAAAAATGTTTGTATTATGGCTTTTCTTATTTTACACTTTTATTGTATGCTTATATATAATAAAGGACCGATGATATTGATCATAGAAAAATGATGAGATAAAGTTGTTCCTAAACCAGTTGATATGTTATAATATCGATATACGAGTTTTCTTCATCTCCACATGTCTTCATCACCATTTTATTCTATCACAAATTTTATTCAATCCCACCTAGAGCGTAAAAGAACGATTATTTTTATCCCCCTTTGTTTCCTCTATCCATTAAAACAAATATACTTTTCTTTTCCAATCATTCAGATTACACAATTGCCTACCAGAATGTTTCAAATCTTCTTATTTCCTTCTTATTTTTATATTCGATTGACCTATTTTTATCACCCCATTAACACTTGAGGGGGTATCCTTCATTTCGATAATGTTTCTTCCATTCCATTCAAAATTTACTTGTTTATAATTGTCCACTATTTTTGAAGTAGTGTTTCTTATGCCACCCCAAATAGGATTAAATGTATACACCTAAAATCTGTATACGTAGTTTGAATACTAAGATTGCACTAATTACCCTTTTCTATCATTTGTATTATAATGGGCAATTTTCCACTAATTAACTAATGTTTCCCTCAATTTTTGTCAATTAATGACACTTCATTAGTTATAATCCTCTTCCAATTGAATAATTAACTATTATTAGTTAATTAAGCCTTTTTAACCTTGTATTTAATCAATAAACCCTCTTATTGGTTAAATCTCCCTCTCAAATCCTCCAAATCATACTTATTTCCCTCTAAATCATATCTAAATAGCTTTCTAATATTATTCTAGCCTATTAATTAATCCTTGTTGATTAATTAAATCATCTCCAACTCCCATGAGTTTCCAATCACTTGTTAATTCCTCTATTTAGGATTATCTCTTCTAAATCTACTTTATCATTTATCCCACATGCACTAGTTTGCAAGCTTCTCCCAAATTAGAAAGCTATATAAAAGACCATCCTACATCATTTCAGACCTACACCACACCTTTTCTAGTGAGTACTATAGGCATATGATAAGAACCTTCTCCATTGTTGGAATAGATACCTCATCTTTTCATTCATTCTCTCATATTTGAGTACTAAAGGAAGATCTAAACATGGCTTTGTATCCATTTTAATGAGATCCTTTTCTAATCTAGATATAAGAAAAAATAGATTACTTATGATCTAAATAGGTTCATAATTTGATAACAATCATACATTTACAAGAGTAAGAATGGTTTAGCATTAGATGTTCATTCATGTTTATGCATTAGAATAGTTATTTCCTTTAAGCTCTTATCTTGATGTTTATAGTTAGATTTACTTTTCTTTGAAGCTACTAGGTGTTAGTTTCATTTAAATAGCATAGCAAGTTTAACATAGCAACATTTGGCATGCTCGGTGGGACTTACTCCATTGTCTCATGCATTTAATTTTAAGTTTTGTAGATTAGTTTCAATTTTGGTTACTAACCCTCTTTTTAGCATTTATAGATAAATATTGAGTTTCTTAACTAGATTAGTTAAGTTTTCTTGGTTTTAGTGCTCTTTGCAAGAATAAAGGAGGTGAGGTGGTGTAAAATTTGAAGAAAATTGAAACAGTTTGATATTTTTTGACATATCATAGTCAAATATCATGTTTTTATGTTATACAGGTGCCTTGCACTAGCATGAAGAATCCTTACGTTAGCATCAAAAGGCTTGTACTATTGTCAAAACATGTGCACTACCATTGTTAGGCTTGTGTTATTATTTCTAGGCTTATGCTAGAATCTCTCGTCCCGTGTTTCTTTGTTAGCTTGTATTTTTCTCCCATGTGTTAGGCTTGTGTTATTGTTGCTAAGTTTGCGTTACCATCTCTCTTCATGTGCTAGTGTTACACTATTATGTATTTATAGCACATATCTACATTACTATCACTACCCCCGTGTTAGCATGAAATTCCTTACGCTAGTGTCATTATCCTTGTGATACTATAAAAACTCACATGCTAATGCTATATATCCTTGTGCTAGCACTCTGTGTAAATTTTTGGCTCAAATATTGAGGTTTCCATATTTTGATTTTTAGTGTTTGTTATTGTTTTACAGGTTTTCTTATCTGCGTTTTGCGGGTTTTTACATTTTAAAATCAAATTTATAACATGTTGATAATATTTAATGAATGTAATGTTTCCATGCTTTGCTTAAGTTAGGCTAAAGTATGTGTATGTTCTTCTCTTTCACCTTTGGGTGATTTCGAGAATCAAAATCAGCTTTAGTATTATTATTATTTACATTTGGTTAATTTAGAAACATAATATTCATTTTTTCTTAAGGGAATGAACCTTTTACAAAGAATTGTTTAAATTCATTTGATTTAAGTTTTCTTTTGCATCTATCTAGTTGAATCAATTTTTGTGTATGTTCTTCTCTTACATCCTTGGATGATCTTGAGAATCAAAAGCAACTTTGGTTCACTTTTTATAGGAAACTACTAAAATATTTTGTGTGCAGGACCTAACACTTGTCAAATAATTGGGATCTAAACAAATACTAATTACAAGTGTGTTGTAGGTTGCCAATGGTGTACTAAACAACACTTTTAATCAAAGATTAAAAAATACCATTTATTCAAAACACTATATTTACAAGTTTGGATAAGGGTTTAAACCCATCTACTTTGAACTGTGGGAAGTATCTTGGCATAAGCCATAAAACTCATTATGAGGATTACCACAAGAACCCCAAATTAGTCCACACCTTGAGAGAACTGGTGGACGAAATAGGAAGTTCCCCTTACCCACTTGACTAGTTGAAAACCTATGTGAGAAAAGATTCAAGTTACTCATATGAGGCCCCGTTCATTAATTTTATTATGGGGTAATGGTCCATTATCTAGTTTACTAGAAATGTGTACCTCTCTTAGGTAAGAATTGGTAAGTTTGTGAACAAAATCCTAGGAAACCATTTGGAATTGGGGCCAACTTGACTTTATCCATCATGTTCTAAATAGCTCTCACAAAGAAATGAATTTTTTTTGGAGTCAAAACCTTGTTATTCAAACAAGGGGAGATTCCATTAAAGTTGGTGCCACATGTTATTCATCATGAAACTTACAAGGCATCACTTTTTCTTAGTTTATACCTTGTCCTAAGATAAGGAAAACTCTTCCAAAGTTACGCTAAGTATTTTTCATCACCACTTGGTCTATCTCCTTTGTTATCTTGTTGACATTTTTTTTCAAAAGAGAACAACATACGTAGCTCTATCAAGATTGTTTCCACCACTTTTACAACCACTTACATCCGTCCTTATTGAATTTTTGATAGTAAGTGTTAAAAGTGTGTTGTTACGTCTTCATATATTTGATAGCCTTATCATAATACCCACATTGAGACTCTTTCATTATAGTTATGTTGCATCATCATTTACTTCCTCCCGAGTTGTTACATCGATCTCATCATATCAATATAATTTTGATACTTATAACTTGTTTCATTTGTGAAACTTTATTTAATTCTCTAAGTTGTATTGTTATGCTACTCACATAAATATTAACTTATTGCTATACTTAGGCCTTTTTTTTCCAACATTTCCTTGAGTTTCAAAAAGTGTTTTTGTTACATTGTTCGCATTGTGTCAAAATCATTTTGATACTAATATCTTTCTTTGTCTACAAATATTGATTAACATGTCCAAATTGTTTTGTTGCGCTGCTCGCATATGTAACTTCCATTTTCAAGACTTGGAATTTGTTTGTGTTTAAACTTTTTAAGTATACCTTGTTTGGAAATCATGTCAACACTATCTCAGTATTTAGTTCTGTTTATCCCAAACTTGATCTAAGTATTGATATTGTGTGTTGTCATTATTACACCAAACCTATCTTTGAGAATGTAGGGAGTAGTTATTCTTGTGATTAGATCTTGGTCTTGTACTTGATTGATTTTTCCTAGATACTTCTTACTATATGGTTCCATATCAATGTGTCATTCTTTATTATTTAGTATCCTTGATTCATATTTCCTTGATTCTTTGGATTCTCTTGCCATTTGAAATTATTTGTGATGATTTGACGTCGTCATACTACTTGGTTTTTCCTAGGGTCCATTTTAATCAACCTTAGTAAAACCTTTCCCATTATGCCTCCTATCACAAGGATGGGGCATCGAAGATTAGGGTCAAACCCTTTGTTAATGAAAAGTTAAACCTCTTTATGAAGATAATAACATGGTTGACCATAGTGGTGACAAGGGGAACTCTCCTTGGAATGAATTTGAATTTGATCCCACCCACATGGATAACTTCCTATTTCAAAATAGAAAATGAAGTCCTTATGTGCGTCGTAGAATTAGGGGCTAAATTTCCACCTACATTTGATCACACTCTCTTGAAAACATGTTTCATGGAGAGCAAGAAGTAGATCATATCCTTTGCAATATCACCGAAATCCTAAACCCAGTGACATGCTTCTACTTCTAGCCAATGGAATGAGGAAGAAGTTCCTTCTCAAAATAATGGTGGTTATCACATCCCCACTGTTAGAATTCATTACAAGGATCATGAGGAACATGCCAATCATGAATAACCCCCTCCTTGTGAGAATCATGAAGAGACACAAAACAAAGAGGTTACAATAGAACAAAAAATACAAGATCTTACTTGTCAATTGGTGAGTTTAGCTTCACATGTCAACAAAGATCCTATGAAGACTCCAAGACAAGAAAAACCTAGAGCTTTGTATCATGATTTTTATACCAAAAATCTTCGTCAATAAAAACATAAAGAGGCGTATCATGAATTATACATAGATAATAAAGGTTTCGAAACACATAGACTTAATCGTATATATGCCTGCTTCACCTATGCATGGTCAAATATTCAACCAAGAATGGTTATCTATGAAGAACACCCTCACTTATTTACAAGAAGGCAATGTGGGACATAGTAAGAAATACCAATTTGAAGAGTTATGCCCATACCTGTTTGATAGAGATATGTTGAGAACACCTTTCCCTCGTCACTTTGATTGTCCCAAGTTTGATAAATATAAAGGAAAAGGTGATCCACGGGACCATGTCAAATACTTATTTATGGCATGTCAAGAGGTTGCATGTTAGCCTAAGACCCGACCAACTTGTGAGGCTTAGGAATATTCAACCTTAGTTAAGGATGTACTGGAAATACATCACATATAATCTAAGAACATAAATGTAAATGAAAGAAAGTAATGATTTCATCCCAAACTCCAATATTTATTTATTTATCATTAATGATTACATCATACATTCTTCTCATTTTATCTCATATATTATATCTCTCATAAAAAATCTCTCAAGATGGCACTCACACATATATTTATTGTGATGCACTCATATACAATACATTAGTTAGTTAATGATAAGTAAAAAAATACAATTGATTCCAAAAGACACTTCTTTTGATTTGTGCCTCTCTGGATTTTATTTGATCTATCTTTATTCCATGGATTTATGTCATCTTTCTAACTCTTTCTAGTGTTCCACAAAATTTCCCATTCTTTGGAGGATTTCTCCATATATCATGGCTTTACTTAGTTTATCACAGATTCTTTCTAGTGTTTGAAAGCTTTGCCCTTTTATACACATGGTTTCTTTATTTTTGGCTACCTTCTATTATTTGGGGTTATCTCTATCTCTTCATGGATATCTCTAGAATTTTTCATATTTATATGTATCTCCATGGCTTATCTAAAATTGATGAAGACCCCTATCAACATTATATCGCCCTCTTAAACCTTGTCTCATCCTTGAGACAACGATTGATGAAGACCCATGTACTTTCTCCAAAAAAAATCTTTAAAACTTTCTTATGTGGGCATCACCCACTAGAATTTATACGAATGGCGTAGGAGGGATTCCTCGCTTAACTCACCTGACTTGATTTATGGGATGCCAACCTATAGAGGCATAAACATCGCTAGAAACTTAGATAGTTGGCATAAGGAAGTGTTCCTTTGCTTGACTCTCCTGAATGGGTTTTTGGGATGCCTCATTCTTTCCTTTACGAGTGGTTCTTGAGGAATATATTTTTAAATGTGTGGGTTATAGTTTTCTCAAAATATACCATAAATCAATATGAATGATGATTTGGTTTACCTAAATTCTTATAGTTGTGCATTCTCTTATATCAATATAAGGATGTCTAAGGGTGGTTTATTTTCTTGAATTGGATTCCATCTCTGAGTGATTGATTTTAAGCATTCTTATTATGGCTCTATCCATCATTAGGTTGTAACCTTGCATTTTGGTGATCTTTTTAGTCATGTCTATGTCTTGTTCTCGATATGTTTTAGTGAGTTCACAAGATTTTTCTTTGAGCTCCATCTTTATCTATGTTGATATCATATGTAGAAGATTGTATGTTTATTTTTGTTCCAATTGATCAAGCTTTGCTTTCTCTTATTGAGTTTCACTAGGCCACCATATTATATAGGTGTAGTATGCCGCGACATTTTTAGCTCCGATTCTAACTTAGTGACTATGGTTTGTACCTCTTTCCTTCATTACTGATTTTACACCTTTTGTGGCTTTAAAATCATTTTCTTATATTCTTCCGAAGCATCATCATGTATCTTCTTCTTTTCCTTTTCTGATTGAACTATGCCTTCTTTGAGTATTTGTTTAACTATTTTCTCTATTTGTACTTCTATTTGTAGATTGGATTGAATGCTTATATGGGGCTTTGCAATTTGGATGGATAAAAGCATATTTTTCATCGCTTCTTCTATCTCCACACATATTTTCATCCAATCATGTCTAGCACTTTGTTCCAGGACTTGGCTACATGTAGTATTTTGTAGGGGAGTGATTTTATCTAAATTCACCTTATATCCTTTTGTAGTTGTTTCTACTACCCCTTGTTACAACTGAATGGATTGTTCCTTCTTCCTTTTTTGTAATGCCTATTTGATTCTAGTTAATGAATCTATAAGTACTTGAAGTGGTATCACCATGCTTGAAGATGTTTCTATTGTTGGAGTGGATGGTATTGTGTTTTTTCTATTTAAGTTATGTTTCTTTCTTCTTATCTTCTACCTCCTTTTCCTTCTTCTCTTGTTCTTTGTTTCTTTCCTTACCCTTTCTTGTTTTTATTTTTCTTCATGTTCCTTTTTCTCTTTTTCTATTTTCAACTCTTGTTCTTCTTTATCCTTCTTTTCTTTTTCTTGTTTTTTTTTCCTCCTCCCTGATCTTTCTTCTTCTTTTTATTTTTTTTCTTTCTTTTTTTTTCCTTTTATTTTTCTTTTGTTCTCTTTTTTATTTTTCATTGTCCACCTTTTGTTTTCCTTCTCCATTTTTTTTCTTCTCTCTCTCGCTTGTTCCTTTTATTTTTGTTTCTTCTTATCTTGCTCTTCTTTCTTCTTTTTTCTAGCTCCTTTTTTCTTGTTTCTCTTTTTTCTTGTTTTCTATCTTTTGTCTACTTGAGTTATTCTTGGTCTTTCTTGATCCTTTCAAGTTCTTCGGTTTGTTTTCTTACTTTCTTTTGATTTTATTTCTCCTTATTTTGGTATTCTCTCACATTAATTTGTTTGATTAGTAATCCACTTAATTCCTCTACCTCTTTTATCCTATACAATTCCCTTTTAGTTTGGAGTTTCTTTTGTTTTAAGGTAGTTATTTCTTTTTGGAGTGTGGCAAAGTGATGTGTATGCTCTACATCTATCTATTCCTGGACTTCTTCTGCTAGAGCTGGTGTGAGAAAATGAGCTATATCCTCAAGTACAAAGGCATATTTATCCAAGTAATATATTATAGCTTCTAGTATAATCATTTTTTCTCCTCATGTGCTAGTGTTATATTCTTGTGAAACTTGGGAAATTCCATCGGTAGTTAAATTTTTTTATAATATTTGTATGCTTGTTTAGTGAGTCATGTCTCCTCCACTAGTTCTACATCTTTGGGATCTTAGGTTTTGATTATCCTTTATATGTATTGGTGAAGGGGTATATGGTGTTTCTTATTCATCAAGATTTAGAAACCTCTTTTTATTCCTCGATTATGCTTCTTTTTTCTTTTCCTACTACATACTTATTTCAAATTTGATTTTTCTGCTAAATATTTTTCATTTGGTGATAGGTTTTGTGTAGTATTATGGTATTTCTTTCTCTTATATGTCTTCAGAAGTCCCATACTTGATTATGATTTTCCCGTTTGTCCTCTATATTTTTACCGATATTCTTTAAAGGTTTCCTCAATAATGTCATCAAAACTAAGGAGGGTAGGTTTCTGATGATCAACTGGGTATGCTTTCTGTGATTGAATTGATGTGGCCACTAGTTCATCTTAAGCTTCATAGGGAAATGGTGGTATTAGGGTGGTACGGGGAACTAGTGGTTTGATAAATGTATAATCAATATCTGCAATAAACATAACCTCATGTTCATATTTTTCCACAACTTGTTTTGATATTTGTGAATTGTTTGCAACTATATCCCTAATTTTATCCATCCATTTAATAACCGAGGTTATTTGTGTAATTGCATCCATTGTTCTCATATGCTTCCAAATTTTCTTAGCTATAGGAGTATTTGTCTTCCAATCAACTAGTCCTTTTTTTGAGGGAGTGTTCTTATGAAGTACATCTAGACATAATAGTATTGACCCATAACAAAATGTGTTTTTACCTTATTTAATCTATCTTAAACTTCTCATGAAATTTTTTGGCTAGTAATTCTATTAGGTTATACTTTAGAAATCATAACCATATCTAGTGTAATTTGGGAACTCACCCCATGAGCGCCATCCTCCCTATTAGTGTGATAAATTTTTAAACATATGGATTTGGTAGCATACCTCAAGGTGACATTTGGAATATTGGATATTTTGATGCCTCGTTTTCATGTCATGATGCCCATTTCCCTTGTCGTATCCTTCATTGGGAGCTTTTGTTTTTAGAGTAGACCATCATGTTGCCCATAGCCCGTGTAACCCTAGCCATCACTTCCATGTTTATTTAGTATGGTTGATCCAATTAAAGCATTTGATTATGTATGATTGAGTATAACTTTGACACCCTGCCTACCCTAGGGAAGTAGAACATTTTACTCCATGCATTGAGTTTCAATTCCCCGATTACCTTCACATTCTGCTTATATTCCTCTTTGTGGGTATCCTTATTTATAACCAACTGTAATACCCTATCTACTTCAAGTCTCATATGATCATATTTAACAATGGGATAATGGATATACCTCTAAAGGATGTCACGTGTACGTGTGATTTTGAATGAAATATGTGAAAATTCTTCCTATGGATTGTGCGTATTTGATTTCATGAAGTACTTTTGAAATTTCAGCCTTGGAAGCTCTGCTTGTGTGACTTCGATTGGAGTATCCATGTCTTCTTCATAATTTTCCATACTATTCACCTAGCTCGCTTTATCAACATTGATGTTTTTTCTCAATATCTTCTTGATTTTGTAATTCCTTATATTTTTGTAATTGAACCCTTTATATCTTTTATGTCCACCTATTACATTTATTATTTACTTACGGCAAGTTGGATTTTAATTTGAATCGCATTTTATACTTTGTTTTGTGGGTTTCCTTGTTACGTGGTTTATTACGTGGTTTTTATACGGTTTTTAGGCAGCTTCGTCTTCCTTTGTGTCATGGTTTTTTATATTTTTTTGTTTTGTGGTTTTTTTTTTCTTATTTCACGGTTTACTCCTTTTCTTCCTTCTGTGGTTTTTCCCATTCCTTCTTTCCATGGTCCTTCCCTATTTTCTTTGTTTCACGATTTTCTTCAACCTTTCTTTTCCACAAGTTTTCTCTCTGCTTCCTTTGGTAGTTTTTTCTTTGTTTCTTCATATGGTGGATTTATTCTTCATCTCTTCATTGTGTAGATTTTCTATTTTATTTTACCGCATGTGGATTATCTTTTGCATTTTTTTACTTTATTCGCGGGTATGCTCCCTCTCCATTTTTATCTCTCTTTATTAAGTGGGTATTCTTCCTCTATGTCTTTTTCCTATTTTGATAATTTTTTTCATACTTTTAAGAGTAAGGACTCATTGTGGGTTTTCATCCCACCCTCATCCTATCCACCCAATTGCCAATTTTTCAGATAGGTCGATGTTACTTTTATCACACGTGTATCCATATTTCATAGTTTGTTTTCTCCTCTTCTTAATTTTTCTAAGGGTAGAGATGCCCTTGGGTTTTCATCTTACCCCTCAACATACCTACTAAATTTCCATTTTCAAGTAGGTCGGTATTTTTTCCATCTTTTTTTTTTGCTTTTTTATTTTCAAGTCACATACATTTTGAGTCTTGCCTCATTCACATATTTGGGGAGTTTTTTTCAACTGTAAGGTTTGTAATTTTATTTCTCCAGAAGGAAATATTTCCTTAATGATATATGGCCCTATCCATATTACCTTTAATTTCCCTGGGTTTTATACTTGTTATCATACATGATTACTTGATCTCCAATATCAAATTGTTTTCTCTTTATGTGGTGGTCATGCCATGCCTTCTATCTAATTTTATCCTAAGTTTGGTTATACATGGTTATGAACCTCTTATCATCTAGTTTTTCTAATTCTATTAGCCTCTCATGGAGTGAATCATCTTTAGTCATTCTAAAAGCTACTACAATCCTCAAACTTGGAAGCACAAACTCTATGGGGACCGTGGCTTCTAATCCATAGACTAATCTGAATGGTGAGTATTTAGTAATCCTTTTATATGTTGTGTGGTATGCCCATAGAGTGGCGGGTATCTTTAAATCCCAATCTATAGTTTGTAAAGAACAATTTTTTTGTTAATACCTTCTCTAGTACCTTATTGAATGCCTCTATTGTTCCATTCACTTGGGGATGGTATGGAGTGCTTTTATTATGATTGATCATAAATCCACTCAATAACTCTTAGATAGTTATATTCACGAAGTGTTTTCCTTGGTCACTAGTAATGCTTAAAGGACACCCAAACCTTGTTATTATATTCTCATATAGGAATCTAGCAATTGTTTTGTAGTTTATCTTTTTTTAGAACCACTTCTGTCAATCTTATTAAATATTATGCCCTAGTTATAATAAACCTTTCTTGAGAATGTTTGGAAAATGGCTTGATGGGTCCAATGAAATCAATAGCCCATTTTTGAATGACGCTAAGGCCAAAACATGTCTCAATGGCATCTCATCCTTGTATTATGTTTCCTGACTCTCTAGAATATGTCACATAACCTAACATGTTTATGTGCATCCTTGAAAACATAGGCCACCATAGACCAACCATCATTACTTTCCTTGTTTTATGTTCTCCTCCATCATTTCCTCCTATTGCATTTCATGTGTTTCAATCAAGACATTATTTCTCTCATGCTCTAGAGCTACCCATCTAAGGACATCATATTGTCCCTTTTTATAAAACTTTCCTTGAATAAATGTAAATGGAAATGCTCTACTTAGCATATTTCTCTTCTGCTCTTTGGGTATAATCACTTGGGAATTATCTTATATGTAGTAGTTGTGTAATTTCATTAAATTCTTTAGGTATGGATTCAATTTGGAATAAGTGAGAACTAGGAAAATCATCATCTATAGGCCCCTTATCTTCTCCATTTTCAATTCTTGACAAATAATCTAGGCCATTATTTAGTTTTCTAGGTTTAACTGCGGCATCATGAAATAAAATTCTTGAAAAACCATGAGCCATCTACATATTCTCCCTAAGGAATGGTCTATTCAAAATATACTTTAAGGCTCATGATCAATATTAAATTTGAAGTGGCTAATACGTATGTTATGTATTTCATTAGGGAATAAACCATACTTAGTGCTTCCCTTTCCGTCATTGTATAATTCCTCCGTTCCTTTGCCAACATCCTACTAGAAAATGATATAGGATGATCCATTGTATCTTTGGGTTGTTAATACACTCCAATTTCTATCTCAGATGCATCCACATGAAAATGGAAGGGTACCTTCAATTAGGAAAAATCAAAATGGGTGCATGTAAAATTTTATCTTTTAGGATCTCAAATGCATCCGCACATTCTTTAGACCAAGAGATCTGTTTGTTTGTTCTCTTCTTCAATAATTCCTCTAATGGGGCACTTATCTCCGTATAGTTTCTAATGAAATTCATGTGATAATTCATGTACCCAAGGATTTTCCTTACTTCTTTCCTCTATTTTTGGAAGTGGTAGATTAAAAATCACAAAAGTTTTCAATGGATTAATCAATAGACCTTCCTTTCAAATTATGTGTCCTAATAGTGTACCAAAGGGAGTCAAGAATATGCATTTTTAAAATTCAAGGATATTTTTAACGCTATGCACATTTGGAACATTAGTCTTAGTACTTGTATATGATTCTTCAGCAGGCCATATACTATCCAGTTATTAAGATAGACTTCTAGAAAATCATGAATAAAATATTTTAATGTGTTAATCATGATCCTATTGAATACTGTTGGAGTTTTTTAAAGCCTAAATGGAATAAATATATAAATAAAGGACCCCATTATGTGGCAAAAGTAGTTTTGGGATGGTCCTCTGGGATAATTTTTACTTTATAATAACTAGAGAAACCATCTGTGAATGAATATACTTCTCTTCCAGCCACATTTTCCAATACTTATTTTATAAAAGGGGTTGGAAATGGATCATGTAAACATGCCTTATTTAGATCCTTGTAGTCTACACACACATGGATATCTCCTAGACTTATTATTTTGGATCACCATGGGAATGACCTATTTCGAGTCATTAACGGGTTTGATAATCCCAAAACTTAGCATTTTTTCAATTTTCGATTTCACCTTCATTTTCAAATTGATTCAATCTATATGGTCTTTTCTTTATTAGATTGAATCCATATTTTATTTAAATTTTCATTTCCCTAACTCTATTTGATTCCCTTCAACTCTTTGAATTCCTTGGGAAAAATATCTTGGAAATCTTGTAGTAATTATACCACTTTAGCTACTTCTTCCTCTAACCAATAGTCCCTAGTTTTGAAAAATTATCTTTTCCATTTGTCCTAACGTCTTCATTCATGTTTTTCAAGGGCTAGTAATAGTAATTTTCTCCATTTTTTTCTCCACTACTGTATTCTCATCCTCTATAACCTTGTATCTTAAATTCTTTAGTTTCTCTCCTCTTTCTTGTTTTTCTACATTAAAACACCAATCCATTTCTGGAATATTCTTTAAAGCTTCTTACGGCTTTAGAATATCAGGGTTTTTTCTTCTCATCTTTAGAATGTTATTTGATTGCTTCATCTGGTGTTAGAAAAAGGAAAGTTCAAATATTTTGTAATGTTGTTAAGAAATTTAAATCTGTGTCCCAAAAATTTAAGGTATGGCAAAATCCTTTAACTATTTGATCTCAATATCTAGTCTCACTTCTAATTTCTTGATGTGAATACAAGGACCGCGGTATGATCCCTAGGGTCCATATGAATAATTGAATCCATAGCAAGGAGAGGTCTCCCGCATAGTCACTAGCGTTGTTCACATATTTGAATGTGCTTCGTGGATCCGTTTCACCATTGTATTTAGGGATCGCAGCATAATAGCCTTTACTCTTCATATATATGGCTTTAAGCAATGTTGTGACTAAGTTCCAATGAGTTACATTATGCTTATGTGTTACCCACCAAATGTGGAATTTATAGTTAGGTATCATCCAATGCCTCCATCCTTTCCTTCTCATTAGGAAATATTATTTCCATGATTTTAATGTACCCCTCAAGATCCCCAAATCCTGAATACTTTGGTAGGGTTTGGTGGGATGCCCCATGGCTCAATCTGTAAACTCTTTTAATCGGTATCTCTTTACTTCTTCTTCTTCTCATGGAAACGTTATCTTGTGTTGTCATAAAATATCATCCTATTATTCCTCCTCTTCTTCAAATGTGTCTTTGGCAGGTCGAATATGTTACCTACAGTTTTATAGTTGTCTCCTAGTGTGTTAAATATAGGTGGTATTCTTATTACGTAGTGCAATTTTCTCGGTGCTAGATTCGAAAACCCATGTGTCAAGCTTTTACCACATTATCTCGAGCTTTCATAGATCTCTTTGGGTTTTACTAAAAATTTCAGCTGATTTTGGTTCAAATTATTTCTCAATGTTATAAAATTTATTTATTACATACACCCCATGTATGTCATCAAGAAATTCCCCTTTTGTATCATGTTATACTTCCTCTTCCATATGACACTCATTCCTACATGTAAGGGTACATGAACGCATATACCATCTGAATTCAATGTCACCTCTTCTTCTTCATAACTTAATGTTCCATTACATTCTACAAACCATTCCAAGGCTAGAATAACATTGTATGAAGGATTCTCACCACATTCTCTACCACTTCAAAATTCACCATCTTCTTAATTCCCATGAAATTCACCACTACATTCTTTAGCATTCCCAATGGATATCTTTATGATCCATCTACTAATATGATAAAGTATCTCGTAGGTTACAAATTAGGCATTTTGATCATCTCCCATGTAGTTTTAGACATCATATTAACATCCGCACCGAGGTCCAGTGAGTACTTTGTAATGCTGCTATCAAATAGATGGTGTACTTGCACCATGTTTTGCTGAGTATGAAACATGTTTCTCTTATTCTTATTATATCCTCCTTCAATTCTCTCGAACATGATGAGTCCTCTCTTCTTTATTCCAATACTTACCTAAATGTTTCAGCTTATCTATTAACCCATAATTGATAGTTAATTTCTCTATTTCCTTTAAGGCACTAACCTCTTCTTCTACAAAACATTTTTTCTCTCTTTTTTCAATGGATCGTGATTCCTTTACAAGTGCCCAACTCTTTTCAAATTATTTCATGTTTAACCCTGGCCTAATTTATTTATCATTCCACTCCTCTTCATTAGAATAATGTTTTTCTTGCAAAAATTATTATTTTATTCTTTTTAGGGATCGCCTCACTCCTGGTGGCACTTCTGGTTGTAACAACTACCCTATATCGAGGTTCTTCAATACTTTTTCTAGATTTTTTCATTTTTCTTCTCATGTAACTTTATTTTTCTTATCCTTTCTTATCTTCTTTTGTGGGTCTACTTCCTAAAGCATCGGACCTTGCGGATTTATCTTTTGCTATAGTCTCTTCATCCCAAGGGATTTTGGTGATGTCTGCTACACTTTCATTATAACATTTACTCCTAAAGATTCTGATTTCATTGTTCCACTCTTGTAGAACTAGGTGACCTTAGGAAAATTAAATGTTTCATGAAATTTCTCATGGAAAAAATACGGGAATCAGATTTTGTACGATTTCTTGCAAGATTCCCATCTTGTCCATAATTATAACAAATCACGGGTCTTATATCTTGATATCCACCTCCCTGGTTGTTCCTATAACCCCTCTGCGGTAACCACCGTAGAAACCAAATTGGGTCAAACTCCCCTTGTTACTCTTTCAATCAATTAACGTAATGTGTTCACCTAACCATGACCCCTTTACCCTGCATTTGTATTAATTTAATTACTTAGAACTAAATTAATGTTCATCCTCAAATTATTAATTAATTTAAATAAGTTAATTTACACATCACCTAGAAACCTCACCCTGGACCTATTCTAGGGGAATTTAACTCACAGTGACCAAGTCATTACTCCCAATGTTGAGTCACCACTTGACCTAACTAATTGAGACTTCTTCCTAAAACCTAATTGGAATTCTTATATGACCTTCCTACCTTCTCTCACGTGAAATCCACTTCCCTAAGAGGATTCAATCAGAATCACAACAAAAATAGTAAATCTCTACCTATTTTTGGTTACCTATACTTTCCTTCCATAATCAACGCCGATTATCCCTCATCTAATGCCACCACGTTAACCATCATCGGATACCTTATATATACTTTCACAATTCTTTACCCGAGTTGGTATTTTTAGTTGGGAGAGTTCTATTACATTCAAGCATGAATCAGAGACTTCTCAGCATCTAGACGAAGAGATATATTCAACCAAAGGCCCAAGTAAGCACTTGATTCTCATCCCAAGTCATTAGAATATTCACGATAACACTCTAGGAAGTATTTCTATGATATCGACCACATAAATTCTTCACGGATCAACTACTACCTTTCTTCACCTACCAAACCTACCAATACAAGCAAGTATACTTGATTTTCATCATTCTATTATTGCTTAAACTGTAGGTTCATTATCTTCTAGTATTACATATTATACCTTCCTACATTCCTCTATTTGCACCTTCCTACCAATCTACCCATCTAACTACCCTTGGCCTTCAAGATCTTCATACCTAACCTCTATACATTTAGGAATCTTCTTAGAATTATTATGAACCCAACCATTCTCCCTTCATTTTTCGTGTGAAATAAAAAAGAAGTCCAAAACAAATTTTATTTAATTACCACCAAATTTCCCCTACCGACACCTATTCGACCCATGCCTATTCAACCTAAATTCAACCATCATCCCACATGATACCCTCTTGTCCAGTCTCACCTGTCTCTTCCTCCTGGCCCTCGTCAGTCTGGTCTTTAAGCGCTCATAACCTTAACATGGCCACGTCTCTAGGGTCAATTACCCCATGTGCTACCATAACTATGAGTCTTGTATCTCATCTGCTCGCTTTGGATGCCTACTAGGCTCGGTACTTGGCATATGAAGGGACATCAATCCTTGTAGTGGCTAGATGATCCTGATAATAGTGAGCCTCATTCAAGGAATCCTTGAACCTCACCATTGACACGATCACTGGGGGTGGTACCATTAGCTTAACTACTCCATGTCAACTCTTCCCGACCAAAAGTGTCCCCCTGTCTTGGTGTAGGTGCCTATATTATGGGACCCTATCCTCGTGCTCGCACTGGTAACTATGTAGCTACCTAGGCCTATAAGGCTACAAACTATGCTCGTGTCATAGCTAAGTGGCCCTAAAAACTAACAATCTGTAGCAATAGGGGTGGTACTTTGTCCCTCATCCTCGTTGATCTCCTGCTTGCATCGACCACCATGAGCTTGTCAAGACTTTACCACCTCAAATCACCTATTACCCACCACACAATACCCAACCACATCAATCATGTATACCCCATTATGTAATTCACCTATAACCCTACTATCCCTTATGATCATTACCCGTTATCTTAGTTAATCTCACCTACTTACCTATCCCACATCACCAAAATAACGTTTTACCCTTTTCCCTCTACATAAATCTTCACCTACCCCTTCCTTGCCTATTTTACTTTCCTACCTAGCCCTTATTTCACTTATTTACTCTTAATCGTGGTGACACACGGTAACCTTGACCATCATCAGTACTCTTTAATTAGCGTCGAGTCACCCATACCTTGATTGATGCCTACCAAAGGCAACCAACCTCACTAAATTTTGACCTTAAATCAGTCTTTGTTTCAACCAAAACTGAAAAATCCATCCCCATTCTCAAAATTTTCACAAAAACTGACCTAAAAACCTACTCTAACCCACTCAAACCTATCCTAAATTCATTCCCAACCCTATTTAACCTACGTTCGACCTTTCCACCCCTAATTTCCTTCATTTTTACCCACAATTTCAAAAATAACATTAGACTAAAATTTTACACAACACTGTTTCAACAAACTCTCTTTTAATCAAATAAAGGATTCATATAGACTCTTACCTCATCTCTTGCCATCCCCATGGTGGAGAATCTCTATTGTGTCGGTGGTCCACCCACTCCCTCTCCTACCTCCGCCATGCCAAAATCAACTCCTCACCTCACAACCAATCGAATCGATCAACTTGATCTCATGGACCCACCAATTGAATGTCAATCACCCACTATGTGGCTCACCATCTCATACTGTCATTTTCCACTCTTCAACTTCTCCTTTGTATTTTTATAAAAATGGAAATGTCAAAATGAATCCTTGAAAATTTAAATTTTCTTTTTTTAACCCCAAGTCGACATGACCGGCATCGGTCATTTCATTCCCTAGCCAAATGACATCGGTTATGATTTAACTAGCATCAGTCATAGTTACCCAATGTAACCATTTGATCCACCCCATGCCCATTCTTCCTAAAACCATTATTGATCACACCAATTTTATCCTTCCCAACACCTATTACACCCTACCCGTAAGCCTACATTACCTGAACATTTCCTTAAATGTGTTTAGCGACATGTTTTTTACCTATACCTTGGCCTTAACTATGCACTAACCTACATAACCTGGCCTAAATCTCCTTTTATGACATTTGAATTTATGTACTTGCTATACCTTATGATTACATTACTGTGTGTTGTTTAGATTAATGACCTTACCTTTCCTAATGATGTGATGTTTATCCCGATCATACCTTTGGTGTTATTGGTGCTCAATTTAATCTTGCTCTATTTGTTGAAAATTTCTTAGTCCACATTGTTTGAAGTGTTCTCTATCTCCCTATATGGATGCGTGAAAGCTTTCTCCTTCATTTGGTTTCCATTGTCAGTCCTTTCCTTGGGTTGTGGATCACATTGAGTCTAGGTTTTACTTACAATCTTCATCTCCGTGGGGAAAAATTTTGTTGTTGGGCATCTTCCATGACTATGTCTCCTTTGTAAATCATGTCCCAACATCCATGGATATGTATTCCTTTCTAATTGGACGCAGCTGACTGGTAGGTCTATTTGGTGAACTTATCACTTTTTTACATTTGTAAAAATGCCAAATTGGTCTTGTGGCCCCGATAGTATATAATTGGCTATTCAACAATATGAAGCGGTAGGGAAAATTTCTTACTTTGACCCTGAAGAAGGACATGTGGTAGTTTGAAAGGTCAAAGGTAGAGAGGTGGATCGTCGGAGGATTTTGAAGATTTTTGCCTTTTTCTGAAAAGGAGTAAAGTTATAAAATGATTTGTGACTCCGCAAGGGAAAAATTAATGTCATGTGTTTAAATCAACATTGGAAATTCAAAGCGGGAGGTGGGTCACTGGAGCACTTTGGAGTTTTTAAGCTCTATTTTGAAATGAAGAAAAGTATAAAAGTAAGCCATGAATACACTGGGACCCACATCAAAAGTTATAAGTGGAGAGGTAGGTGGCGAGGGAATTTTGAGATTCTCGTGCCCGCTTTAACTCAAATATTTTCCACATGGAGGGCCCATGCTCATTTAAGGATTATCCTCTCGGGTCTTACCTTTCGAGTGGTGACAAGGAGACTGTTGGTGCAAATTAGCAGCAGCACCCTGGATGTTGATCAGACTTCTAGTTTCACATTTGGACATCCAGTGTGATTGCACAACATTGAATCTTTTCCCCAAGTGTGGGACTTGTAAAATGGGAAAAGAATCTCCAGATTAGAGGTTGGTTCCTCAACTCCTTTGATCAGTGTATTACTTGTAAATTACGTGAAGGTTTGAATTCAAGATCCTATCGTAAATTCCAAAGGGGACAGAGATAGAGAATGCAAAAACTGAAACAAATGCTAATAAGGTGATGCACCAAAGGAGTGGTGAATATTTTTACTTCTATAGATTGACACAGATCATAGAAATGTAATAAAACTTCATGTACATACTGATAAACTGTAATGAAAGGTCAGAATGAATCAAAAAACACAAACAGAGGATTGAAATTCATTCACAGAGCCTGCATTGTCATTTCCATTATCAAAACACATGCATTAAAACATATGAGAGGTAGAAAACAGGTTACAGTCTTGGAAGAGGTCTGGTTTTTCCACAAAATCACTTTCAAAGTGAAAGAGGGAGCCTACAATACATAAAAAATATCTAACCCTTCAACAATGAGCCAAATCTAGCTTTTATCATGCAAGAAATGACCCCAAGAGAGAGAAATGCGAGAAAACATGGGAGAGCTTCAACCACCAACCAAAAATGTAATAAAACAACATGGGCATCCTTACAGGTCCATTCCTTGACATTTTTCACCATGCTGGGAGAGAATGCAAGCCATTCTTCATTAAAAATGGTGGTTGAAACGTCATTTATGTCCATTACCATGTGCCAGAGGCATTTCTTAATTTTATCTCTCTAAACTCCATCAAAATACAAAATTGATCCTCGGAATCCTATAGATAATTTCACCATCTTTCCATTGATATAAATAACGTGAAAAATTGAGCTCTTGATCGAAAGTTATGGCCATTTGAAATTTTAGGGCAAAACAAGGCCAAAACGGATTGGCGAGCAAAAAATTTGAAATTTTTCACCTTTTTGCATTTGGGAAAATTTCCCAAAAATCCCCATGCTCCACTGTTCTAGGTTCCATGTGGCACGATTCCATTGGCCATGAGCTCTTGATGCCTCATTTTCCATTGTTTTGGCCATTTTCCCTCGTTGGACACATGGCAGAACCCTATTGGCTGCGGGCTTTCTCCTCCCTTATTCCCTACGGGCCCGTCTTGTAATTTTTGCCGCCAATGGACACATTTCAAGATGTCATTGGTTCACATTTTGGGGGGCGGACTTTTCCTTTTAAAATTTCCTTTGTTTTGCTTTCGGAAAATTTCCAACTTTTCCCCCGCGTGCTAAAGCTCTAGTGCCACGCGGCGGGATCTCATTGGGTGCGGGACCTAGGGAAAACATTTTTTTCTTTTAATTTAACCTTTGGGAAAAAATCCCAATCTCCCCCCGTGCTCCACCGTTCCAACCCCCATGGACACGTGGCCTGATCTCACTAGATGCGGGCCTTCGGGTAGAAAATTCCTCTTTTCCTTCGTAAAAACACTTTGACAAATTCTAGAAGGTCTTGAGTGCCTGAAAAGCAAAAATTATGATTAAGGCACAAGAGAGGGAAGAATGAAGGGAGTTAGCCACAAAATGAGCAAGGGGCTCATTTTGGATAACAATTTTGGCGACTCAGAGGGGTCATCTACCTACTGGATGAAGTTACCACTTGCCTGAAGTAATCCATTGGGCATGGAGTCATCAAATTCTCTTGCTTGGTACCCCAACTAATTAGAACACTACAAGGAGGAAGATGGAGAGTGGCACATCATCTGATTGGAGCAAGGCCTGCAAAACACATTTCCTGGAACAGCAAGCTTGTGCCAAAGCACTTAGGGAAAGCAAAGCTAATCTACAACAAAACAATGTGCACAAGCACTTGGAGGAATGAAAACCTAAGCTAATATGTACAAGGTGGAGAATTCCCTTCAGTAGCAATGCTTTAGATGGATTCCATTGACTGGAATCTACAGTTCTTTGCCATCCAATGAAGACAATAGGAAAGCATTGTTGTCCTTACACTTTTTGACCATGTATGGGCCACTCCAAATGGCATCAAATTTTGAATGCCTTCCTGGTTTTGCTCTTTCTGCATCCCATTTTAACACTAGATATCCAACTTGGAAAGATCTATCCTTGTCCTTCCTATCAAAGGTCTTCTTGATCAAATTTTGATCCTTTTCCATTACTCAGGATGCCTGATTTCTGATTTCTTGGAGCTCCATCAATTTTGCATATCTAACCTCCATGGGCTCAAAATCCAACAACTCCAACTATTTCATGAGTTCCAATGTTGGAAACTCAAGTGTCATGGGCAAAATTTCCTCTCTTCCATAAACAAGCTTGAATGGAGAGTTACTTGTAGATCTCTTGGGAGTTATCCTATCAGCCCATAAGGCTAATTTCAACTTAGTATGCCAAGATCTCTAATTTTCATCAAGAGTCCTCCTAATGATCCTTAACAAGTTCTTATTTGTAGATTCAGCCTAGCCATTACCCTGAGGGTAATAGTTTGATGAAGTGCTTAGGTAGATCCCATTCTTGATAGCCCATTCAGTTACCTTGGACCCAATGAATGCCAATGCATTATCTGATATTATTGTAGCAGGTATGCCAAATCTGGTTGTTATTCCCTCATAGAAATCTAGGATGCTAGATTCATTTGCTTCCTTGAGTGCTACTGCTTCAGTCCACTTGGTGAAGTAATATGTTGCTGTTAAAATCCATTTATGCCCTTGGCTTGAATTTGGATTAATGACACCAATGAAGTCCAAACCCCATTACATGAATGGCTGGTCAACTGAAATTGGATGCAATGGAAGGGAAGCTAGCCTCTCTTTACCTGTAAAGAATGCACAATTCTTGCACCTCTTGATCCATGCATAACAATCACTAAAAATCTTGGGCCAATAATAGCCAGCCCTCATGATCTTTGAGAGTCATCAATCTCGGTGCAAAATGACCACCGGTTGATCCACCATGGAACTCTTCCAACACCTTATGAATCTGATTTTTATTAATGCATCTCAAAGAAAGACTCCATTCACATCCCTTTTGAACAAAACACCATCAACAAGGGCATATGGGACAGCCTGCAATCTAAAGTGTCTTCTTTTGGTATTGTTCATCTCTAGAGGGCATAGACCTATACTTAGGAAGTGCATTATGTCTTGGGTCCAGCAAGGAGTGAGGACACCATTATTTTCCTTTTGAGTGCTTCCTTGCTCATGGCTATCTTGCAATGGAAAAACAAGCTCCTTCTCATTGTATGCTTCCTTGTGTTTGTTCGGGACCAGATGCTCACACAACCCTTTTCCTCGACCAACTTGGTAACTTTCATCCTAATGTCATACTCCATGACATGAGTAATCCAGCCTGCTCTCTTTTCATTCAGTCTCGTTGAGGAGGAAGTCCTTAACTCCCACATGAGAAACCAGCAATTGAACCTTGTTGTTTGAAACTAGATGCTTGAATTTCTTCAAGCTCTTGATTACTGCAAGAACATGTTTCTCAATGAAAGAATATCTCACCTCATAGTCCTCTAGGATTTGGTTGAAGAAAGCAATTGGCTGCTCATCATTTACTTTGTTCCACTATACCAAAATTACAGAAATAGTATCATCACCCCCAAATGCATAGAGGATGAAATCCTTGGAGAAATCCAGTTAATGAGAGTTGGGGCTTGAGATATGGCTTCTTTGATTGCTTCAAAACTTTCCTTTCCTTCTGCTATCCATTTGAAAGCCATGATTTTCTTTAACATCTTGGTGATAGGCTTGACTAGGGCTGCAAAATTTGGGACAAACCTCCGAACAAAATTTATTCTCCCCAAGAAACTTTGAAGGACCTTCTTGTGGCTTGGCAATGGCAGTTCTCTTATGGCTTCAAATATTTCTAGATCAATTTCCAATCCTTCTTTAGAGACAATGTGGCCAAGGAGTTTTCCTTCATGGGCTAGGAAAATACACTTTTAGGATTCAATGATACTCCAAATCTTTTACACCTTTGGAACACTTGCCTCAAATGAAAGAGATGGTCTGCTGCATTTTTTGGAAAAACAGTGATATCATCAAGATATATCAGCACCATGTTGTTAATCAAATCCTTGAACGCCATGTCCATTGCTCTTTGGAAAGTAGCTCCAGCATTGGACAACCCAAATGGCATTTTCTTGTATGCATAAGTTCCCCATTTGGTTGTAAAGGCTATCTTGAACTAATCCTCTTCTTTCACCATGATTTGATTATACCTTGAATAGCCATCAAGTAATGAAAACCTCTTAGAGCTAGCAACAACTTGTAAAATCTGCTCCATGGAAGGAAGTGGATAATGATCCTTGAGAGATGCTCTATTCAAATCTCTGAATTCAACACACAATCTGATTTCCCCACTCTTCTTTCTAACTAGAACCAAGTTGGCCACCCAACTAGAATTCTTGATAGGGAATATGATTCTTGACTCTATCAACTTATTCAATTCTTTTCTCATGAGAGGCTCCATGTGTGGATTGATTGGCCTTTGTTTTTTCCTGATGGGTTTAGTACTTGGATCCAATTCAATGGTGTGTTGAGCTAACTCGAGATTGAAACCTTTCAAATCTTCATAGCTCCAAGCAAACACATCAGGGAATTCTTGACAAAGCTATATGAACTCATACCTTTCTTGCTCAGTTGTCACTTTACCAACTTGGAGTGATTTGCCTTCTTCCACCAAGATGGACACTGAATCTTCTCCCTTGACTTGGATGTTTTCTTTCTCCTTCCTAAACTGATCATTAGGATTGAAAATGGACTCCAAAGTAATAATTCCCTTTGGTAGTTTATTGGTTCTCAGCTGTACCACTTGGTCACCATACTATTGTTCCAAATTTTCCTAATTTTTAGTTGAGAACTCAGCCTCTTCTTGCAAGAAATGGATGATTTGTTGATCATTTTCAAACACTTGCCAACTTACATTGTTTTCTGGCACTGAGGACCTTAAAATCACATGGATATTTGGTTGTACCTTGTCTTTTTGGATGCTTTCAACAACGTCAAAGGCTGCCCCAACTGCTGCAAGCCTATCAGCAGCTTGGTTCTCTTTTCTAGGAATGGATTTAATGCCAAATCCCTCAAAATCTTCAATGAGGTCCCACACCCTATTTTTTAGCACCTGAGCAGATCATTCTTGGCAGCCTGCTGCCCCTTAACTTGGTTGACAATCAACTCACTCTGTCACCAAAGACTTGCAAGTGTTATTAGTGCATGAAAACTGAAATCTAAAAGCTTAATAATACTTAACTCCTTGAGGTGAAACAAGCATAGCTCCCCCTCCGCACCTTGTCTTCTCCTTGATCCATAAAAAAACTACCATACCTCATTTTCATTCTTGTGGTCCGGCTTGGTGATGCTAGGGTAGGCTCATTTTCTTCATGCATGCAATAGACTCCTAGCTCAAATTCTTCTATTTCTTGATAAGGATCAAAATCATGCACCTTGTTTTCCCATTCATTAAGATTTAGATATGGGATACTTCCAACCTTGGTGTCACTTCATCGGTGCTTAGGTAATCCTCTTGATCAAACGCTAAATAATTGGTATTGATTTGGCTTGGAGTGTAAGGCTCAATGTGAAAGTTTGCAATAGGCTTAGATATGATTGTGGCTTTAGTTCCATATCTTGTTCTGAACAACATGTGTGACCAATCAGCAGATAAATAACCTCTAATCTTGGCTATGAAATCCCTTGACAAACATAGGGCAAAGAGCGGTGGAAGGTTTATTACTGAGACATCTTGCAAAACAAAAACGTTGGGGCATGCATGCAAAGTAAAACTCAAGTTC
Organism: Taxus wallichiana var. yunnanensis; assembly: GCA_018340775.1. NCBI lineage: Eukaryota > Viridiplantae > Streptophyta > Pinopsida > Cupressales > Taxaceae > Taxus > Taxus wallichiana. Next base: position 561,320,408 of record CM031240.1, read on the forward strand.
TTGATCACTCCAACTGTTGTTACTGTTGTCCCATCCAATTACACTACCCTTTGGATATGATTTCATATTGAAGCCCTAACTAATTAGCTATTTGCTTGGGCATTCTTGAACTACTTGCTCCAAAATCAATCATGCAATTGTGTACTAATTGGTTTCGATGATCAATGAAACATAGAATGGAGGGGATTCAACATTTTACCTTGCTATCCTCCATGATTCCCTTCAGTGGGTAGAATTTGTGTGCACCTTCTCTTGCATTTGGACTTGCTGATTTGGAGTTGACCAGTCCTTCATGGTAGCTTGTAGCAAATCTCTTTGGCTTGGGATGGATAGTGATTCCCACATGGATATGTTTACATTTTTCTTCTTCATCTGATCAATTATGTTGAATGGAGATGAAGCATATATTTGATATCCCTTGGCCTGCACATTCATTCCTTACATATGGGTAGTAACAATGGGCATTTGAGTTGGCCTAGAAGCTGTTTTAGGCAGCCCTTGTGTGTTTGGAACTACATTTTGTTTTCCAATAATTTGTGAAGTGATAGAAGATTGTGGATTACTTGGATCCAATGGATGTTCTTCACCTAAATTTCTCCTTTTTGACCTTGTGTTGGCTGCAACACTTTGGGGAATTTTTTGATTCATGCCAAAAAAATCTTCTGCCTTCCAATTTATAAGTGTGGTATCATTTGGAGTTGATTGCTCTTTGGAATGTTTCTTGTTGTTGGTCATTTCCTTGACTCCCTTCACCCTCCACACCGGTAGTTGTCACCATTAATGCTTGATTTAAGGCACCGTTGAAGCACATAGATTGGTTGTGAGGTTCATTACATGGGAAACACCAATCATACTCTTGAGCTATGTTGTTTTACACTTTGGTAGTATGGCTTTAGAGGTAGATGTAACATTGGGATTATATGGCTGAAATGGTTTGTTGGCAAGAGGTCTTGTTTGATTTTGATTTGCAACTGGATTGGGTGGTCTTTGAGGTTGGTATGGCTACCTGTTAGGCTGAGCTTGAGGCTGGAAAGAAGGTCTAAAACCTTGGGCTTGCTTCCTCTTGAGTGTAACCAGATCATTACCTAAATTTTGCAATTACTTCATGACTTCTTGAAGTTCATTTGAGGCACTAGAATATGAAGTAGAAACTTCACTTGAATTATGATTTCTAGGAGCGGGAATAGGAGCTAAAATAGGCACTTGACTAGTACTTGGGATCTCTAAACTTGGAAACAATGGCATTGGAGGCATAGGAGCTAGCTTGACAGCTTGAATCAAATAATTTTCAGATCTAATGGCAATGCTATAAGCAATAAGGATAGTTGTGCCTTCCATGGATTGAATCAACATAGAAATATCAGAATTTAAATCTTTAAGGTAATATAGAAAAGCACCTTCTGTTGCTAGCCTTACTACCACTAGAATTCTCTCCCAAGTCATTTGAAACCTGAAGTTGAAGTCAGTCAGCTGCTCATTGGGAGCTCTCTTGATGGTTGTCAATTGTTCCAAAAGGGACAAGTTATCTCCCTTTTCTCCAAATTGCTCATGGAGGGCTATACATAGCTGGTTCAATTTTTAATGGAACCTGAGGCAAGACTCCTGAACCATTGCAAAGCTTTCCCTTTGAATGAAGATGCCAATAGTTTGACAGAAACTTGCATCTCATTAATCTCATGGATTGCACAAATATTAGCAATATCCTTGACATGATCACCAGGAGTGGTCTGATTCTCTCCAGTAAAGTATGGAATGTTCTTCAATGCTGCAACTAGGATTGGATTTTGTGCATTGAGAGCAAGTGGGCTGTTGCCAGTGAAATTGACATAGGGGTTGTGTTGTGCCATTCTGATTGGCCTTAGAACCCTTGTTGATTGAATGAAAGGCCTACTGTGGAGGAGTTGATAGAGTTATGTTTGGTGGAGATGGAGACCTCTGAATTCTCCTCCCTCTTTGCATTCTTCTTGGAGATAACTGCAGATACTCAAACAACACCTCTTCTTCTCCATTTCTTGACCTTGTGGTGATTATTTTCATGAGTTTTCAGGTTTGCACTACTAAAACCAATGATTCTTACGCCTTGGAGTCGCCAGATGTGCAATTTAGGGCTCTTTTAAGCAAGAAACTTGCAACAAATGTACATTAATTTGTTGCAATGAAGATGAATACCTCTAAGGTCCCACTGGGCATGCCAAAACTATTGGTGCAAATCAGCAGCACCCCTGGATGTTGATCAGACTTCTAGTTTGACATTTTGGACATCCAGTGCGATTGCACAACATTGAATCTTTTCCCTTAGTGTGGGACTTGTGAAAATGGGAAAAGAATCTCTAGATTAGAGGTTGGTTCCTCAACTCCTCTGATCAGGTGTATTACTTGAAAGTTACAGAGGGTTTGAATTCAAGATCCTACTCTAAATTCCAAAGGGGACAGAGATAGAGAATGCAAAAAAACTGAAACTAATGCTAATAAGGTGATGCACCAAAGGAGTGGTGAACATTTTTTACTTCTGCAGATTGACACAGATCATAGAAATGTAATAAAACTTCATGCACAAACTGATAAACTATAATGAAAGGTCAAAATGAATCAAACAACACAAACAGAGGATTAAAACTCATTCACAGAGCCTGCATTATCATTTCCATTATCAAAACACATGCATTACAACATCTGAGAGGTAGAAAATAGGTTAAAATCTTGGAAGAGGTCTAGTTTTTCCACAAAATCACTTTCAAAATGAAAGAGGGAGCCTGTAATACATAAAAAAAGTTCAACCTTCAACATGAAGCCAAATCGCTTTTACCATGCAAGAAACGACCCCAGAGAGAGAAATGTGGGAAAACATGGGAGAGCTTCAGCCATTGACCAAAAATGTAATAAAATAGCATGGGCATCCTTATAAGTCCATTCCTTGACATTTTTCACCATGCTGGGAGAGAATGCTAGCCATTCTTCATTAAAAATAGTGGTTGAAACGTCATTTCTATCCATTACCACGTGCCAGAGGTATTTCTTAATTTTCTCTCTCCAAAATCCATCAAAATACAAAATTGAGCCCAGAATCTTGTAGAGAATTTCACCATTTTTCCATTGATATAAAGAACATGAGAAACCAAGCTCTGGATCGAAAGTTATGGCCATTTGAAATTTTAGAGAAAAACAGGGCCAAAACGGATTGGCGAGTGAAAAATTTGAAATTTTTCACCTTTTTGCATTTGGGAAAATTTCCCAAAAAATCCCCACACTGCATCATTCTAGGTGCCACGTGGCACGATTCCATTGGCCATGGGCTCTTGATGCCTCATTTTCCATCGTTTTGGCCATTTTCCTTGTTGGACATGTGGCGAGAAACCTATTGGCTGCGGGCTTTCTCCTCCCTTATTCCCTGCGGGCCTGTCTTGTAATTTTTTCCACCACTGGACATGTGTCAAGATGTCATTGGTTTGCATTTGGGGGGGCAGAATTTTCCTTTTGAAATTTCCTTTGTTTTGCTTTGGGAAAATTTCCAAATTTTCCCCGTGTTCCGAAGCTCCAGTGCCACGCAAAGGCTCTCATTGGGCGCGGGACACGGGAAAACATTTTTTTATTTCACCTTTGGGAAAAAATCCCAATCTCCCCCTATGCTCTACCATTCGACCCCCATGGACACGTGGCCCGATCTTCTCGGGCTGCGGGCCTTGGGCAGAAAATTCCTCTTTTCCTTTGCAAAAACACTTTGCCATTTTTTCAAATCTTCCTCTGCGGTCCGCCACTCCCTTCCTCTAGAGACACGTGGTAAAATCTGATTGGACGTGGGCCTTTCACGGAGATTTTTCCATGGCACCAACACGTAGTCAATTTTTTTTTAAAAATTCCCCTTGGACACGTGGCAAGATATAATTCACTGGAGACCAAGGGCGGAATATTCCTTTTGAAATTTGCCAAACACTTGGTAAAAAATCTAAGTTTTCCTTCGACCCCCGTGCTTCCTAGGACATGTGGCAAGCATTGCACTTGCTGCAAGGCTTTTAGGGAAAATTTCCCACAAAAGCTATGTCGAGCCATAACTTCAAGAATACATGGAGTTAGGAGGAAAACTTTACCTTCTGGAAAGTGAGAAAAATATCTATCTAATGGTGCCATTTCCAAAAGGTCTTGAGTGCTCGAAAATAAAAAATTATGACTGGGGCAAAAGAGAGGGAAAAATGAAGGGAGTTAGCCACAAAATGAGCAAGGGGCTCATTTTGGATAACAGAGACACGTGGAGGATTCTCGGTGGCTCCTCTTTATACTTGGAATTTTTAAGTGAGCGATGAAACTTTCTTAGGCCTGGGAAACATGGAGGGCCCATGCCTATTTAGGGACTTTCCCCTGAATTTTACTTTTGAAAGAGCACTAAGGAGACACGTGGAGGTTTCCACTAGATCTTCCCATACTTATACTTTTTCAAGTGTCCGGTGTAACTTTGTCGGACCCTAGACACGTGGAAGGCCCGCACTTTTTTGGAGTCCTTATTTTGAGCTTCATACCAAAAACCATCGAAGAAACACATGGAATATTTATTTGGCCCTACCCATACTTAGAATTTTAAACAACCGAGGAAAATTTCTTAGAACCTAGGCACATGGCACCTTCCACTAGTCCGTAAAATCTTTCAACAACTTTACTAGGTTGAGAAACGTGGAGAGCCTACACTTGTTTGGGGTCTCCACTTCTAAGCACCATATCAAAATTGCATTGAAGAGACATGTGGAGGCTTCTGCTAGCTCTTCTTTATACTAATACTTTTAAATGGCCGAGGCTACTTTCTTGGGACCAGAGCACTTGGAGAGCTTGTGCTCATTTGAGGTCCTACCTATAGACTTCATCTTTGAAGTTTTTCCAAACAAACATGTGTAATATTCCACGTTGGGCCTTCCCATACTCTACATTTTCAGCAACTGGTGTAAATCTCTAGGGTACTAAACATGTGGAGGGCCCACGCTTGTTTGGGAACCTACCTCTAGACTTCACCTTTGCAGTTACGCCAAGGAGACACGTGGAGGTTTCCGTTGGCTCCTCTTTGCACCTTGTTGGTACCCAAATTTAATCTCCTTCAAAGGCCAAGTACCATCATGGTTTTAACAGACACTCGAGAGGAAAATAGATGATTATGTGTGTTGTTTTGTAGCCAGGGGAAGTAATCTATCTAACTTTTTAGCACTCAGGCTTTGAAAAGGAGTGGGTAGCACCTTAAGAGGATTTGATCTATCCTCACTATTTTAGGTTGTGCCTTTCAACCAAGGTAAGAGAACCCTTTTATATCCTGTTGTTTATGGAGGAGATGGATATGTCCTTCCTAATGAAGTTGTTAAGGAGACCTTGGAGAAAATATGATCAATGCAACAAAATCTAACTCTCACGAGTTGTCACTCTAGATAGTGGAGATATTTTTGGGCAAGGTTCAGGCTACTAAAGACATTTGAAATCCTGATTGTTTCTGCATGCTTTGGTAATGGAAATTATGCTTTTGTGCACACACAAGAAAAATAGGGGTAGTATGGGTAGGATTAGTTGTTTTAAATGAATTTTTGGTGGGAGGTGAGGTAGAATGAACTTGTTTTTCTAGATCTTTGAAAGTTTTTTACAAAATGGAAAACCCGGACAACAAAATGGTTCAGAATGGCTAAAATGTTCCTTTAACCAAAATATGTGCTTCAATGGAGGCCCAAATTAGCACTTTTTCATACAATCTATGATATTCTAACACGAAGGCTTGAGTTGGAAAGACCAACAAAGCATCAAGATCTAAGCCCAATCATGCCTAAGGTACACCTAGAGGCTTACAAATAATCTTTGTCAACAGAGAAAAGTGATTTTAAATCATTTATTTCACTCCCAGATGAAAGCTCTTTTGAGAAATGAAATTACAGATACCACTAAACTATCACAAGGATTGAGACCTATGTGATTGAGATAGATTTTGATATAAGATTACAACAAGAACAAGAAAAACTATTTGCAGACATTCAGAAATGAAACAAACACATTTTTCTCAAGATCAACACAGAATAACTCGAGTTTGATTAAATTTATCAGTAGGGGAAAGTTTCTAGAACAATCTCAGAGCTTGTCAATGGCTGTACACTTGCAACCACCTTGACATGATCAAAATTAATACAAAAGAGATATACAAGGCTTCTCAGATGGCTTCTCAAAAGACAAGCTTTGTCAAGTTTTCCTCTTGGGAATTTTCTTCGACCTCTAACACTCCAACCTCTAACTATTTGCATAAAAAATTTGTGCCATTTATAACATTTAAAAAAGAGCCCCTTTTCCCCAAAAATCATGACATTGAGTGCTACCAGTGCTCACCATGATCATGATCACGATTTCCAGAATCAGATCTACAAAATTCGCTAGGTGCTCAGGGGGAAAATCTCTTCAAATATCTCCTACATTCAAATCCTCCTTTTGGTAGATCACTCCTTCTTCAACTCACCAACCACTTCCACCCCTAATCTGTCAAATCTAGTTCCTTGCATGCTCGAGAGAAGAAAAATAGAAAATCATATCGAGCCCGAGAGTCAGACCATTTTAATGGTGAAAGATGTCTCCAGATCTCCTCCACCAAACTTAGATATCAAAATTAACTCTCCTCTTTGTTTGGTGTGTAGGAAATACCAAGAAATCATGAAGACTTGCACTTCCAGGAGCATTTCAAGTAAAATGGGGGAAAATCATATTCAGACTCTCAGTTGTCATTGATCTTTACTTTGAATTTGGGTTGTCCACATGGAAGATTCATTTTAAGACAGGCCCGAGGTTCTTCTTTGACTTTTTACAACTTTTGGAAAAATGTAAAATTTTCACATTTTGCTTCACACCTCCACCCTTGAGAAATGAGATTGACACATGTCCCAAGGTGAGTGCCAAAGACACCACGGCCAATTTCTGTTATTTCACCTCCTTTTTGGAAATGGAAAATTTTTCCACCATAGCCCCACCCTTGAAAAATGGGCCTGACACATGTCCCAATGTGGGTCCTAGTGGAACCATGCTTCCTTTTTACTTTTAACTCTTTTCTCCTAAAAGGAAAATTTTCCAAATTTCCTCCGAGGGTCCACACCTCCACCATTGACTGGAGCAAGCTTTGACCTTTCCTCTATCAGGCTTGCAGGCCATTTTGATGTTTTAATCTTTTGAATATTAGGGGCAAAAATGCAAGTTACCCCCAATGGTCCGCCTCCCCACCCTTTTGACTTGAAACAAACTTTGACTGATCCTTTGTTGGGTTTACAGGCCATTTTGAGATTTTATTCCATTTTACCAAAAGGGAAGAACATTCAACTTACCTCCAAAGGCCCGCATCTCCACCATTAGCTTTGCCACATGTCCTCTTACGGGGTCAAAGTAAGACTTTTTCCTTGCCACTTAAATTTTTCTTTAATCAGAGCCTGGTGGGGCTGCGGGGTGAGTTCAAACCCTTCACCAAAGTAGCCAAAAGGAACAAGTTCAAAAATAAACCCACCACGCCCCGTCCAATTAGAAGAAGCCACGTAAGCACCAAAAGAACCAATCAGAAATGAGTGGAGCCACGGGACCAAATTTGCCCTTTTTCCAAAAAATCAAAAAGTGATAAGTTAAATCATTTTCCCGTCATCCCCTAACCAACCAAAAGAAGCCATGTGACTGCCATACGCAAGGATGCAAATTTGACCAGGGAAATGCTCATCAAATCGTAAAATTTAGAAAAATGACCATTTGAGCCCAGGGATGAAGTTTTTCCATGAATGAGAGGATTTAGAAATGTTACAAGGCTCAAATACGCTCTTCATAGCTACATCCATTCATTTTTCATCAAGTATTTGGGGCAAAACGACAAGGGCAGCAAATCCCAACTGTAAAAATGGAAAGAATGGGAAAGCCTGAGTTTTTGAATGAATAGAGGATGGGAGACCCAAATTTCAGACCTCTTCAGAGAAATAGAGAAACAAGGACACAAATATAGATCCATACGTGATCTTCAGCCCAAGGAAAGATTAATTATGGCAACAAAGGAAAGTAGAGACTTCCTAGGCACAACACGGGGATAAAATGTGATAGAGGCCATAAATCAATGGATTTTCAAAGGAAAAATGGGGTGAGACTATTTTGAGCACCAACACACCTAGCCGACTCGGACTCATAGAGAGCAGAATATGGTATAATCCATGCAAGGAAACTCATTTCTAAGAGGCACAAATGTAGGTATCCATGCGAGGGCACTCATTTCTCAAGGTGTATTCTTGAGGGTGAAAAGGATTTCTTGTCAGATCAAGCCATATGGAGCCACCTAAGAATTATTAAAAGGTGATTTCTTACATGATAGAATAAAAGAATGATTAAGAAGACTGTCAAAAATTATGATATGGCATCCTAGTCATAGTTGAGGGTCTGAGAAATGTGATCAATTCATGATTTATCCACCTGGAAGCTTTTGGGTGTAAATTTGTTAAACATCACTTTCTGGAACAAACTTGTAACAAATAAAGGATTCCTTGAATATTATTCTTTTGGGGGAAAATTTGGGATGAGTGAGTGAGTGAAATTGTATAAATGTAATGATAATAGTCTTGCAAATGGTTAGGGGTTAAATTTTTGAGAAATTTTGAGAAAGACAATTTTCCCAAGAGACCATCTAAGAGACCAATTCATTTTCCTATGTCTTTAGATTCAATCATGTCAAGGTGGTTACAAGTGTACAGACCATCAACAAGATCCGATACTACCGAGGAAACTTTCCCCGCCGATGAATCTAATGAACCTTGAATGACTTTGTGTTGATTATGAGCATTATTTTGTTTATTATTATTTCAGAATGTTTTCAAATATTTTTTCTTGTTCCCATTGCAATCTTATGTTAAAATATCTCTGAGTCACACAAGATCTCATTTATGTGTGAGTACTATGGTATTTGAAATTTCATTATGAGAAGAACTTTCATCTGGTAATGAAATAAACAATTTAAAATCACTTTTCTCTCACTATGTTGATAAAGATTGTTTTTAAGCCTATGAGTGTATCTTAGGCATGACAAACCAGGGATTTGTAACATTTAATTGAGTCTTTAACACAAGCCTTTGTGTTGGATTCTTAAAGAGTGTGTGAAACCGTGAATCCCTAGGCCTTCAATGATGCACACCTTCTGGTTGAAGGAATATTTTGGTTTATTTGAAGCATTCTGTTCTTTGAGTTTTCCAATATTTGTAAAGGCTCTCAAAGATTTGGTAGAATCAACTTTATCTTGTTGAACTTCCCACCAAATAACTTCTCAAATGATGAATCCTACATGAACTAACCCTGTTTGTACTGTGTATCCACAAATGAATAAATTCATGTGCCAAAGTATGCAGGAATAATCGGATTCAATCATTATCTTTAGTAACTCCGAACCTTGTCTAGGAAACATCTCCACTCTCTTTGTGACAACTCATGAGATTTAGATTGTGTTGTATTGATCATATTTTCTCAAGGTTCTCATTAAGATCATGCAAAAAAGGATCTCTTGATATCCTTCACCAACACAAGTTACATAGCAGGTCCTCTCACCTTGGTCAAAGGCATAGCCTAAAGTAGTGAGGGTAGATCAAACCCTCAGTGAGGTGTTATCCACTTCTCCAATGCCCGAGTGACAAAGAGTTAGCTGACTCCCCTCTGTGGCTACAAAATGAATCATATCATGATTTGTATGTCTAGAAGCATCCTGCCGCTTTGTGATGCTTCTCGGATCTCTCTGGAGAATCAATTTGGATACCAACTCTGAAGTGGCGCCATTACTGGGGATCTATTTGTGTGGAAACAACAACAAATTGGTGTCAATTCTAGGGATTATTTGAACTTTGATACCTATTTGTGTGGCAAAAAAATTGAAATGGTGTTGTTGCCGGGGATTATTGGAACATTGGGACCTATTTGTGTGGGAACAACACCTAAGTGGCACTGTTTCCGAGGACTATTTTTACATATGCATACACATGCCAATCATGATAATGTTTCTTACACTATTTAATTACAAATACGTTGTTTAAACGTCATCCTTTGTAGATATTTGTAAGATTTGTGCAAGATTACAAGTTCATTTTGTAGTATTTTCATTTTCTAGTGGTTATTACACTAAATTTGCTTCAATAGTGATAAATGTGGGTAAAGGAAGGTCAAATTTGTTAAGCTTTGTAGAAATTAAGAATTGATAGACACTTGGTAAGTTACTTATAGTGCATATACACAACTAAGGTGAAAATCCTTAGTGGCGACTCCGTGTTGAATTGAAATTTTGATGATTACCAGTGTCTTAACCTGTGTTAAGTAATATTTTTCATTAATCTATGCAAATTTGGAGAGAAGAAGATATCTCTTCACCAAGGATCCTACTAAAGGTTATTTCTAGAACTAGGAAAAAAATCTAAAAGGAAGACGAATCTGGAAAGTAGTAGGAGATCAAGAATCAACAAAGGAAATATCAGTCTTGAAGGGTGATAAATTTGTGGTTGAAGATTACCATACGTCTTCAAGTGAATCTGAACTAGGCAATATTTATATAATTTTGAGTTCTCCAACTAGAGAGGGGACATCATTTGTGTCTCGAAATACACCTGTGCTCCAAAGACCCCTCGTTCCCTATCTTTCTATTTCTCTTGTAAATTCACCGCGTCAAGGCAATATGGCCCAACCTCCACCTAGACCTCCTTTTTTATCAATACTTTTGGACCTATAGATTTCAGAGGTATGAATGGATATCCTAATATGGTGCCACAAGATGTTAGAAATAGGTTGCCAAAATTTCAAGGAAATAATGCCATCACTGGTGACCACCATTTGAAAATCTTTGTCAATATGATGGAATATTTTGAAATTGATTTTGAATACATGTATGTAAATTTATTTATTCATACTCTTGAGGAGGATGCACATGACTGGTACAAGTATTTACTAGATAATTCAATATATTCATGGACCAAGATGAAAATTCCTTTAGATTGTAATATGGGGATAAGATAGATCCCATGTTCCTTTTATCTAAATTTGAAAATATAAAGAAAAATCCAAATGAGTCTATCCATGATTTCAATACTAGGTTCAATAAGACCTTGAATAGGCTACCTGTAATCCTAAGGCCAAGTGATGTGTCCTGTTTGATAAAATATTCTGACGCTTTTGATAAAAAGGTTTCTTATTACTTGAGAGATAAGAACTTGGGAACATTGAGGTAGGCTTTCACCATGGCCTTACAAATAGAAAATAACATCAAATCAGTTGGAAATCCTCCTAAGAGAGAGGGTGTCAAGTTGATCAATATTGAAAAGCCTTAGTCAAGAAAATTTGTGGATCTGGAAGAGGTTGTAAAAACTTTGGCTGGAGTAGTTAAAGAGATATCCTATAAACTGGCCAGAGCTGAAAAAGGGATAGGACAAAGTTCCTAGGGTCAGCACAAGCCATGCGGTCAAGAGAGATATAGAAATCATCCTAGAGGTGATCATATACCAAATGAAAAAGAGAAAGGGATCGTGGGATCAAGTAATAAATAGCCTCAACCAAAAGAGAATAGATTAGTTCCTGGTCCTTTAACTACCAGGTTTTCTACTATGGAGGAGGACAATGTTATCGAGTGGTGTGATAGGTGTTTCTTACCACACTCCCCATGTGATGTAGATTAGGAAGTTGAGGAACCTGATGATGATGAGACATATGATGATCTATGCATGACGGAATGCCCTACAAAATCATGGCAGGGGCAACCTCAACTGAATTGATAAGTGCCAGAATTGCTAAAACATTATGGTTCACAGGGTATTACCTCTTCCTCTTATTAATAATTTTGAAATTGATATGGTATAAGCATTTGATCTTACCAATAATGATTTTGAATACTTAAGGGATTTGATGATTAAAAAGTATGATGGAGGGATCCCTTCAAGAGGACAAGAAATTGTTGATGAATGCAGTAGTTTCTCAGGAGAAAGAATATAACACCAGAAGTAAGGTTGTCAAAGGGGGAGGGCCACAAACCAAGCCAAAAGTTCCAGTTCTTACCAATATCCTGAAGGAAACCCCTAAGAAAGATACATCTGGCAAAGGCCTAACTACCCCAAATAAAACCTATGCTCCTGCCCATGCCCAAATTCTGAAGACTCCCATATTATCAGATGAAGTTGTGAATCTCCCTCCTAATACTGCCCTACCCAAATATATTCCTTATGACATAGCCCAAATATTAAGCCAGATCAAATTCACTGTTCCCATTGTTGAATTACTTAGAATTCCTGAGCATAGGAAAAGGGCATTTGAATATTTGGGATGTAAAGAAGAGAAAATTACCAAGGAAAAAGTGTGAAAAATGTAGAGGTTCCTCCTATTATTATAGAATCGAAATACCATAGGTATTGGAGGAACCGGGAGAATCACCTGAGGTGTATTTGGGAACTTCTCTGGTTGAATATCATCTTAATGTGGATCCATTTTTTACCACTTTTATTATTAAATATAGATTGGTACATAATTACATGTTTGATTCAATAGCCTCATGTAATGTAATGCCTCTTGAGGTCATGAATGAGTTAAATATCAAGGTAATAATAACTTATGGGAAATGTACTGCTATGGATTCAAGAGAAGTGCCAATAGTTGGGTATGTCAAGGGATTAGTAGTGTAGTTGGCAGCTTTTCTAGGAAAATTCTTAACCATGAATGTGGTTATTATGGACTATCCTGCCAAATGGGGGATGTTATTATCTAGATAATAGGTAGCTACTGTGGGTGGAAGTATGCAGACGGACATGTCTTATGCAACCATACCAATTGAGGGCAGCCTTGTGAAGTTATATGGGGAGAAGAAAATGTTATATCTCATCGAGGACCCGAAAATGCTTCTTATGAAGTATTGTACACAAATGTTGATGTCAATAACTTTGAGGGTTATGCTTTTTTAAGGAGCATAAAATTTATGAGTGCAAGTATCTCGCGAAGATTAGTTCTCCTGGACTCGATGTTTGATGGGGTTTTTCTAGATCTGGTAAAGGCACAAAAGATAAACCTCAGAAAATATGGCTAGATAACAACTTGGATAGAGAAGAAAAACAAGTATATGTCCAGTTGTTAAAGAAGTATCAAGACTTCTTGGCTTAGTCGTACTCAGAATGGAAGGCACTTGAAACATCTCCTTGATTGATTTCTCATAATCAAGGCACGCATCATTGTACAAAGTGTATAGTCTTTTGTTTTGATTTTGTTTTCACGTTTTTCTATTTTGGTTTCTCCTGGTCCCTGGTGACCAGTTCTTATTGGTTTCTCGGTTCAATCTTGGGAGGATTGGTAATTTTTTTATACTTTGCAAGATTATTCTTGACACCATTTCCTAATGCATTTTTTGGCACATGGTCTATTGTTTTTACAGAACTCAGAGGGAGTGCCCATCGATGAGTCGGAGCTAATGTTGGTGCTCAATTTAATCTCTCCTTGTTTTTTAAAAATTTCTCAGTCTGCATGGTTTGAAGTGTTCTTTGTCTCCCTGTATGGATGTGTGAAAGCTTTCTCATTTAGTTGGTTGCCATTGTTGTTCCTTTCCTTGGGTCATGGATCACATTGAATCTGGGTTTTACTTACAGTCTTCATATCCATGGGAAATTTTTTATTGTTGGGCATCTTCTATGATTGTGTCTCATTTGTAAATCTTGTCCCAACAATCTGTGGATACATGGTCCTTTCTGATTGGATGCGGCCCGATAGGTCTATTTGGTGAACTTGTCACTTTTTTTACATTTGTAAAAAATGCCAAATTGGTCCCGCAACCCTGATAGTATATAATTGGCTATTGAAAATTATGAAGAGGCAGGGAAAATTTCTTACTTTGATTTCGAAGGAAACATGGCGGTTTGAAAGGTAAAAGAAAGAGAGGTAGATTTTCAAGTATTTTGAATATTTTTTCCTTTTTGTTAAAAGGAGGAAAGTAATAAAATGATCCGCGACTCGGAAGGGACAAATTAATGTCACATGTTTGAGTCAGCATTGAAAATTAAAATCGGGAGGTGGGTTGCTAGAGCACTTTGGAGTTTTTAAGATCTATTTTGAAATGAAGAAAAAGTATAAAAGTGAGTTCCAACTCCGTTGGGGCCCACATCAAAAGTTAGAAGCAAAGAGGTGGGTCGCGGGAATTTTGAGATTCTTAGGCCCACTTCAACTCAAATCTTTTCCACGTGGAGGGCTTGTGCTCATTTAAGGATTCACCTCTGGGTCTTACCTTTGGAGTGGTGCCAAGGAGACACGTGGAGGATTCCATTGGCTCCTCTTTATACTTAGAATTTTCAAGTGCCCGATGCAAATTTCTTAGGCTGGGACATGTGGAGGGCCCACACCTATTTGGGGACTTGCCCCTGAATTTTAATTTTGAAAGAGCACCAAGGAGACATGTGGAGGTTTCTTTGGATCTTCCCATACTTAGAATTTTTTCAAGTGTCCGGTGTAACTTTTTAGACCCTAGACATGTGGAAGGCAGTGCTTGTTTGGGAGTCCTTATTTGAGCTTCATACCAAAAAAGTGCTAAAGAGACACGTGGAAGATTCTGTTGGCCCTACCCATACTTAGAATTTTCAATGGCCGAGGAAAATTTCTCAGACCCTAGGCATGTGGCACCTTCCTTCGATGGTCCTTAAACTCGTTTAACAACTTTTCTAGGCTAAGACATATGGAGAGCCTCGCGCTTGTTTGGGGTCTCGCTTTTGGGAACCAAATAAAAATTACATCACAAAGACATGTGGAGGCTTCCGCTGGCTCCTCTTTACACTGAGAATTTTTAAATAGCTGATGCAAATTTCTTGGGCCCAAGGTAGGTGGAGATCCTGCACTCATTTGAGGTCCCACCTCTAGACTTCATCTTTAAAGTTACGCTAAACAGACATGTGGAAGCTTCCACTGGGCCTTCCCATACTCTGACTTTTCGAAACCGGTGCAACTCTCTAGGTTTCGAACATGTGGAGGGCCCATGCTCATTTGGGAACCTACCTCTTGACTTCACCTTTGTATTTACGTTAAGGAGACACGTGGAAGTTTCCATTGGCTCTTCTTTGTACCTACCTGACTTGGACTCACATCACAGGAATATGGTATACTATATGTGAGGACACTCATTTATGAGAGGCACAAATGAAGGTATCCATGCAAAGGCACTCATTTCTCAAGGTGTATTCTCGAGGGTGAAAAGGATTGCTTGTCAAATCAAGCCATATGGAGCCACCTGAGAATTATTAAAAAGGGGATTTCTTGCATGACAGAATAAAAGAATGATTAAGAAGACTGTCAAAAATTATGATATGGCATCCCAGTCATAGTTGAGGGTCTGAGAAATGTGATCATTTCATGATTTATCCACTGACAACTTTTGGGTGTAAATTTTTTAAACATCACTTTCTAGAAAAACTTGTAACAAATGAAGAAATCCTCGAATATTCTTCTTTTGGGGGAAAAGTTGGGATGAGTGAACGAGTTAAATTGTATAAATATAATGAGAATACTCTTGCAATTGGTAAGGGATTAAATTTTCTAAGAAAGTTTGAGAAAGACCATTTTCCGAGAGACCAGTTCATTTTCCTATGTTTTTGGATTCAATCACGTCAAGGTGGTTACAAGTGTACAGCCATTGACAAGATCTGAGATTGTTGAGGAAACTTTCCCCTATTGATGAATCTAATGAACCTTGAATGACTCTGTGTTGATCATGAGCATTATTGTGTTTGTTGTTATTTTATAATGTTTTCAAATAGTTTTTCTTGTTCCCATTGCAATCTTATGTTAAAATCTCTCTGAGTCACACAAGATCTTGTCTGTGTGTTAGTATTGTGGCATTTGTAATTTCATTATGCGAAGAGATTTCATCTGGTAATGAAATAAAAAATTTAAAATCACTTTGTTGTCACTATGTTGATAAAGATTTTTGTAAGCCTATGAGTGTATCTTAGGCGTGATTGAACCGAGGATTTGTAATTTTTAATTGATTTTTAACATGAGCCTTTGTGTTGAATTCTCAAAGAGTGTGTGAAACCATGCATCCTGGGCCTCTATCGATGCACACCTTCAGTTGAAGGAATAAATTTTTTGTTCTCAAGCATTATGTTCGTGAGTTTTCCAATATTTATAAAGGCTCTCAAAGATTTGGTATAATCAACTTTATCTTGCTTAACTTCCCACAAAAAAACTTCTCAAATGATGAATCCTACATGAACCACCCATGTTTGTATTGTGTATCCACAAATGAACAAATTCTAGTGCCTAAGTATGCAGAGACAATCAATATTCAATCATTTTCTTTAGTAACCCAAACCTTGTCTAAGAAACATCTCCACTCTCTCTGTGACAACTCATGATAGTTATATTGTGTTGTATTGATCATAATTTTCTCAATGTTCTCATTAAGATCATGCAAAGAAGTATTTCTTGATATCCTTCACCAACACACGGAGTAATCTGAGCAGTCCTCTCACCCTGGTTTAAGGCACAACCTAAAGTAGTGAGGGTAGATCAAACCCTCAGTGAGGTGCTATCCACTTCTCCAACACCCGAGTGACAAAGATTCAGTTGAATCCCCTCCCTGGCTACAAAATGACTCATATCATGATTTTTCTGTCTCTAAGCATCCTTCCAGTTTTTTTATGCTACTCGGCCCTCGTTGGAGAATCAATTTGGATACCAACAGGTGACATGCAACAAAACCTATTACCCATTCCTACACATGACCTTGTTATGGTTCATGACTATATATTATACCTTGGATACCTGAATCACTTCAAACTCATTTGGATAAACCTATCGCCATTTTAACAACATAGATTTTTCATTCTCTTCCGCTTGGTAACGTATCACAATCTATATGTGTGCATGTGTTCAATTTTCATTACCCATTACCCAATATGACTATTACCCACTACCCAAAATGACCATACCATTACCTACTAACCCTCACTTTCATCAATCACCCATTTATCAAACCACTCTTTTACTACTTTTCCAACCTCATCGGTTCATAGTTTGAGGGGGATCACCTTCAGCCCTACTTGGGCTAACCTAACCTTCACTTATACCTAGGGCATTGAATCCATGTTTTTCGCTTATAAATACAAGCTTCGCGACAAAAAGGGGAAAATATAGACACCAAATTTGGGTCACACTCCCCTTGGTCCCCTTTTAATAAATTAACGTAATGTGTTCACCTAACCATGACCCCTTTACCCCACATTCATATTAATTTAATTACTTATAATTAAATTAATGTTCATCCTCACATTATTAATTAATTTAATTACTTTAATTAAGTTAATTTACACATCACCTAAACACCTCACCCTAGACCTATTCCAAGGGCATTTAACTCACAAAGTGACCAAGTCATCACTCCTAGTGTTGAGTCACCACTTGACCTAACTAATTGAGACTTCTTCCTAAAACCTAATTGGACTTATTCTATGACCTTCCTACCTTCACTCACATGAAATCCATTTCTCTAAGCAGAATCAATCGTAATCATGCTAAAAATAGTAAAGCTCTACCTATTTTTGGTAAACCTCAACTTTCCTACCCTAACCGACGTCGGTTATCCCTCAACCAACACTGGTCACCTTAACCATCATCGGTTACCTTATATACACTTTCACAATTTTTATTTGGGTTGTTCATCTAGATTTCTCAAAGCATGAATCAAATACTTCGAGCATCCATATGATGATATATACTCAACCACAGGCCCAAGAAAGCACCTAATGATCATCCTACGGTATTAGAATATTCATGGGAACACTCTGGGAAGTATTTTTGTGGCATTGAACACAAAAAAATTTCACAGATAAACTAATTCCTTCCTTCACCTACCAGAACTACAAATGTAAGGAAGTATACTTTATTTTAATCATTTTGTACTTGTTTAAAGTGTAGGTTCATTATTTTTCATATTACATCTTATTCCTTCCTACATTCCTCTATCTACATCTTCTTACCAATCTACCCATCCAACCACCCCAACCTTCTGAATCTCTATACCTTACCTCTATGCATTCCTAAGTCTTCTTAGAATTATTATGAACCCAACCACTCCCTTATTTCTCTGTGCGATCACAAAGAATTCTGAAACTACTTTTTTAGTTACCACAAAACTACCCCCCCACCGACACCGGTCACCTTAACCATCATCGGTCTCCCTCGTTAGCGGCATCGGTCACGAGACAAATGTCGGTCACTATGTTTTCTTCTAACCTTCATCAACCTACCTCGACACCACCTAAAATCCACCCCGGACCTTACAAAATACCTCGGTGACCTTACCTAACACCCCTATGACTTGTTCCAAATAAAAACATACCTTTTCCGATGCTAGATTAGTTTAGATTTTAAATACTTTGTTTAATATAGCTTGTTGATAATGTTTTGAGATACCTAAATCAAAGTGTTAGCAATAAAACGTTTATTTCTTGTATTTACTATCATTAATTAGATAAAAGCGAGGATTGACAACCATTCGAGGAAGCATCACACTTCACGGATCTAGCTTTGCTAGGAATTCCTCTAAATATTTCTATTTAATATCATTTATTGGTTTTGTTTTGTAACTACGGGTAGTACTTCCTAGAAAAAATGGAGTTCTTTATGATCAGCTTTGATAAATTCAAAGAACACACGCATTCAACCTACTAACTATATAATCAAAGGTAGTCCTCCTTGACCTTTTTACCTTAGTTGTTTTATCACATAATTATTTAGTGAAACAACCACTATCATTGTAACCTTGATATCCTCTACCACAATGGTATATATCATAGCCACCTCTATATCCACCTTTGAATTTTCCTCTATATCCACCTCAGTACCCTCCGTGGTATCCTCTATCATTATAATCTTGATAGTTTATATTATATTTATTTCCTAATATCGCCCCAAAATAAGGCTAACCACCTTGTGGATTTGGATACTATGGTATAGTTATAATTTTTTTGTCAAGGTGGAATATTCATTGGTAGCATCTTCATTTGAGTAGGGGAGGGTTTGATGTTACATTTTTCTAGCGGCCATTACTTTCCTAGTAGCATATTCTTTTAAGTCGTCCAATACATCAACCGAGGGGCAAGTATGATGATAGTGATTATACGAACCACATGTAGTACGGTACATCAATTGATTTGTATGTGGTGATACTTCAAGTAAGGGACAAATGTTCTGCATATGTTGGTCCCAAATTCTGCAACCGCACCATGTCCTTTCTGATGGAGTTATATTTCTAGATGATATTTTTTGTGACGAATGTACTCTTACTGCAGATACAATTTTTGCATTTTAAAATTATGGGAATTCAATTATACTATTTCATTCATTTCAAAATATTGTATACCATATCTTTGGCCTCATATTACTCTTTGGTGGGGAACTACTTCTTAATCCTTCAGTCCTCTTAATTTCTTGTTGTAATTTTAGCTTTGCTAGTTCTAACTACAACTTCTCTTAAGCCCTCTCTAGTTTCATATTTATTAAAGTTTCACCCTCTCTTATTTATGGTTGGGCTTCCATTTTAATTACCATTTAAAATTATTCTTATAATTCTTCAAAATACTGTGAATCTAATGTTTCTATGAGATAAGGAAGTAGCCCTGAATTGAACCACTCAATTTTTTTCTTATCTGTTAGGGGCTCTTCCACTTTTCTAGTAAAAATCTTAAATTTCTAACTAAATTCTTTCACCAATTCCCCCTCTTTCTATATAAGTTCTCTCATCTTACTTAATCCTTCTATTAGTGCCTCTAGGAAATGGAAATCAGTTTTAAATTCTCTTTCAATATCAGCCCATGGTTTTGCTCCTTGAGAAATTATCTTCATGTACCTAAGCTAGTGCATCATCTCTTAATGAGTATGTGAAATCTTGTATCTTAGTAGCTTCATCTGTGGTATTATTTTTCTTCCAGTAGGCTTCTAATAGGAACAAGTGTTCCAATGCATTGCTAGAGTCCTTGTCAAAAATTGGCATTTTGATCTTGATCCATTTTTAATTGATTATTCATTCTTTGCTAAACAACAGGTTGCTACTTAACTTACTTTAATTTATTTGTCTATTTAAGGAAATATTTTGAATTATTATTTCTTCCTTATCTCTACTTAATTCAATATTGAAGTACAATTCACCCAATAGTTCTTGGAATTCTCTTATTGTTTCTTGTCTTCTCGACTCTCTTCTCACAATATTTGATATCTTTCCTCCAAAAATTTCTTTTTTCTAGATTCTCAAATGGTATATTAAGTGGCACATGGAATGGCATCCACTCTGAGGGGTTCATCTCCTTTGGGCTCATTTTTGGTTGGGGGCATGTCTTTATTTGGTGACTTTTCATAACTACTATTTTCCATAACTACCTTTCTATCTTTATTGTTTCTTAATCTATATCTTTCTTCTAATCCCTCATCACTTCCTCTCTTCTTATTTTGTTTTTCTTTCTCTCTTCCTTGGTTTTCCTCTCTATCCTCTTTTATTACCTCTATCTTTTCTTCTTCTTGTTTATCTATATTTTCTTCTTCTTTCTTCTCCTCGTCTACTATTTTTATTTTCTCTCGAATTCCTTAACTAGCTCATTCATTCTAGTGAATTATTCTTCTTCTTCATCTATTTCATTAATCATTAATGGGGTTCTTAATTCCTCTTAATTCCACCCTTCTACTTATAATACTCTCTTAAACAATAGTTATAATCCTCCTACCAATTTGTTGTAGATCCCTCATTAAGATTGATTGTCTTGTTATTGCTTGTTGAACTGGACTCTCTATAGTATATTGAACCACAAGATTCCATGGAGTAACAAAACCTTGTTGGTCTCCACAAGATACGGGTATTATAACTAGACTTGATGCATCTACCTCCATTTCTAGGTGAGCCAATTTTTGGCCTCCACTTGACATGGGTGATTCTACTTTCTCTACTTTATTTTCTTCTTTCTTAACTTTATTCATTTTTCCTTCCTCTCATTCATTTTCTTCGCTCTTTCTTCTCGGGCTATCCTTTGTTTTTCCAAATTTTTCTCTACTTCCTTATTTTCCATGTATATCCTTACTCTTTCTTCCATCTTCCACATTTCAATTACTCTTCTTAACTTAACTTCTCGAATTATCTTAATATCCTCTTCACTAACTATCTATATTAATTTTCTTTTTCTTTTTCTCCATGTCATCATATTTTTTCCATCCCAACCAGTACCCCATTAATTATGATAATTCATGACTCTTGGATCACCCCCATTTGTGTCTATCATCCCACGGTGCCTATTTCCCTAAAGGAATTTTTCGATTATCTAATTAATCCCTTTTTAATAATTAACACTTTAATGAAGAATGAAACCGACTAGAGAAATCGACCTCGGGCTCGCTTAGAACTTTTTGCTTCATGTTATAAAAAATTGTCCAACATTGAATTGCCCACGTGATTGTGTAGGAATCTAGAGTAGTTTCATACCGTAATCAATTTCTCTACTCCATGGTTCATTAAGATATTTTACTATGATTAATTTTTTGCATCCCACTCAAAAAGGTTTTCTCAAATACATATGAGACCATTATATCCTCTTTGCATGTGTAATAATCGGGGCCACAAATGATGTAGAAACTCAGCCAAAAATTCTTCATTCTACTCTCCAAACACTTCTTCCTCTACTAATTTATAAGTTATCTTACGTATTTTGTATTATCCTTTTATGAATATGTCAATCTACTTCTCCCACCACTTTCTCGATTTCTAACAATATGGGTTTCCAATACCCTAGTTGTGAAATATTTTTGACACCCACTTAACCCAAGACCAAATTGTGAGCCATCAAGTAACAGGTTGTTGTGATGCTATTTTTTGGCTGCGATGTGGCTGTCATCGGGCGGTTCTGGAGCTATTTTTGGCGGAGCTCTTCATGTTGTTTCTCTTTTGGTTTCTTTTTGATCTTGCCTTCTTTTTTCTGGATCTTTGTACGTTTAGATCCTTTTTTCTCCTATATTGTAATATTTGGCTGTTGAGCCTTCCTTGGTTGACTGTTTTGCCCTTCTCTGGGCTGCTTCTCTCATCTTTACTATCTGGCTTTTGAGCCCTTTTGTATATAGGGTATAGTCCCTTCAAAACTATTTTCCCTTAATAAAAAAACATAAGGAACACGGGCTTAGACACCAAATGTTGGCCTAAGACCCCGAAATACTTGTGAGGCTTAGAAATATTCAACCTTAGTTAATTATATACTTGGGAAATACACCACATCTAACCTAAGAATAGAAATACAAAGGAAAGCAAGTAACATATTTCATCCCAAAATCTAATCTTTATTTATTTATCATTAATGATTACATCATACATTCTTCTCATTATATATCTTGTAAAAAATATCTCAATATGGAACTCACACATATAATTCTTGTGATGCTCCCATATACAATACATTAGTTACAATAAATATAAAAATACAATTGATTCTAAAAGACACTTATTTTGATTTGTGCCCTCACAACTTATGTCCGATCTATCTTTATTCAACATATTCAACATATTTATGTTAGCTTCGCATCTCTTTACAAAGTATTCCATGGATTTTCCCGGTTTGGAAGCTTTCTATGTATATCACAACTTTACTTAGTTTATCATGGGTTATTTCGGTGTTCGGTGGCTTTGTCCTTTTATACACAAAACCATTCTTTATACACAACTACCTTGTATTTTTCATGGTTAGCTTTATCTCTTCTCTAGATATCTCTAGACTTTAGAGGCTTTATATCTATTTCCACGTCTTATGCAAAATTGATGAAGACACTGTCAACATTACATATAGTGATAATTATCTCATTCACCTCTTCCCATGGAGTCTAGGGGGACAAGCACTTAAATGGTTCTTACACATACCTAAAGGGTCAATCTTTACATGGACAAATTAGCAGAAAAAATTATATGTCACTTTTCCTTCAATATGGAAAATGATGTCACCATGATAGATTTATGCAATACAAAACAACGAAATAATGAAAAAAATGGCATTTTCTTAAAAATATGGCAATGGTTAGTGAGTCGCTTCCCTTGCTCCATACCAGAGAAACAAATGGTTAGAATTTATGTGCTTAATCTACATCCTAAGATTTCTTTCCACTTATAAATTTATTATGGAAACACCTTTGAAAAGGTTATAGACAAATTGTAAAGACCCCGCAATACTATTTTACCAATTACAATAACATAACTGCAAGAAATAACTAAAGCAAAGGAACTCGAAATGATATTAAATTACAGGCCTCTTCTTTAAGTAAGCTCAATACAATATATGCTTCATTAAGCCTCAACACCTTCTTATATATGAATTCTCATCTAAGAAACTACTACTTCTCACACATGTGGGATTATTCAAATATGTTGAAAGGATGACATACAAATCATATGTGACCAACGTAGCTAATCTATTATAAAACAAATAAAAGGGTAGGAACATGAGTTCTTAACATCCCCTCCCTCTTGGAAAAAGCTTCAAATGTGAAAATTTGTGTTGAATCTAGAGAATTGGTTCCCATGTTGCATCTTCTAGTTTGCATGTCACACCTTTGGATTAAGACTTCTATTATGGAGTGGGAACGGATTTGATAGTTCTATTGTCTAGGATGGCTTCGGTTCAAGAAGGATGGAGCCTTCATTATTGAGCTATGGTAAAATTGTTTTTGTTTTGACATTTGTTCCTAGAAATTTCTTCAAACAAGAGACATGGAAAATGAGGTGAATTCGAGAGGAAGGTGGAAGCTCCAACTTGTAAGAAACCAAACCAATTTTCTGGAGGACCTTATAGGCCCCGTAAAACTTTGGAGAAATCTTATGATGTCATTTTAGCTTCAATAATGAATGCTTTTAAGGTTGGAGATGAAGGAAGATCATATCACCTAGTTAGAGGGTGTGCTCGAGTGGTCTTTGATCAACCTAGTCCTTCATGCGGTTTTTTTCTTTGTGTTGAGAAAGGTTTGTAGAGTGCTAGGAATTTGATCCTAGGTGTAGAGAGTAGTGTCAACTACATGAAATCTCAAACTAATAGGGTTATATGGAAGAAGGGATGGTGGCTTTTGACCATATAATACTTCATATGGGGTCATTTTAGTAGAAGTGTGGTATGAGGTATTGTACCACCACTCTGTAAGGGGAAGCCACTTTTTCCACTGGTGTTGCTGTTCTAAAACAAAGAAACAAAGGAACATTTCTAAACACTTATTGACAATTTCAGTTTACCCATCCATCTAGGGGTGATACCCGAGCTCATATTCAGTTGGGTGCCTATGTTTTGAAAAAGCTCTGTTTAAAATTTACTCACAAAATTTGCATCATGATCAGAGACAATAAAGGAATGTCATACAAACGGAAAATTTGATCCATAAAAATATGGGTGACCATGGAGGCTTTATATGGATGGGTGAGGGAAAATAAATGACTATATTTGGAGAGGTGGTTGACCACAACCAAGATGACTGATTTACCTCTCAACCAAGGAACACCCTCAATAAAATCCATAAAGATATTTTTCCAGATCCTAGTCAGAATTGGCAAGGGCTCTAACAAATCAGAAATTGATGTTGTCTCACTTTTTGTTGTGTTGGCAGGTATCACATTTTGCCACCATATGTTTAATAACACCCTTCATTCCTTTCCAAAATAAGTTTCAGCGTGCCCACTCATAGGTTTTGAGAAATCTAGAGTGTCTGTTGATGGAGAATCATGAATTTCATAGAAGACAGCTTGATGAAGTTTTATGCAATGAGGAAATAACAGATGACCCTTGTGGTATAGAAATGTGCCATCCCATGAATAATGCAAGTATGGTGTGGGGTCGATGACTAAATGTTGGATGAGGTGTTGTGAGGAGGGATCAAGTGCATACCCCATTTTTATAGATTCTAGCCAGTTTGGGATGGGAATGGAGATGGCCGACAAGGATGCCTAGTCCTCAAATGCACGTGAGAGAGCATCGGCCACAATATTATCTTTACCCTTCTTATAGGTTATCTCATAATCATACCCCATGAGTTTGAGACCCATTTCTATTGTGTTGGGGAGGAGACCCATTGTTCCAAGAAATATTTCAAACTCTAGTGATTTGTTTTGATGCAAAAATGATTCCCAATAGGTATGGCCACCATTTTTGTACTGCATGGAGAATTTCCATCATTTCCTTCTCATATGTAGACAAGGATAAGTTTCTTCCTGAAAGAGATTTACTAGTGAAGGAAATTCGATAACCTGCTTGAAGAAGGATACCACCTAATCCATTCCCATGTGCATAAATTTCAACGGGAAGTTTTGAGTGAAGTCGGCATGGAAAAAATAGGTGTGCTACACATAGCCTATTGAAGAGCTGCAAATGCAGTCGGGTTGTGGTGTTCCAGGTGAAGGCATATTTCTTCACTAAGGAAGTCAAGGGGGCCATAATCTTTCCATAGTCCTTGACAAACTTACGGTAGTACCCAGTAAGGCCTCGAAACTAGGAAGGATCTTGAGAGTTGTTTGCTAAGGCCATTCCAACATTGTGTTGATCTTGTCTGGATCTACATGGATCTCATTGAAGAAGACAATGTGCCCAAGATATTCCACTTCTTCAAGGACATGAAAAATTGGACTATTTTTCACATAATGTATTGTCTGCAAAAATTTATAATACCTTGTCAAGGTGTTGGAGGTGGTCAGCCCTTGTGCACCTATAAACCAAAATATCATCAAAGAAAACTACGACAAATTGACGGAGGAAAGGCCAAAATAATTTATTCATCCATGCTTGAAAGGTGGAAGGGGAATATTTAAGTCCAAATGACATGACTAAAAATTCATATTGACCATCATGAGTGTGGAAGAATGTTTTTGAAATGTCTTCAAGATACAATCAAATCTGGTGATAGCCAGAGGGAAGGTCTAATTTGGAAAAAGCAATTGCCCCATAGAGCTCATCTGAAAAGCTCATCAATGACTAGAATGGGGAATTTATCCTTGATGGTGGGGTAGTTAAGGGCATGAAATTCAATGCAAATTTTCCATGATCCATCATTTTTGTGGAAAAGAAGTACTAGGGAGGAGTACGAGCTAGTTTTGGGGTGATTGACCCGTATTTGAGGAGGTCCTAGACTAGGTTTTTAATTTTAGTATTTTGTAAATATGGATAGTGGTAGGGACAAATGTTGGGGGAAATTATTCTTGGAAGGAGTGGGATGTAGTGATATTTAGGACATGAAGGGGGTAACCTCATTGGTTCAATAAAATAGTACCATGTTTGTCAAGGATGGCTTGTAAGTTCATAGAGATGTGAGCGGTAGTGGGGGGTTAGAGGTGAATTGAGTGAAACTAGGAAATTATACCATGGGAGCCTTTATTCAGAATATTTTCCATGCGATGGGAGCTGATGATGGAAGTAGATCCTAGAAATAATCCCTTTAATGTGTGCTTCTGGATGTTATCTATGAAGCGCATCCAGAGCAAAGAAAAATCCCATAGAATGGGTCCTAAAGTACATATCCATTGTGCACTGAAAACCACATCACATCCACATAGAGGTAGGGAAAACATATCTGATCAAAGAGTGTAGTCACCTATCACAATGCATACATTCCAACATTTCAATTTAGAAGGAAATTTTCCCTTATTACCATTCATTACTTTGAAGCTAGAATAAGAGTATACAAAGTAGTCTTCCTGCTTCAATATGTGGGGATCGATGAAATTGTGTGTGTTTCCTAATTCAATGAGGATTGTGAGAGGAATATTTTTGAAGAACCCCTTGACCTTCATAGTTTACGGGGTGGTAATACCATCTAGTACGTGTAGGGATATTTCTATTTGATCCTCGTAGGGTGTGAAATCCTCTGCAGGGATCTGTTCATCTAGAGCATCCTCAAATTCCTTGCTATCAACCTTGTTATCTTACTCTGGTCATGATTCCACATCTAGTAGGTAAATTTTTATGTGATGCACCTGTGACCCTTAACCCATTTATCATCACAGTTGTAACATAATCCCTTATCCTTATGTGCCCACATCTCAGCCTCGGTAAGACACTTGATTTGAGTGTGGGACATTGGCCATTGGTTGGTTGGGTTCTTGGATGTGAATAAAAGTGGGAGTTTTGGGCATTGGAATATTGGATAAGGATGAGAAGGAACATGGCATGTGGGTTGAAGGTGTACAGAGAAGGGTTCTAGAAGGTTTTTCGAACATATAGCACATGCACGCAAGGCGGGACATGTCTTGGAATTAGCCGTATTCGAGTATCTGGCGGTGCACAAGAAAAGAGTGGACCTTGTGGATAAGGTTCTAGCACGGGATTATGGGATCAAAAAGGGGAAATTCCATGCATGTGATTGAAGGTTCTAGAATACATCATTAAAAATATTGGAGAGCTCCGATCTGAGAAGGCATGTTCCCATGGAGGACCGCTTCAAGACTTGGCAACCAATCTATAACTTTAGAAAGGCATGGTAGTGGCTGTTAAGGTGATAAATACAAGCACTTGATAGAAGAAAGAATGAGTGGAAGAGATGAGAAGATATGTAGAAATATAATGGAGGTTTCTAAGGGTTAGGGATTAGGATAACTTTGGGAGTGATGGTACATTTAGAGGGATGGGTCTGTAATCATTTTTGTAATGTGATGAACAAAGTGTAGTTCTTATGCATGACTTAGCTCTACATGGTTATATGAGGGTTTTTTATGACCTCAAGGGATGTAATGTGGTTATTGAATATGTTAATATGAATATAAGGCTCTATTATGAATCATATATGTGTTTAGGAGTATAATACTTATGCATTTCCTTTCTGTATGAACCATTTCCATATGTTGTTTTCTATTTCTCTTTTCTGGATGCAATAAGATGAAAACTCGTCCTAAGTTCTTAGAATGATGCATAGTTCTTTTCTATTCATTTCCATTTGAATATTTGTTATAAGATGATTCATTATCACAAAACTCACATAAATGAGAGGCTCAGCTCCCACACATGCCTCAAGTGAGTGCCCAACACCCATTGGGTGATAGGTTGGCATGTATGGGATTAGGCTAATTGTCTAAGGGTATAAAATATGACTACATCTTGGTTTCATTATCGATACCTCTTTTCAAAGTTGTGAGAAATGACATGCATCGTTATCTATGTGATGTATGATGACAGATCATCGACCTTGGAAAGTGTTGAAGAATGGTTCAAGAGAAAGAAGGAATATTTTCCTAAGAGATTCAACATTGGACCTAAGTTCAATGCACATAGATGGGTAGAAGAGAACCTGTACTATGAGTTATATGAGACATTCTTTGTTGTTTCCAAAGTATAACTATATGAATGGATTTTAGTATAGGTATCTAGATCAAGATGGTACTATAGATCATGCATCTAGACCCAAGATAACTATTAGAGGCTGTAAGATCTAGATCTGACTTGGACACGTGTTGTTGATCACTGGTGGAAGAGAGTGTTGATTAGTTATACTCTTGAATATACCATTTCTACATATTCTTTCCCATAACTTGCCTAGTCAAAGTTTCGAAGGAACCTAGAGGATTATTTTTTTGTGTTATCGCTTTGGCTATGAATATCTCGGTCATTACCTTGAGTTTGGAGGCATTTCCCATGGCTGCTAAGCTTCTATGAGTGATGGGAGAGGAAGCTAGGGTGGAAGAAGATGGTGGACATTACAATTGAGAAGGAAAGGGAGTAGAGATGACTAAATTATAGTGAAGCTCGTGAACGGGAGATGACTAGACAACATGAGGTTGGAAGTGTGATGGATCTATGGAGGCATGTGTTGTGGGAAGGATTTGAGGTTCGTGCAGAGGATGTGGAACCTGAGTAGTCTGTGCTACCCCATCTTGGAAAGTGCGGGAGAGAGGCCCTTTTAGCTTCTAATGAAATTTCATTGCATGGAGAAAGAAGATTCGTCGGCACACATTTGAACCAACTTGGTGACCAACCCCTAATGTTTGTTTTTCCAAATCAAGGGAGAAGTATTGTTAACCTAGTTGGTATTAGTGGGAGTAACCAATATGTGCCCAAGAGATATAATTTCTCATTTGGAACATCCATGGCCACACAATCCATTCCTATATTTGGAGGAATATTTAGACAAGGTTGAAGTATGCAAGGTTTGGGTATCGCATCTGGGAGTGGCACGGGACATACAACTGGTAATGGGACAATATCACAAGTCATCAAGACACGATTCGGTGGAATGTTGGGAACCCTTGGTGTGACCACTTTAGGCCTTTTGCCAACCTGTAGGAGGTGGATCTCGGTGGATCAAGGGGAATGGTACCTGGTGGATCCAGTGGATCTTCTTGAGGATGAAACACCGGAGGGAACCAAGGCTGGATCGGGAGGAAAAGGAACCCAACCACCTCCCCAAGTGTTTTTGAGATGTATTTGCACTTACGGACTATACGGGTATTGAATATGCTGCATAGCATGTGTACAAGTGTGAATTAATATGGCATGCAAAAGGGATCACTACCCTAGAGCAAAAGGTAATTCACTTTGCAAAAATTTTGCAAGGGCACACACATAGTTGGTATAGGAAGTTTGAACCCCATCAGATGGTGGTAGACTACACCACATTGAAGAATGACTTCCTAACATAGTTCTATATCCCTAAGCTTGAGTAGAAGAGCATCAACACTCTGAAGGAGATCTAGTAGGGAATGATAGAGAGTGTGTGGGAGTATGATGTGCGTTTCAAGACTCTCTTGTCAAAACTATCCTATGACATTCATCCTTATCAACATGTTTAATGGTTTTTCGGAGGATTGATAATACCATTTAGAAGGGCTCTATCGCACAAGAATTTCATAGACCCACACAAGGAATTAGAAGATGCCCTATGTGCCGAAGTTATTGGGAGCATTGATAATGGTGTTAGTCCTTTTCTGGAGGCTCAAATTGTTGTAATGGCCAAGTAGTTGGAAAATATGTCTACAAACGTAGCACATGAGGTTCATAACGGGCTTAAGTGTATAGATTGTGAAGTGGAAGGGAATGTAAAGGATAGTTTCCCTTAGAAGTCGATACGCACTATGGTAGTAGACTGAGATATTTTTCATGGGGATCATGATGCAAGTAGGTGCCCTCTACTATAGCGCACAATCCACAAGAATTTTTTTTTATATTGTAAGATATGTACCTCTACAACCCATGATACCAAGGTTTGTAGACTGATTAATCAGATCCATGATGCTTTTAATCTGGATGTGCGCCATACTAGCCTTACAAGTAGTTCCAAGGATGATGACCATCATTATGGAGGTCATGCAGATGGAGGAGCACATAGAAGAGGTTTTCATGGAGGATTTTTTGGTCGCAGAATCGTAGTATAGGACAAAGTGAGTTTACATGAGGAACCTATTATAACTGTGGATCTATATAACATTACAAACGTGAGTGTCCTGATTTGTTACAATGCTCATGGTGTGGAAAGAAACATAAGTACGAAGAGTTTCCAAAGCTTTATGAGCACATGAACCAGTAGAACCAGAAGGACAAAGACACTGGGATGGTGAGCATAAACAATTCGATTCATAGTGGATGCTACGAGTGGTGTGTGGGTCAAGGATAGAAGCTGTTTATGGTAACGACACGAGAAGAGGCCACATTAGAAAGAGAGATGCAAAGACGAGAGGACACTAGTTTCAAGAAAGGAAGTAGTACATGGAAATTATATGGACCTTGATAATCGGAAGGAGGTATATTAAGAGACTACGGATGTGATTCATAGCTTACAAGGGGAGATCCATTATCTACAAGATAAATCAAATTAGTTCAAGCATAGGAAGAATGTTGAGGCTCTCAAAGGATGACCTAGATGAGGTCAAGGAAGTATGCAAAATTTTAAGTCAAGAGAATATTATTCACTGTTAGGAGAATAGGCGAGGGAGAAGGTACCATGTTCAAGCACATTGTGAAAGGAAGGATTTACATGCAAACCTTCCTCCTCATAGCCTTGACTATGATAAGGAGATTAATTTGAATGTGGTTATTTATGGATCACTTTTGATTAATATCCTCATTAACATGGGAGCAGAGGTCAATGTTCTTACCTTAGATTCCTGACATCAAATGGGAATGCCCACATTACAACCATCTTTGAATGTGTTGTATATGGAAAATAAGACTAAGGAGATGCCTATTAGAGTCATGAAGGATGCAGTTATCACCATTCAAGGGGACAAGTTCACCGGAGACTTTGAATTATTTGCGCTCACTGAGGTGGACAAATTTACAACATTACTTGGGTGCTCATAGTGTTACAAGAACAATGCCAATCTGTGGTTTAACAAGGGGTATATCAGCTTTGAAAATAAGGAAGAAAGGGTGATCATTCCTTTAACAGATGGGAAGTTATCCCCTATCTTGATCCTTAGGAGAAGAATTCATTGCTAGAATCTATGTGCACTCCATCGAGAGATCCCGAGATAATTCATCCCATGGAGGGATTCATCCAGTTTGAAGATGCTCAGTCCTTGAGTGATACCACTTGTGTGGCATGTGATAATTGGATGCATTGGACCTATGATTTGATTGGGTGATAATTGAGAGTATATGTAACAAGGGTAACAAAGGTGTGATTTTTCAAGCAGCTAGGAGGAAAGAACTTTCCAAGTTACTCTAGAGGAGCATATCCTACAATTTTCTTATGGGAAATGGAATAATGGGGACGATAGAAGAGGAATGCTCTGTTACAACCTACTTGGAACTGCGGTGCCTTTGGTGGGCTACACATTAGGAGAACCTCCTAGAGTGGTGTGAGGTAAGAATCACATTTTCTATAATGTTATCTAGAAGCAACATGCCCACGGTCATCCAATACTACCATGGTAAAGAAACCACCTCATTTTATATCCAAGAATGTGAGAAGGTCTAGATGGGAAGCATAGAAGCGTTATCACCTTTGATATGGGTGCATTAGTTGTATTACGCCTTACAAGGTTGTGCATGCACTTGGTATATTCATTCAAATATGCATCATCAAAAATGTAATTGGAAAGAGTTGATGAATGATATTATTTAAGATTTCAAGTATAGAAGTACCAAGACATTGGTGGATAAGGCATTGTAGGTGATCAAGCACCTTATGATGGGAGATAGTGCTCTGGTAGAAGATAGGATACAAGAATTGTTGGGTGAGCCTTATTCGAGAGATATGCCTCAATGAAGAGGAAACAAAGGAAGTATAACTTGAGCGTGGGTGTATGGAAAAAGAAAAGGGAAAATGGTCTATGTAATAGACGGTGAAGTGGATAATTTAAATTTTATCCATTTAGAAGGTATGCGTGAGGTCATAGATAGTGCTGATGAGTAAGCATGTACCCACCATGATCCCTTGGGAAAAAACAAGGTTAACATTGGGACAAAAATAGAACCTAAGGAATCTATCATCGGGGATTATTTGTGCGAAAAAGAAGTTTCAAAGGTCATTGATCTATTTCACTAGTTCTAGGATTTTTTCCTCGTAGGTACCGGGAACTCAAAGGTGTCCACCATTCCTTGGGGGAGATGAAGATCAAGTTGAAGGAAATTACGTGCCCAATTTGGAAGAGGCCTTATGAAATGAATCCAAATTTGTGTGTACATGTTAAGGAAGAAATAGAAAAGATGATAGCCTCTTGTATCATTGAGGCAGTGGAAGAATTAGAATGGATAAGCCCAATGGTCATCAGTATCAAGAAGGATGGTAAGATAAGAATCTATGTTGACTACAAGGATCTGAATGTAGTATGTGTCATTGATCCTTTTCTTATCCCCTTTATTGCAGAAATTTTGGAGGGAGTATCTGGGAATGAAGTCTACTCTTTCACGAATGGGTTCTTAGGGTATCACAAAGTTAGGATTGCAAAAGAAGAACAAAGAAAGCTAACATTGGCCACTGAATGGGGAAGTTTTTCCTACATGGTTATGCCTTTTCAGGTGAAGAATATGCCTCATGTGTTCTCACGCATCATGGTACATGCATTCCAGGACTTCATCCATAAGTTTCTTCAAGTTTACGGATGACTGGACTATATATGGATTCGTGAAAGAACATTGTGACAATTTGAGGATTATGTTTGAGAGATGTCGAAATTGAGGATATCCTCAACATTAAGAAATGTGTCATTGTTGCTCCATTTGGAACCCTGTTAGGACACATTATATGCAAATAAGGCTTACTAGTGGATCACACCAAAGTTACTGATTATATTGGGATTAGGGAGCCTACTAATCAAAGCTGTATGTGGATTCCTTGGGCATATAGGGTACTATAGGAAATTCATCAAGGGATATGCCAAGATCACCGCGCCTTTGAAGGAATTGTTAAAACACAAGAGTTCCTTTCATTAGGAAGAAGAATAATAGAAGGAATTTGACACTTTGAAGGATAGGCTTGTCACGACACCCATACTACATTTTCCTTCTTGGGATAAGCCTTTCCATGTGTATGTTGATGCCTTAGGAACAAATATGGGAGAAGTACTATCACAACTTGGTGAGGGATTGTTGATCATCCCTTGTGCTTTGCAAGTAGAAAGTTGACACCAACAGAGAAGAATTCCACAACTGCGGCGTGAAGCATTGTCCATGATCCACACACTACAAAAGTTTAGGTAGTAGCTATTGGCAATGCCATTTATATCCTACACGAGACCACATGGAAATTAATTACTTAGTCAACAAGTTTATTCTGCAAGGAACATATGTCAATGGGTCCTACTATTTCAAGAATTTGAGTTTAGTGTGGTCATAAAACTAGGAAAGAGAAACTCGGGACCCGATCATTTATCAAGGATTAATTCAATGGTTAACACACAAAGTATTACGGATACTATGCCTGGACGTGTAACTATTTAGGTTGCATTGTGTGCCCTCATACTTGGAAGATATCACAAGTGTTCTTAAAAATAGGTGTGGCACTGGAAGGGATGAAGGCTCTAGAGAGAAAGCAATTAGCAATACACACCGCACCCTACATGTTGATTAATGGAGACCTATATAAGTTAGGTCATGATGAGGTTCTGTGTTGATGCATATTGGAGCATGAGCATGTGGAAATTATGGAGGAAGTGCATGGTGGGATTGCAGGAGGACACTATGCAGGAAATGCTACCGCACAAAATATTTTATTAGCAAGGATTTGGTGGGAAGTCATATACCAACATTGTATTGATTTTTGTAATGCTTGTGACCATTTCAATGCCTTGGAAAAGATAGAAAAAGAGATGAAATGCCCTTTCAACCAATAGTCAAGATGAATCGTTTGAAAAATGGGCAGTCGAATTTGTAGGGCCAATTGCACCAATCATGCAAAGGACTGGTTCATGATATATCATTACTTGCAATGATTACTTAACAAGAAGGATTTGCGCAATGAAAACTACTAGATTTTTATGGGAGAACATAATCAATAGGTATGGTTATCCTTTAAGGTTAACAAGTGATATAGGTACACACTTTCTCAATGAAACGGTTAGGATTCTGTTAGCATAATTTATGGTGGCCCATCAAAAGACTACCCCTTATCACCCTCAATAAAATGGGCTGTTGAGGCATTTAACAAGATACTAAGTCACATGTTGACTAAAATTTATGACATTGGAAGACAAGATTGAGATGATAAGGTATCATCCATTCTATGGGCATACATGACAACCTACAAGAGGTTAAACAATGCCACTCCATTTCAATTGGTGTTTTGCACAGAGGTTGTTTTTCCAGTTGAATTCTTGTTACCATCGATGTGTATAGTGTGCATAAGAGGGTTAGATGATGAGAAAGCGCTGGAAGAAAGAATCTATAAGTTAACGTAGTTAGACAAAAGGTGATCACTTGCTAGATGGAGTTGGAATACAAAAAATCAAAACAAAAAGCATGGCATGATTATCATATCAAGAACAAGAAGTTTGAGGTTGGGCAGATGGTATTGTTGTATGATTCTAAGTATCTACACCATCTTGGGAAGTTGAAATTCCATTGGTTGGTACCCTACATCATCTCATACATTCTTGATTCAGGTGCTTTCCAATTACAAGCACTGGATGGGATGAGATTACCATGTCATTTCAATGGGAGTAGGTTGAAGCCTTACTATAAATAAGTCTTCTTGGTGTTTGTAATAAGGTAATGTTTCCAATTAGTCTATAATTTCTCTTTATTATTTTTCTTTCTTTTGTTTCCCTTTCTCGTTGCTTGTTTCTTTCTTCTTTTTTTCTTTATGTGTGTTGTGCGCTAGTAACCACATTATTTTTCCAAGGTTGTGTATGCATAAAGGACCACACATCTATTTTAGTGTGGGGTGGAGTGATGTGAAGAATAGGCCTGTAATACAAGTTGAGTGGCCCACGAAGGAAGCGTGTAAGGTTGAGAAATCATGTATAAGATAGGTGAACAAGAATGGTTGGTGTTAGCATAAGGATTTGTGGTGACCATGTATAAAGAGGGAAAAGCACATGAACAACATGAGGTAGGCGAGAGCAAAAATCAAGAAAGAGGACAAAAGAAGTGCCTTCGACATTGATTGATGCAAGCGTAAGAGTCTTCGGTTAGATTTGATTTTTGTGCACTAGAAACTTATAAGGGATGTTTCACGTAGGATGTGGCATGTGGCTAAGGGTGCTTAAATTCATTTTAGTGGAAATAATCACATTAAATTTTAAGTTACATTGGTAGGTGGCATAGCATTTATTGCCACGGGAAGGAAAATATATAAATATGAAGTCGGGAACATCATTATTTTACCTTGAGATTACAAAGTGAAAGAAGCTCTTGTGAACTAGGGCATCCAAAGAGATATTTTTATGAAGAAGAATTAGAGAGATCTAAAGTGCGTGACTAGAACAAATCTGCAAACCAAAGTGGAAGGAGTACATGAGAATGAGGAAAGGTTATTTATGGAGTGTCATCTTGTGGAAGGATTTCCCAGTTAGGGTTTGATGGCTAGGGCACAAAGAAAAAGGATTTCTTTGCAAAGAGTGACCTTTGGGATTGAGAAGAGTAGTAAAGCAGAGAAAGATGAAGGATTTTTAAGTTTAGCCTAACTAGAAAATATGGCACCCAAGAAACTAACCGTTTCACCAGAGAAAACAAAGGGAAAGGGCAAGGGAAAGAAAACCACTACCATCATGAGCTCCAATGAATAATGGTATGCGGAGATGCAGTACCTAGATAGGGTATTGCTAGGAAAAGAGTGGGAGTCACACTCATGAAATATGGTCATGGGAGATTATAACCATCACATGAGCATAACTAAGAAGGAAATGACATTAGAGTTAGTCCATCCAGCTAGCAAGAGGATGCCAAATGGGATGCCTATTTACAATGATGAGGAAAAGGTAAAATTGAAGAAGGTTGGATTAATGCAATTGTATGTGTTGCCTTACTTTGGAAATCTTGAGCACCTTTATCAATGGTTGATGTCATGTGTGCATAAGGATCACTTTTATTTTATAAGGCACAAGATGTGCATAACACCGTAATTGATATCCAAGTTCACAAGCCTCATTTGTGAAGGAGATATCATAGATGATGATTTGAGTGACAAGGAGGCTATCAAGGAGATTATAGTCGCGTATGAATACAAAAAGGG
Organism: Taxus wallichiana var. yunnanensis; assembly: GCA_018340775.1. NCBI lineage: Eukaryota > Viridiplantae > Streptophyta > Pinopsida > Cupressales > Taxaceae > Taxus > Taxus wallichiana. Next base: position 561,356,999 of record CM031240.1, read on the forward strand.
TCGTGATACTTTGACATCGCTGAGATTCTAGACCCTATTATGAGGATGGTCACGCACTTGGTGACCAAGCTCAATGATCAGGAATGATGGACACAAGTGAACAAGGCATGGCTAAATGTATGTTGGAAGATATCAGAAGGAACAATCTATAACTTGTCTACTTTCATCGCGGATGAGATCATAAGTAGCGCGTAGGAGGGAGAGAAGATACTCTTTGGTAACATCCTCCTCACCATTGTCTTCTTAGAGATTGGAGTTCTTGATGGGCCAAATTTTTTTTTGGGAGTATCCATAAGAGGATCCCTCACCCTCAAAAAGGTTTGCAAAGTACACGTGTGAAACCATGATGGCTGCCCACAAGGCACATTTGGAAAATTGGTGCAAATGAATGCATGATTCATTAGAGAAGAATGGAGGATATTATATCAATTGTCAATGCTCGTGGATGGAGAGGTAAAATTTATAGTGTACCAACACTTCTGCATTGGTATATTTACATTGACAGATGGGAGTATGAGTTCATGGCGCAAGCTTCCCTTCTCCTTTACCATGCAATACTTTTAGGAAGGGGTCAACAAATTCAACCTTAGTGAAGTGGACCAATACCACCACGAGCTACACTGAAATCTCATCTACCCAAATAAGCACACATACATGGAGAAATATGTCTCCCATAAAGTAAAAATGATGAATCCTCTAACACCTGTCGATTACAAGGAGGACCATAGCAAGGGTGTACTCTGTACATAAGGACAAAATTTAAAAAGGTTTCTTACTTGGAGAATGATGTCTCCATTCTTGAAGACCCTATAGGAAGGAAGAATGTCACACCAAGGAAGAGAGAAAGAGAAGAGGTGCATGAGAAGAAGGCACTAAGTGTTAAAACTACATAATTGGTGGGTACCTCGAAAGTAAGTGTTAAGCCTAGTACTTACACGTGGAGGAAGAAGTATCCTGTCAAGGTTAAGACCCTAGAAGAATAATTTCTAGAGAACGAAGATAACCTCACCCATGATCAATATCTAGGAAGACATCACATGTCAAAGAGAAGGAAAAAGAAGAATCTCCTATCTTTGGAATCCCAAAGTGAGGAAGAAGCGAAGGGTATGCGTACCCAAAATTGTAAGGTACTGTACTACCAGAACAACGTGACAAGTTCCCCAATGATGATACAGGTCTCCTCGCAAGGTGTTCGGGATCCAGAAAATCCCTCGGAGTATGCGTTAACATCCCGCATGCCCCGCTTAGCCCCGCGTCCTTTGTTTTCCCCTCTTTCCCTCTTTTCTTGGCCTTTTGATCTTCAGTGACGAAACCGCCGCCCGATCGGGCGGCGGTCCTGTAACCACCGCCCTGCTCAGAGCGGCGGTCCTGCACGCATTTTCCAGAAAGCGTTTTGACGTGACTCACGTAAAAGATCAACGTTTCACCAGCTTTCCTTGCCGACTTGGGCATGCATTTATGTTTTTGGTCCCCTGGAATAGTGTTTGGCCATTGTTTATGGTTTTTAGAGTTCAGTTTGGTTTTGATCTTTGGGTGAATGAAAGCTATAAATAAATGGTTTGTGCACAAGCAAAGGGTCTGATCTTTTGCTCTCATCCTCATTTTTTCCATAGTTCAGTTTATCGTTTTGCTTAGAGGCCATAGTTTCAGTTCATTTGCAGGCTTAGTTAGTATTGTGCAGCTGTTGGTAAGCCACATATCCACCTTGTGCGCCCGTCATTCACTTTCAAGCTCTCATTTTCATAGTTTAGTCTTTTGTTCTATTTAGAGCCATAGTTTTAATTCTTTGCATGCTTATTTAGCATTATCCAGCTGTTGGTAAGCCACATATCTAGCTTGTGCAAACAGTGTTGTTGTTTTATCCATTCCATTGGAGTAGAATAGCTTAGGAAGCCATTAAAGTTGCAGGTTTTGCTCTTCAAACAGGGTAGTTTCAGGTTCTGGTCGCTTTATGTTGCATGACTCGCAATAAAATCCCGCTAGGAATTGCATAAGCCAAGCTCTGTACTCTTGTGCTATCCCTCTCCTACTCGCATTTTTAGTCGTGATTACGAAATTTGTCCTTGTCCCAATATCTATTTCTCTTTGGCATTACATGCTTTTCTGGATCCACGTGAACACGAAAGAACAAGGAGATCACACTGAGGGGACAAGATCACACACACCATCGGATTCGCCACTGTTCTGCGTAATCCAGGTTTTAACTTTCAAAGTTCTAGTTAGAATCATATCAAATAAGGTAGTTAATTGTTTCATTTCAGTAATTTCTATTCTCGATATTGCCAGGGAAGCTGTGAGGATTGATAGTTTCTGAGAAACTATGATTCACTCCTCACTTCTGAGGTAGGATCGAGAATCTTGCAAATAGATTAGGAAAGTTATTGCATTATTTAGAATAAATCTACAAATTACACAGACAAATAACTACACTCGGTTATTTTGTTTGTTTTAAGTTGTTATTTAGTTGTTATTTCTAGATACGTTTAAAATAGCTGCTTTCCTTAAACTCTTAAAAAGTTAAATGCAAAAATAGAAGTTATATATGTTTTAGTTTTATTTCACGTAGTTAGAATTTGCTTTATTACAGTTAGATTTTAAATTTCACTTTGTATGACAATCACGGGACCTCAGGAGCCCAGGGAATACATATTTGAGCCAATCGTGCCTCAACCAAACCTCGTCACAGCAATAGTTGACATAGACCAAAACCTCAGAATACAAGTATTCCAAACAACAACAGATTTACAACTGGTCAGTTCTCAGTTGAGAGGGTTAAACATAGAAGACGACCAAGCATACACGTTTTGGTCAAATCAACCGAATTACAGATTACCCTAGATAAACATTCACATGACTGTAGAAGGGTTCGAAAGAGAACAAACCTTTGGTTGTGATCCTTTGGTCCCACAGCCAGGTGCAGGAGACACTCTCACAGACATAGATACTAGTCTAAGGATCCAGGTTGCATGAACGCCTGTGAGATATTCTAAGAAAATCACGCAGTTGTTGGTCCTAAACATAGAAGCTGAGAAAGCATATGATTACTAGATACTAGGAATCAGGACTTGATTTCGTATATGACCATAACAGAACCGCAACAACCAAGAGTCTACGGTTGTGACCCACAAGTCCCACAGCCTAACGAATCCATAAGTCAATCAGATATAAACATTGGCCTACGCACACTAGTATTCCAATCCACTCCACTTCCACCCATCATCATCGAACAATTGTCCTTACTAGATATAGCGGCTAACGAAGCTAGAGAATTCTGGACTAGGCCAGAGAATCATCCGTAGAGTCAATTGTTTCCACCATCCACCATATGACCTTGTCTGGAGACGTACACGAAACTATCCTAGGTCATTTTCCATGTATTCCACAACCCATAGATTGAATCACACCAGAGATCGATATTGATTGGAGCCTTCGAGCAGTCATCCTTGCTGATCGATCTATCACACCAGTCCAAGTTAGAAGGGCTTTCTTCGCCTTAGATTCACAAATTCTGTTAGTGTGTGTCAAAGACATTAGACTTCCTAACTAGTTTGTCTACATCCTACGCATATTCCATCCCCACCGGCTATCTCGGCATGACCTCAGGAGGTCAGGTACGCGGAAGAGTTACTTGTAGATTCCCACGCTCGCTTGTCACTTTTCTGGCATACAGTGACCGATGAGGCAAATTTAGAAGAATTGGAGAGTCTAGATGCCTACATTAGTGAAAAGGATGATGATCATGAACTGGAAGGAGGTGAATACCATCTAGTCTATGAGATATATGATTCGAGGAAGAAGGAGATGAGGAGTATAATGAAGAGGATGAGGAGAAGAATGACGAAGAAGAAGTTGAGGCTCAAGGCAAGGGGATGAGCGGAGAAGTAAATACAAAGGATCAAAGGACCCCAAGCCTCACAAAGGAACAAATAGAAGAGGCCATAGAGAGATAAGTGGTAGGAATTATCAAGAAACTGGTGGAACAAGAGGTAGAATGCAACGCAGATGAGGTGTTGAAGGAAGTTGAGGAGGAAGTGTAGGAAAATAATATAGTAGCATGGGGAGATCCTATTTTGGTTTTAAGATTTCCAAGGGCCGCACATACAGGGAGGAAGATAAAAAAGTAGCACAAGGTCAAGGAATGGGCTACATCGATGATCTAAAAAAAGTGTTGCACGTGCACTTTCAGAGCACCATGCTAATGGAACAAATCTTGGCCATGGCTTCATTTGATGAGGAAGGTGCATAACCTCGGATGAGGAAAATGCTATCATGGGAATTTGAGTCCCACATTAATGAGCCCAAATTTGAAATAAGCCAAGGAGCATTGTTGAAATTTCAGAAATAAAAGGAATAAACCCCTTGGTGAATGCTCAACAATTATCAGATGAGAAAATCTGCAACGTGCTCAACAAAGTTTCAGTTGAGGTTGAAGCCAGACTCTTCGGAAGAAATGACAGGTGAAGTTCCTAGAGGTAGAGCTGGAGAAAAGGAGGAGGAGATCCTTAAGAAAAGAAAGGACCTGAAGTAGGAGGAGATAATCAATGCTCAATTAAGGCATGAGTTAAAATATGAGAAGGCAAGGGTGCATGAGGCATACAAGAAAATAGAGATGATCACAGATGTCATTGTCTTGAAGCATCCAAACTTAACACCACCTGCATAAAAATATAGATCAACCTTGTAGTTCCTAGAGAACTTGACCCACATACTCACTATGGAGAGGTGACCACTTTCCTTAGAATCCATAGAAGAGGCATTAGCATGCCAAGAAAAAGAGAATAAGATGAAGGTTATGGAAATTGTTGCTCAATACAACAAGATCCTCGCCGATGTAAAAGTCGTCACGCAAGTTATTGAGGCTACCTATGATAACTGTGTAGATAGAGATAGAGTGAAAAGTATCTTGGTTACCACCCATGAAATGGAACTCAAGGATTTCCAAGAAAAGAATAAGGGGAACAGGGATGAGTGAGACAAAATCCTAGCCAAAGTGGAAAAGAAATCAGAGGCCATTAAGACCTTGTGGGGCTCAATCAAGAACCAGATGAAATAATTGTATCCCTAAATCGATTAGAGGATGAAAGCACTCAAGGATTTGGGTAAATAGTTAGAGGGGATCATAGAGGAAATGAGCGATAAGAGAGAGGAGATGAGTTTTGAAGAGGTGAGTGCCCTGGTGGGTGACCTCTGTCAACAAGCTCAAAATGAGGTCAATGCTTGGGGAAAGTTAGAGGCTAGAACTAGGGAAGGATTTCCCTCTCCTCCTCTAGTGATAAAAAAGTTCCCCATTATTTCATTATTTTTCCCATTTCTTCATTTCCTTATTCTTTCTTTCTAACCATTATAAGGATCTACCATTCTTTATTTTTTTGAAGATTATTTTTGAGGACAGAGAACAAGCATAGTGTGGGTTGATGTTGGGCCCGGAATATTGGCTAAGGATGAGAAGGCACATGGGTGTGTGGGACCTAGTTAAAGAAGGGCGTGTGCATTGAAGGCACATAGGGAAGGGTTCTAGCAGGGTTTTGCAAAACACACAGTGCACACACAAAAGGAAGGACATGTCTTAGATTTAGTTGTATTTGACATCCTAGAAAACATATGAGAAAAGGGTGACCCTTTTGGTTAAGGTGCCACACTGGTGACTATGGGATAACAAAGGGGATAAATCATGCATGTGATGGAAATTTCTAGAAGACATCATTGCGAAAGAGTGGATAGCTCAAATCGAGAAGTCATGCTCCCATAGAGGACAACTTCGACACTTAACAACCAATGTAACCCGAAATGCATGGTGGTGGTTACTAAGGTTATAAATACAAGTGTCTGATAGAAGAAAGAGTGAGTGGAAGAGAGGTGAAGCTCTGTAGAAATATAATGGAGGGTTCTAAGGGTTAGGGATTAGGATAACTCTAGGAGTGATGACACATTTAGAGGGATGGGTCTATAATCATTTTTATAATGTGATGAACACAAGAAGTGTAATTCGGATGCATGAATTATCTCGCATGGTTATATGAGGGTCTTTTATGACCTCCAAGGATGTAATGTGGTTATTGAATCTGTTAATATGAATATAAGGCTCTATTATGAATCATATGTGTTTTCAGAATATAATAATTATGCATTTCATTTTTGTATGAACATTTTCCATATATTATTTGCTATTTCTCTTTCTGGATGCAATGAGACAACAATGGGCCTAAGTTCTTAGAAGGATGCATGGTTGTTTTCTATTCATTTCCATTTGAATATATGTTATAAGATTATGTATTCTCACAAAACTCACATAAAGGAGAGGTTTGATGACCGTGCATGCCTTGGGTGACCACCCAACACCCTTTGGGTGATAAGCCAATGCGCATGGGATTAGACTATTTGTCTAAGGGTATAAAATATGACTATAAGGAGTTGACGTTGCCTTTGAGATTTTATCTTCAGAAAACTTAGCCAAGCCCAAGGATTCCATCATGTTGGTGGGGTGAAAAATTTTCACCTATGAGTGGATTGGCTCCTAGAGGGCACTAATAAAGTAGCTCTTGAGGAATTCATTTGTTAGCCCTTTAGTGTGATTAGCTAGTTTCTCAAAATGCTACTGATACTCTTGAACAATACCGGTTTAGTGGAGTTTGGTGAGAGATCGATGAAGTCCTTGAATTCAGAGGGACCAAATCTTCCCAAAATGAGGGATGTAAATTTCTTCTAATCGGGTTCATCATTTTCTATGAGATACCAATGATACCATTGTAGTGTATCTTTTTCCAAATGGTAGGAGGCAATTGGGACTTGATTGACAGAATAAGTGTCATGAATGTTGAAGAACTACTCAGCCTGATAAATCCATCTTGTAGGATCTATACCATTGACAACTTGGGCCCATGGGAGAGGTTGGAGAAGGAATTATGTGAGGAATCCACCGTTGGTCTTTGTTTGATCAAAATGTCATGTTCCTGATTCAATCTGTGTAGCCTTTTAGCCAGCTTAGTGACCTAGACTTTTAATGTTTCAAGTTCTTACTCCATGAATTTGGTGCCTTTACAAGTGACAACCACAACCAAGATTTTGTTTTTGTTTTTTGTTTTTTTGGAAATGGTTAGAAAAAATATTTCTAAAAGATGTTTATTAATGGCAATTTGGGATTTGAGCTGAAAGGGGAAAATGGACTTGGACGGGGTTTTTGACACTTTCTAGGTAATTTTGATGGAGGAAAATTGTAATTTGGGGGCTATAATGGTAAGAAATTAAAACTTGTTCCTTTAGGAAAAACGGAGCGAGAATAGAGAAAGGAATAATGTGTATAAATTTCAGGGAAAATGGGTAAAAAATAAAGTTATGACAAACCCTAAAAAATTTAAAATGGTGATTTCTGAGTGATAGAAGTGGAATCGGGTCTCGGATCATCAATGTATGAAATGTTCGAGTGGGATTTTGGGTGTTCCAGGAATGTTTCAAAACAAACGGAGCTATAATACAAAAGATATGGCTAAAAATAGAATTTCCAATGTTTTTGTTTATTTTTTTAACCCTTGACTACGTTCTTGAACAGGAGGATTTTTTCACCCTTGACTATGTTTATGAATAGGAGGATTTTCATGCATCCATAAAAGACCCTACACACAAACCAAAAATGAAACCATACCTAAAATCGAGAAAACAAAATGATTTTGGCCTGATTTGGTTTTCTCAGAGAAGAATGGTCTCAAGAAAATGATGGATGGTTTCTGAAGCCTGTGGTTTTGGAAAAGGAGACAACCACCTGGAACTTTCAAGGTTTCTGGCTCTAGCCAATTCCCGTGCCAAGTTTTCGTGTGAAATTTAAGGAGTTCTGTGCGTGTGAACAAAATGTGAACAGAATGCAATATTTCATTAAATGACACAACTCTACCCATATCTATGAACAAAATGTAAACAAGATCTGGACCACTTTCTGATCACCAAGATCTTGTTTTGGTGAGGTGAGAGCATATGGTGGGAAGAATCGGATAGTCATGATGTAATGTAGAGAGAAAAAAAAATAGGCCACGGAAAGTGCTCTGATAATGATGTGAAGACCCTACAACACTATTTTACCAATCACAACAACATAACCTACAACAAATAACTAAAGAAAAGGAACTCGAAATGATATTAAATCATATGCCTATTCAAGGGGGAAACCTCCTTTGAGCCTTCATTGAGCTTTTGTGGATGCTTCATTGAGCCTCAACACCTTATATACTAATTCCTATCTAAGAAACTACTACTTCTCGCGCATGTGGGATTATTCAAATATGATGAAAGGACAACTTAAAAATCATATTTCTAACATAACTAATCTATTATAAAGAAAATAAAATGGTAGGAACATGGGTTCCCAACAAAAATTCAGCCAAATCGAGAAAGCGTTGTTATCCAAAGGGACCTTAAAACCCTTTTCAAGAGATAACCATGAATCAAAGCCTACAGATAAACCTAATTTCTTTCAAAACAAGAATAAAAATGTCATAGGTGATGGCATAATTGATTCTAAACATGTACAGGAAGTTCAAAATAGTTCTCCTTTGAAACTTACCAAAGGAATTGTTGTACCTGAATTTAAGAGTCGTGCATTCACCCCTCTAACGGATTCTTTTTCATCTATATTAAAATAGTTAGATATGGTAAACATGGTTAAATTCCCAAACACTATACCTTACAGAGATGATGTGCTAAAACCAACATGGTTATGAGAAAATGAATATTGCAGGTTTCATCATGTTAGGGGTCACAATATTGATAAATGTCTGAAGTTAAAACACTTCATACAAGATCTAATTGATATCAGAGATGTAGAAATGGATTCCCCAGGACCTAACAAGTCTTCCAATCAAAACTTGGGAATTTATAAGGAACCTTTCCTAATCATAATAAAATGGAGAAAAAGCTAGATCAAGGTCAATCTTCTCAAAGAAAGAGTACCAACTATGTTTCCAAAACTAATAATCCTTTTGATTCTCTAATTGGTTGTGTTAACCCACCTATTGAACATATCAACACTATTAAGATTAAAATGAGAGAGTGTGTCATGGCAGCACAACTTGCTCACTTTGTTATTCAAGAACCTCCACTAACCACCCCTCGGGATAGTAATTATGAAATTTGGAAAAAACTTGAGAAGACCACTACTGAGATTTTGATCTTGGACCTTCTCAAAATAGATAATGTTCACAAATACATCTTTTGCAAAATACTACAAGGGTTAAGAGCATCAATTCATATTAATCCTACATGCTTCTAAGAATTTATCGCGCATATTGCTTCTATTGATCACATAACCTTTAGCCATCAAGAGATTCGTGAAAAAGACCATATGCATAATCTACCCTTACATATTGGAGTCATTTTCAATCATAAGAATATACAAATGGATTTTTGGATGAATGATTTGTCCTAAATATTTTTACTCTAAAACTAGTTTGACAACTGGGCCGCATTGATGTTGATCTAGAACCTAAGGTCATCACCATCAAGGCCTATGATAATGAAGAGTAGAAATCAGCTAACATGGTCACTTTTTTGAAGGAAGTAGGGCCTAATTCTCATGAAACAAAATACCTTCTTTTGGACTTGGAACTTCCTTACAACATGTTCCTCAATTTCCCATGGATTCATGTCATGTAGGTTGTGCCTTCCACATACCATCAATGTCTAAAGTTATACCATGAAGGAAATACTATTACCATTTAGGGGATCCTTAACCCTTTTCTCATTGCAGAGCATTTTCAGGTTATTTTCCCACCACATTTGAATTTCCTTCTATAGAAATGGTCATTCAAGTTTAATCAAAGGCTCTCACCTCACGTGTTAATATACATACTTTCTACTCTCATAAGGATGGTGCTTCTACATTAGAATCTCCCTTTACTTCATGGGAGATGAAATTTATTGCAAATGGATGTGGAGAATACGACCTCCAATAGTACCTCTTAGTTTCTAAGCTCCCCTATCACCCAAGACGTGGGGTAGACCCAACTACAAATATCAATCATGTAAAGAGCATTGTAACATTGATTTTTTTTTCTTGGTGGTCTTTTAGCAGATGAAAATATGTTAGACAATTCCATATCTTGATCACCTAATGATAATATGGCTCCATGCTATCAATCACCCAAGTATGTTATCCCAAATAAAATGATGTATGTTATGGGATACAAAGGATATGGATGTGGTATAAACAAGAAAGGTATGCAGGAATCTCTTCCGATACCACATCGTAAGGTTTGTAAGTATGGTATTGGTATTTGACCATATGGGTCCAATCCTCTAGAGTTTAATGCCACTTATTCTAAATGAGAATATAGTTCATTTGATTATGAAAGAAAAATAGATTCCCGACATATTCTTTACAAATACCTTCCCTCCAAAAATTTATTTTCTAACATGGATATCTTAACCATATCCCATATCATTCCTGAGTTAAATCTTGTTTATCATTCCCTTGTCCACTATGACTAACAACATGTGTTAATCAACTTAATTGAGAATGACGAAGCAATTGGTGAATTTATGGGTCTGTTAAGGCATTCTTGTTCACGGCCATAAGAAGAGATTCTCCATTAATCTTGATGAATGCATGTACTTTGGGAGGAGGATGAACTTCATGGTCAACAAAATTTAAAAGAAAACAAGGGAAATATATCATCAAAGAATCCTTGTAAAAATAAAAATTCCAAGTCCTATAGTGAAAACCTCTTTGAGGCACTTGCAGACAAACAAATTGAAACAAAGACATGCATAAAAACTGACCACTCTAAGGGTGAAATTCTCATTAATATGCCCTTTGATGAATATTTTCTAAGGATTAGTATCCATAGATTGAAAAGGATTACTTGGATGTCAATTTTTCTTTTCAAAACCTTAAATCAATATTTGCTAAATAATAATATCGAGCTCACTTCCAAAATTGACCCACTAAAGTAATTATTATTTAAACATACACTTATAGGAAGGATGAAAAATTGGATCATCCTACTTAGTGAGTTTGATATTGAGTATGTCAATCAAAAATCAGTCAAAGGGTAGGTATTGGCAGATCAACTAGCTAAAGCCCCTTTTCTAGGAACTGAACCATTGAGTCTGGAACTTCTAGACGCTTCTATGATGTATCTTGAGGATTCCATTACATGGAAAATGTATTTTTATGGATCCTTTACTTTCCATGGTTCAGGAGTAGGAGTTGTGCTCATCACTCCCACAAGAGATTTGATTCCACAAGCATTCAGGCTTGGTTTTCTATGTATAAACAATATAGTGGAATATGAATCTCTCATTGTAGGGTTGAAAATAACTATATGTTGGGATATCAGGTAGGTCAATGTAATTGGTGATTCTATGTTAATCATCAAACAAGTAAATGATGAGTACAAATTTAAGGATGAGAAGCTCATTCCTTATAAGAAAATGGTTGATAATTTAAAGGAATTATTTGTACAAATCATGTTCTAAAAAATACCTAGGGGAAAAAATCATGCAGTAGATGTTATGGCTATAATTATTTCCTTTTTTGCATCCCACCTAGAAACATTGAAATTACTTTCTTCGTGGATAACTTAACAACACCAACATATGACATGTCAGAGTCTTATTTGGTATGTGAAGTTTTGGTCCCTTATCCCCTTGGTATAATGACATTTATAATTACCTTCATGATGGAACCTTCCCTATTAACATTTCCCAATCTGAAAAATGAAACCTTATCTAGTGCATATCCCACTACACCCTACTTAGGGCATGTTGTATCGTAGAGGCTATGATGGGAATCTATCACGTCACCTTAATTTGGAAGAATCTACCTTAACTAGGAAAGGATATGGATGAAGGAATCTATGGGGCCCATATAAGTGGCATGGTTTTGGCTAAAAATTGTTTAGATTAGGCTATTATTGGCCTACCATGGAAACTGATTGTTGTTAGTATGTTAAGAAATTCTTATTATGTCAAAATTATGACAACTTGATACATACCCCGACATAGTCTTTATAGCTAATCACAATGTCGTGTCCTTTTTCAAAGTGGGGACTCGATCTCATTGGAAATCTTACCCCTACTTCATTTGATGGCCACATGTTCATTATTACTGCCATCGAGTATTTCAAAAAGTGGGTAGAGGTTGTTCCTCTTATCTTTTTCATTGGAGTACAAATTTCAAATTTCATTATGAACCACCTCATTTGTCATTATAGAATCCCTATGCCATTATAGCTACAATGTAAATTCTTTAAATAAAAAAACCATGAAGGGTGTCAACATTTTCAAATCCAACTAAAATGATAAACTCCCTATTACCCTCAAGGTAATGGACATGTTGAAGCCTCGAACAAGACTCTTGTTTGTATAATGGAAAATATGGTTAACAATACTAGTCGTAATTGGCATTTACAAATTCATCCTTACCTCTAGGCGTATCGATCATCCTTCCACACCCCTACTAGTTCTACTCCATATTCCTTAGTTTTTGGAATAGAATCCATCCTACCCCTTGAGATCGAGATCCCTTCTTTATGCATATCTTTGTGAGACTATTTAGACAAAGAGGAGGATTATAGAGCTTCCAAAACCACAAAACTAGATCTACTTTGGAGAAGAAATTACTTCATGCACTAGAAAACGCGAAAGTGTATCGGAATAAGGTGCAAAAAGGATATAATAAAATATTCATACCTCACTATTTCAAGGTAGGAGACCTTGTCTTAAAGTAAAATCAGTTCAACACCACAAAGGATCATGAGAAGAAAGGTAAGTTTGAGCCTAACTGGTTAGGACCATATGTTTTGGTTGCTAAGTTTGCTTCATGAGAAAATAAAATGTTAGGAATTAATAGAATCTAATGCAAAATAATTCCTTAGAATCACAATAATAAGAAGTATGAATAGAATTAGAGAAATGAAATATGCACAAAACAAAGACAATATTTAACGTGGTTCACCTAATGTGGGCTACATCCACCAAGAACACTTGCTCATATTTTATTACAAGCCAACAATCTTCATAATTACAATAATAAAATCTTGTTTAGAGCTACGCTCAACAAACCCTCCCAAATTCGCACTTGAATCGACACACACTATTCACCTTCACAAAACACATTGATGTATATCCTATTGTATGTCCATCTATTTATAAGTACATCAATAGGTAGCCAAAGAGGTGGTTTTACAAAAAAATGGAAACCAAAAGCCAACAACCCATAACGGTTACCCATTACCCATGGGTTAATAAACCACCCATGAAAATTTTCTTTGGGGCTTTACCCCTGAACCCCCTTGACCCACTCACCGGCGAGTGTGACCATCATAAAAATATCCAAGTGTAACACATGGAAGGTGTACCAAACTCTAACATGAAAATAGGCTCCATAAACATAACAATCTCCCACTTGGAGACTAATTTCCACCGATCAAGCTTATATCAACCCTTCACTATCATTCGTGAAGGCCAACCAAAGTTGAACATAGATTTATTTTATCCTGTGTGACCACCTTTTTCATCATGTGTACAAGATTATGACTGGTATGAATCTTCTCTAACTTCAACTTATCTTCCTCCAAAGTTGTCCTGATGAAGTGATATCTCAACTGTATATGCTTTGTCCTAGAATGGAAAGCAGAGTTCTTAGCTAAGTGAATAGCACTCTGAATATCACTATATAGCTTTCCAACTTCCTGCTTATGCCCCAACTCATCAAGAAATTGTTGTAGCCAAATCATCTCCTTGCTAGCTTCTGTAGCAGCAACATACTCAGCCTCAGTGGTTGACAAAGCCACAACCTTCTGTAACCGTGAAATCTAGCTCACTGTTATATCACCTATAGTAAATACATAACCTGTTGTGCTCCTCTTGATGTCCAAATCTCCAGCCATGTCTGAGTAAACATATCCTCACAAATTAGTGTCTAATCCCTTTGTAACACAAAGCAAAGTGCCCATGGTCCCTCTTAAATACTAAAGTATCCACTTTTTTATCTGTCAATGCTCATTTCATGGATCACTCATAAACCGACGCACTACTCCCATTGCATGGGAAATATCTAGCCTAGTGCATACCATAGCATACATCAAACTACCAACTACTAATGAGTAAGGTACCTTGGACATATTGAATCTCTCCTCCTCAATCTTGGGACACTGCTCCTTTGATAACTTGAAGTGACCTGCCAAAGGAGTCCCAACTGGTTTAGCATCTTGCATATTGAACCTCTCCAAGACCTTCTTTATGTACCCTTATTTAGTTAAAGTCAGTTTCTACTCCTTCCTATCCTTATTTATTCTCATACCAAGGATTTGCTTTGCTGCACCCAAATCCTTCACAAAGAAAGGAGTCACTCAACTTCTTCTTGAGTACCTTAATTTCCTACATGTTCTTACCGCTACTAGCATATCATAAACATATAGACATAAAATAATGTAGCTATCAACATAAAATTTCTTTACGTATACACAATGGTCAAAATGACACTGGAGTATCCTTGTTTTATCATGAAGCTGTCAAACTTCTTATACCACTTCCGCAGAGCTTGTTTTAATCCATACAAGCTCTTCTTCGGATTACACACCAGTTCTCCTTCCCATTTACCTCTTATCCCTGTGGTTGCCTCAAATATAATTCCTCTTCCAAATCACCATGAAGGAATTCGGTCTTCACATCTAACTATTCTAAGTACAAATATTCAACTGCAACTATCCCAAGAACATTTCTAATAGAAGTCATTTTTACTACTGTGGAAAAATTCTCATCAAATTCAATACCTTTCTTTTGTACAAACCCCTTGACCACCAACCGGGACTTGTATCTTTTCGGCCTCCATCATCCTCTTTTATTCTATACACCCACTTATTTTGCAATGCTCTCTTGCCTTCAGGTATCTCGACCAAATCCCAAGTCTGGTTTTCCATGAGAGATCTATGCTCCTCATCCATGGCTAGCTCCCACTTATTTCTAGCATCCACCTTCATTACTTCATCAAATCATTTTGGCTCTCCACTGTCAATGAGTAATAAATAATTTAAAGATGGAGTAAAATGTTCGATTATTTTCTTACCCTACAAGACCTTCTCACCTCGGGAGTTTGGGATTCTTGAGGAGTAGGTACCTAATCTGGTTCCTTGAAAACTTTTCCATCTCCAATAACTTCTAACACTATGTACTTCTTCTTTTGTTCCCTATTTTTCTACAACTGATCCTTATACATGACTTTTTCATTAAAGATTACATCCCTAGATCAGATTATTTCCTTATCCTTAATGTTCCATAAATGGAAACCAAATTCATCCATACCATATCCAATAAAAGTGCATTTTTTAGATTTAGCCTCTAACTTGGTCATATCATCCTTGTCAATATGAAAAAATTCTTCACATCCAAAGACTTTAAGAAATGAATAGTCAACTTTCTTACTGACCAAGCTTCCTTAGGTAGGCCTCCATCTAAAGGCATAGAAGGTCCTTTATTAATCGGTTATACCACTGTGCTAAGCTGCATCTACCCAAAACATAAGAGGTAGCCCTACATGTAACTCGATGCTCCTAGCACGCTCCATGATTGTCCTATTCATCCTTTCTAAAACCCCATTCTGTTGTGGAGTTTCTGGAACCATCCTCTATCTTCGAATTCCATTTTGAGAACAATAATCATAAAATTCATTACTGCAATACTCACCTCCATTATCTGACCTGAGGCATTTCAACTTGAGACTGTTTCATTCTCAAACAAGGCTTTCCATTTCTTGAAAGTTTCAAACACATCATATTTATTCTTAATGCAATATACCCAAACTTTCCTAGTTGCATCATCAATAAAGGTAACATAATAATTTGAACCACCAATGGAAGATACCTGAGTCGGTCCCCATACATCTGAATGTACTAGCTCTAACTTGTTCCCCTTCCTTGTGGGTCCAACCTTGAGAAACTTTACCCACTTTTGTTTCCCATACACACAATCCTCACATAATTCCAGATCAATATCTTTTAATATGGGTAACCTAGTCCTTCAAAATCTGCATGCCTTTTTGGCTCATGTGACCGAGCCTATAGTGCCACAAAGTTGCATTTCCATCTGCAACAAATAAATTACAATAATCAGCACTACTAGTTAAATATAAAGTACCAACCTTCTTACCTCTTGCTACCATAAGAGCACCCTTGGTCACCTTCCAAGAGTCTGTTGTAAACCGACCATACGACCATCACTACCAAATTTGCCTCTTTGATATTAAATTTTGCCTCAACTTAGGCACATGTCTAACATCCTTCAAAAGTAGCCATGTGTTCCCATTCTACATATTGACCTAAACACATCATTTTCCAATTATACTGCAACGCTCATCATCACCAAGATAAACATGTCCAAAATCTCCTTGAACATAATTAGTAAAATAATGCCTATGTGGAGTAGCATGAAAAGAAGCCCCTAAATCTAATACCCAAGACTCAAAGAATGTTATCCAAACGGATAATCAAAGAATTTTTATATATATTACCTTCTCGCCACATTCACCTCTTTTGTTTCTTCATGTTGGTTCTTATTTTCTTGAAGATCCCAATAGTCCTTCACATGACCAATCTTTCCATAGTTCCAGCATTCCATCTTACTCTTGGATTTAGATCTTCCGCGACCATTTAACTTGCCACGATTACTTGTTCCTCTAGTCCATGATCTCCCTCTACTCTCCCGACAAAGCATTCCACAAGCGAGAGGATTCCCAGAGCTTTTCCTTCGCATTTCCTCTCTCAGGATCACACCTATAACTTCCTTAAACTTCAATTTTGCATTGTTAGAAATAGAGTTACTCATAGCCATAACTAGGCTATCCTAACTATCTGGTAAGGAGCAGAAAATTAATAGAGCCCTTATTTCATCGTCAAAGTTAATCTTCACAGAGTTTAACATGCTCACAACCATGTTAAAATCATTTAAATGATCGAGTAACCAATCTATTCTTAGACATTTTCATATTAAATAATATTTTCATCAAAAAAATTTTATTTGAGGAAGAAGGTTTCTCATATAACTTCCCTAATGCATCCATGAGAGATTTTGTAGTCTTCTCCTCTGTTATATTGAATTCAACTGAAGATGAAAGGCATAACCAGATGGCCCCAAGTGTTTTCCTATCAAGTAGCTCCCAATCCTCATCCTTCATACTTGCTCATTTTTTTACTCTTCCTTCCAGCGGAATATGAAGGTCCTTCTGATAGAGAAAATCCTCCATCTGCATCTTCCATAGACCAAATTTATTCTGTTGAACTTCTCAACCCGATATCTATTATCATTTACTATAGCTCCCACTCAAGCTAATAACCCTTCCTACAATTCAACACTTCAACAAACACAACCAAATCTTTGATACCAGTTGTTAGGAATTAATAGAATCTAATGTAGAATAATTCCTCAGAATCACAATAATAAGAAGTATGAATAGAATTACAAAAATGAAATATACACAACACGAAGACAATATTCAATGTGGTTCACCCAATGTGGGCTACATCCACCAAGAACACTTGCTCAGATTTTATTACAAGCCAACAGTCTTCACAATTACAATAATCATATCTTGTTTGGAGTTGCACTCAACAAACCCTCCCAAATTTACACTTGAATTCACACACACTATTCACCTTCACAAAACACACTGATGTATATCCTATTGTATGTCCATATATTTATAAGTACATCAATAGGTAGCTGAAGAGGTGGTTTTACAAAACAATGGAAACCAAAAAGCCAACAGCCCATAACGGTTACCCATTACCCATGGGTTAATAAACCACCCATGAAAATTTGCTTTAGGGGCTTCGCCCCTGAACCCCCTTGACTCGCTCACCGGCAAGCGGGACTACCGTAAAAATATCCGAGTGTAACACATGGAAGGTGTACCAAACTCTAACATAAAAATAGGCTCCACAAACATAACATAAAATTTCTGATTCTGATAGTGATGAACTACGGGAGCCTATGAATTCCATACATCTCAAGAGGTTCTATGCTTAAACATGGAGGACCTTCAATATCATAAAATAAAAAAGTACAAAAATTAGAAAAAGAAATAAAAAAGTAAAGAGAAATCAATCCATCCAAGTGTAAAAACCACACAATTGTGGCACTTTGAACAATTCCTTTAGTGATAACTTGATTTCAAAGCACCATCAAAGGGTTCATTTCTCATAAGCATCTCATATCTAGGAATATGGTGGTTTTATCCTAAGCTAGTTATGTATGATATATTTTTAGCCT
This sequence comes from Taxus wallichiana var. yunnanensis, assembly GCA_018340775.1. Classification (NCBI taxonomy): domain Eukaryota; kingdom Viridiplantae; phylum Streptophyta; class Pinopsida; order Cupressales; family Taxaceae; genus Taxus; species Taxus wallichiana. The sequence goes on from CM031240.1 coordinate 561,375,251, forward strand.
ATCCTTCATGGCCTTGATCCAGCTTAATCCTACTCATGTATGTAAAGAGTTTTCCTTTGTATATTCCCATCTCATGTTGGGGGAATTTTCACATCTTCACTTTCTTGCACATACGTGTGACATTTTCCTTGTATATTCCCATCTATTGTTGGGGGCATCCATGTTTCTTCATTTTCTTGCACATAGCTTTGGAAAACTGTTCAAAAACTCTAAACATTCACATAAATTTTCAAAAAATCTAAAAACATTCAAATATGTTTCATAGAAACTCAAAAATAATATAATATTGTATCGATAAAAATACATAAACAACATAAAATGTTTCAAAATTGTCCCACAAAAATAAATTAGTATTTTCTTACTTGTTTGTTTGTGTATAGTTTTTTGGCTTTCTTTTTTGTTTTTATGCTTTTATAGGATTCATGGGTTATTTTATTGATTAGATTAAATTTTTCTTTAATTTATTATGAATTTCATTAGATTAGTTCTATTTGGCATACTTGTACATAGTTGTGTTGGTATATTAGATTTAATTAAATTTTTCTTGTGCTTGTACACTTTGTTATAATTTCATCATCTATCATCACATCTAAACATCATCACATATCAATAAATGCTAAGCTAAATCATCATACAAATGAAAATTAAACATGTATGCTAAGCTAACATCATATAATATCATCAAATTGGGGCAATAGGGATTATCTTTATCCCCCTCATCATATACCATAATAAAAACATGGGCTAAACATGTTATCTCATAAAACAAAATGTGATACAAACAAATTCCATCATCATATATCCATATCAAATGTCAATGTCCATATACAAAAAGTGTCTCAATGTACATCAAATACAAAATACATGCCATCATGGGCATGGATAAAAATGTTCTGTTATCACAAAATCATAGGACCCTTTGATTGTTTAGCATGTGAGTGTGTTAAGGAAAGCAATGTGACTAGGTAACATGGAGTTTCTTCAAGGTGTGGGACCTTTTAGTTGAAAAAAACCTCCAAAGAAGGTCGATTCCTCTTCCTAAACTAATGCAACAACTACCTCTAATGAAGGTAAATATTATAAATACCTCTAACCTATGACTTCCAAGGACCATGGAGAGAAAAATAACATGAAAATGAAATAAATCTACACTAAAAGAGGTGATGCACCAAGAGAAGGGTGTAGGAGTCTCCCAATGAATGAAAATGGAATAAAATGAAGTGCAAAAAGGGTGGAACAATAAACACAGTCCACGAAACATTCAACCTAATATCCCCATGAAGAAAAACAATTAAAGACCTGCAAGACAAATAAAATTGGCACAATATAGCTGCAAGTAAAATGAAGAGGTAAGAGAAAGAAAGAAATACAAGAAAGGGAAGAAAGATATCCAAAAACTCAGATCTATTGCTTCATTAATATACATAATTTAATTACAAGAGAAAGGCCAAGATCATCATGCAATATGTCTATAATGAAGGCTTGCAACACATTAGCTATTCCTAGAACAATTTTGGTAGAGTTTAGTTATAATGAGAATCCCCCATGTCAAATGAAAGGGTCTTACAATTTATAGATGTGAGTAGAGAGGAGAGTAAAATGAATCTCTCACATGTATACATTAACCCACCTACCAAACACAATAATTAATTTAAAACATCATGGGACACCTACACTAGCCCTCCCTCTTATACTCTTCCTTATTGGAAAAGAAATTGGCCTCCATACTCCATTAATGGTGGTAGTTGGCTGTATAGTGCATTATAATGAAAAATAATTAATTCATTTTTGACCCCCTTTCCTTCACCAAATTTTAAATTTAAGTTTATGGTGTGTAGAGGGCTTTGAGACCTTTCCGAATAGTCTAATTTTGTGAAAATGAAGCTCCCAACCAAACGTTATGGTTTTTTGAAGTTTTGTAGTTCTACGAGGAACCAGGGGTCACTACTTACTACATGCTCCTATTTGTGGGAATATGACCTCCAATTAATCCTTACCCATCAAAATTCTAAGGTGCTTATAATTTATTTTTTTGATAAGTCAAGTAGTGCCAAATCACCACACTAATTGACTTGGTCTCTACCTCTTTGTAGGGATCGGGTGTCTTCTTTGCTTGTTTTGGGTTGTGAACCACTCACCACCCAAATCACCCCTAGCTTATTACGTGACTCGTTGGGTAGCTCATCTCACATTACATCAGTCTTTTCATTTCTCATTACACCTTAGACTGCACAAGACTTAGACCATGTGAATACCACTTCATCCTTGTTGACTCACCTAACTCAATCCTTCTTGTCGGGTTTATTATCTTTAACTTGGCTCGTGCTTTTTACCACATAAGAATTCAACATGCCAAATACTACTTCTCATAGAAATGCCTTGCTGGTTCCTTTCATCGGGCTTTACATGTACGCATGTTTACATTAAATACAACCCTAAAAATTGAAATGTCAACCCCATAAACTTCGCAACTCATCTCTTTCTTGAATGACTCACCCCTTTTGTTAGGATTTACAATGAATCATGTTTGTCTATCGGACCTTGAGTGATGTAAGAATTCATTTCCATGACCACCACCTTTGTACATGTCGAGTGGCTCTCTTATAAATCGGCACTTGTAATGTCTTTTACTCACCATGCAGGTTTCCAAATTTATAAGTCTTCACCTCTTCATTTGGTGCAATGCAACAACAACTCACTGGCCTCCCACGTTTATCTCACCCCATATTGGCCCTAGCTCTCGGCTTCCTCAACATTTATGCTACAACTCTTCTAAGCTATAGAGCCCTCCTTTTCACCTCATCCAACCCTTTCTCATTCAAGCGGGCTTGGCGAGTGAGCTACTTCTGCACTTGCTCGACTCTTGATCCTAACTCGTCTGAGGTGTTTTCGTCAATACCGAGTCTTAGGCCCTAACTACTTAGCTTAGCAAGGAAATCACTAAGCTCATCATCTCAAACCTTCATTTTATGCTTCCAACTTATGTGTACATTCAGAATGGTTAACATCCAAAGTCTCCATCTCTTCACCATCTACTACATAGACCATCTTTCCTTTTTCTTTTTCCATACATGCACACTCAAGTTGTACTTCCTCTGATTCTTCTTCATTGAGGCACATCTCCAAATAAGGCTCACCTAGTAACTCCAATAGCCTATCTTCTACCATAGCACTATCTCCCATCGTAAGGTGCTTGATTACTTGTAGTGCCTTATCCACCGATGGCTTGGTACTCCTATACTCGAAAGCTTGAATGAGATCAGCTGCCAACTCTTGCCAATTACCTGTTTGATGACGCATCTCCAAATGAATATACCACATACACACATATCCTTATAAGGTGGAATACAACATATGTACCCATAATGAAGGTGGTAACGCTTCGTGCTTCCCATCCAGGCCTTCTCACATACTTGCATATGAAATGAATTCATCTCTTTACCATTGTAGTCTTGTATGACCATGGGCATGTTGCTTCTAGAGAACCTTACAGAGAATGCAATTCTTACCTCATGAAATTATAGGAGGCTCTCTTGATGTGTATCCCACTAGTGCATTACAATTTTGAGTAGATTATAATTGAGCATTTCCATTCTCTCGTCCTCATTTTCCTATTGAGCCTCCATTTCTTGCATGAAAATTTCATGATATGATCCTCTAGAGTAACTTGGAAACTTCTTTCCTCCTAGGTGCTTGATTGAGCATGCCTTCATTAACCTTGTTACATATCCTCTCAACTATCAGAAAATCAACTCATAAGTCCCATGTGCCCAATTTTTGCATGACATGCTAGTAGTATCACTCAAGGACCGAGCATCTTCAAATTAGATAATGCCCTTCGTGGGATAAATTATCTTAGGATATCTAATGGAGTGCAAATAGATTCTTTCAAGGAATTATTCTCCTAAGGGCTTAGTACGGGAACTCATTTCCCATCTATCAAAGGGATAATAAAACTTTCTTCCTTGTTCTCAAAGCTGATATACCCTTTGTTAAACAGTAGGTCAAAGCATTGTTCTTGTAACACCATGGGCACCCAAGAAATGTTGGAAAGTTTTCTTCCTCAGTAAGCACAAATACTTTGAAGTCTCCAAGAAACTTGACCCCTTGAATGGTGATAAATACATCCTTTATGACTCCGATGGTAATTTCCTTATTCTTGTTTTCCATATGATGCTATATAAGGTAAGAACATTGAACTCTTCTCTTGTGTTGATGAGGATATTACTCATAAGACACCCATTAATAACTGCATTCAAGGTAATCTCCTTATCATAGTCAAGGTTCAGAGGAGGAAGGTTTGCATGCAAACCCTAACTTTGCACTCTTCTCGACACGTGGTACCTTCGCCCCAGCCATTCTCCTAGCAAGGGAATAATATTATCTTGCCTTAACATTCTACATACTTCCTTGATCTCATCCAGGTCATCCTTTGTAGCCTCGACATTCTTATTTTTCTGCAATTGCTTTAATTGATCCTTCATACATTGGATCTCTCATTACAAACTTTGAATCACATCCATAGTCTCTTGATACACATCCTTCTAATGAGCAGTGGTCAGCTACTTTCCATGTACCACTTTCTCTCTTAAAACTAGCATCATTTGTTTTGGCATGCACGGCCTCTACTCACGTTGTCACAAGTACAAGTTCTATCACGACTCACATGCCACTCTTGGCATCCTTTGTGAATCACTCTTCTTGATGCTCACTATCCTAGTGCTTTTGTTCTTCTAGTTCTCTTGGTTCATATGCTTATAAATCTCTTAACACTCCTCATACTTATGTTTCTTTCTGCACCATGAGAATTGTATGCATTAGGTCACTCATGTTTGTAATGCTCGTAGATCCACGGTTATAAAAAGTTCCTCATGGGAAATCACTTTGTTCCTCTTCCATGGTTACCATGAACAAAAAATCCTCCACAAAAACTTCTTCCACGTGCCCCTCCATCTTTGTACCCTTCATAATGATGATCATCATCCTTGAAACTACTTGCAAGACTAGTCTGGCGCACACCAAGATCAATAGCATCATGGATTTGATCAATCAATATGTAGCCCTTTATATCATGAGTCCTAGAGGTGTAGATCTTACAATAGCAAGAAACATTCTTTAAGATTACACATTGTAGTAGAGGGAACCTATTTGCATCATGATCCTGATGGAAAATCTCACAAGACACTACCATAGCACATACCAACTTTTGAGGGAAGCTATCATTTTCATGCCCATCCACCTCACAGTCTATACACCAAATCCCACTACGAACCTCATGCACTGATTTTGTAGACAACTTCTCCAACTGCTTGGCCATTGCAGCAATTTCGGCCTCCATAAAAGTACTAACACTATTATCAATGCTCCAAATAGCTTCATTGCATAGGGCAGCTTCCAATGCCTCTCACAGTGCTGTGAAAGTATTTTATGACAAAGCCCTTTAAAATGGTGTTATAAAAACTCCAAAAAACCATTGAGCATGTTGAGAATGATGAATTTCATAGGATAGTTTAGACAAGAGAATATAGAAATGTGCATCATACTCCTGCACACTCTCTGTCATTCCCTGTTGGATATCCTTCAGAGCATTGATTCTCTTCTACTCAAGCTCAAGGATATGGAACTCTGCTAGGAAGGTGTTCTTTAATGTGGTGTAGTCTACCAATATATAATGGGGGTCATACTTCCTATACCAACTATGTGTGCGTCCTTACAACATTATTGTAAAGCTGGCTTACCTTCCACTCTGGGGTAGTGATCCCTTTCATGTGCCATATTAATTCACACTTATGCACATGGTCTACAACATCTTCAATGCCCCTATAGTTTGGTAAGTGCAAATACATCTCAAAGAATACTTGTGGAGGTGGTTGAGGCCCTTTTCCTCCTAATCCAGAGCATTGGTTTCCTCCTAGTTTTCCTCCTCCACTAGATCTAATGGATCCACTAGGTGTTTTTCCTCTTGACCCACCAGATCCACCTCCTGTAGTTAGAAAAGGGACTAAAGTGGTTATGTCAAGTGTTCCCAATGTCCCATGGAACTATGCACGATGGTTTGTGATATTGTCCCACTACTAGTTGTGTGTATTGTGCCACTCCCAGATGTGATACCCAAACCTTATGTACTTACACCTTGTCTAAAAATTCCTCCAAATATAGGAATGGCTTACGCAGCCATGGATGTTCTAAATGAGAAATTATATCTCCTGGGTGTATATCGATTACTCCCTCCGATACCAACTAGGTTAATAATACTTCTCCTTGCTTATGGAAAACTAAGCATCGGGGTTGGTCATCAAGTGGTTTTAAATGCACACTGACGACTCTCCTCTCTCTATGCAATGAAATCTCATCAGAAGTTGAAGGGGCTTCTCTCCCACACTTTCCAAGATGGGGTAGCACAAATTGCTCAGGTTCCACATCCTCTGTATGAACCTCAACTCCTTCCCACAAAGTCTTCTTCCATAGATCCATCACACTTTGGCAACCTCACATTGTCTATTCATCTCCCTTTCACGAGCTTTGCTATACTTGAGTTTTCTCTCCTCCCTTTCCTTTTCATCTACAATGTCGCCATATTCTTCCACCCTATCTTCCTCTCCCCAAAGACTCGATTCATTTAGACGGCCATGGAAAATGTCTCTAAAATCAAGGTAATGACCAAGATTTTCATAGCTAAAGGAATAACATGCAAAAATTTTCCTCTAGTCTCCCTCGAAACTCAAAATCAACAAATTCGGAAAATAATACATAGAAATGGCATATTCTAGAGTATAACTTGTCAACACTCACTTCCACCAATGATCAACAACACGTTTCCAAGTTAGATCTGCATCCATCAATCTCGGATATTCATCTTGGGTCCACACGCGTGATCTATAGTACTAGATTGATTTGGATGCATATGTTGAAAGTCATTCATATAGTTCTACTGGGAAATAATAGAAGAATGTTTCATACAACTCATGGTACATGTTATCTTCTACCCATCTACATGCATCAAACTTAGGTCTAGTGTTGAATCTTTGAGAAAACTCATCCTCCGTGCTCTTGAACCATGTTTCAACACTTTCCAAGGTTAGACGTTCTATCATCACACATCACAGGGACAAAGATGCATGCCATTTCTCACAACAACTTCAAAAAGAGGTCCGGAAATGGAACCAAGATGTAGTCATTTTTATACCCTTAGACCAATAGTCTAATCCCATGCGCGTCGCCTATCACCCAGTGGGTGTTGGGTGCTCACCCGAGGCACACGCGAGTGTTGAGCCTCTCCTTTATATAAGTGTTATGATAATGCATCATCTTATGACATATGTTCAAATGGAAATGAATAGAAAATAACCATGCGTCTTTCTGAGAACTTAGGATGAGTTATAACATCAATGCATCCATAGAGGAGAAATAACTAACAACATATGGAAATGGTTCATACATAAAGGAAATGCATAAGGATTATACTCATGAACATAGATATGATTTAGAACATAGCCTTACATTTATATTAACATGTTTAATAACCACATTACAATCCTTGAAGTCATAACAAACCCATATAAACATTGCAGAGCAAAGTCATGCATCAGAGCTACATTATGTCCCTCATATTACAGAGATGAATGCAGACCCATCCCTCTAAGTATGTCATGATTCCTATATTTTCCTAATCCCAACCCATAGAATCCTCATGGTATTTCTACAGGGCTTCACCTCTTTCTCAATACCTCCACTCTCCCAAGATGACTCTATGTATCTATCCTTCACCCCTTTCTACTATCCATGCCCCTCAATATATAGCCTCCCTGCCTTCATTGCCATGCCTTCTGAGGTATCATATCGGTCGCCAAGATTCCAAGTGGTCAACGAATGGAGCATGCCTCCTTTGATATGAGCTCTCCACTCTGTGCAATGATACTCTTTTGGAACCTTCCATCACATGCATGGAATATTCCCTTTTTTATCCCACAGTTGCTGTGTTAGCACCTTATCCACTCCACATGCTAGAAGGGTCACACCTTTCTTATGTGTTATCTCGAGATGCTTGAATATTTCTAAGTCCAAACACATTCTTACCTTACGCATACACGTTGTGTGTTATGTAAAATGCTGCTAGAACCCTTCCCTACACACCTTCAACATGTGTACCCTTCTTCAACTAGGTCCCATGTACCCATGTGCCTTCTTGTACTTGGCCAAATATTTTGGGGCCCAACAAGTCCCATGCTCATATACGTAATAGGGTCATTGGTCCCATGGTCTTTTGACCATGGTAGGTGATAAGATGTAGGTCCCACTATAAATGTGTGAGAAAGCACTGACCCCAACAATACCTTTCCCCATGGATCAAGCTGTAAATAACTCTAATTAGGCCCTATGGAAATGAAGCACCAATCTTGTTAAGTAGTAGGATGTCAGTGAGAATATCCATAAGATACACCATAACAAGGGACAATCTCAGATCTTTGAAATATGGCTATAACTACACTAACATCCCCTCTCGTGGTATCTCATCTACACCAAAAACTCGATCAAATAATATGTGATCTGAAAAGTATCCCCATTATACTCTATCAAATGGCCCTAAATCATTACTTTGATTATCTTATAAACATTCTCTAGAGTCGAGTCATCTCTCCAAAGGTGGGAAAACTGAAACACTTACTCTCATTATGTTACCTCTCAGCCTAAGGTTGTGATAAGGCTATGATTGAGGGTGATCTATGGCATCTACGCCACATGTGAAAGACCCGTAACATCCAAGGTAATCTCTAGAAAGACCCTCTCACATTGAGATAATGTCACCTTGAAGGTGGCTAACTTTGCCATGTCACTCTCAAGTCTACAAGATAGGTAGCTTGATCTGCAAGATCAAGAAAGAAACTCATTAGATTCATTTTCTTCTATCTAACATCATCTAAAATTATCCAAATCATCCCTACATTCTTCTATAAATTCCCCAAAATTCTTCTAAGATTGACAAAAAAACCTCCCCGGCACATGCGCTCTCTTCATTGTGTATGCACACCTTAGTGCATATTACCCTTCTTATTTCTCACATACTAACTAAAGAGTATGCACATAAACCCATATGCTTACATCCCCCTTGTCCAATCACGCCCCTAAGGACACCTGAGTGCTCATACTAATATCTATGCACCCGCACATATGCTTAGGATTCTACCTTGGCACATACGCACCCCCGATCGTATATACACATTGGCGCATGTGACCTAAACCCACCCCTATCAAAAACATGCTACTAATTGTATATTCACACTGATGCTTATTCCCTAAACCTGCCCCATATACTTACGCACCCCGATAGTGTATGCTCACCCCTAGGTGCGCGCATATGCTACCGCGACCTTTTCTAACACTAATAAATGTTCATAAATGTCAAAAATTCATAACCAAAGGGTGTGCTTACATGGGGACCATCCTCTTGATCTGCGCATACTCCCATTTGTGTTGGTGTGCCCCCTATGGTTCACAATTTGTGCCATATCTCTCAAGGGTCATAGCAAAAATGAATATAAAATCAACAAGGGTTCGATGAACAAATTAACTACTCGTGATGTTTCCCCAGGTAGGGTATATATATGACAATTTTTATCCCTCCATGGTGTGTTTTCACCCACCACAATGGTCAAGAGGCATGATTCAATGGCCATGATCATTATAATTTCTTCTACCCCCTCCATGATATTTATTTTTAGTAAAAATTCATTTTTTTACCGTTTTCATCTTGTTGGGGCATATGTTTGCTACCTGGCGACCTTTTATTCTCCATAGGGAATTTTTATTGATTTCAAGTGATCTTCCCTCCTATCTTTCTTCTAATAAATCAAAAATCCTAAAAAATTGTAAAAATTAAAAAAATCTTTAAAATTCGTTAAAATTCAAAAAATCCATAAAAATTCAAAATTCCAAAAGAAATTGTAAAAATAAAAAGTTTGCAAAAATTGGTAAAAATTTGGTAAGTGGTTGAAGCTGTGTAAAGTGCATGGTGCTCAATCATATCTTGTTGGTGTTTTCAATTGTTTTTGTCACAATGACTCGTGGATCATTTGAATCTACCCCCATTAAAAAAGTTGGCATGCTTTCTCCATCTATACTATCTTGGCACAATGATTTTCCTAGTACTATTACATGGTGCACGAATCATTTCTTTTTGGACCCATGCGTCCACCATTAATCCCCTCATATGTATCCTTTCTTGGGGCACCACTTTTAACCCTTTTCATTAATCACAAACATTTGGGATTTATAGTTGATCAAAAAAAATTTGTGTAACCGCATTGAACATTATTGGTTTGAGTATGCGTGTTTATACATGTTTCCTTGTTAGGTCAGCTTGTTTATTTTTTCATATTGCATTGCACATTGTATGTTGCATGGAGTTTGTGTTTTAGCAATGAACAATTATTTGTATTCTAGCTTTTCATGTCATTATACACTTTTTTTGTATGCTTACAAATTCTAATAAGGATTGATGATGTATAACATGAGCAATATGATGAAATAAAGTTGTTTGGAGAAAAATCTATATGAATTCTAGTTCAATCCCTCCATCATAATTTTCTCTTCTATATCATTTTCTTCTATCAACATTATTCTTCCAACTCACTTGGGGAAATAGGGATCACCTTTTATCCCCCCTCCCCCTCCTTATTCTTCTATCCATTTCCTTCATCTTTTCGATCGTCGATTGACCTCTTTCATCACCTCATCAACACTCGAGGGGGCATCCTTCACTCTACTAATATTTTCTTCCACTCCTTCAAAATTTTACATGTCTATATTGGTCTACTATCTTTGAAATGACATCGCTTACACCACCCTAATGAGGGGAAAATGTACACACCTCAAATTTTACTAAGCAATTTTAATACTTAAATTGCACTAGTTGTTCTCTTTCCCATCATTCTAACACTTAAAAATCTTTGTAAAGTGAGCAAATATTCTTGGGTTAATTAACAACACTTCAAAAATTAACCATGATCTTCACTCTCTTTTGGTCAAATGATGACACTTCATCAATAAATCACCATTTTCCCCCTTTTTCCCATTAATTAATTACATCTTGTTAATTAGTTAACCTCTCCATCACTTAGGATGTCGATTAACGACCTTCCATTAATTAGTGTTCATTTCTACCTAGATTAATTAAATATCACTAATTAATTACTCTCACTTCTCTTAAATCAATAAATCATTTTTTATTGGATTAAATTCCTCTCATAACCCAGATCATACTAAATTTCCTCCAAAAATATTCTATAAGCTTGCACCTACCTATTAATTAATCACCCTTGATTAATTAAGACACCCCCTCAACTCCCATGAGTCACTAATGATAAATTAAACTCTCCTAAAGAAAACTTAACTATTCTAAAGTGTGTTTATCCATTACTAACCTTGATTTGCTATTATCCCACATACAATAGGATACAAATCTCTCTCAAACCAAAGGGTTATATAAAGAACCCTCTTCCTACCTTTCTTCTTACACCTTACATGCATATAGCATAAACTATAGGCATTTTGATCTTGAGCATTCTCCATTAGTATTGAGCTAGCATCTTCATCTTGCATCTAATCACTCAAAGCTTGAGTAATATGGGAAGAATCAAAATGGCCTTGTAGCCATTCTTGATGAGATTCCATTCTCAAACCTTGAGATCAAACAATCAACTTTGATTGCCATGGATCTATCTAGGTTCATTTTTAGTTGAGAAATCTAAAGAGTAGAGATCATCTTAGTATGTTAGTTTGATTTTGTTCAAAGTTGCATGCATTTGAAGAAGTTTAGTCTCCATAAGCTCTTATCTTGATGGTTTGTGTTTAGTTATCTTTTCTTTGGAACTATTAGGTGTTAGTTTCAATTCATCTAGCATAGTTAATTATACATGAGCACACTTTAATCATGGAAAATTTATTAATTTTCAGTTGTTGTATCTTTTCTCATGCATTATTGATGTATGATATAAATATGAAAGTCTGCTTTTCTTTGGGTGTTCCTATTATACTTGCAAATTGTGACTTAGAAATTGATTTTTCAGATGTTTTTATCTTCATAAGATGATTGTTGTTGTCGTGATATAATATGAGAAATTAATGAATCAGCGCAAATATTTATTTCTCTTGAAAGTGTGATTATCATGTTATGTACTCAATTTCACTCTTTTTTATGTACCTAAGAATGCATGTACTTTTAAAATTGGAAATATAACAAGGAAGACAAAACCCTAAGCTCTAACATGATATGTTTTCTCTTTCTAGTACCATGAAGCAGATTGCTAAATGACAACTAAAGTAATGACATGTGAAGGAGTATCTTCATCTTCTTAAGAAATGACAAGTTTTCTCTCCATTTTTACATTTTGAGTTTTACAATTACATCCACTCTTTTACAATTGATATCCATATCCCACGACTTATGTGGGATAAATGTAATCTTTCCTTATGAATAAATGAAATTGGCTTTTGTTATGATTTATATAACTTTATTTTACATTTATTTTCCATAATCATGATATGGAATGAACCTAAACAACTCAACACATAATGTAATTTCACTTAATCATAAGGAAAAAAATGAATTAATTGTACCTTCTATAGATTATTCGAGCACAAGTAAACACAACTTAATGTAAATAGAACCGTATCCCAAATTTTGTAAATTTACATCTTTTAATATTTTGTGGTGTAATTTGAGATGTATGCTACCCTTCTCACCTTCATCAAGGCCCCTGTATTATTCTTTCAAGGATTTTGCATGGATTTTTGACTATGACACCTTGGAATGGCATCATATGCAAGGTATTGCATTATGGAACAACACCTAAAGCTGCTGATTTTCTTGTAACTTGTCCCAAATCTATCCAAAACTAAGTGACTAAAAAATAATTGTGCCCCCCTCTGATGATTGACCAAAAATGGTCAAGCAGTTTCCTCTTGGTTGGCATTATACATGTTCTTCACCTCTCAACCTAAATCCAAATTATGTAGCCATACTACGATACAATTTAATGTTGGGAAGTCGGATAAAAAAACCTAGGACATTTTGAAGTAGAAAAAATAAAAAAATTCACCTTAAACCTTAGATTATACTTTTAGAAATCCATACGACATATACAAAATTTAATCCTCAATGGGAATTGCAATCTCACAGAGCTATAAGGGTGATAACTCCATAGGTATTCCTTCTCCTGGAACTTTCTAAGATCTCACAAAATATAATTTCCTTGACCTATATCTAACCTTTCTAATCAAGGATTCAGGGAACATAGTTATAGAAAATCTTCCCAATCATAAGGATTTTTAAATTCCTTATAGTATACTCTCATAATCCTGCCCATTTCGAAACTTAAACTTTTATGCATTTATGGAGACCAACTACTTGGGCTTGGTAGATGTAGATGCATAATAAATTTGAACTTAGGTACATTTCTAGGTCCTAAAGCATACTAATATATACATAATTCCTAAGAAAGGAAAATATTGGTTGACGATTCCTTTTGGTTCTTTTTTATCTCTTGCACTTTTGTTGGCCTTATATATCTTACAACTCTACTTCAACTTTAATGATTTATCTTTTATGGCCTTAGAAATATAAACCAATTAGGACATAAGCACCCATGTTATCTTGTTCCTATTGGGTGATCATGTCCCTCCTTTTCTTCTTCTTCTCATTTTGGGTCTCTTTTACTTTTTTTGGTCACTTTTCAAAACTTGGGTTAGCCTTTCGGTTGCCAATTATGAATTTCAAACAAGGGAATCATATATATAATTAGTTAATTATCTCAAAGAAAGGTAAAATTATTATAAGCATTATATATAATCACTTAATCTTGCATCAAAGGAACAAGAGAATTAAAAATCATATATCTAACACACTCATACAAGGGACAATTGTTACATCAATCTACATACACAACATAGGACATGAATTCATTATATTCCATCACACACATTCTACATACTTAGTACATTCTAGATATATCCTACTATCATCATGTAAATACCACAAGGGAATCCTAGGGCATCATTACACACAAAAAACTACATAGAGTCTAAAATGTAGTGCAATTCTTAGTACTAAGTTCACTCTTTAGGTGACTATTGGGCTCAGTTTGACTCCACATTCTATATGTTTTTTTATTAGATTTGATGTGATTTGTGGATATTTTTAGGTAATTATATATTTTGTAGGTTACATGTATGGTGATGATCTAAATTTTGAACCGAGTAACAAAGAGTGAGTAGAAGAAAAGCTCCTCCGGCCCATAAAGTATGAATATCCAAGCATCTAAGAAGTCACTAAGACCCGATCCATTCATTAGCACCTTGACACTCCTCTCCTCCTATGGATAATTCTATCCGGAATAGTTCTAAGTTACATAACCCTCATCGGGCCTTGGAAATATTGTTCATAGAATGATCTAGTTGCTACCCAATCCATATCATCTCCAGTTGCACAAAAATAAACTAATTCCTCTTCCTCTCTCACTTGCTTAGGGTTTTATATATTTTAATTATTATTGTTTGTCCATTCTTGTATATTATCATCTATATATCATTATTTACTCTAAAAATTAAATTTTATTTTATTTAGATTAAATCACTTTTTGAACCTATTTGTGTGAACTCGTAGACACAAAATAAAACACTTTGAGTCATTATTTATTCTCATTCTCATACTACTATTCATATGGATCTTAAGTGAAAAGAGTAGTAATTAACCCATGTCTTTGGCCATTTTTACATTCTTGGTTTTCATATTATCGATATTACACATGTAATTTCCCATTTTATACTATAATTGTACATCTTTCTTATCTCGACTAGGGCATCTAGCCAAGAATGGGGCGCCCTAGGCACCCCGGTCCCCTCAGGGCATCCCGATCCTCTTTGCACTTTACTCTCACATTTTGGGAACTTTTTATTTGTCTTACATTTCCATATTTTTTTGGTTGGCCTTTTCAAGTTTAATTATGAAATTAAAACAAGATAACAATAGAAATATAAAGTTATGTGACCATAATGAGGGACCAATCACTAACCATCTATGACCATCTAGAGTTACATCCATTAAAGGAACCTAAAGCCACATTTACATCCATCTAGCTCCATCACAAGGCACACAAGGCTAGTTCATCTACATCACACTTCATAGGAGGAGATTCTATTATTTCCATGCACACATTTACTACATTTTACATATATTTTATTTCTCACTACTTCACAAAGTACAACTGGCACAAGAGAAACCTAGGGAAATATTTGTAAACACACACCTAGAACTACATTGGGTTTGAGATGTAGTGCGGAACTCGATTAGTAAGTATGACATTGTGATAGTTGAGGACGATCCCGATCCTTCATATGCATCTTTATTTTTCTAGGGTTTTGATTCTTTTCTAGGGTTTTGCAGTTGATTCTTTACTACACATCTTACGGTGAAATCGGCGCAATTCAATGACATACACATGACTAAAGGTAAACACAATGAATACCTAATGATACCTTAGAGGAGGTTTTCATGAAATGTTCTGAGACCATGGCACCTAAATCTTAGACTAGGGTACCCTTATCCCTTTCTAGGAACCACAATCTATTTAGAGAGTTCAGATCTCGCACTTTTTAGGTTTCAGGTGGTCACTTCCTCCTCCTGGTTACCTAGTTTTTGATTCAACACAGTCTCACACCTTCATTGAGTTAGCTAAGGACTTCTTAACCCTTTCTTTCACATTAGGGTTTCATCTTTCACTTTCTTGGTTTCTTGAGTAATTTATGTATTGCATTATTTCATTTATTTCTTGCTCCTTTAACATCAAATTAGGATAGGATATTAAATTTTATCATAATAATTTTTTTGAACCCCACGCTCGACACCACCTTCCACTTAGGTCT
This sequence comes from Taxus wallichiana var. yunnanensis, assembly GCA_018340775.1. Classification (NCBI taxonomy): domain Eukaryota; kingdom Viridiplantae; phylum Streptophyta; class Pinopsida; order Cupressales; family Taxaceae; genus Taxus; species Taxus wallichiana. The sequence goes on from CM031240.1 coordinate 561,391,169, forward strand.
CTCTTTCTCTTCTTTAGTATGGCTCAATCTTATGAAGATTTTACTAAATATCATATTAAAGTCATTAATGATCATATCACGAGAGCATGCTCAAAATCTAGAATTACTTCTATATGCTACTCATGAGGAAGCTACAAACCTTATAGAGATTATTGTTTCTTCCTCTATTCCCACAACATTTGATACTCGACCACTTACTTCTAATCTTCCACCTATCTCTATTGTTCCTATTTTTATTCTAACTCCTACTAATCACTATTCCCCACCTCTTGTTTCTTATACACGACAACCTCCTTCCATTGGTACTCAAGATATAGGCTCCCTTTATCAAGACCTTCAAACCCAAATTCATAAATTATGATAGTTACTTCTCATGCATCTCCATCTTTAGATTCCACTCTATTATTGAATACTCCATTGGCACCATCTACATCCACTTATCTATTTCTTCCAAATTTTGTCACCCATAAACTATCTATTTTCGGAGGCAAAGGTGACCCACAAGAGAACCTCGAGTATTCCATGTAGCTTGTCTATATTTTACGGATAATAACATTCTCATAGATAATCTCTTTCGTTGTAGCCTTCATGATTATGTGATGTGTTGGTTTTACAACCTTCCTATCCATTCGGTAGTCTCTTTCATGCATCTCACTAATACTTTTATCACTTATTTCTCTTCCAACATCAGCTCTAAGATCTCTTATTCCCAACTTACACAATTTAAACATAAGTCTAATAACGCTTAGTAGATTATGTCTTGTGTTAAAAAAAAATTCAGCTAAGATGTTGAATGTTCTTGCAGACTCTGAGCTTCAGGATTTATTCATCCGAGTCTACTACCACCCCTCCAAGAAAGTGTAATCTTTGAAACCTCTCCTCCATTTGATAAAATATTTCATACCCTCAAGCTTTGTGAAACTAAGCTTTTATCCATCGGTAAACTTAAGTATCAGGAAAAAGCATCATCATCTACACACTTTCAAGGAAAGTCAACATTTAAACCTTCCACCACAAAACCTAATGATGCCAAAATCACTGTTAATATAGTCGTGACTCTAAATAAATTCATTCCCAGCCACCATAGCGCACATTCACTAAAAATTTATTTCCCATAATTCATATTACAACAACTTCGTGAAATAAATATTATCATTCTTCCTCCACTGCTTGAATTGGATCGATCACGACAAAAATAAATAAGTTACAATGTAAAATTTCAATGTGATTATCACCACTATGTGGGGCACTCTATAAATAGGTGTTTCAACATCCACACCATTATCCAAAAAGATTGAATTTCCTGAGGCTAGAGACTCTCCAAAAATTCATGAAAATTGTAAGCTCAAATTATTTGGTAACCCACCTCTGCAACATGACAATAAAATATCTGATTCATCAGCTAATCATACTTATCATGCAGTGCCTCCACCTGAATTGGGGGGCCTTGATTTATTATTTTCTAACATCGACACTTCTCCCTTGGTTATTTATTTCTTTGATTATTATTATGATGCTACATTCTCTTATAAACACTTAGACATTATTTTATCTATTGGAGTGGTCCCCATCAATAATACTAAGGTTGATCCATCATGGCCTATCAGTGCATGTTCTATGCCACTTCTTGATGCTATCAGTTATCCACATTCATACATATCCTATCGATGAACAATTCATATGGTGTGGTCAAACTTCATGTTACGGTAGGACCTCTTACTATGTTGGTACCCTTCCTTGTTAGACAAGTAGTTGATGGTTGTGACATGATTCTAGGTCTCAACTAGATTCGTAGGTCTAAGTCCATCATCTCTATGAATCATTTGTGACTCAAATTCATTCATAACAATCAAGTTGTTTCTATTGATGGTGTACCTCCATCTACTCCATGGTCATCATCTCCTCAAGCACCAGTTTAGGAATCCCCTAATTCATCTAACACATTACAACCTATGTTAATTAAAGTGCAATCTACTCCTAGTTCACCCACTTGAACACAATCTAATGATTCACACCACTCTATTTTTCATACACATCGATAGAGGCATATTACCCACACAGTTACAACATATCGACATAAATATCCACCTCGTTTTATTCCACGCAGATCTCCATCACCTACACATTTTTTCATGCCTACAATTTTGTCATATACTCATCCATCACATGCATATAGACTTCATCCACCTGCAGTGACTATCTACTATTCCACCACTACTAGAGCATGATCATACGCTTTCACCACCACTCACATTAGATGAGGGACCTTCGTCCTTCACATTCATTGGTTAGTTCATTCACTAACACACACTGGGGGTATAACACTAACACAATCCCTCCCCCATCTTAGCATCAACACATGTCTCATAATTACATTTACACACATCTACATTCTAGCATTCAAATAATTCATCTACATCACATAGTTCAACCATTACATGATGGCACACTCTTGTGCTTTGGTTCACACTTGACTGTTGAGGGAATTCTCTACACATGAACCCCACACACTACACAATAGTTACTACACATTAGGCACCACATATCATCACATAATCCTACATTATCTACATATTACACACTACATCATAGGTTATAGGCATTGTGAGTCTTCATACATCCTACACTTTACATCCTACATCTTGTCTTACATACATCATACACATACTACACATGACTCACACACTACACCATAACTATCACATGTTGCATGTTTTTCACACATCATACACATCATCTTATATTCCATTTTACATCTGATATTTTATACATCTTAGGACATGGAAACATCATACATTACATCCTATTCTATCACATACATTACACATTTTGCATATTCACCTCTACGTGCTGCACTCACTACCCAATGATGCACTCTAGTCTCATGGTCCATACTAGAATGTTGATGGTATACATCACAAAATGGACCACATCACACTCGTCCATCCACTCACATCTTATGTTCCTCATGTGACATTCTTAGAATTAGTGATATACGCTTTAGGCTATATGGTCACTTCTCCTAGCATCATCTTGTGATAGGTTATACCATCACTTTCAATTACATTGTTTAGTGGTATACACTTTAGGATAAATCACCACTCTTTGTTACTCATCTCATCTTGATATATGCCTAGGCTATAAATTCATGCACATTTCATCTCTATGTAACATAACATCACTACACACTCATCACAACACATTACACACAACACATAGTTTGACCATTTCCCGATGACGTACTCTCATTTATGGTTCATTCTTGACTACTAAGGGGGCATACTAAATGAACCTCACTATATAAAAATCCATTCACTTAGGGGGCACATGGATCCTATCATTCACTCTACATTCCATTCCATCCATCCACATCATACTGCATTTTATGGTTGAATTTACTCTTCCTTACACATGCCTTTATGTTCACTATATTATACAAGTTAGATAAATCTCTTGTATGTCATTATATTTACCATACACACATGTGTGTTGACATAATTTTCTAGTTATGATCACAGATATAGATATTCTACACGCAATATTGATGCTTCACACACTACCTCTTTGGGTTAATCTACATTTGAACACTACAAGTGTTGCTATTTAATTTTGTACTTAGCACTTTCCATTATCAGGTTATACATGATTTGACATAATTTTTATTTTTCTAACATGCTAATTGGTGCTTCATGTGCAACATTTTTTATGTAGTGATATTTACTTCCATACTTTTTTGTTTTTTTTATTGCTTGTTATTTTTTGCAGGATTTTCCTTTTGTCTTGTGTGCTCACTTGTTTATTTTCGGCCACTACACCTTGAGTGTCTTGTGATACCATGAGTTATTTCCCATGTTTATAACCCACTTTTCACAGTCTATGATTATTTTTTTGGGTGTTTACATTGTCTTCTAATGTTCTATATTATACATTGTTTGTTTGGCTTATATTTGTTCTCTACATGCATGTTTTTAAATACTTGACATTTTTTTTTGTATCCACTTGTTTGTGTGTGCCTTGTTCTTTACTAAGCACATTCCCTCCCCTTACAGGACATATTATTAGTTACTTAGTAAATCCTCTTTTGGGGCCACATTCTCCTATCCCGACATCATATGAAACACCAAAGAGGGGGCATCATTTGGGTTTACACACTACATAATGTACTATTTTTGAGGAAATATTGTTGTTAGTGCTCCATTAATTATTGGTGTTAGTAAAATATATATTATGTTATTGTTGTAAGTAAGTTGTTAATACAACTTACATAGGAGATTGAGGAGTGATTATAGGGATGCAAGTTGTTAGAACAACTTGCATATATTTGGGTGAGTGGTTATAGAAAAAACAACTATATATTTGTAACCATCTCGAGTATGAAAATTAATGAAGTTTTTGTGTGTTTGATCAGCTCTGCAATTATCTCAATTCTTTATAATATCCTTCAAACTCTATCAATGGTATCGAGCACATATAATGAGAGTCCTGAGTTTTTGTTGAGAGGAATATTATATGTCTATCAGTGAGTATTATGGTCTTCACAAAGGTTGCATGCAACAACAAAAATTGTAGAGTATGTAATGGTTTTGATGGATAATCAATAAAAATCCTTGTATTTTGTAAAATTTGTTATTCAACCATTCAATATGCATATGCTCGTGCAAATAAAGTAATTTTGGTTGATTAGATTATGATTTAAAATCATGTGTTACGTACACTCTTGTGCGTAGAATGTAAGGATCAAATATCCAATATAAAATTTTGGACCTGCTCACATGCATAATCCTTCATAGCTAGATTGTGATGCATGGTTCTTCAAAATTCATTTTATTAGTCCTCACATTTTTTTCAGAGAAAGGAAGGCTATTTGGATCATTATATATTGTGTTGGTCGAATCCATGTGTTCACTCAGTCTTGAGGGGCATGCATTCCAAGATCCATGTCAGCTGTGTCATCACCTAAATCTGACATACCAATTTCTATGCATTGGAGCTCCCGATCCAGTCACAATTTAAATTAGTCATGACATCAGTTATTCATTTCCAGCTGACTACAAGCTGTCATCGACTCCATTGACATTTACTCCATGGCGTCATGTCTGCATACACAATTTTCTCCTGTTTGGTTCATCCACATTGGATTTGATTGTATGTCTCAAGGCTCAATCCATTCAACATTGGAATAGAATCATTTCATTTTTTCCCACCTTAGAGTGAATTATGACAAGTTTAGCAAGGGTCTTCACGACATTGACATTTGGTATTTCATGTTTATATATTTATAGTGAGTCATGCCATGTATGTTTATTTATATGTTTAATGGCATGTCAATGAAGAGAAATAATGTGGCATAGTGTCTTTTATGTGAATGGAACATGTCTTTTACAAATTCAAGTGGTTTAAGTTTGTAGGTAAGTTTTTTTAAATCATCTCTTTTATAAAGTGTTGTTAAGTGGTTTTTAATCATATACTTTATAAAATCCAATGTCATAGTGATCAAGAGTCTCGTGTAAAAATTCATCAAATAATCTTAAAACAAGTAAAAAAATAGTCATAGTAAAATATTTCAAGTAGTGTTTGTCGTTAAAAGTTGTGGTTGTATACAAGTCAAATGTCATTTGTGAATCACTGTCAAAAAGTAGTCAAAATATTGTGAAAAAAATAAAATTGCCTTACGGACACATTTTTGGTGTTACCCGATATCTTGGCAACCATTTATCCTCAAAAGAAAAATTCATTGAGCTAACAACATGATAATGGAGGAAGGAGGCACAAGAAGCTAGAGGTCAGTCAACAACCTCTCATGAGTCACCAACAATGATGCTTCATATCAAATGTGGTGACATATATATGTATAGTATGAGTACATGTTTTTCATTGTGCTTTAGTTTCGTAGTGAATTTCTTTGTTATGTTCATGTTGCATTATGTATTATGCATAGTGTAAAACAGTTTATAGGATGGCAGAGAACTACGGTGATCCTCGACTATGGTGATCCTTTGACTATTGTAATTCATTGGAAGATGATCGAGTCGGTGAATACGTTCATTGGAAATAGTGATCATGTGCAGTGAGATCCAAACAACAAGATCCGGTCGAGTGTGGGATACACCACAATATGATTTTCCTTTTCTATCTTCCTATTTGGAATTTCACATTTTGGGGGGGAATAATAACCAATGTTCCATTCCCATTTTGTGCCAAAATGGCTAAAGTCAAGGGAAGATTCTAGTGGCAGCGACGGTTTCCTATGTTATTCGAGATCGAGTGGTAGTGATCAACAACAGTGGCTAAAACTAAGAAGATCATGATTCTTAGAGGTAGAAATGTGAAATATTTCAAAGTATGTGTTATATCGTTTAGTTTTGTGAGATGTGTTTCCTATTTACTCCCTATAGTGTGATATTGAACATGTCTTTTATAAATTCTAGTGGTTTAAATTTTTAGGTAAGTTCTTTTTAAGTCGTCTCTTTTATAAAGTGTTGTTAAGTGTTCTTTAATCGTATACTTTGTAAAATCCAATGTCATAGTGATCAAGATTCTCATGTCAAAAATTCATCAAATAATCTTAAAAGAGTAAAAAAAAAATTAGTCATAGTAAAATATGTCAAGTAGTGTTTGGCTTTAAAAGTTGTGGTTGTATAGTCAAAACAAGTCAAATGTCGTTTGTGAATTATTATCAAAAGAAGTCAAAACATTGTGAAAAAATAAATTTTCCTTACAAACACATTTTCGGTGTTACCCAATGTCCTGGAAACCAATTATCCTCAAAAGACAAATTCATTGATCTAGCAACAGCGTGATAATGGAGGAAGGAGGCACAAGAGGCCGGAGGTCATTCAAAGACCTCTTGTGAGTCACCAACTATGGGGCCACATATCATATGTGGTGGCATACATATGTATAGTATGAGTATATGTTTTTCATCATGTTTTAGTTTTGCAGTGATTTTATTTGTTTTGTTCTCGTTGCATTATGTATTATGTATATTGTAAAATGGGTGTATATGATGGCAGAGAACTACGGTGATCCTTTGACTACAAGTGATCCCTCGACTATCGTAATTCATTGGAAGATGACTGGTCATTGAATACGTTCATTGGCAATAGTGATCATGTGCAACAAGATCTAGACAACAAGATCCAATCAGTGGGATACAACACAATATAATTTTCCTTTTTATCTTCCTATTTGGAATTTCACATTATGGGGGGGAATAATAACCAATGTTCCATTCCCATTTTGTGCCAAAACGGCTAAAGTCAAGGGAAGCTTCCAGTGGTAGTGGTGGTTTCCTATGTTGTTCAAGATCGAGTGGCAGCAATCAACAACAATGGCTGCAACTAAGAACATTGCGATTCTTAGAGGTAGAAATGTGAAATATTTCCAATATGTGTTATATTTTTCTATTTGGTGAGATGTTTTCCTATGTTATTCCCTGTAATGTGATATTTATGAGGGATAAAAATAGTACTTGGAACATCATGATGTGGTTTGTGGTAAACCACTTGAAAACCACCAGTATCGGTTTGTGGTCAACCGGTGTAAAACCATCCGTCAGGTTTGTGATTGTCCTGTGAAAATCACCTAATCATGAAAGTAGGTGCAAGTACAAAGATATGTTTTCCCCATGTTCACATTAAGGGGGGAATGTTAGGAAATATTGTTGTTAGTGCTCCATTAATTATTGGTGTTAGTAAAATATATAAGTAAGTTGTTAATACAACTTACGTAGGAGATTGAGGAGTGATTATAGGGATGCAAGTTGTTAGAACAACTTGCATATATTTGGGTGAGTGGTTATAACTATATATTTGTAACCATCTCGGTATGAAAATTAATGAAGATTTTTGTGTGTTTGATCAACTCTACAATTATCTCAATTCTGTATAATATCCTTCAAACTCTATCAATACCAAGATAGTTCGGATCTATAGTTTAGTCTAAAGTTTTCTTCCATGAAAAAATTTAGTTTACGGTGAGTGGGTTCGCAGACCAATCTATGAACCCCATACACAATGGATTTTACAGGTTAGATTGTTCTTAGAATCTTTGGGAGAAATTATAGGTTGGAGGAACATCATACTTTTCTCCCTACACTTCTTAGCTTGGTGGCAAAGGGCGCGATCACCCTAAAATTAGAAAGGACAGAGATCTTTTCACCCATCTCAAGGAAGCAGTTACAAGTTGAAGAATAACATAGCTTTCTCCCTACACTACTTTGGCCACAGTGGAATGAGATCATCCAAAATAATCACACTTCACCGATAGTTATAGGATATCCTTTCTACCCCATTTTGTCTCATCATAGATAAGGTATGCATGCTCCTTTTTCATTTTTATTTTAGTACTTTTTTACATGTTTCTTTACTTATATACATATACATGCATATTTTACTACTTAATCATCTTCTCTTTTACAGGTTCATTTGTATGGGAAGCAAGAAGTCAACAAAAATAAAAACATCAACAAAAAACCCCACACAACATACTAACATTCAGTATCGCACACACATTGGCATCTACACACGTACTTCCTCCCTAGGTTCACTCTCATCACCTTTTACACTTTTGCATATTTAGTCTCTACACTCCATCTTTTGTCATTCCATGCTTTTTTTAGTCCTTCAACACATTTAATACATAACTCTACATGGATTATCAGGTATGCATCTCTATCTACTTTATGTTACTAAGATTTCCACTCACCAACATAAAGTGGGGGAAAATGTAGACACAAAATCACACACTTTGAGTCATTATTTAGTCTTGGTCTCATACTACTATTCATATGGTTCTTAACTTTAAAAAGTAGTAATTCACGCATGTCTTTGGCCATTTTTACATTTCTTGTTTTCATATTTTTGATCTTACACCGAAACTTTCCTAGTTTGTTTTATCATTTTTCATCTTTCCTATCTCTAATTGGAGCAACCAACCAAGACCAGGGCACCCTAGGTGCCCTGGTCCCCTCTGGGGCACCCTGATCCTCTTTGCACTTTAATCTCACCTTTTGGGCACTTTCTACCTATTTGAGATTTCTATCTTTTTGGTGGTCGTTCTTATCAGGGTTAATTATGAAATTAGAATAATAAAACCATAGAAGTATAAATTTATGTGACCATAATGAGGGACCAAGCACTAATCATAAACTATCACCATCTAGATTTGCATCCATCAAAGGCACCTAAAGTCACATTTTCATCCATCTAGCTCCATCACAAGGCACACAAGGCTAGTTGTCCGCATCACACTTCATAGGAGGGGTGTTTATTGTTTCTATTCACACATTTACTATATTTTACATCTAGTTAAGTCTTTCTTGTTACTTCAAAAAGTGCAACCGACACAAGAGAAATTTAGGGCACAATTTGCACACACATACCTAGAACTTCATTAGGTATGAGATGTATTGAAACACTCGGTTAGTAAGTACACTATTTTTTCAGCTGAGGAAAATCCAAATCATTCATATGAATCTTTCTTTTTTATGGTTTTAATTCTTTATCTCGGGGTTTTCTAGGTGATTATTTATCATAATTATTACAAAAATATATCACAGTTTAGTGACATACACATTCCTAAAGGAAAACACATGTGAATACCCAGTGACACCTCTCAGAGGAGGTTTTGAGGCCATTTTGTAGACTAGGGATTCTAAATCTCATACTAGGGTGTGCACGGGCGCCCTATCCCTTTCATGTGCCCCATTCTATTCTTAGAGCTCAAATATACACCTTCTTAGGTTTTGGGTGGTCACTCCTCTTGTTTACCTGGTTTTCACTACGACATAGTACCACACCTTCATTAAATTATATAAGAACTTATTAACCTCTCTTGCACATTATGGTTTCATCTTTCACTTAGTTAGTTGCTTGAGTAATATATGTATTGCATTAGTTCATTTATTTACTACTCCTATAGCATCAGATTAGGCTAGGATATTACATTTTATCATAATCAAAACCCTACCTTCTCAGCATGCATATAATTCTGTCTCTTTCCTTAGAATTTATGGACCAACACTCTTATCCATACTATGCACCCAATAGGGTTTCTAGCATAGCTTCCATCACTGTTTATTTTATTCAAGTTTGTACCAAACACCCTCTCTCGCTTCATCCCTACAATGATCAACCTAACTATTAATTTGGTCACACTCGATGCAATAGGTAACCCATGACTCCACATGTCTCTCTTCCACCACCTATTACCTCTAAAGTCCCTCCTGACACCTCCAAAGGTTATAATATAATTTAGTAACTAAATAATACACCATCCAAAATTTCTCTTTATGATATTTTATGCAATGCACCGTATTGTTGTCATATATTATAGGATGTATTATGCTCCATTCACATTACAAGTGATTTCCCATGTTGCCTTTAGCCATCTTATTTATTCCATTAAAAAATACCACATGCCATATCATTTAGTAATGAAGACATCCCTCCTACTTTCACTGGTGATCCTTTATCATCGTTGCTTATTATAGTTACTATTGGTTTCAATCATATCAAGAAAGTATTAATTTATAACAACTCGGTTTAAATCAATGTTCTCTATCATTACTCACGTAGTTGCAAATTCTTCATAGTCATATCACCAAATCCTCTACTATTTTGCATGGCTATGATTATACTACTTGAACATATATTGGATCCATCACATTACCTTTACGAATTGGGCCCAAAACGTTCCCAATTTATTTCATATCATTGATATACCATTTTAGTTCAATTGTTTACTAGATTGGCCATGGATCCATGTTATGTGCGTTGTTCCTTCAATGGTTCATCATTACATAAAATTCTTATATGATGGATATAAACATACTATTTCCAAAGATCTTGGCCCATTAAAGTTCTCACAAATAAACCCAATCAATGTCATGCCTATTACCCACTTAATCCAATTCCATACCATAATATGTGTATACACCTATTGGTTTGATTAAAGAAACTTCATTACTAAACTTGCTTTAACTATACTATGTGCAAATTGACGACACTTCATCAATTAGGCTCCTTTTCCTTCCAATTCCTCTTAATTGACTACTATGTGTTGATTAATATTCTTATCTTGAAATTGACTAATAAATATTATTATTAGCTAGCTCCCACTTCTAACACTTCCAAAATCAATCAAAACCTCCTTCGGATACTCACGAAATATTTCTAAGCCTCATTGGGACCCCTAATTAATCTTACAAGATTAATTAGCCTCTAAACCTAGTCAAATCTTGCTTTGACTTGCTAAAGTAATTTTTGGACTTACCTTTTATCCCACATGCATCCAAAACATCCCTTTCTTGAAATCAGAAAACTATAAATAGACCCTACCCCCTCAATTTTCTAAGAACACTTCTCCTCCTCTAACATAAACTATAGAAAAATAGGATTAGAGCATTTCTTCATTTTTATTGAGTTATTTATTCCATTGCATATTCAAACTCAAGCTTGGGTAAATGAGGGGAACCATATGGTCTTGTAGCCATTAATGGTGAGCCTTCACTCTCAAACCCTTGAGCATCAAACAATCAAATTTGATTGCTAGGATCTTCATAGGTTCATGTTTTGTAGCATTCAAAGAGTAGAGAGTAGTATACATGTTTAGTTTGATGTTTTTCAAAGTTATAATACAAGCATATAGGATTAGTCATTTTTATCTCTTATCTTGATGGTTTGTAGTTTATTTTGTGAAATCTTTGGGGTTTATTTAGTGTTCTAACCTTTTTCTAGCTTTCCTAACTTACTCATGTTCACATATGGCATGCCCAGTGGGACCTTACTCCATGGTCTCTAGAAGTTGTTTTTCAAGATTTTTACTTCAAGTTCTAACCATTTTCATGCATTTTGAAGGTTAACTAGTGTAGTTTCAAGATTTTGATAATCTTAAAAGTAGTAAATCTTCCTTTTGCATGTAGATTTATTGGGTTTATGTTAGAAATTGAATTAAAAGACAAGAATTTGACATGTTTGTATTTTTATATTTCTATCTCTTGTGAGTTTTTATGTTTTTTCAAGCCCACGCATAGGTGTTCTAGAAGGGTGTGCACACATAAAAATCACACACACCTATTTGATAACACGTGCACATGTCCCAAGGAAAGTGCATGTCTCCTAGCCACACACTTTTTACCCTATATTTTTGACCCCCTGTCAAGAATTTCCATAGATCCGTGCATAAGTCATGAACCGCACACACTAGCTTGCATACAAAAGCATACATATCTCGGGATGTTCGGGTGTTTGATAAAATTTGTGTCCAAATTAGGTTTTACCTTGCACACGCATATGCTTTCTAAGGCATGCACATGTTTAAATGAGTGCGCATGTGTCATTCTACCCGTGTAGGTGTAATTACTCACCGTATTTTCACAAAGCCGCATACTTGTCATTTTTGGAGTGCACATGTTGCTACGTGCGTGCACATACCATAAAATGCGCACACGTGGTGTTGTTTAAAGTCAAAATTTGTTCTAACACTTGTAGGGGTTAATTCTTTGAAATTTCTAACACTTCACAGGTTTCTTGTTAATATTAATCATTTGTTTTGCAGAGTTACTTTGATAATATTATGTTTTTGTTCTAACTTTACTTAGTTGAGTTGATGAATGTTGCATTATTATTTATAAGGTTTTGAAATGTGTATGCTCTTCCCTCACACCTTCTAGGTGATCTTGGGAATAAAAAATGGTTCAATACCTTTTCTATGCTTTCAAAACACTTCACTAAGTTTTTTAAAAAGGATTAACTTCAAAGTTGGTTTAAACAAACTTACTTTTCACATTTGATTGAGTGTTTTCCATTTCTACAAGATTAGTGAGGTATTTTTTTGTGTATGCTCTTTCCTTTGTATCTTAGGACGATATGGGAAATAAAAAATGACATTCTATCTCCTTTATATGATGTTTTGATCACTTGGAAAATTACTAATCATTGTGTGTAGGACCAAATATCGTGTGTCAAAGAATCGAGTCTAGACCAAATATAATGTGTTTATTGTAGGTTGCCTAATGGAGTGTGATAAAAAACCACATTAATTCTAAAATAAAAAACCCACCATATTCAACACATTTGATTTACATGTTCGGATAAAGGGTACGACGGAAAAGTGACATGCGAGCATGGGAGTCTACAAGTGACTCTTCCTTGCACCCGACCTCTCGAGGTCATGCCGAGAGCCACCCGGTGGCTATGGAATATATGTGAGATGTAGAAAAACTAGTTAGGCAATCTAATGTCTTCAATACGCACTAGCGGAATTTGTGAATCTAAGGAAAAGAAGGCCCTTCTAACTGAACTGGTGTGATAGATTGATTGGAAAGGATGATTGCTTGAAGGCTCCAATCAATATCGAGCTCTAACATGATTCGATCTATGGGTTGTGGAAAACGTGGAAAATGACCGGGATAGTTTCATATATTTCTCGGACAGGGTCATATGGTAGATGGTAAATATAGTTGACTCTATGGATGATTATACGGCCTAGTCAGAACTCTCTAGATTTGTTAGCTCTTTGTGTCTAACAAGGATAACTATTCGATGATGATACGTGGAAGTGGAGTAGACCGGAATACTAGTGTGCGTAGGCGGTTTCTATGTCTAATTCTCCTATGGATTCGTTAGGTGCGGGATTTGTAGGTCACAACCGTAGACTCTTAGTTGTTGTGGACCTGTTATGGTCATGCGTGAAATCAAGTCCTAATCCCTAGTATCCAGTAATCATATGCTTTCTCAACTTCTATATTTAGGATCAATAACTGTGTGATTTTCTCATAATATCTTACAGGCATTCGCGCAACCTAAATTCTTAGGCTAGTATCTATATCTGTAAGAGTGTCTCCTACGCCTAGTTGTGGGACCAAAGGATCACAACCAAATGTTTGTTCTCTTTCAAGCCCTTCTACAGTCATATGAATGTTGTTTAGGGTAATCTATAGTTTGGTTGATTTGACAAAAATGTGTGTGCTTGGTCATCTTCTACGTTTAACCCACTCAACTGGGAATTGATTTATTGCAAGATTATCGTTGTTTGGAAGACTTGGATCCTAAGATTTTGGTCTATATCAGTTATCACTGTGATGAGATTGGGCTGAGGCATGATTGGCTTGAATACGTATTCTCTCTAGGTCCGTGATTTTCATACAAAAGCAACAATGTAAAACGAACTACGAAGAAATGAAATTTAACTATGTGAAGTGTATCTATAACATATATGATTTCTCTATTTTTTTGTGTTTTCTAACGAGATTTATGAATTTAAGCAAGCAACTATTTAAAATATCTAGAATTGAATGACTAATGTAATAACTTAAAACAAGCAAAATAAGCGATTGTAGTTATTTGTCTATGTAATTTGTAGATCTATTCTAAACAATGAAATAGCTCATCTAATATATTTGCAAGGCTCTCGATCCTACCTCGAAGTGAGGAGTGAATCATTGTTTCTCGAAACTATCAATCCCCAAAGCTTCCTAGCAATATCGAGAGTAGATTTAAGCGAAATAAAGCAATTAACTACTCTATTTGATATTATTCTAACTAGAACTTTGAAAGCTAGAACTTGGATTACGTAGACATTTGGCAAATCCAATGGTGTGTGTGATCTTGTCCCCTCAAAGTGTGATCTCCTCATTCCTTCATGTTCATGTGGATCTGGAAAAAACATGTAATGCTAGCATCAATAGAAGTAGATATTGGGATAAAGGCAGCTCAAAATACTAACTGAATACAATGCAAGTAGGAGAGGGATAGCGCAAGAGTACAGAGCTTGGCTTATGCAATTCCTAGTGGGATCTATTGCGAGTCATGCAACATAAAGCATCCAGAACCTGAAACTATCCTGTTTGAGGAGCAAAACCTGCAACTTTAATGGCTTCCTATTGGTAAACAGACTATTTTATTCCAATGGATTGGATAAAATAACTAGCAGTACTTTGCACAAGATGGATATGTGGCTTACTAATAGTAAAACAATGCTAAGTAAGAATTCTAAGCAAAATGAAAACTAAATCTATTGCAAAGAGAAATCAGAGGCAAATTTTGAGGGGCCATTTGCTTGAGCACAAGCCATCTATTTATAGCATTTGCATTTACCCAAGGTAAAAGCCAAATAGAACTCTTAAACTATAAACAATGGCAAAACACTATTCCAGGGAACCAGAATCATAAATGCAAGCTTATGGCGGTGAAAGAAAGTTGGTAAAACATTGAAATTACGTGAGTCGTGTTAAAAGAGATTTCTGGAAAATGCGTAAAGGACCACCACTCGAGCACGGTGGCGATTCTGAGGACCGCTGCCCTATTCAGGGTGGCGGTCACGAGACTGCCACCTAAGCAGGGCGGCAGTTTCGTTATTGAAGAGAAAAAGGCCAAGAAAAGAGAGGAAAATAGAAAAACAAAGCACGCGGGGGCTAAGCGGGGCATGCGGGATGTTAATTCATACTTGGAGAGATTTTCGGATCCCGAACACCTTACGAGGAGACTGTGTCATCATTAGGGCACGTGTCACATTCTTACGGTAGTACAAGTACCTTACAATTTTGGGTACGTGCATATTGCCCCCTCGGAGAAGCGTTTTAGCCATGAAGAGGCATAAAGCGGTGGGTTCGAGTATGGCTGTCCCTGAAATGGGAAGTTAGAAGTTATACGATACATCCGTGTGTTGAAATGATGCCATCCAAAATTCCCGCTACACCGCAAAATGAAAAGAGAACTCAAATGCGAGATAGACACAATAGTTTGAAAAATAAATGCTAAAATAATCGGGAATGATAACGTACCATTTATGCAGGGATAGGAACTTACCTCCGTCGGTGCTCCAAACCTATGAAAAATTCATTTAAAACAAATCAGGGCGCTATATATATGAAAGTGGGCCCATTTTCCTATTCATTTGTGCGAGTCAATTTGATTGATTTTGAGCTTTGGGACCCACGGTGACGGTTTCTTGCATGAGTAGAGTCAAAACGTCGTGACGAGATAGCGATCATGCCTCCACATGCGGAACATCGACCCATGAGATCACATGTTAGTTTTCTTCAGTTTATCCTTTTTACCCCCTTAAATTTGAAATGCTAAATATTTTGTCATGGGGGGGTAATTTTTGAAAATGTTAGTGTTAAAAGGTCCACCTAGGGGGGGCACCTACTGGGTAGGCTTTGTTTTTAGGTAAAATGGTCATTTTTTGCACTTTTTAGGCTTTTTAAGTTTAAAAACCCACGTGGGTTTTTGGACCACGACCGCCGCCCTGCCCAGGGCGGTGGTTACATGACCGCCGCCCTATTCAGGGCGGCGGTTACATGACCGCCGCCCTTAAGGTGGCGGTTACAAAACCGCCTCTCTGCTCAGGGCGGCGGTTTTGCACAGAATGCAAAAGGATCATCTTTTGAAATTGTTTTTGCTTTTCTAGCATTTCTACATGTTTTCGTGACTTTTCCAGTGTTACTCGAATGCTAACTTTCTCTGTCTTGTGTATTTTTGGGTGTATGCAGGTGAGAGAGGAGTATATCCGGTGGAGTAGAGAGGGAGTGTGATTGGCTCCCGGGGGTACTAGATGCCCTCTCACAGGATGAGGAGGACACTCTTCAGCAGGCTAGGATACTACGCATTTCACGCATGCCCCATGTTACACCATCTAGTCACATCCTTTGTGACTTGTTCTCATACTAGGATGTAGATCAGAACACCTTCCGATTGCCAGGGGTCCGCGGTGAGTGGACTATTACATTGGAGGATGTCTATCACATTCTGAGGGTCCCGATTATTGGGAGATGACTCACCTTAGAGACAGCAGGCTCACGGGCACAGATTGCACAGTGGGCTACATATATGGGAGATGCAGTCATCTCCACGGGGTCGAAGAAGGGGGTTAGAGTTCGATCCATTCCTACTTTTCCCATCCCCTTACTTTGTCAGGCTATCATGGGGATCCTTGCTTCGAGACTGATTGGGGACAAGGGAGGAGATACTTTGTTATACTGTTGGTCCCCTATTATTACACAAATAGAGGGACATGGTCGGATATATGCCTAGGGAGCAGAAATTCTTGGGACCACCTACCACGACTTATACAAGGTAGTCCATTTACAGGGGCAGTCCTTGAGCCACCTGACTCTGGTTATGAGTTGGGTCTATGAGCACTTCATCCCCTACCGCAGAGGTGTAGAGGTGACAGACCCCGGAGCTGTGAGGGAAGCTAGATGGAAAGAAATGTCGATGCTTAGAGCACCTCATCAGCCAGTTGCTTCCCTTACTACTGCTAACATGGAGGCCACACCATACCAGACTATGGTAGGTATATGGGGCGAGGAGGCTCTTACCTTGATCTCCTGCTCCACCACATGGCAGCTTATTGATAGAGTGGGGTGAGTGGAGATGCACCCCTTTGGCCAAGTTCCTCAGCAGTTTGGCTTACTATATATGGGTATGCTTCCCCAGTGGTGCCAGTATACAGATCAGTCCTAGAGGCTAGAGGGGGGCCTAGAGGCCGGGGTTAGATAGTGGTTACTCATGGCATTCCTATTACAGCCAGGAGGATAGTACGTGCAGAGGGAGAGCTAGTGCGCCTCAAGCACCTTTCTTCTTGAGATCGCCACGGGTCCTACCTATAGTAGCGATAACCCCATTGAGGTAGACTGCGAGTCGAGGAGTTTACGGGGAGAGCAGAGGAGGAGACCAAGGATAGTGATCATGAGTGGCACGACACCCGGGATATGATGCAGCGAGAGAGGGTGAGCGAGTGTAGAGAGGGTGACTCTGGTTTCGGAGGAGCCACTCTCCCGAGGGCCATGGGGAGGATGAGTGCTTTGCGGGGTGCTACGTTGCTCTAGCCATGGGAGTAGCCCTTTAGTTGGTAGTGACATCTGTGGTGGGCGCTGATCCCATAGATCCATCTTGGAGGCCTGGTGAACTCCCTTTTAATGTTCGTTTCTTTGTTAGGATCTCCTTAGTTTCTATCTTGTATTTTTAATTTCTTGTTTGGTTTCAAATTTATTTTCTCCTTTGTTTGCAGAGACCGCCGATGAGTGGTGAGATTTGATTCGCAGGGTATGCACTGATACCCTGATGATCCCCATGGAGAGGACCCACGAGATTTGTCCGTGGATGCAAGGGAGCCTTCAGCAGCCGGTAGACATGCGATGTCTTCGTCCCGATCGGCATGTGGCGGGATGGTATCGACTCTCTACACAGAGTTAGCGGGGTATAGGACGGCCGAGCGCCTGATGAGGAGCCATTCTCGTGGTGAGACCGCGGCTGCCCCTCAAGATCCTAAGCCCTCTGTGCACTCAGAGCGCCGGCGTAGCCGGAGTCCTAGGCGTGGGTGTGCGCCTTCAGAGGGGTCTTGTAGGGATTGAGAAGCCACTTGGCTCTCGTAGTTTTTTTGTATGATACATTCTTTTGTATATCTGGGCTCTTTGAGCGTTTTGACCATGCCTAGTGCATGATGGCATTGTACATAAATGTTGATCATTTATATATATGTATATTTGTTCTGGATCAAACTCTTGGCATTCATGGCTCACTTTCTATTTCTAGTTTCCTTATGTATACCATGATGTATGTTTATATGTTTTTAGAATGTATGCAATGGTGAACAAATGATGCAAGTGTTTTACTTTCCTTTTTTGTATTTCATGATGCTGATATATGATGATGTAGATATAATGTGATTTTGAATCTTAGTTTCTGTAAGCAATTTTGGATACTTCATATTTGTTTTGGCAAAGTGATGAAAATAAACCGGTACGATGAACAGATAAACCTACCCCTACCCCCAACTCCATGCAACTAGTAAGATGTGAGGGCTTATCACCAAGAGTTGGGAAGGGTGCAAGTTATGAGATGTAGTGAAATGATAGTGATGGAAGATAGACAAAGCTTTGGTGGAACCAAATTAGGATACCACAAGTCCACTCCACGCGAGTGACTTCATAGTTTTGGATGCAACTTGCTTTGCGGTTTATCCAGACTTAGATCCTTAGATGGCCACATGGTAGACAAAATCTAGGTTTTTAGGATTTTAACTCTCTTGGGATCTTGAACATCTGATTCATTTGTTTTTGACTCAAAGCTTCAAGGTTTGAATTGTTTGTGTATGACCTTTTGCATTTATTTGTCAAGAGGACCCCCTACACTTTGCCCCATGCTACTAGTAAGAAGTGTGGGTTTATCACCATGGGCAAAGCATAGGTGAGTAAGGGAATTTCCATCCTTTCCCAACCCTACGTCACTAGTAAGAGATGCAAGCTCATCACCAAAGGTTGGTGGGGCAAGGAAATGTGTAAAATTAAAATTTTCTGTTTGATCAATGTTTGACTTGTTTATTTGAGTAAAATGTCAGTATGTGTTTATTTCCAAAGAGATATACATATGGGATAGATGTGACACCATGAAGCTTCTAGAACAGACCATAGGCAAGACACCTACCCTAAGAAGAAACCAAAAGTGAGAATAAACTTGCAGATCTTGGTATGGTTACCGTTAAGACTTTGTCATATCTAGCTTTATTTGATAAAATGATTCCGAGATAATTTGATGATATCATGAAAATGGAGAAGTATGATTAAAGTTTTTATGCCAACAACATCATGAGTTTGTAATGAATTTCTTTTAAGAATAGATTCCTTGATCACAATTTGTGTATGAAACAAGTGGACAACATGATCCTAATCTATATGAAGATGCAATGTGTATATATATATATATATATATATATATATATATATATAAGTAGCTGCTAGCTTTGCTCACGCGTAGAACCGCTTGAGGTGCAGGGAATTGACTGTTTCACCAAATTCCTCACCTTCTAGCGTACATAAGAGGTATGCACCATTTCCATAGTCCTTCATGACTCGGTATGGGCCCAACCATTTAGGCCAGAATTTCCTTCCTTCACCGGTCTTCTTGTCGATCCGACTGTCTAGCCTTAGAACTAGATCACCTTCATATATGTCACGTTCATAGACTTTCTTGTTATATTTCGGCACATCCGGTCAGCATAGACTCTATGTCATTGTTCAACATCTAACCTAGCTTCATCTAGGCTTTCTAGTTGGGAAAGACGTGCTTCTCTGTAAGCGTCTTCATCCAGAATCCCTTGTAATGAAATGCGGAGACTGGGTATTTCAACCTCAAGCGGGAGAACTGCCTCTGCCCCGAATACTAGTGAGAAAGGAGTTGCTCCCGTTGGTGTTCTTATTAAGGTTTGGTGGGCCCATAAGGCTGGATATATCTTCATGTGCCAATGTCGTTTGTTTTCTTTCACCGTTTTAAGGAGAATGGCTTTTAGTGTTTTATTCGTTGCTTCAGCCTATCCGTTGGCTTGAGGGTAATACAAGGAAGCCGTATGATGGCTTATCTTAAATTTATTGCATAGTTTGCAAACCTCTTCATTCTTAAAAGAAGTTCCATTATCAGAGATAATGATTTGCGGGATCTTGTACTGCGCAAATTATTTGGTTCAAAATGAACTTGGCGATTACTGAAGGGCAGTACGGTAGTAAGAGGCATAGCCTCTACCCATTTGGTAAAATATTCGGTGGCCATGATTATAAAATTATGGTTGTGCGTGGACGAGGAGAGAATTTCCCTATTAAATCTAGCCCCCATGTAGAAAAGGGCCATGGAGTAGCGATTGGTTGCAGAGCTTGTGCCGGCATGTGGATCTCATGAGAGAATTCTTGGCACTTATGACACCTGCGCACGAACTCTCTTTGCATCGTGTTCTAGAGTAGGCCAGAAATAGCCCATTCGATGTATTTTACGAGCTGTGGCATGGCCACCGAAGTGGCCTCCACACATTCCACTATGAGATTCATGGAGAATCTTCTTGGATTCTTCTGCGTCGACAGATCTTAGAAGCATTCCATCGAACACTTTCCGATAGAGCACTTGCTCTATAATGATGTATTTAGCTACAATAATATGTAACCACCTTCTTTGTTGTGGTATAGCCCCTTCTGGATACGTATGGTCCATGATATAATTAATGATACCCATGTACCAAGGACACTCAGAGATAGAGGGTCGGGTTTCGATGTAGTATACACACTCATCTGGAAAATCTAGATCTACTAGATCGCCTCCATCTAATGGGTTATCAGCTAACCAATCTGCGATGATTTGTCCCTTAACTGATTTTTGATTTACAAATGTTAATTTGAATTCTCCCATTAAGGTTATAAAACGTCCAGCCTTCTTAGATAAGGACCCTTGCGTGAGAAAAGTTTGTAAATGGTCTTTTTTACCATGACCCTTGTTTCTTGATTTAGCATATAGTGTCTTAAGCATTTGGTTGCAAAGACTATGGCGAGGCATTCTCGTTCTACTTGTGTATAACGTGTTTCATAGTCGAGCAGTGTTCGGCTAATGAAATAAATCACACGTTCTCTCTTGTCATCGTCTTCTTGAGCCAGCATACAGGCTAGCGAGACATTGGTAGCTCATGAATATAAAATTAATGGGTGATCTAGCTTAGGTGGCATTAGCGTAGGTGGTGATAACAGGAAACGCTTAACTGCATCAAAAGCTTCATTGCAATCTTTAGTCCAATCAATGCTATAATCTTTCTTGAGTAGATTGTTGATTGGATGGATGGTGAAACTTAAGTCCGGGATGAATCTGGATTGCACCAAGTTTTCCGAGAAATGACCTGATTCCAGATTCATCCGAAGGTGGGACCATTTCGAGGACAGCCCGAATTTTGGTTGGGTCAACATCTATCCCTTGTGATGATATGATGTAACCTAGGAGCTTCCCTCCTATTACACCAAAGACACATTTTTCTAGATTTAGCGTGACTCCGTATTCTATTAGACATGAAAGAATGACGTGGAGCACCTCCGGGTGGTCACAGCGCTTCTTGGCCTTAGCCAACAAGTCATCTACGTAGGATTCCATGATTTTATGAATTAAATCATGAAATATATATGTCATAGCTCGCTGGTATGTAGCACCAGCGTTCTTGAGACCAAATGGCATAATAACATAGCAATAAGTTCCCCAGGGAGTTATAAATGTGGTTTTAGCTTGATCTTGTTTAGATATTTTAATTTGATTGTATCCCAAGAATCCATCCATGAGAGACAAAAGTTCAAACCCAGCTGTTGCATCAACAATGACATCAATGGATGGCAATGGGAAGTCATCTTTAGGACACGCTTTGTTGATGTCTCGGAAATCTATGCAGATGCATATCTTCCCATTCTTCTTGAGAATGGGAATGATATTAGATACCCATTGGGAGTAATCGACTGGCTTGATGAATCCTACTTGGAGGAGTTTTATTACCTCCTCTTTTACCATGAGAGCTACCTTGGGTTTCATGGGTCTCGATTTTTGTTTAACTGGCTTTGCATCAGATTTAGTGATGAGGTTGTGCACCACAATGTGGGGTGCAACTCCTGTCATTTCCTTATAATTAAATGCGAAAGCCTTCTGATGTTCTCTGAGAATTCGAGTGTGTATTTCTATTTCCTCTAGGGTTAACGAGGATCCTAGTTTCAATATCCTTGGTTCATCTTCCGTTCGATGTTAATATCAATCATTTCTTCGATTAGAGAGGTGTTACCTTCTTCAAACTCAGGTGGCACTGGAGGTAAATCCAAATCATCCCCATTTTCTACTGTGTATATGCTAGGTTCCATTTCCGAGGGAAGATCCATCATGGGATTTCCGAAGTAGGAAGACGAATGTGGGATTAAGGACAAATCTATCATATGATAGGAGAGATGTAGTGCCGCATAGGTGTTTAAGTAATCCAGAGTGGCCATATCACTATCAACATGGTCTAGGATAGTAGATTCATTTCCATTTAAAAGAGAATTCATCATTGTTTTTATCAATGGTTCATCACAAAGGGATACCATGAAACAGGTATCCTCTAACTCATTGCTTCGAGTAAAATGTGATGTTGAAGTTCTTTATTGAATCGGTGAGAAGATTTTTCTCTCACGGGATTGCTTCAATTGATATGAAGTCAAACTCCTTAAATCTAATACAGCTTTTTTGTAAAGTTGTAAGTGCTCGGCTTTGGTTTCATATATCTAAGAGACTTGGTTTGCTACTAATTATGAGTCTCCTAAGACTTTGATGCTATCAAAACCAATTATCTTAGCTAAGATGAGGCCAAGGAGGAGGGCTTCGTACTCAGTGCCATTGTTTGTGCACTTGAAATTTAGTTTAAAGGAAAAAGGTAAGACTTTTCCTTCAGGGGAAGTAAAGATGACACCTGCCCCGCTCCGTAACGACATCTAGCTCCATCAAAATGGAGTGTCCAATATTTAGCTGGGAGTATAGATGTTGGGGCATTTGCTGTGTTTGCGCATTCTACTTCCACCATGCAAAGATCCTCTGCTGGAAGAGAACCAACACCTAGGGAATATCCTATGCCTACTGAATCGAATGGTAAGAATATTGGTAGATCCTTTTCTAGCAATTCAATGATTTTTGCAGTAGTTCCTAATGATACTATTTCTACAGTGTTAGCCTCATCTTTGGGGGTTGGGGTTGCCTTGGCTAGGCTCATAGTTTCAAGATCTGTCATAGGTACCAACCTTTCTTTTGTTTTTGCGTCGGTAGGTTTATTAAGTTGGTTTGTTGGGAGTTCAAACTCCGAGTGTACGCCTGGTCTTTTCTTTAAGTCAGCTAGGTGTACATCGAATGGTTTTGGATCACCTTTGGCCACAAATATCTTTCCTAAATGTAAAAACCTTACTTCTTGAAATAGTGTAGAAGGGATTGCCTTCATGCGGTGTATCCATGGTCGGCCGAGGATCATATTATAGTTAGTTTCCGATCTATAATATAAAACTCAGTCAAGATGGTTTTGGGTCCTAAGGTGACCGGTAGTATTATAGTTCCAACCGAGGTGGCTTTAAGGCTATCATAGCCCCTTAGTGTATTTTGAGTTATGGAACAATTGGTTTCTCCATACCCTAGCTTTTGAAGGAAAGAGAAGGGGACTATGTTAACCGCTGCCCCATCGTCTATCATTGTGCACTTGACATAGTTGTTATAAACCCATACTTGTAAATGTAAGGTTATATCACCTTGGCATGCGATCTCAGCATCTGTCGGCATTTTGTTTATCTCGAATATGAATTCGACATCCCTATCTGCCTAGCCCTGGAGGATGAACATCAAATTCCACATGATTTACCTGTGTTTCAGGAGGTGGAGTGATGTTAATTAAATGACCTAAACCTAATGCTTCTAAAAGAGCAGCCCTGTGAGCAGGAGAGTTCTTTAGTAAGTCTAAGAATGAAATGTGTGAGAAGGTTTTTGTTAGGTCGTTAATCAAATCATAGGCACCCACAGGTTTTACTACGATTTTTTGGATGTCATCTGCCTTTGGCAGGTGGCTTGGACTTGGCTGAGAGAAATACTCTCGCGTCCTTGTTATAGCTTCGATGGGTAGTTCAATGTCTAACTCCACTAAACCGACTACCTTAGGTCATGGTTGACTTCCTAGTTGTGGCGCAACTAATGGATTTAGCGAGGTTGAGGCTTCATGATCATTGTTTCCTGTCATTACACCCTTGTTCATCCCAGTTAGATTTATCCTGTTGTTATTGTGATTTGGGAGTGGATCATTAAAGATCTTGAGGGGTGCGTTCTAAGGGGAAACTACCCTGAAAAGGTATTTGACATTGGTGACATAGGATCTGCCAAGAACATATCCATGAAAAGTTGTCTTTGTTCATCTGGCAAGCGTTGCATGAATTTATTGTAGTCACGACACGTTCTAATGTCAAGGCCCCGAATTTTGTGGAAACCACAATACGAATTAGGATTGTAATTCCTAGTTTGTTGTTTTGAAGTGTATTGTGGCCCAAAATTTTGATCAAACCATTGTCTATTAAAATTTTACGTTTGTTGTTTTTGGTTTGAATTGGTTTGGGCACCTAGTTGAATTTCAGCTTGGACCCCTGTGTATGGGATTTCACCGTTGTTGTTGTTATTGTTGTTGTTGTGGATGGTTAAAATCCACTATATTGATTAAGCGGGGTAAATTTGTTATTTCGTTGGTTGTTTATTTGTGATGGAGTATTGACAATATTTACCTTTTTAGGCTGGTTGGTTAATCCATTTGTTATTACACCTTGATTTTTGTTAAGGATTTTATGTCCTTGATTGACGTTCGTGGTAGTAGGATAAGTTGTAGTGTTCGGTTGGGGGTGATTAACCTCTTGTTTGCTCCATATGTTTTGCGACCACTATCAATTTGCTTGATCTATTCGAAGAGCACTCTCTAGTACTTCATCGTAAGTTCTTAATGGAAACTTATGGACTTCTTCCTTTACTTCTCTGCTAAGAGAATGAAGGAATAAATCACATAGTTCCATTTGATCCATGTTTTGAGCACTTGCCGAAGAATAAAGAACTATACGCCACCTTTGGATGAAATGGGCGTGATTCGTTGTGTTCTTATTTGATGTGTAAGAACTCTCTGATTCCTGTTCTTAATAATTTGTTCATGTCAAAGGCCTTGATGAAATCTGACACGAGTTGTTTAAACAAATGTATGGAAGCCTTAGGTATTCTATAATACCAATCGAGAGCGATGCCTTCCAAGGTTTTTGGAAATATTTTAGCAACAACCCCATCCCATGGGAGTAGTTCTCGAATGGCCGTAGCGTAAGCTTTGATATGTGTGTTTGGATCTCCCTCACCTTTGTATTTGGGAAAATCAGGGAGAGGTCTTGGAAGCATGACACTTCGTATGGTGAAATCCAAGGGCTCTTTCAAATATTCTGAGTAAGTCCCTATCGCATATTTTTGACCATTGATGGTGCCTGTTGAGGGAGTGGTGGTGGAATGGGTTGTTGATATGACGTTGCGTATGCATTGGTAGGGGCATAAGGGAACACCTGTGTTTGAGAAAACATGCCGGGAGAGGAGAACATATCCCCTTGTGGTGATTTGGAGTATATGTTTAAGTATGACGGGGTACTATCTAGGAATGGATTGTTTTGTACTAGACTGGGAGGAACAGTGTTAGAGATGGTGGGTCTAGTTGGCGTTTGTTGTGAATACTAAGGAGTCATGCCTAACGTGCCTACTCCTATGAGGAGATCTACTTGGCTAGGATGGTGTGGAGGATTGGAACTTCTGCTTGCATGAATTGTAAATTTTGACTTGCTTGGGCAAGTTCTAACCCTCTAACCTTTTCTATTAGAGTTGAAATGACTTCATTTGGTGAAGTCACGGTGTTTTTCCATAGTGGCATTTGTTGTATACCATGGTGTTGTATAGGCATGTGATATCCTACTATGAACTGATCGCTATCTTGCCAAGTTTCTCGAGGGTATTTCCTATATGTAGTGGTATAGAGGTATTTTCTTGAAAAGAGACCTCGGGTTGTGTTTGTAGACCTCCTACAGGTGGATACATACTTCAAGAATGTTGGTCGTTCTGGCATAATGTACCGAATATTCATCGTCTAAACCTCGGTATGAGTCTGATTGTCTACTAATTTTTGGTCTAAGTAGTACCTGAGGAGATGAACCAGATTCTCCAGTGAACATCATATTATTCGAGCCTGAAGGCTCTATTTGTTGCGTTTGAGTGAGCTGATCTAACTCCTCAATTTGAAATGATGAGTTATATCTAATTCTCGAGTTTTTGTTGAGAAATGGTTAGTTGAGTAGTTGTCACCCCATACTGAGAGTGAGGGTGATGATTTTCTATTTTGTTGGGCATAGTATGCCTCAAGACCCAAGAGGGGTTTGCCATATGCATCGAATCCCGACATATTCGATGGGTATGTGAATACCATGAGAATAATGGGATGGAGCGAAGGTGATGGTGAAAGCTAACGAGGTAGTAAATATGAAAGAGTCATTTTAATTTGAAAGACCCGGTAGAAATCGACTCCAGGAGCGAGAAAGTAGAAAGTTCACGTCGGGATCACCAATTTTGTACGATGGAAAAGTGACATGCGAGCATGGGAATCTACAAGTGACTCTTCCTCGCACCCGACCTCCCAAGGTCGTGCCAAGATAGCCGGTGGGTATGGAATATATGTGAGATGTAGACAAACTAGTTAGGCAATCTAATGTCTTCAATACGCACTAGCGGAATTTACGAATCTAAGGCAAAGAAGGCCCTTCTAACCTAAACTGGTGTGATAGATCAATTGGTAAGGATGAATAATCAAAGGCTCCAATCAATATCGAGCTCTGGCATGATTTGATCTATGGGTTGTGGAATACGTGGAAAATGACCCGGGATAGTTTCGTGTATTTCTCGGACGGAGGGTCATATGGTGGTGGTAAATATAGTCGAATCTATGGATGATTATCGGCCTAGTCCGAACTCTACTGATCATATGAATGTTGCTTAGGGTAATCTATAGTTTGGTTGATTTGACAAAAATGTGTGTGCTTGGTTGTCTTCTACGTTTAACCCGCTCAGCGGGAATTGATTTATTGTAAGCTTACCGTTGTTTGGAAGACTTGGATCCTAAGATTTTGGTCTATATCAGTTATCTCTGTGATGAGATTGGGTTGAGGCACGATTGGCTTGAATACGTATTCCCTGGGCTCTCTAGGTCCCGTGATTTTCATACAAAATCAATAATGTAAAATGAACTACTGAGAAATGAAATTTAACTATGTGAAGTGTATCTATAACATATATGATTTCTCTATTTTTTTGTGTTTTCTAACGAGATTTATGAATTTAAGCAAGCAACTATTTAAAATATCTAGAATTGACAGCTAATGTAATAACTTAAAACAAACAAAATAACTAATTGTAGCTATTTGTTTGTGTAATTTGTAGATCTATTCTAAACAATGAAATAGCTCATCTAATCTATTTGCAAGGCTCTCAATCCTACCTCATAAGTGAGGAGTGAATCATTATTTCTTAGAAACTATCAATCCCCAAAGCTTCCCTGGAAATATCGAGAGTAGAACTAACTGAAATAAAGCAATTAACTACTCTATTTGATATGATTCTAACTAGAACTTTGAAAGCTAGAACTTGGATTCTGTAGAACAGTGGCAAATCCAATGGTGTGTGTGATCTTGTCCCCTCAGTGTGATCTCCTCGTTCCTTCATGTTCAAGTGGATCTGGAAAAGCATGTAATGCTAGCATCAATAGAAGTAGATATTGGGATAAAGGCAGCTCAAAATACTAACTGAATACAATGCGAGTAGGAGAGGGATAGTGCAAGAGTACAGAGCTTGGCTTATGCAATTCCTAGTGGGATCTATTACGAGTCATGCAACATAAAGCATCCAGAACATGAAACTATCCTGTTTGAGGAGCAAAACCTGCAACTTTAATGGCTTCCTATTGGTAAACAGACTATTTTATTCCAATGGATTGGATAAAATAACAGCAGTACTTTGCACAAGATGGATATGTGGCTTACTAATAGTAAAACAATGCTAACTAAGCATTCTAAGCGAAATGAAAAGTAAATCTATTGCAAAGAGAAATCAGAGGAAAATTTTGAGGGGCCATTTGCTTGAGCACAAGCCATCTATTTATAGCATTTGCATTTACCCAAGGTAAAAGCCAAATAGAACTCTTAAACTATAAACAATGGAAAAACACTATTCAGGGAACTAGAATCATAAATGCAAGCTTATGTCGGTGAAAGAAAGGCTGGTAAAAATTGAAATTACGTGAGTCGTGTTAAAAGAGCTTTCTTGAAAACACATAAAGGATCGCCGCTACGAGCGGGGTGGCGGTTATAGGACCATCGCCCGAGGTAGGGTGGCGGTTTCGTTATTGAAGAGAAAAAGGCCAAGAAAAGAGAGGAAAAGAGAAAAACAAAGCACACGGGGGCTAATCGAAGCATGTGGGATGTTAACGCATACTTGGAGAGAATTTTCGGATCCCAAACACCTTGCGAGGAGACCTATATCATCATTGGGGCACGTGTCATGTTGTTCTGGCAGTACAATACCTTATAATTTTGGGTACGTACAGGCACGTCCCATCCACTTTAAACTAGGACATAACCCCTTTGGCATAAATTGTTAAGCTACAACAATGGGGGTTGTCCTAGGAACCCTAAAGTAGTCTACATAAGAGGGAACCTTGTGGATGAAACGGGAAGTTCTCCAATTACCCACTTGACTAGATTTTACTTCTGATTTTAGCACCAAAACATTCTCCATTGTAACCCTAGTGAAAGATATGCGTGAACACATTCATTTCTCATCATATTTTAAGGGGGTAAAGTAAATCTAAGATACTCCAATATTAGTCAGTGTGACTTTCTTGGTAAATTGAGCTTACAGAGGGTGTTTTTGGTACCTAGTTGAGAAAACCACCTAGGAAAGCCATATTGTCTTGGAGCCCACTTTTTCGTATCAAGCCATCATGTTTTATAGAGCTCTCATGAAGTGATGAATTTCTTGGAGTCAAAACCTTATTATTCAAACAAGGTGAGAGTCAACCTAAGTTTATATTAAGTGTTATTAATCATGAGACCTACGATGTGTCACTTTTTCATAGTTATTGACACCCTAAGGTAAGGTGAAAATATGCAAAATTTACACTTACTTTGTTTCATCATCACTTGGTCTACACATGTTTTATCTTGTTTCTCATTTATGAAAAAATAAAACAAAATGCGTGGACACCATTAGAAATAATCATGTCCACCACTTTTGTATTCTACTTACATGACTAGGCTACACTACCGGAATGCAAGTGTTGAAAGTGTGAATGGTACGTCATCATGTTCTAGTAGGCCCTATGTCTCAAACTCATATTGAGACACATTATCAACATAGTTAGGATTGATTCACCTTTTGATCTCCCTTATACATGTTACTTTGTCTATATTGCATCGACACAATTACGATACTTACACCTTATTCCTCGTGAATAGGATCTAAGTGTTTGTATTGTGGCATTACACTGCCTACATCTTAAAAAATCCTTAGTATACTTGCACTTAGTTTTATTTCAAACATTACCTCAAATCTTGAAAAGTGGTGATTACGTTGTTTGTGTATCATATCCATATTATTTCAGTGCTAAAACCTTGTTTTCTCTTGAAACTTGGTTAATGTACCTTAGTAGTATTGTTACGTTCCTTACGTATGTAATTTATACCTTTTAGGACTTAGGTCTTGCTTGTTTCTAAACTGGTTGTAGTATCCTTTGATTGGGAGTCACATCTACCCTTTGTTAATACTTATGCCATGTTCATCTTGAACTTGACATAAGTATTGACATCAAGTTGATCATTTATACATCAAACTACCATTGAGAAACATAAGGTGTAAATTGTTGGTTGATTGACTAGTTTACTCATAAGCTTACATGATTGTTCCTTGTGTGATAACAGTTGCATAGAATTATATCTAGGATAAATCATTAGATTATTTGATTCTTTATTTGTTAAAACATTGATTGGTGAAACATTGAGACTTTAGGAAACTTATACCACATTACACCTAGGTTTTTTACACCTTGATCACATTTAGACAAAACCTAGTACAAAAGAGACTAGTGATGTCGCCTATCACGAGAATGACATCTAAGAAAATTGAATGTGAATTAGAGTTAAATCCTTTTACCCACTATCCCTTTAGTGGTCATAACTTGGGTCCCCTCTTTTCAGAGGTTAAAGACACAAAATTATTAATTGACCATAGTGGGGATGATATTGATTCATCTAAAGAGAAACACACCCTTGATCTCACTCATTTTGATGAACTCCTATACTATAATAGAGATCAAGTAATTACATTAGGATCCAAATTACCACAAGAACATGAAGTGACTATCAAAACCATTAACCTAGAGGTGGAAGAGCCATAATGACCTCCCCTTATCAACATGGATAATCCTTTTGATGGAGGATACACTTCCACTTTTGGTGTTCATAATAAAAACTTTGAGAGTGAAGGGCCAAAACAATAGATGGTTCTCGAAGACCATACTTTAAAGCCTCACACAAATTTAAGATTGAACGTGAACACAAGGAGTTACCTCCACCTCAATATGATGAAGAATATGATCCTCAAGCTGAAGAAGAGGTTATACAAAGATAGATACTAAAGCTTAGTCAAAATTTAGCAAACTTAGGTTCCTCGAGAAAGAGTACATGTAAGGAAAGACTTAAATCCAAATATGGTGAATTTCACACCAAACCTTACAATGATGAAATGTTAAAGGTTACTCAAGTGAATAGACCATCATCCCCTACAAAAGAACAAATCATTACACAAGAGTTACAATCTATGAAAAACATTCTCACAACCCACTTGAGAGTAACGTAGGGCATAGTAAAAGTATAAATACAAAGAACTATGTCCCTACCCCTTTAAAAGAGACATGTTATGAGTTTCATTCCCTAAAAACTTTGATTTTCCTAAATTCGACAAGTATAAAGGTAAAGGTGATCCTCATGATCATATTAAATACTTCTACATGGCTTTCTAGGAAGTAGCTTTTAGTAAAAACTATCTCATACATTTTTTTTCCCTCGTAGCTTAGGAGGAAAAGCACTAGAATGGTTCCTCCACATACCCAAGGGAATAATCACAACATGGCCCACATTAGCTGAAAATTTTGTGTGTCACTTCTCCTTTAACATGGAGAGTGACATTACCATGGTAGACCTTTGCAACGCAAAACAAAAATGAATGATACCTTCGCTGGTTTCTTACAATGATGGTGGGGTTTAGCATTCCGTTTCCCTTGTCCCATTCTGGAAAAGAAAATGGTCAGTATTTTGTTCCAAACTTGAATCAAGACATAGCCTTTCATCTATAAATGCACTACATCACTAACTTCGAAGAAGTTATTGAGAAGGGAAACCAAATCGAGAAGGCTCTCATAGAAAAGGGAATGATCAAACCCTTTTCAAAAGATAAACACGAGTCAAAATATGCAAAAAAACCCAAGTTCTTCAATAAGAACAAGAATGTTGTTGGAGACAACATCACAGACTCCAAAAGATTCCAAGTTGTAAAAAACGGTCCACTCTTAAAGCTTACACAAGGACCTCACCCAAAAGTATCCCTAAAATAAATGTTTACACCTTTAATGGAATCATTATCTACCATCCTTAAACAATTAGATGTTGTAAACATGGTGCAATATCCAACCACAACAGTACCTTATCTAGATGATGCACCTAAACTAGTATGGTTCAAAGAACATGAATACTGTGACTTTCACCATGTCAAAGGGCACAAACCGATAGATGTCGAAGTTGCGGCATTTCATTCAGGACCTTATTGAAGAAGGAAAGATTGAGGTGGATTCACCTGAGTCAGGACAAGGTCCCAATAAGAAGATGGGAATATTCAAACAACCTTTTCCCAATCATGATAAAAAAGGAAACAAGAATCCAGATCAAGGTCAGTCTTCTAATGACTATAGAACTGCCAACTATGTGTATCCATCAAATGATAATCCCTTTGATTCCCTCATAGGTTGTATTTATTCATCTAGTGAATAGGTAAACACTATTAGGATCTTAGGTATGATTACATTATAGGTACGACGTGCTCGCTTAGTGATCCCGAGAACCTCCTTACCCTATCCCTCAAGAAGGTTAGTATGACTTATTAGAAAAATTGGAGAAAACCACAGCTAAGATCTCAATCTTAGACCTCCTCAAAATCTCAAATTCTCATAAGAACATACTATACAAAACACTTTAGGGATCAAGAGTATCCAAAAATGTAGAGCCTACACACCTCCAAGAGATCATTGTAAATGTTAATCCCAACAATTATATCTATGTCAATCGAATGAAATCCCATGTAACGATCTTGAACACAACTTACCTTTATACATAGAGGTCTTCATTACTCGTCGTAAGATAAAGAGAGTTCTTGTGGATGACTGGTTCTGGTCTAAATATTTTTACATTGAAGTTTTTCATGCAACTAGACCATACAGAAGTAGATCTAGATTTTAAGACCATTACAATCATGGCTTATGATAATGAAGAGCGTGAGTCAGTAGGTACCATAGTGATCCCAATGGAAGTGGGGCCAACATATCATGATACAAAGTTCCATGTCCTTGACTTGGACCTTCCATATAACATGCTCCTAGGTCACCCATGGATTCATGCCATGTAGGCCATTCCTTCGACCTTCCATCAATGTATCAAGCTATGTCATGGAGGAAAAACGATCACCATTCCAGGTGATCCTAAACCATTTACACATTGTAGAGAACTGCATAGTTTTTCTCATGCAACATATGAGTTTCCTTCTATTGATATTTTTATCCCATTACAAATGGATGCTATGAAGGATCATGCGTACCGGATACATTGACATCTTGCAATTAGAATTTTCCCTCATTATTCAATCCCTTTACCTCATGGGAAGAAACGTTTGGAAAGTATGGCCCAGATGATGAATTCAATCTTCAATAGGCTCTTTTGATATTTGATCTTTTAGTGTCACCTAAGACACGTGGCAGACCATATTTTCAGTTCAAAAGAACTTGGGCTAGTTTCCTAAACCCTTTGAGAGGTTTGTTCCTAGTGGTCTCTTATCAGATGAGAAGATGCTAGATACACCTACAGATGGGTACCTGAAGGAATAATGGCTTCATGTCACCAAGCCCCACAAGTATATCAAGGGTCTAAGAATGATGCACGTTATGGGTTATAAGGGATGCAACATAAATACACAAGGAAGATTAGAGACCATTCCTATTCCCCATTATAAGTCAAATAAACATAGCCTTGGTATCATACCTCATGATGATCCACCCTTGGAGATAGATGCTACCTCTTCTAAATGTGAGGATAGCTCTTCTCATTCAGATAGTGACACAGATTCCTAATATAGCCTATACGAGGACCTTGTCTCTACAAATCTCTTTCTATATTCGTCTATCTTCACTATTTCCAAATCTAATTCCAAATCTAATTTACAATTCAGCCTTATGTATCCTAAGCTCATTGATTGGGATCAAAAAATTCACGTGACGGTTGATTTTTTTGAAAATGATGAGGCCATTGCAGAGTTCATGGGACTCAGAGATACTATTCCAAACAGTGATCATAAGAAGGGTTTCTCCATTAAATTAGATGCATGTGCATACTTTGGGGAGGAGGAATAATTTTTGGTCACTTGAAAAATAAAATATAAGGAAAAGGAAACAATACTACAAAGAAGCCTTGTAGCAAGAATAATCATAAATCCTATAGTGACAAACTCTTTGAAATGTTGGTGGATGAACAAACGGAACAATCAATGAAAATGTAGTTCCACACCATGGGAAGATAAAAATCTTTTAGAGCCACCTGTAGAAGTGGATCTTACTCTCCCCCTTGATCCTACATGGATGGAGGACATGTCAAAAATGTTAGTTGAAGAGACAATCAATGTCAACATCAGGTCAAAAGAGGATCCTAAAATGATAAAGCTGGGAGCTTCACTCTCAACACAAGAACAAAAACCTTCGTATCCCTATTACAAGATTTTGTAGACATATTTGTGTGTTCATACGCAGATATACTAGGATTGGATGCAATGTTAGTCATGCACAACCTTTTTGTACACCAGTTTCCAAGCCTATCAAGAAGAAATGATACACCCAAAAATTGTACTACTTGTCAAAGAAAATCTAGAGAAACTATTAGCAACAGGTTTTATCAAACCTATTAACTATTTAGATTGGATATATAACATAGTCCCAGTTCAGAAGAATCCATTTGACATCAGAATATGCACCAAATTTAGATACATCAACAAATTATGTCCCAAAGATGACTTCCCCTTACCAAACATTGACATGATTATCAATTCAAATATTGGTTATGAGATGTTTTCCTTAATGGATGGATTTTCAGGATATAGCCAAATCAAGATCACAAAGGAAGATAAACATAAAAAAAATTCATCACCCCTTAGGGAGATTTTTTTATTAGGTAATGCCTTTCGGAATCAATAATTATGAGGCTACATATCAATGAGAAATGACTGTCATCTTCCATGACATGATGAGTGACATCATGGAGGATTATGTGGATGATATCTTAGCAAAATATAATACTAGAGAAGAGAACCCAGAAGTGCTTGAGGCATATCTTTCAACACCTCCAAGATTACAAGGTTCACTTGAATCCCAAGAAGTGTGTCTTCAGCGTACAATCAGGAAAGTTATTGGGTTTCATTGTCTCACAAAGAGGGATAGAGGTAGATCCTACCAAGGTTGCAGCTATTATAGAGATTCCTCCACCAAAGAACCTTAAACAACTATAAAGTATACAAGGAAAGATTCAGGAAATCCACTAATTCATTTCACTGACTTCTAGATAAGTGTCATACTTTCACACATCTATTAAAGAAATATGTTACCTTTAACTAGGGACTGATTGTCAAAATTATTTTGAATTAATTAAGTAATATATGGTAAGTCCACATGTTCTCATGCCGCCTACCCTAGGAGAACCCCTACTATTGTATATTTTATCCACCCAATTTGTTATTGGTGTACTTCTTTCCCAATATGATCTTGGCCATAAAGAAAGGGTGGTTTATTACCTTAGCCACACCTTAATTTCCTATGAGCTGAACTATCCTCATATTGAAAAGGCATGCCTAGCTATGGTCTTTACATTTCAAAACTTCACCATTATCTCCTTAATAATAAGACCAAGCTAATATCCAAAGTTGACCCTCTCAAATACCTCCTATCTAAACCTTCCCTTATAGGATGGATGGCTAATTGGATCATCCTCCTTAGTGATTTTGACATTGAATTCGTTAACCAAAAATCCCTAAAAGGACAGGTACTTACAAATCAGCTAGTTGAAATTCCCTTATTAGGAATGGAACCATATTGCTTGGATCTTCCAGATGCATCTATGATGTATATTGAGGAATCCATCATGTGGCAAGTCCACTTTGATGGGTCATTCACCTTTCATGGTTCAGGAGTAGGAGTGGTACTTATCACTCCCACTAGAGAATTCATTCCACAAGAATTTCGTTTTGGATTCCCTTGTATGAATAATATTGCAGAATATGAGGCACTCATCGCCAACTTGAAATTAGCTATCACATGGAACATCGACAAGCTACAATTCATTGGTGACTCCCAATTGATCATTAAGAAAGTTAATGATGAATACAAAGTTAAAGATGAAAATATTGTTCCATATAAGAAATTAGTTGAAACTTTAAAGGAATAATTTATATATGTTATCTTTGAGTAGAGGCCAAGATCACATAATCGATCAATAGACGCCATGGCTACAATTGGGTCTTTACTATGCATTCCACCTCAGGAAAACAAGATGCCTTTCTTTGTTGAACACTTATGAGTGCCTACATATGACATGTCAGAATATTGTCTAGCATGTGAAGTTGTTGGTCCTCTATCCATTTGGTATGATCCCATTTTTAACTACTTACAAGATGGCACTTCCCCCATATTTCCCATTCGAGAAAATATCTCTTATCCTCTATATAGCCCATTATACCCTCCTAGGAGGCACCCTTTATCATCATGGCTATAATGGGAATTTGTTGTGTTGTCTTGATGTGAGTGAGTAAGTCCAAATAATTAAAGAAGTACATGGAGGAGTTTATGGAGCACACACTAGAAGAATGGTTCTTGTAAAGAAACTATTGAGAGTAGGTTATTACTGGCCTACAATGGAATCATATTGTTGCAAATTTGTCAAGAAATGTGAACTTTTTCAAAAGTATGGAAACTTGATACATGCACCAACACAAGCTTTGCAGCCCATCACGACACCCTAGCCATTTTCAAAATGGGGACTTGATCTCATAGGGAAGCTCACTCCAACTTCCTTAGATGGCCACACTCATATTATCACCACCACCGAGTACTTCACTAAATGGGTAGAGGTTGTGCCTCTCACTTACGTAACCGGTGCGCAGATCTCTAAATTCATAATGAACCATCTCATTCGTCGTTATGGTATCCCCTCCACCATTGTAGAAGACAATGGTAAATCCTTTAAGAACAAGTTTAGGAAGGTTGAATGGTCATGATTTATGATATTTGGGTGGAAGAGGTCCAATTCAATGTGGAAGATAGAAATATTTTCCATAAATCAATGATTTGATCGGTCTTAATTTATGAGACTTGGGTAGATGAGGTCTAAGTCAATAGAAAGATAATTTGAATAGCCCTAACATATGAGACTTGTACAGATTATGTCTAATTCAATGGAGTAAACAGAAAGGTTTTTGATGAACCTATGATTTGATGAGTCCTCATTTATGAGAATTGGGTAGACAAGGTCCAATTCAATGGGTAGAGAATTTGACTAGTCCTACCATATGAGACTTGGGTGGAAGATCTCTACGTCAATGAGTATATGATTGGATAAGTTTTTTTATACTGAAAAACCTATGTGATGTTAGAGAAAAAATTTCTATGTGGAGAATATGTTGGAATTCATATTCCCCAATACCTTTGAAAATGATTTCTAATGTATGTGGAATAGAAGGTTTAGATGATTAGTGCTTTAACAAATTATTTACATCAATACATCCTTCATCCGTGAATGGAATTATGTGAGGAGTGCGGGATTGAGCCATAGATAGGCATCTAAGGCATCTTGTATGTTGTAAAGAGAAAATATTGAATGTTTCTCCTTTTAGTCATTGGATTAATTTGTTTGACAATATATCTGTAATTAAATCTCAAAATGGTTGTGTGAGAATACTCCTAAGAATACACACCTTTTGGAGTGCACACATATGGATGTCTTGACATGCAAGTATTGTCATTGTCCGATTAATAATGTTATGTAAAAAAAACCACATTAGATAACTATTTTGAAACATTATTAAATTCAAGATTGATCATTTGAGGTATTATGGACATGGAATATTGTGTTGTTATAAGTTTCAAAAAAAAAAAAATTGTTTTTATAAATTAAGACTAGGGATGTGAGGTGTAGGATCTAGCATTGAAAGGATAGAATAAATATCAATGGTTCTTAATGATTGACCATTTTCTGTAAATTTGTCATTTATATGATGGACTGGAAAGGAGTATTGAATCATGTTCAAGTTCCCATTAGACGTTTGAAGATAGTTGTCTAAAACATTTTTGATTTTTGATTGAACAAATAGAAGAGCATCCAAATGAGATATTGAGTGGTTTTGGTGTATAGATCCTTAACCCTTTTCATCTTGGTATCTTTGAGTTTTTTCATGTAAATAATTTTGGATAATGTTCAATTCTTTGCTAAAATTTGTAATAGTTGACATGTTTTCAATTTCAATACATTATTTTTCAAATTATATTTCAATGACTCCGTCATCAATTAAGTCTTGGACGTAATTGAACAGACTTGAAAAATGATCTATAGAGTGACCTTTGATGTGGTGGTATTCACAATATTATTATTCTTTATACCACTTAGGATTTGGTTTCGCATTCATAGAAGGGTCGTGTGATTGTATATTTTATCAATATTGGCCTTTGCTAATTAATGAGAGACACTAGAGAGACTTTCGTTGATGGGTGTAAACTGATGATGAATTTGTACGGAGTTGTGTCTTCACTAGTTCGTATGATTTTTTTTTGGCTGATTGCTCAATAAGTTGGTAAGCCACATGAGATATTTATTACAACATATTATAAAGTCTTTTAAATAACTCACCATTTTATGTCTTGTGTGAACCCACCAATTTAGTAAGATTAAATACCTAGAGTGAAGAAGTGGTTTGTGAATTAGTTAGATAATGATTCAATATTTTATTACACTTAAATTTTGATAAAATAGATGTCAAAATATAAGATGTAGATGTAAAAAATTATTTTCCTAAACTTGACAAAGTGAATTTTTAAGTATAAAGTGTGGTGATCAAATAGATGTACTTAACATTTGGAAAAGTGAATGAAAAATATAAAACTAGGAAATTGATTGATTGATCACATTATAGTGTTGAAAATAATGTTCTTAGATTTGTGACAAAGTGAATGTAAAAAAATACTTAGAGATGAAAGTAATTGGTCCTTTGGAGCCTTTTTCCAAATATTATCTATAAAAAAAAAAAAGTACTTGGTCAAAATTAACAAAGTTAATGTTAAAATGAGAGACTTAGGGATTTGAAAATGGATTGCTCAAATTTCAACAAAGTGAATATTGAAAATAAGAAGTTTGACAAAGAATATCAATTTTCCAAATCTTAGCAAAGTTAATGTTTAAGATAAGAGATGTGAGAAACAAAGGTTTCTTACTCAAATCTTAACAAATTGAATCTTTAGAGAAGAGACTTAGGAAATAATATTGATTACTTACTCTTAACAAAGTGAGTTCTAAGATAGAAGAGTTTAGAAAATAAGATTGAACTCAACTCTTAACAAAGTGAATTATAAGATAGAAGAGTTTAGAAATGAGATTCATTACTCAACCCTTAACAAAGTGAATGTTAAGATATAATATTTTAGAAATGGGATTGATTGCTCAACTCTTAACAAAAGAATGCTAAGATAAAAGAGTATAGAAATGAGATTAATTACTTGACACTTAATGAAGTGAATGTTAAGATAGAAGATTTTATAGATGAGAGTGCGTAAAGTTCTAAAAATTTAATGTTACACTATTAGACGTATAATAGGAAATTACTTAGAGTTTAACAACATGAATATTAAAATAGAATACCGAGGAAAGTGATAAGGTAATTGATTAGAGTCTAACAAAGATAATTTTAGACTTAAAGATTGAAATGATGATTGCACTTGATCTCGATAATGTTAAGGAATTTAGAAAAAGGTAATAAGATTTATGATGTATGATAAGAGTTTGGAACATAAAATTAATAACATGTGATGTAGATGAAAATAACATTGTTAAGGAAGGTCTCTAAAAGTAACTTTGGCTCTATCAAGTGGGGATTCCTATAAAATATCTCTATATTTCTCTCTCTCAATGCCAAGGCTAGAGAGCTTAACAATATAAATCTAATCATGGAGGGGGATTCATTGAACATCACTAATTTGTTTACAGGAATCAACTATATAAGTTGGACTATTAAGCATATTATTGAGGAGGCTACTCGAATCCCTTACACATTTCCCAATAATATAATTCAACACACATATCGTGAAGGTAATTTTTTTTTTTGATATGATGGAAAATATTAGCGTGAATTTTAATGATTTTCAAGTGTGGCATTCTAATTTGACCCCTATGCCTAATACAATGAGCATTATTAATAATGAGCAAGATAGTTAATTTATTGTAAGAATGATTTTTCTCATGTTGAAGATTGAGACTTTGTCTATAAAATATCTCCATTACATGGTTGATTCCACTAAAGTTGGGGCATTTTTTCTAAAGCTCGAGTTACATTTTTCTTGAATCTCATTAGTAATATGGGAGGTGAGAGATGGATGGTTGAACATATCATCATCAACAAATGGAAATAGAATGCGAAGCTTTGGGATATTCTAGGAAAAGGTGCTTTTAGTACTTTTATTGAAAGGGTTAAAGGGCATGACATAGAATTTTCCAAAATTTAGAATGACAGGAAATTATCCTACAAAGGCAAGGAGTGTAAAATTATAAAGGACGTCATCACCTAGGTGATTGATTTGCATAGGAAGGGTTTTAAATTCTTCAAAAACAAATTTTACAAAATGATAGAGGAGAAAAATTTCTTGAACAACGACATGACTATCATGCACAAAAATTAGGTTTCTTCATAGACTTGTTGCATCCTTTCAACATGGTTGGTCTACTTATGATTAAATTCATCACCCTTGAAGGAAGGTTCAAATTAGTGCCTCGTTTCCACTTGGTATTTTAAAACCAATTTCGGAGGAAATGCCTTGGTAGCTTCCTTTTTCATTTTTCATTTGCTAGAGAACTCTATTAATCTGGTGAAATAGGGTACTTAGGTTTACCCAAGTATACCATGATGTTATATTGATGCTATATAAGTTATTTGATCACTCTATTCTTCACCCTCAACCATCTTCCCTTCCCCTCACTGATAATCCTCTCATTATTCCATCTTCTTACACTATTTCTACCTCAAATCCACCTCTGCCCCCTCTTATAGTACGAGACCTCATGATCATCCTTTGGAAAAATGAAATAAGATAAATGTCCTTAAATTTTTTCCGAAGATGAAACACCTCCTTCCCCATATCCATAGAGAAGGTGTGATGATTCTTGGTCTTCTATCTATGGGAAAGAACGACTCGAACTCTATAAATTTATTGATTCAAGCGTTAGGAATAAGATTGACTCCCATAGCAACATGATTACTTGGTTTCAAAAAGAGTTAAAATATCTAAAAGAAAAGATAGAATTCTGGAGGTTAGATAAATATGGAGGAAAGATCGATAAGAAGTTGTAGGAGGACATTCATAATAAGGTTTCAAAGATCGAAAAGGGCTGGAAAATCTAAGGGATAATAATTTTTATGTAATTTCCATCCTCAAGAGCACCATTTATGTTTTCCCTTATTAATTTCTAACTTGAGGGTAGCAAAGGCAATGGGAAAATTAAGAAAGATACAAACTGAGAGAAATAAAAAAGGGGATGGATAATGTCAAGAAGAAATTTTTAAAAATCATGAAGTAGCTTTTTTTTGGCTTATTTCTAATAAATTTTATGTTGGGTCATTGTTGTGTTTTTGTTGTAAATATGTTTCATTTTTATTTTGTTTTTGTTATAATTCTACTATTTTTGTGTTATTGGATGAATGAATGGTTGTTCAGTCTTGTTTTAATATATTTTGGTTTGTATTGTATATCTTTGCTATGGCCTCTATGTAACTAGGTAGGGTCCTTGGAACAAAACCTTTATCCTTAATAAAAAATAATTACATGAGCAATAACAGTAACTATTTCTATTCATTGGCTTAACT
The DNA here is from genome assembly GCA_018340775.1 of Taxus wallichiana var. yunnanensis. NCBI lineage: Eukaryota > Viridiplantae > Streptophyta > Pinopsida > Cupressales > Taxaceae > Taxus > Taxus wallichiana. The sequence continues at coordinate 561,432,994 of CM031240.1, forward strand.
TTACCCCCTTGATTTTGTAAGATAGATTTTTCTCCGCTTAATCAAGGATCAAATCGATGTCGCCAATATGAATAGTTTTTTCTCTAAACCTCATAAAGTTGTATTAGTGGAGTAGGTATGGGTCCCATTTTTTTGGAAAATTCACTCAAGGTGCCAATTACTTTGGGGTTTCTGTTGTACTCCGCAGAATGAGTTTTTTTCCCTTGGCCATCTACTTCCCACAATTACACTAGATTAGGGAATAGACTCATCTTAGAACTTTTAATTAAGAGTTTTTATAAAGTATAATAAAATAATGTGATAATGTTTGTTTGATTCCACAAGAAAGGCAACCTAGAATTAGTATTTTCAATAAAATCCAATATTCATAGAGACAATCATGAGAACATAAGTTAGTAGTTTTCCGAGGTGAAACCACAATAGAAAACACAAATCAAAATTCATGTTTTTTTATTTTCAATATCACCCATAAACATGTGAGAAAAGATCATACATGAGAATTTGTTAAGATTAGAGTAAATGAAAATCTAAAGCAAGATAAACATTAAAATTTATTAGCTATGTAAACCTAAAAGAAAAGGATTAATGAAAATCCAAAAATGAGATGAAAATAGATTAGATTAATTCAAAATTATGGAAAAATATAGAAAATAAGAAAAACACAGTCTTAAAATGCTAGCGTGTATAGTGGTATGTTAATGTGTGCAATAGGGTGTGTTAGCATTATAGAATATGCTAGTGTGTGCAAGTGAATGTGCTTACTTAAAAAGCAAATTTTTCAAACAATGAGAAGAAATAGTCTAACATTATCATGTAAATTGATGCATGTAAGTGTTATAAATGATTTTTCTATGAATATAGAGTTGAAAAATGGGTTAACACTAGCACATACAAATGATAGGGAAGGTTAATGATAGCACGTAAAGTGCTACACTAGTGATTCGAACACTACACTAACATGTGAAGTACTAGACTAACACACTTCACGAGTGATGCTAGTGCTTAGATAGCTATTCTAGCACATGTTTTCTATATGTGATCAAAATTTTGTGGGCAATACAACATTTTTATGATTTTTCTCAATTCTTTCCACCTAATGCTCTCAAATTTGGAAAATTAGTCCGAAAGAAGAGAAATAACAAACAAATGAATATAGTTTAATTGAAAATAAACTAAAAATGATATAAAAAGGTGTGGGTGTCCCACTAGGCATGAGAGAATATGAGTAATGAGAATTGTAAGCAAAAGAAGAAGTAATCCATTAATGAAAAGTAAACCTCCTATTGCACTTATTGAGTCTCTTAGATTTATTTGATTATCGGTGCTTTAATTTTTCTTCCAAATGGATGAGGAATGCTATGAGAAAGAGTGAACAAGAGGATGTAGATTTGAATGGTAAATGATAAAAGGTTTGTTGCAATTTCTTAATCTTCCAAGGATTGTAAGATCTTGTAAGAGGAATTTTGTGAAGGATATAACCTGTTATTTATAATGTAAGGAGGAGGGGATATGGAGTAGATAAATATTCTTAATGAGATAATGAATGCATTTGATTATGGAGGTTTAAATGTATTGAATATCAATTGAGGGGAAATGAATTTATGGTTAGCAAGTAAGTTTTATTCAATAATGTGGTTGTACGTGCATCATTATTTTTCCACATTTGTAGGATTATACAAGTAGAGTGGAGTGAGGTAGATTGACTTTAGTGACTAGGATAGTGAATTGGAGTGTGAGTAGATAAATATATTTATTTCTTTTTAAATAGATAATTAAATTAGCTAAGGGATGTAAGTGGGTAATTAACTATTTAATTAAATTAGTCAAAGGTCATAAGAGTATAGTTTAAGTGTGATTATAATTAATTATAAAGGGATGTGGGTGAATAATTAAATAATGATATAATTGATTAATTAAATTAATTATAAAAGGGGTGTGAATGAATTTTAGTGAAATGTGGGAGGATAGTTTTCTAGAATGCATTCGGAACCAAATTTGGCATATTATGCAAAGAATGTGGATAATAAGAAATGGTTAGAAATATGTATGTATATTTAGAGTGTCTACAAATACATATTCATGAGAAACACCCATAACCCCACAAGCTATAAATAAAAAAATTATGTGTTCATGGGGGTGTTTTTCCCATTGTTAGGAAATAAGGGATAAAATATGCGGAATAATCCCTCACGAGAATCGCAAATGAGAAACTAATATGCGAAAATATTACAGATCTCAAATAAAAGTTTAGAATAAAATAACACAACACAAAGAGACATAATTTAACGTGGTTCAACTAATTTGGGCTATGTCTACCAAGAATCACTTGCTCAGATTATATTACAAGCCACCTCTCTTAATACAATACCCAGATTTGTTTGGAGCTATGCTCAACAAAATCTACATAATTCACACCCGAATTCAAAACACATCTGCAATGTTACATAATCCCTACCATATGCATAAAACCATATAAGTAGACAACTGCTTAAGTAGTTTTACAAAACCGTGGGTATCAAAACCATGGGCCAAAACTATCCCATAAACCTATGGGTCAAAATTCTACCCATATGAGAAAAATGTGTTTCCCAGTATATCGGGCATGTTTTAAGGCCAACAAAAATTCAAAGCACATCTGTAATGTTTACATTATCTCTACCATATACATAAAACCATATAAATAGACAATTGCTTAAGCAGTTTTACAAAACCGTGGGTATCAAAACCATGGGCCAAAAATGTCCCATAAACCTATGGGTTAAAAAACCCACCCATATGAGAAAATCACATTTTTTGATATATCGAGTACATTTTAAAGCCCAAAAAAAATCGGGTGTTGTGCCCCGAACCCTGCTACCACCCCGGACCCCCACTGTGGCTCACCGACCCCAAACCTCGGAAAGACAACGTGGAAAGTGTACAGTACTCTTAGTGTACAATCTTCAACACTTTCACACATGAAAAAATGCTCCACAACCTAACAATATCCCACTTGGAGACTAGTTTTCCTCTGAGAAAGCTTCTCAACCCTTCATTAGTTTTCGTGAAGACCAACCAAATCTGAACATAACTTTAGTTTTTCCCTTTTAACCACCTTGGTCATCATGTCTATAGGATTCTAACTAGTATGAATCTTCTCCAGCTTCAACTTCTCTTCCTCTAAAGATGTCCTGATGAAATGGTACCTTAATTGTATATGATTCATCCTAGAATGGAAAGCATAATTCTTAGCTAGGTGTATAGCACTTTGACTATCACTATGTAGCTTTCCTTCTTCCTACTTATGCCCCAACTCCTCAAGAAATTGTTGTAACCAAATAATTTCTTTGCTTTCCTCTGTGGCAGTAATATACTCAGCCTCCGTGGTTGACAAAGCCACCAAATTCTATAGTCGTGAAATCCAGCTTACTGTTCTCCCACCTATAGTGTAAACATAACCTCGGCATGCTCCTCCTATTTTATACATCTCCAACAATATCTAAATCTACATAACCACACAAAGTTGTGTCTAATCCACTGCAGCACAAAACTGTCCCCATGGTCCCTCTCAAATACCAAAGGATCCACTTTACTACCTATCAGTGATCTCTACCTGGATCACTCATAAATCTACTCACCGCTCCCACTACATGGGAAATATTAGGCCTAGTGCACACCATGGCATACATAAAACTTCCAACCGCTAATGAATAAGGTACCTTGGACATCTGGTTTCTCTCCTTCTTTGTCTTAGGACACTGTTCCTTTGATAACTTGAAATGGCCTGCCAAAGGAGTCCCAACCTGGTTTAGCATCCTGCATATTAAACCTCTCCAAGACCTTCTTAATGTACTCTTCCTGAGATAAATTCATATTTTGTTCCTTCCTATCCCGAGATATCTTTATACCAAGGATTTGTTTGGTTGCTCCCAAATCCTTCACAGAAAGGATTCACTTAGCTACTTCTTGAGTACTTTTATTTCCTGCATGTTTTTACCTACAACCAACATGTCATCCACATACAGACAAAGGATAATATAACTACCATCCTCAAATTTCTTTGTATACACACAATGGTTAGAATGACATCTAATATAACCTTGCTCCATCATGAAGCTATCAAATTTATTATACCATTGACGTGGAGCTTGTTTCAAGCCATACAAGCTCTTCTTTAGTTTGCACACCATCTCCTCTTTACCTTTGACCTCATAGCCCTCTGGTTGCTGCATATATAGTTCCTCCTCCAAATCACCATGGATAAATGTAGTCTTTACATCAAGTTGTTCTAAGTGCAAGTCTTCTACTACAACTATTCCTAGAATAGTTCTAATAGAAGTCATTTTTACTACAGGAGAAAAAATCTCATCAAAATCTATACCTTTTTTCTGTGTAAACCCCTTGACCACCAACCGGGCCTTGTATCTTTTCTTTCCTCCTTCCTCTTTCACTCTAAACACCCACTTGTTTTGTAATGCTCTTTTTCCTTTGGGTAGCTTTACCAAATCCCATGTCTAGTTCTCCATGAGAGCCTGATGCTCCTCATTCATGGCTTGCTCCCACTTCTTCCTAGCATCTACCTGCATTGCTTCATCAAAGCTCTCTGGATCTCCACTATCAATGAGTAATAAATAATAAAGAGAAGGATAAAAACGTTTAGGCTCTCTTCTTACCCTAGAATACCTCCTCAATATAGGAGTTTGGGGTTCCTGTTGAGGAGGTTCTTGAACTGATTCATGTGTCACTTTCCCATCCGGAAGATCCTCTACCACTACATATTATTTCTTGGATTCTTCCCTATTTTCCTATAACTGCTACTTATACATGACTTTCTCATTAAATACCACATCCCTAGATCAAATTATTTTCTTGTCCTTAATACTCCAGCATTTATATCCAAAGTCATCACCACCACAACCAATGAAAGTACATTTTTTTGATTTAGCCGCTAGCTTGGTCCTATCATCCTTATCTATATGGACAAACACCTCACATCTAAAGACTCTAAGAAATGAATAATCAAATTTATTACCATGCCAAACCTCCTTAGGTATGCCTCCATCTAAGGTAGTTGAGGGTCCTCTATTTATCAAGTACATAGATGTGCTTACCGCTTCTATCTAAAAAGAAAGAGATAGTCCTGCATGTGATCTCATGCTCCTAGCATGTTCCATTATTGTTCTGTTCATCCTTTCTAACACCCCATTCTATTGCAGAGTTCCTGGAACTATCTTTTGCCTACAAATTCCATTCTTAGAATAGTAATCATCAAATTCATTGCTGCAATACTCCCCTCCATTATCTAACCCGAGACATTTTATCTTAAGACTGTTTCATTCTCTACCAAGGCTTTCCATTTAACAAAAGTGTCAAATACATTAGATTTTTTCTAATACAATAAACCTAAACTTTTCTTGTTGCATCATCAATAAAAGTAACATAATAACTTGAACCCCAAGATATGATACCCGAGCTAGCCCCTACACATCGAATACACCAGCTCTAACTTACTCTCTCTATTTGTAGGTTCAACCTTGATAAACCTTACTCACTTTTGTTTCCATATATATGCATTCCTCACAGAACTCCAAACCTATTTCTGTATAGGAAAATCCTTCTTTATGATCTCCATGCCCTTATGGCTCATATGACTGAGCCTATAGTGCCACAATGTTGTATCTACTTCTGAAGCCACAAGATTACAAATATTAGTGCTATAAGTGGTTAAATACAAGGTTCCAACCTTCTTACCTCTTGCCACCACAAGAGCACCCTTGGTAACCTTCCAAGAGTCCACTGTAAATATCATAGTATAACCATCACTTCCCAACTACCTTGCCAATATCAAATTTCATCTTAATGTAGGCACATGTCTGACATCCTTCAATAGCCAAGTATTCTCATTCTACATCTTAACCTAAATAGAACCTTTTCCAACTATGCTGTAAGGCTCATCATCACCAAGAAAAACATGCCCAAAATCTCCTTGAACATAATCAACAAAATAATGCATATGTCGAGTAGCATGGAAAGAAGCCCCCGAATCTAAAACCTAAGATTAAGTAATATTGTGTAAAGAAAGAATCAAAGCATTCGACGACATACATTGCCCATTGCCACATTTACCTCCTTGTTTTCTTCTTGTCTCGAAGCTCCCAATAGTCCTTCTTTGCATACCCTGAATTTCCATAATGCCAACATACTATCTTGCTTTTGGATTTTGACCTTGTTTGATCCTTTGATTTTCATCAACTTCCTCTATTCTTTTGTCTCCCTCTAGTTTCCACTATCAAGCATTCCCGAAGTAGAATATTCACCGAGAGATTTTTCTTTGCATTTCCTCACTTAGAATCACCCCTAACACATCCTCAAACTTCAACTTTGAGTTAGCTAGAACCGAGTTGCTTACCGCCATTACCAGGCTATTCCAACTCTCAGGTAAAGAGCACAGAACTAATAATTCCCTAACTTCTTCATCAAATTCTATTATAACCAAATATAGCATATTTACAACCGTATTAAAATCATTTAAATGATCTACTACTAAACCATTCTCAAACATCTTCATATTAAAAAAATCATTAAAAATATCTTATTAGAGATAGAGGGTTTTTCATACAACTTCCTTAATGCATCCATCAATTCTTTTGTAGTCTTTTCCTTTGAAACATTAAATAATACCAAAGATGCAAGACACAACCAGATTATCCCAAGTTCCTTCCTATCTAGCAAATCCCATTCCACATTTGTCATGCTCGAGGGTTTGTTCACCTTCTCAAATAACGGAATATAAAGATCCTTCTAATAAAGGTAATCTTCCATTTGCATCTTCCAAAGACTAAAATTTTTCCCGTTGAATTTATCAACCCTAGATCTTCCATCATCTGCCATAGCTCCCATTCAAGATAAAAATTTCCCTACAATTCAAAACTTCAGCAAACCAAACCAGACCTCGATACCAATTGTTAGGAAATAAGGGATAAAATATGCGGAATAATCCCTCACATAATTGTAATAGTAGAAACTAATATGCAGAAAATATTACATATCTCAAATAAAAGTGTAGAATAAAATAACACAACACAAAGAGACAATATTTAATGTGGTTCACCCAATTTGGGCTACGTCCACCAAGAATCACTTGCTCAAATTTTATTACAAGCCTCTCCTCTCTCAATACAATACCCAAATCTATTTAGAGTTATGCTTAACAAACTCTCTACAGAATTCACACTTGAATTCAAATCACATCTACAATGTTTACATTATCTCTACCATATGCACAAAACCATATAAATAGACAATTGCTTAAGCAGTTTTACAAAAATGTGGGTATCAAAACCATAAGCCAAAATTTTCCCATAAACCTATGGGTCAAAAAACCCACCCATATGAGAAAATTACATTTCTCGAACCACGGCAAGACAACGTGGAAAGTGTACAATACTCTTAGTGTATAGTCTTCAACACTTTCACACATAAAAACAGCTCCACAACCTAACACCCATCACCACTAAACTTTAGAAAATTCTTCCATAATCCATGTGGTAAATCTTGTAGTGGTTGAGCCAATGCAAGAGGGCCAATAGTTATTCCCCAAAGGATTGGAGGTGGAGGTGGCATAACCATCACTTGGAAATATGTGTGCGTAGGAATTTGAATTCTTCTTAGAAACATGGATCTATAGGTAAAAATGTACCTTCATCATGTGTGGTCTAGTTTCAGCATTTAAATGATGAACTACTTGAATACCTACGGGAACATCTTTAAGGAGAAATATTAAAATTATATAGTTGTAATATCTCAAATGTAGGATCCACTACACCTCTTTCCTTACTACTATGATTGAATATGTTTATTGCAAGTATTTAATCAAGAAATAATCCTTAGGAAAGAGTAAATATGGATCATGCAATAAGCGACACACAACTTTATCTTATGTGCTTGATGTCCCCGGTGGAGTTTCCAAAAATATTGGAGATATTTTGTCAGAGATAAAATATGAGGTAAAATGACATCACAATGGAAAAATACCTCCTCAATTAAAGGGTAGTAGCACCATGTTTATTACTATTTTAATAACACCAAAGAATATTCACAATATTTAGACTAATTTAGCATTGGGATGGGGTCTCATCCTAGTATATTTTCTTCTTTTTAAAAGGAAAGTAGATTTGGAGTAAATAAATATATCTAGAAGAGAACATAGAAAAGAGAAGTGAAAAGAACAAGAGTGAATACATTATTTTTCTTTTCCAAACATAGATCTAAATATACTAACATGAGATAAAATAGTTATAAACTAAAATGAGATATTAGGAGCAAATAAATGGAATTTAAATAACAATATAATGCATTAAAAATACATTAAACAAAGACATAACATTCAACACAAATTTTGCAATGCGTCTCTTTTATTCCTTACAGAAAAATATTGAAACCATGAAGTTTTTCTTCTCTTTACAATTCTTGTAAATATAGTTTTCACCACAAAGTGAAAAATTATCTCTCTATCAAAAATACCTCTTAACAATGTCATAACATTATACATTTATAGAGAGAAGGGGAGAGAAAAAGGGAAGTTATTGGACTACGAGTCTAAAAATATTTATACATTAAATTCCTCTTGACTAGTTCTTATAAAAATGACCAAGTCAACTTGTAGGAAGTGTCGAGGATTTATGGGGTTGAATAAGTCCCTAATAAAATCCTTTCATACTTTAATACTTCAAACATCAAACACATATCCTCATGAACCACATACATTAATGCTTGATCACAATCAAATTTGATTCACCATGAAATATACTTTACCAAAGAAAGGATTCATGCATACATATCAATAAGAACACAAGATATACTCAAAACCTTTCTTTATTGATATTCAAATTAGATCACAATAAATGATGTCTTCAGTAATATAACAACAAGTTACAATCAAGTGATATCAATGTAATCAACTATGCCTCTTGAATACACAAGAGTATATTCCTATTTTACATAAGACTTCATCTCATAATCAGACCTGAAAATACTTCAAAAACCTACAAATAACATCAACATTCTATGAATATAACTATTAGCACAAGACACCAACTCTTCTCTCCTTCATCAACTCACAATAAAAAAAACTTCACCATCCTTTGATTAATTAAAATCTACCTCATGAAAATACCACTAAATATTGACATAGAATGTAATTATGGGGGTTTTGGGTTAGGCCCAAGAGGTTTATCTTTGTATAAAAATTTCTTCAAAAGAAGATAAAAGGGGTTCCAAAAGATTAGCAACATTGTACCAAAAACATCACTTTTATAGCCTCTCCTTCATTAAAATTCAAAATAGGTCTATTTCCCTCATTTATATTGACACCAATTTAAAAACATCCCATAAGAATAAGTATAACATTCATAACTTACCCATATAGGTCAGCCATGCCAAAAACCTTCATCCATGCACAAAAATCCTCAAAACCCACCAATGGAATGAGAAAAATCCCCTCATGCCAAAACTATTTTTATTCAAGATCTAAAAATCACAACACATGATTAATATTACATTTAAACATAATACATGGTCTAAATTTACATGAACCAATAATATTATTTCATTTAATGGGCCCAATGGCTCATTTCCCTTAAAACAATTGTTTCCAACAACCTGAACGTGCCTTTGGGCCGCAATATCCTTCAAGATGAACTCAAATATGACAAGTGACAACTCAATGGAAATTATATAACCTTTAGTACACTAATTATAAGCAAGGTATAGCTCATGAAACAATCATATGTTCAAACCACATAAATGGTTGCCTTCATCAAAATAACTGCCTAAAACATAGTTTTACAAATACAATTTTTAACACCCTTCCTTAACTTTAAAGGTATCCAAATGGATATAATGGATGAAAAATTAATCCCTCTTCAAATTATAATTGATATCATAATTAAAATCTTCCATCTCATGCTCCAATAAACTCAAATTTTCAGCAAAAGTATTTCTATCTTGAAAAGAAATAAATATTCTTGTTCACAAATTGAATTGGAAACCACAAAACCTATACCAATTATAATAATCAAATCTTAATTACCTTTCCAACACAACTTTAATCACCTCCTAACTCCTCTTCCAAGCTTATGTAATGTCAACTTTACTAAAGACTTCTCCAAAACTTCCTTTGACCTTTGACCAGTCAACATAAATAGGGCACACATTTTTTATTTTTATGCATCCTAATGACCTAAAACATATTTGGACATCAATAAAAACTCACATACTAAAAACAATGTCCATTTATTTTCCAACTCTTTTCAACAATATTGTCCCAAACTGAACTTTTTTAAAAATGGCATGTTTGAGTGGGGTCCACTCATCACCACAACCTATACCATACCTTTCTGGAAATATGAAGGAGTCCTATACATGATCCAATTATCATCCATCCATAAAATATAAATTATGTCCACTTAGGAGCATTTTCTCTCCTATCACTTTTGAGCTAGGGTTTTAAACTCATAAGAAGTTATTTACCTTCTTAACATTTCATTCATAAAAATGTGACAATGAAATGACATAATTATTTTTTAAAACCTTATAGACTTAATTTCTAAACATCCCTCAAATATTAAATGTGCCATATAAAGCAAACAACTCAGGGTGAGCATCAGAAGTTCCAATTCAAATTAGAAATGACCTTGTTCTTGACCATGTTTCACCAAAATTGACATAACATGAAAAATACTCATCATGGAAACATAAAATTTGTCCACACAATCATGACACACCCTATTAATATCTAAAATCATCACCATGTCACAAATATCTCTCCATGTCTCTATCCTATCTCATCTTCATAGCTACCCCTTAGGGTTTTACTATAAAGGCTAGGGTCAACTGAAAGAACATTATAACTCATTATATAAACTATCCAAAATATCCTAACATACTAGATATATCATGAATAAACTACATACATGCATCCATGAGATCATATATTTCCACAACTCATCTTCATGCCTTCTAACAACCATACCTGGTCCAAATGAACACCTGAAACATGGTCACCAACCTATATTCATCCCGATACTCATGTGAGTGTGCAATAACTCCCAAAAATTATCTATATCATGAAAAACTTCTTCTCAAGTTATCAAGAAGCTTCAACCACCATGCACCATCACCTAGGCAAGCTAGGTCACCATGATTAGGCTTACAAGATCAAGCAATTCTCATTAAATCAACATATGTAACCAAGAACATACCTGAATCTCCATATCATCATCACTTTGAGCATAATATTACTCATCACCATTAAAAAAAGTCATTAATGAGGTTTCACGCATCAATGAAAATAGTTAAACCACAATATGCCAAAAATCTCCCCTTTTTCATTGATGGAAAACCACCCAAAATTCACCCCCTTTTTACATTAATGACAAAGGCATATATGTACCTACATATTATTCTTAACCTTACTAAACATCATATGATCATTATTTGGTTGGAAACATCAACCAAAAGTCTCATTCAAGCCCACAAACATGATATTCTTCACAAAATCTAATTTTTGGCCATTTTCAAGAATAGAAACACACTATGCTCCCTCTAGAAGAGCACATAAAAGAACTTGAACAAAAAATAGACATTAAGAAATAAACATCTTACCTCTACTCTTGAGTATAGTATCATCAACCATCTTTTGAACATGCAAAACTTTCCATTTTACCTCAAAACTCTATTTTTGTCTCCATACATCATCAAGAAACCACTATAGGCATATACTCTTCACGAACATTCCAATAATGATGTTTGAGAGTCAACAATATTGTCCTTACCTTCATTCTTTAGCTTACATAATCTTGTCAAAGCACAAGATTGACTTGTCATGACCATATCTTAACCTCAAACCTACTCATGAACTAATGTCCATCAAATGACCTTTGAGTTCCATTTCTACCAACTTTGATGAGCTCTAAGACACAAACAAATGAAAAGATACAACTGACAACTCCCCCTAGATTCAATACATCCTCCTATCTAGGAAAACATAACAAATTTTCTCTTTACCTTGAATACATGACTTGGATGAAGGTCAAACATTTGAGCACATCCCTAAAGAATTTACTCAATATTTTGACAGTTATAAATAGATGATACATTGCATTCATAAAACATAATTAGCTCGACTTTGGTGAAAACACCCACAACATACATTATACACCTATAAATCATCAAACCATCTTTAAAAAAAAAATCATGCTCCCCCTGACTGATTTGGATCATACACACTATTTATACCTATATAAACATATTTTCACATTATTTGTACAATGGTAATCATCAAAACATTAACCTTCCTTCAAATCTAACTTCAACTTTGTCAAGAGATCATACAATTTTAGCACATGAAATACTTCAATGAATATCATTCCTATGTCCCCTTGACTAATTAGTATTTTTCATACATGAAGATTTATTTTAATAACTTGTAGCACTAATCAACACCTACAATCCTATAGGATGTGATAATGGAGTATACGAGATCATTCATAGTCAACAAGACACATACATGACCTCTTCTAATATGACATTCAATTTCAAAATCACATGTACACATCAAATATGGACTTAACACAAACCTCGTACCTAAATAAACATCATACTCTTCCCTTTTGCACATACTCTTCAACCATATAGCTTACCATACTCTGTCCATTTCATGAAGTTTGAGATATAGACATAGTTCACTAGCATAGATGCACTAACAAACCAGGATTAAGGTCAAGATAGACTTATTTTGTTTCAACATACCTTAATGGTCCTTATGCTATGTTATGATTTTTTGAGATGCCTAGATTCCATGAATCATTACCTTCAATGACTCCCCTACTCCTATTAGATCTTCTCAAACTAGTGGCCTATCAAAATCATCATAGTAGGCTTGTTCATGGTTTCCTTTAGTCCATACATCATCTTTGAACTGGAGACAAGCTTTAACACATCCTTCATGACTGTAAAAATTATTAAATAAATTGAATAGACTTATTTTACATTCTCATAGCTATGTGCATTCAACCTTTAGAAAACTTAATCTTATATATACTTGTATGCATGCATAATTATACTTGTGGCAATACACTTTTCTCTCTTGCAGTCATACAATTTTGCCTTGATATTCACATCCTTGAAAATCTTATCCTTGTAACACAACATATCCTTCATGAATTCTAAAGATACTCATGATAAAAATTTGATACTGACATACCTCAAAGCACTCCTTTGACACTTTATGACATAAATTGACATTTATACAACTAACTTGGAGTTCATTACATTTTTGTGTAGACAAATCAATAATAAAGACCCATGATAAACTAAAACAACTTGTGTTATACCTGATATAGATTATTTTCATAGTCTCAACATGGTCAACAATGACCAAGTACTTCACCGCTAGTATTCTTGTCCACCCATTGATCATACACAACTCATATATCATTGCACTGTTCTCAAGATATCTAAAACTTCTTGGAAACACATCATGCACATGATTAAGGTTAAATAGACTCATTTAAGCTAAATGATTTTCATCATACCTATAGCCATCACTTTACAACACTCATATGTAGACATGATAGATTACATAACAACTTAGAAGCCCAATTTTATAACCTTGTAAAAATGTAACATAATATCAGCACAAATGTATAAAATGAGCATCAGAAAAAAAACACCCAACGAACTCAAACAACTTCTTTTCATACTTGATATTTACACCATTTAGACTTGTCTCACTATCAACCAGATGATACACTACTTCCATTGATCAAAGAATAGATTTTTGACCCATGATGCCTCTCTATAAGCTTTGTAATCCTTCCACAATATGCAACCTTACCTCTTGACAATTAGATCTCTATCATTCTACCCTATCAAATTTGAATCATTGTCATGAATTTATAGAACCCCAGACCTATTTAGAGTATAAAACCACTTGAATCTCAAATAAATCCTTATATATATATAATTTGTACAAAAAAATTTAGCTCTAGAATCCATCATTTACTCCTTCAACAACAAATTTTCTCTATACCACTCAATATGCATAATTAGAAGACCCAGTGACAAAAAGAAGCTTAAAAATGCCCAATATTTTTTTCATGAGCTCAAATTTGACCATCAATAGTGATATAACATCACTTACACTCTTGATAACCTTTTGTATGTTTAGAAAGCAAAAATACCATTTTGTATACCTAGATCCACCTTAATTTGGACTTGAATACTCATGAAATGATCACATCACTTCCACAAAACACTTTTGGAGTGATGGTATTATCAAGTCATCATTTTGATGACACATGTTCCATCTTCAAAACTTTCTTCTCTGAGCATCAAAACCTATAACCTTTATTATTTACACTCTATACTAACATATAACTTGGAACATTTGGACTTAGACATCCCTATATGACCATGACTAAACAATGAATGATCATAATGACTTTAGAGAGACAAAACACACCATGACATTTTTTTATACCACTTCAAGTTTTCACACACATCATATACACTTAAACATACTTTATTTAACCACTTAAAGATTATTACAAACTCATGATACTCCATTTGACTCAGAATTGACACCATGATATACCACAAACCTCTATTCAAGAAAACATTACTTATTCACATATACAAGAAGACTTATAAGAATTATACTTTGAGACAAACATGATGAGACATATTAGTCATTGAAAATACACCATGAAAAATTAAAATCAAAATTTAAAGACACAAACTTATATACATGAAGAACAACAAGACTTGAATCTTGACATACACAACTTGACTAACCATTTAGAATCATAAGAACATACTTAAGGACTTGAAATGACATACCTTAACACCATGAAGAAGACACACATAGACCAAGACAACTCCCCCTCACTCTAATGCTTCATTTGAACCAATACACCTCTAAGAAGCCTAGTAGAGGCATATGTCATCATGGAGGGGATAGAAGAGAGACCTAAGAAGGTCTCAAGCCTTCTTTTGGCTCCTTGATTGATTCATTATTTTCTGAATCTTTATTTAACACAACAAACTCCTCCTTTTGATCAATCAGACCTTTGAGATCCTCTTGAACACCTTGGATAGCCTCTTCCTTCTTCTTGTACTTCTGAACTTGTGGCTTGGATCCTTGAGTCCCTTTCTTCAATTGTCCTGCATCACAAAACCTTGCAATGTGCCCTACCTTATGGCACCTAAAAATTCCATCTATATTTTCTTGCACTCAATTTCCTTATGTCCAAAACCATTACAAGTAAATTAATATCCATTAAAATTTCTTATATACCTTTTAGTGTTTGATTTTCCATTCTTGCAAGTACTTTACAAGATGTCCCTTTTCATGATAAAGGTAACATTTGCACCATATCTCTGACCTACCTTTTGCTCCTTTTTTCCTTGACATTCTTCTTCATTATCTCCTTCACAATGATGCCTCTAATCTTTTTGATTACATTCATCCTTCTTCTCAACCTTAGGGTTGCGCATACTAGCTTTATGTCTATAAACACCACACTTATAGCATTTACCATGAAAAACTCCATACTTATATGCATTTGGTTGTCTTATAGATGATCTTGCATAATATGGAAGCTTTGAATCATCTCCCATGCTTGGATGTATTTTGTAATTAGATATTTGACTTGATTATTCTTCATTTTTCTTTGGTTTGAATGAATCCTCCTTAAATCCTAGACATGTTCTATCACCATATTCCTTTTGTTTTCCTAACATCTTATACAAATTATCTAAAATTTTATGAAAAGATGATACCTTGATTGTAATGGTAGATAATTATTCTTTAGATCCTCTTTCTCAACCTCATGTTTGAGACACTCTTCTCTCTTGATCTTCAACTCAACTAGGGCCTCCTCAAGTTGAGTCTTTAAACCTTGATTATTTCCTCATGATATGTGAACAATGTGCCTAACTTATCTTCACATTCATTAATAATACACCTTATGTAATAAAGATAGGCCATCTTGTCACAAAATATATCCCTCCAACTTGTTAGGTTGCTTCCAGGGTTCCTGGTATGATACCATTTTTGGAAGTGACAAGGACTGAGAGGGGGTGAATCAGTCCCTAATAAAACCTTTCACACTTTTATACTTCAAACATGAAACACATATCCTCATAAACCTCATACATTAATGCTTAATCACAATCAGATATGATTCACCATATAATATACTTTACCAAATCAAGGATTCATGCATGCATATCAATAAGAGCAAAGATATACTTAAAACATTTCTTTATTGATATTCAAATCAGATCACAATGAATGATGTCTTCAATATAATACAAGATATAATCAAGTGATATCAATGCAATCAACTTTTCCTCTTGAATAAAATACTATATTCCTATTTTGCATAAAAATTATGCTCATACTAAGACCTAAAAATGCTTTAGAAACTTGAAAGTGACATTAACATGCTCTATGAAATATAAGCATCAACACAATACACGAACTCTTACCCTCCTTTGTCAACTCGTCATCAAAGAAACTTCACCATCCTTTTCTTCACTCAAATTATCCTCATGAAATACAACCATCTACTAACATATAATGGAATTCTAGGGCTTTTTTCTAGGCCCAAATGGTTTTTATTTGCAAAAAAAAATTCTTCAAAAGAAGATAAAAGGGTTCTAAAAGATTAACAACATTGTACCCAAAACATCACTTTTATAGCCTCTCCTTCATTAAAATTCAAAAGAGTGTATGTTTCCCTCTCTACCACCAACCTAAACACATCCCATAATAATCACTAGAACATTCAAAATTGACCCATATAGGTCATCCATGCCAAAAACCTTCATCCATGCACCAAAAATCCTCAAAACCCCACCAATGGAATGAGAAAAATCCCCTCATGCAAAAAATATTTTTATTCAAGATCTAAAAATCACCACACATGAGTAATATGTCATTTAAACATCATCCATGGTTGAAATTTATATGAACTAATTAGATTATTTCATTTAATGGCCTAGTGGCTCATTTCCTTCACAAAACAGTTGTTTCCAACAACCCTAAATCTTTGGGCCTTTGGGCTTCAAGATGAAATAAAATATGGCATGTGACCACTCAATGAAAATCCCCAGAACTAGTATAAAATGTATAAGAAATTTATAGCTCATGAAACAATCATATGTTCAAACCACATCAATGTTTTCCTTTACCAAAACAAGCTACCTAAAAAGTAGTTTTAAAAGTATAGTTGGTTAATACCCTTCCTAAAACATTAAAGGATTAAAAATGGATCAAATGGATGCCAAATTTATCCCTATTCACATTCCAAGTGATGTGCATCACCCAATCCATTTCAAAAATAACTCGATGTTTCAAAAAAAGAAGTACTATCCTAAAACTCAAGAAATATTTTTACTACCAAATTGATCTGGTGACCAAATAAAATAAACTCATCATGACACAAAAATATATCCCTATAATTAAACATATTAAATTAAATTTCCAAAAAAACTTTAATCACCTCCTAACTCTTGTTGTAGCTCCTTTAATATCAACTTTAGTGAAGACTTCTCCAAACCTGCCCAAAACTACCCTTTGACTAGTAAACCTAAATAGGTCACACTTTTCCAATTTTATGAAACATTATGACCTGAAACCTATTTTTACATCAATAAAAATCACATACTAAAATAAATGTCCATTTATTTTGTAACTCCTTTGGAAAACCTTGTCCCAAACTGAACTTCTTCAAAACCTACCTTTTTAGTGGGTCCACTCATCACCACAACCTATACCAAAACTTTATGGAAATATGAAGTGTTTCTATACATTATCCCATCATCATACATGCATAAAAATCAATTATGGCCACTTAGGACCATTATCTCTCCTACCTCTTTTGAGCAAGTGTTTCAAACTCATAAATTGTTTACCTTCTTAACATTCATTCATAAAAATGTGACGATGAAATGAAATCATTATTTTTTAAACCTTATAGAATAAATTTAGAAACATATTTTAAATCCAAAATGTCCCATACAAAATCACACAATTCAAGGTGAGCATCAAAAGTTCCAATTTGAGTTGGAAATGACCTTGTTCTTGACCACTGTTTCACCAAAAATGACATAACATGCAAAATAATCATCATAGAAACCTAAAATTTTTCCCAAATCATCATGACACACCTTAATAACATCTCAAATCATCACCATATCACAAATATCTCTCCATTTCTCCATCCTATCTCATTTTCATAGCTACCCCTTAGGGTTTTGCACTATAAAGGCTAGGGTCAACTGAAAGAACACTATAACTCATCATAGAAACTCTAAAAAATTTCCCAACATACATAAAAACTAATTAATGAAATAGCTACATACATCCATGATCTCAAATGGCTCCACAACTCATCCTCATGCCTTCTAAAAGCCATAGTTGGTCTAAATGAGCAAGCATGGTCACAACCGAAGTATCTATACCCTAATACTCATGTGAGTTCCCAGAACTTGAAAAACATGATCTCTATCATGAAAATTTTATTATGAATATATTAATAAGCTTCAACCACCATGCACTATCACCTAGGAAAGATAGGTCACCTGATTAGGCTTGTAAGTTCAAGCAATTCTCATTGAATCAACATATGTATCCAAGAACATACCTGAATATCCATATCATCATCACTCTAAGAATCATATGAATCTTCAATATCATCAAATTTTTCATTAATGAAATTTTTCATCAATTACAACACCTAAACCAAAACATGCCAAAACAACTTGTCAATCTAAATGATGTCTAAATATAACAAAAATCTAAGTGTTCATGTAAAAATGGAAAAACACGATCAATCCTCAATAGAAATTTTCCATATTATATTATTTCGTAGATTATTTTTCAAAATACATGTGTAACCTCGAATCATTTATTTTACTTATTTTTTTGTCGGGTCCAAAAGAGTATTGATTCAATACATTGTATGTGTGGAGCATCTTTGTTTAGTTTTCTAGGAAGATATTGGAGTCTTTTGAGGATTTTGGCCAGATTGTTGAAAATATTTTGATACAAAATTAGTTCGTCAATAGATTATAAATCAAAATTAATTCCATTCTTGGAGTCCTTTTCAACCCTATCTTTTAATTCTATAAATATATCATCTACAGTCAACATAATCAAGTCTTTATCTAGGAATTGATAGGGCACTTTGGAAAATTCATCACAAATAACATTGATGGCATCGATTGATTCTTCCTTGGCCTTTTGCATCTTTTCCCTAGAATCTTACAAAATATTGACTCAAAATTAAATGGATTTATAAAATTCAAATTGTTTCCCTCTTTCTCTAATTATTCCTTTTTGGAATAGGGTACCAAGATCAATATTTTTGAGCTCATTTAGGGATTCCAGAGTCGCTCCTAGTTTTTGCATTCTTCATCGAGCTTTTCATTCATTTTCTAAATAACTAATTTCTCTCTCTTAATATTATTATGGACCTCAAAAAATAATTTATCAACTTCTTACAATG
The DNA here is from genome assembly GCA_018340775.1 of Taxus wallichiana var. yunnanensis. Classification (NCBI taxonomy): domain Eukaryota; kingdom Viridiplantae; phylum Streptophyta; class Pinopsida; order Cupressales; family Taxaceae; genus Taxus; species Taxus wallichiana. The sequence goes on from CM031240.1 coordinate 561,452,550, forward strand.
ACTAAGAATCCTCTTTGATATTAACGGTATGTCAAAATTTACCAGAGCAAGAGAGGATATCAGAGTCGGTTTAGTGATTTTGAGGAGAAGGGTTGTCGGTTGTTCCAATTTTTCCTTTAATTCATCCTTGGTGGAATTTTTTTCTTTTAGTTTATTTAAAAAGTTATCCATGGCCACCTATAAATATTATTGTGATCCTTCTGTGGTGACTTTCCCTATTCCCACTTTAGTTATTTGATAGTCGAAGTAGTGATTTCTTTCTTAATATTATCGAAATGGGCACAAAAATATCAAAAACGTATCCCTCAACTGATCAATGGTGATGTTGGAGATATTTTTAGTCTTTTTATATATACGAGATGGAGAAAGAGTCATCATAATAAAATTAAAGGATTCTTGAAGGATAGCATTTTTCCTCTTATTGGGGTTTTGGATTGTTATCAAGATGGAACCAAAATGGGGTTCAATTGTTGTGGAGGATATGTGATCATAAGTGTAGTACTTGGAGTGATAGGTAATTTAGAAACCAGGGGTGAAGGATTAGAAAATATGGCCATGGAAATGGTTGAAGAAGTGAGAGGAGAAAAAAGCATGGTAGTAGAAGGTGAAGGGAACTTGGTTGTTTGAGGAGAACCAAAGATCATGGTTACACTGTTGAAAAAGGAGAAAGAGATGAAAATAATTATTCCATGAGTCACACATGAGGGGATGAAGGTGGTGAAGAATAAATGTGAGTGATATATATAATTATTGACGAGATCTGAAATGATGAGAATGTAGGAGATGGAATGCAAGGAGGAGAGGAAATAGGAAGAGATGGAGCATAAGGAGGAGAAGTAACTAAAAGGGACACATGTGGGTATAAGGTCACAAGAAGGACTACATGAGTGATTATAATGGAAGAAACATGAATAAATGGAGTGGCCATGGTGATGAAAAAGATCCATATCCTTTCTAAAGAGGAGGGGAGTCTACATCAACAATGATGATGGGTAGAAGTGAAGACGGATGATGAGACTTACCTTTGCCATTGAAAATTTTAATTCTCACATTCTTGGTGGGAACTTCATATTTATCCTTAGGTTTCTATGAGGGACCCACTTCTATTGCAATGGTTTTTTTCACCTTTGGGAAGTAGATATTCTTAGGTTGAATGTTCATTTAATAGATCTCATGATAATTTTGAATCATAATTTGATCAGATCATTCCTTGATAGATTTTACTTCCTTGATTAAACAATATATTGGGGAAAACCCAATATTTCCACTTTCATTTTCTTGTACATGAGATCCAAGACATCCCCATCATCTATTTCACCTTCAAGAATATTAGGAGGTTATATTTGTCTACTTCACCTAGATTCATGTGACTATAATATTTCCTTATTATGGCTATCTCGTCCCTACAGTTGATCCAAATATTTTTGAACTTTGGAAAATGAAATTATAGAGTTCCAAGTATTTTCAACACTCCATGATGATAAAATTTAAGCCTTGGATGGAAAGGATATATAGTCACCCCTTATATTTCAGTGGAGAGATTTTTTTCCTTGATTACCAAAGTGTATTTATATCATCCAATTGATATGGGGAGATGAATTCCCTCCTTATGTTTACTTTGCTGGAACTTGTGAAGATACAACAATTGCATTATTAGATCTATCAAAATCCACTTCTCACTTGGAAATATTAGCAACAGGTATGGAGAATACTAAAATCCTCCAACTTGAATGTAGGTGAATGTTAGGAATTGGAGGAAGATACACCCTAATAAAATACAACATTCCATGTTGCATTGATACACCAATGCTTGGAGAGATATTTTTCTAATTGGTATATGATGTTATAGAAAAATGAATCAATCACCCTCCAAAAATGACACAAGATTTACTTTAGGGACAAGCGAGGGTAGAATTCATAGAAACAATCTAAACTTCTAGTTCCTTATGTGTTTAACCTAGTATAAACCCTCATTCTTGTTGTTGCATAGGTGACATATGATGTCATATAAAAATTTCCTCTTGTATGCACTTACTTCAATTTATCATGTAAGGTGTCATTGATAAATTCACCCCATCTGAAGAATTTTTTATTTTTCCTTATGATGGAGAGGAATTGTTACATCCACACCTAAAACTATTTAGATTTAGGAATAATAAATACTATACTCAAGATTGTTATGATCTCTCTTTGGCAAAGTATTTGGAAACTTACTAAATATAGGATTGGTTTTCAAGATATAACTTTTATTTACGTGTTTGATGCATATTGTCACATTCTTGTCCTAAGCATTTTAGGCTTTCATGAGATTAGTATCAATATATATATTGAGGTCTGGAAGCTTAAGGATTTATTCAAAATAATCCACATCCAAGAAGATTACCACTTCTCCATATTTATTATTCATCGCCTTAAAATCAGTATTGTAATGGTTGGCTACTACAAGAATGAATTCTAGACACTATGTAGAGATAGGTGAGATTTCAGTGATATTTAATCCACTATTATAGATGCATTACATCCACATCATCTTTAAGGGATTATTTACTCTATTATATAAATCAACCATATCAATATGTCATAGCTCGGTATCTCGATGTCAATATTGGAATCAATGTTTTAAGGGGGAAGAACCCCTTGATATTTATACTTCATCTCTTTCTCACTTATAGATGATTTTTATTTGGTTTTTCCTTTACCTAATTTAAAAATTGAAGGATGAGTTGAAAAATCTACCAGATAACTCCTTTGGATTCTTAGGAACTGGAACTTCCACCTTGATTTACACACTTAAAATGCTGAAAAACCATGTCGGGTTTTTCTCCTTATTGAGCACCATGAGAAACCCAAAAACCTATCAAAACCTTAGTGATGTTATGTAGTATGAAAACCCAACACACTGTTGGAGATTTAGAATTTATGAACACCAGGAGAAACTTGATATACCGTCGAACTTCCTTGATGTTGGACACCTCAAAATTTCTGACATACTTGAGTCAGGAAATGGCACATGTTCTACACTTTGAAATTTATGAAGAAAACAAGTAAGAGTTTAAGATTTGTCATATTTTTCAAGGATTTCATAACACTAATTCAGTTTTCTCATCATGGTAGATAGGTTCAAAATCCCTATAATTGCAATTCAGGGTTTTAAACATGCCTACCATTTTAAAAACTCCGATTCAAAATTCAAAAGATGATTTTTAAGGAAATAATCATTTGTCATCATGAAAAGGAACAAACAATTAACAAAAAACCTCAAACTAATAATAATAGAGAAAAATAAAATGAAAACCCTAACACCTCATGCCAAATAGACAAGGAAAGGAAATGGGACCAAAATCAACTCAAAAGCTTATAAAACCCCATGAGAAAAATAAAACATACAGGAAAATGAAATGGGATCGAAGGAAAATTGGGAAAAGACACTAAAACCTCAATAAATTTGATAATTGAAGAATGGGGCCACAAGCAAGTTTGCTAGGTAAAAATTAAAATTCATAGAATAGAAATCGACATGGAAAATATGACTATATATAAACTCAAACTACATTAATTACATTATGGATGATACATGTGGGATTTAAATCCAACTTGGCAATTAATGCATTTACCCAAGGTGGGAACTTTACTACACCTAACATGATATGTTTTCATGTCATCAGGTTCCAAAACCTAACACAAAGGAATCTCATGCCTTTCAGGGATTGAAACTTAGATTACACAAAACATACTTTTTTGAAGACATTTTAAGATGCTTCCAACTCCCAAAAATTGAACACACATGGACCGTCGGGATTTGAGTTTAGAAAACACCCAACATATTACATGCTTATACCTTTGGATGTTCTTATGGATGAAAAGTGTAAAAACATAATAAACTAAAATGTTGCATAGTTTTGGTTTGGAAAACATTGAACATGAAGCGTGTGTTAACCACTAAATGTTCTAATGCTTTCAAAACCCAAAATCTAAAATACTCTAGTGTGTCAGATTTGGGGTTTGGAAATCATATGACATATGACATGTAAATATGCATGGTGATCTGAAAACCTAAAAAAATTAGAAAATACACTTTGAGGCCAAAATTAAATATTTTCCGATAACATGTAAGAATTTCTAAGCCCTATAGAGATGAAAATTTTTTTTTATCCCAATTTTATTGTAGAACTCAAAAATTGGGATAACAATATGATAGTAAGAAAAATGTTGAACCACTAGAAAAATCATTTAAAAATCAAGGTATCTTTGGATGTAATATGTGAAGTAGATAATTTTTGAAGCACTCAAATAAAAAAATCAAGCACATTAATCTTGTTATTCCCTAACTAGAAAAAACCATTTTTATATCCACATCAACGTATATGACATGACATTTGGTGTCATCCTAGTGTATCTTGGTAAGGAAAATTTAGATCATCTAATATTATTTTCTACTCAAAATTTGACACTAATCAAGAATAATTACACAACAATAGAGTGTGAAGTAATTTACAAGGTGTATGTGTTGTAAAATTTCTAATAGTACTTATTGGCCACTTCATTTGTTTATTTATTGACCATATGATATTAAAGTATTGGTGAATAAGTTGGTTTTACATGGGCACATTTTTCATTGGATTAATTGTTTACAAGAATTTTTGTTCTCTATTTTGGTAAAACTTGGAAAGAAAAAAGTTACAAAAATCAACTCTCACACAACAATAATGGTGAAGAGGCGTAAGATATTAAACAAGGTGTGTAGGATGTTTCATTTCTTATAATTAAAAGTGAACCCAATGAAATGATATAATGACCCTCCTACAATGTGGAATTGTACTTGAGAATTGGAATGCCTGAAAAATATATAGTTAGTGGTATGTCCAGCTCAATTTTAACTCATAAGTGTGATCTTATACAAAATGGGTCAATATGAATTCTTATGCATATATATAATGGAACATGAACAACATGGGATCATAAGGGAAGTTCATAAAATAATTTATAGAGGTCACTATGTAGGGGACATAATGGAAAGAAAATACTTATCATATGAATATGGTGGGAAAATATTTTATAGGATACAAAGGACTACATTCAAACGTGTCACCTTTTTTAGTGCATCAAAAAACTAAACAGTGAAATTAATGTATTTTTTCTAATTCATAGCCCAAGAACCATTCGATAAAAGGTTCATTGATTTTTCAATCATATTTCCCTAGCTCTGTGGTGGATATGCATGAGATATACCATTATAGATACCAACTACCTTAATCATTAGGAAATAGGCCATGCGTACCAAATATTGTATAATTGTAATGATTGAAAGGTTCCTTTGCGAGAAATTTATAAGCTTCTATGGATGCCCACAAAATTGACAAGTGAAAATGATACTCATTTCCTAAACGATATTATGTATATCTTCTCCAAGTTATTTATTTCACACCACTACTAAAGTGCTCCCTACCTTTTGAACCCTTTGCTAATTTTAGTTATGTTTTATAATGTTATTAGATACTAACCAAAGAAGGGTATAAGGGTTAGCAACATGTAGACTATTCTGATCTAATTAACCTACAAAATCAATTATAGATGATGAAAATAATACATTCATATTGAAATGAACTAAAAAAATTGATAAATGATAAAAAAGTTTAAAACATGAGGGGATCTATAAAATCGAGTTATTCAAGATGATTCGGGAGAAATCTTTGTATGTAGGGTAGTGGAATAGGAATATATGGAGCTTTACCTTCTACATTAAATAATGTGAAACTAAAAATGATAAGTTTCTAGATCATACATATTATGTATGACCTATGGAGGAGATGTAGAATCTAGGACATGAGATGTGTGCTTTCTTATAGAGGGAAAATCATGTTTCGTAAATTTTTGTGTGCTTCACTTTTCTATAAATGGTGATTATTTTGAATCACTCTCACTCACACAACCTTGAGATGACCTATGATGACCTATAAAAACCTCAATAAGAGAATTAATAAACAAAAGGAGAAAAACATGTGTTTGTGTGTGTTTGAGGTTGAACCACCTTGGGAAGTGAGACTCTAGTTTTTGAACCAATCCCAATGTTGTAATGCATATTCTCATTATGGAAATCAAGCCTCATATAGTTCTCCTAAGTGTTTTTACAAGTGTGTATAGCTAACTAATCCCTAGGGGCACCTTTATGTATCTTCACACAAATATAGTGGGCTAAATCTGTAGTACAAAATGCACCCAACGTAGTAGTAATGAGATATGGTGTGCCTCATCTATGTGACCTAACCCTTGTGTTGATTGAAACACGTGTGTAATTTTGGAATGACTTCTATCTTATTAAAACTTAGCTCTATGATATTTACATACTTGTAGATGTGTGAATCTATATTCATTGACCTAGTTAAGTGCTTTAGAATTGTAGTAGGGACTACCCTAGATGATGTATAGCTAATTTGAGTAGATTTAGGACCCTTTGAGTGTTTCTAGAATTATGTTGCAATATGAGATTGTAAGAATGTGTTAGAAAAACAATTTTTCGTTAGGACAAATTGTTGTTTTTCACTAGCACTCTAGGACTAAGTCCTCCTGCTTAGAAAAAGGAAGACTCCCTTTATAGTATGTAAATTAAAGTAAATTTTTGGTTGGCCAATAGATCAGGGATCCAACAGGAACACTCCACTACACCTATATAAAATATGTGTACCTCTTGCAAGGGAAGAATTTGCAAGGAAGGTAAGACTATGGGAGTGAAAAATTGAGAGGGGGTTAATATTGCAAGTAGGATAAATCATAATATTAAAATTATTAACTAGATTTTATCAACATATAATTGAAATTAAAAATTAACCTTGCTAATTATGAAAAGACAAAATGAACCATGAACATAAAATTTCATTCATTCACTCATCAAAAGTTTTTACTCTTTTTGGTCATACAAGATTGACATGTTCACAAAGCTACAAATGAAAGAGAGAGAGGAAACATATGATAGGGAAAATAGAAGTGTTATCTTTGCTTTTTTTTTGTAGGTATCTACTCTTGAACTCACAAAATTGACAACCCCTTGAAATGAGGAAGTCATTACAATATATAGTTTTCAAAAATGACTCTTCACCTACCCCCACATGAATTTTCACTTGACTTTTACAACTTGTGACTTTTTGTATTCCTAGGAAAGAAATTAAGTCCCCTTTATTAATTGAGGGAAACTTATTACAATTTTCAAATATAGTCACATTTTAATGAATAAGATAAAAATGAAAATTAAACCCCCAATGAAGAATTAGAACATGAAAGAAGAGAGGAAATGGGTGGGGAATAGAGAAAGTAGAGAATATAGATACTTAGATGAAGAAAATTACCTTGTCGATGTTTCTTTACTTTCTGATGGACTTTTGGAGAGTTCCCCTAGTAATATCTCGATCCCTTTAAACTCCTTACTATATCGAGCTTCTTTAGGTGCAACGTTCTCAGCCTAAGGAGTGTGCATAAAGCTCAAATATTTGAGCCAATTATAGAGGTAGAATTGATTATTTTCATTACATGAACCATGATTTATGCTCCTTTGTAGTGTTCGATATGAAGTTCTTATCTTAGAAAGAGACTCATGTGTGTCTTCACTAAAATAAAAATGATCTTTGGCCTCTTTCTTGATAAGTTCTTCAAATGGTTTTAGTAGGTCATCCATTGAGGTGTTGACATCAACTACAGGTACTCCAAGTTTTTTCACTTCCGCATTGATGTTATCTTACATCTTAAAAGCACATTAATCATAAGATTCCTTTTCATCAAGAGCATGGTTTATCTTCTCATATCTGGTGACAAGAGTTCTATCCCATACTTGAGATAAATATTCAGATGTAGAGCTGAATACATTACTTCTCACCAATATGGAAGAGTTGAATTTCCCCATTTCTACCACTAGTGGAAACACCTGGTCCCAATGCTCCTTCTATTATTCAATATTGTCTTTTTCATCACTAATTTTGTGGTAGTTACATTCATGTACTCAAACAATGAAATAATCTCAAGAAGCAACATTTTAACTTTTTCCAGAATATTTCTTACGCTTTTATCATTTTCCCTACCCTACATGGTGAATTTTTTTTTCTTTATGATGGATTCCATATTTAAGCTACTAATGGGAGTAATTTCTTCAACTAGAAGAGATGGAGCATTATTTGGATCCACAAAAATTTTCACATAAGAGGTTAGGATTCTTAAATGATCTTGAAGTTGTTCAAGTTTATCCTTATATTCTTCATTTATCATAAGGAGGCAAGTGTAAGATTATTTTAACAGTGAGCATACCCATCATTCATTGTTTTCCCCATAGGAATAGTACTTATTCCATAATTAGATGGGGAAATATCACTGATAGGCTTGATGAGAGGCCAAGCTACCTCTATGTACTATTTTCTTGAATTTCCACTAAAATATCAAGAGACAACTTGAAATTTCATTCCTTTCTTTTCTTTCACCATCATGGATATGGCTTGGAAATATGAAATCACTTCTTTTTAGCCACGTATGTCTTGCCTTAAATCATATCCTAAGCCCATGGGAATATATCAGTTTATTGAAGCTCCACACTAGGCATGATAGCTATTTATGGATCTCGAGTGAGGGGGTGCATCTTGGGCCGGTTGAGTAGGTGCAACTATGGAAGAAGAAATACTATGAGATCATTGAAGGATTGGTGGCTAAGATGGATCAATTTCACCTTGTTCCATACCCTCTACAATATATTTTATTTTTATTTTCTTCTTATGTGTCCTCTGTAGTGAGTGGTCTTGGATTCTATTTACTTTCTTTTTCGATCCTTTCACAAAGTGAGTAGAACTTGAAGCTTTCTCAATTGCCTTTAAAGTGGAGAGGATAAATGTCTATATTTTGAGAGTCTCGAAGACCTTATGACTTGATGAATGTAGCTATCTTCTTCTTGAACCAACCTCTAGATATCTAAATTACCGCCTTTGTTTGTTCATTGATATCCCTCGATTCTTGAATGTTCCAAGAAACTTCAGCAAGGTTGAACTTTTCATTATTTTATACTTATGGTCATACAATTCAGTTTCATCATCATCAATTCCCTCCATGAACCAATAAAACCCAAAAATGTCATTTACTCAACTATCATTCTCATATGATCCCACTCCCGATCTCAAAATCATCTGAACAATTCACCCAATAATCCTTGATTTGTAGAACATGGTGAAAGTTGAGGATATAGATCATATCAAGGTTTCTCCAAATGTCAAAGCTAGATCTCAAAGTGTAGGAGTATATATTTAACGGTGTAAAAGAGGATCCTTAATTTGATAAATCAACAACAGTCTTACATGAGAAAATTCAAAAAGAGATAGGAAAAGATACACCTTTCTTTTTTCATCTCTTGAGTTTTCTATTGATGTGTACAAGTTGTCTCCAAATAAATAACATCGAATATTATCACTAAGGTACCTTGGATGATGCATAGATTGATATTGAATCAAATTACTATAATATAAGATAAATTTTAGAACTATGTGAAGAAATACCCTTATCTTTAAATCAAAGAGGTAACTTGCAAAGGCAGATTGAATTCAAGATTTCCTTCAAGAAATATTATGAAAAACATGGTGAATGCATCATTCACTCTTACAAAATGGTGATTTTTCTCCTTTAGGTTAAGTTGTAGATATCTCTCATATGAAGGGGAGTTTTTGGAGATGTTTTGTGTGAGATTCAGGCCCATGATTGATCTCGTACTAGCAAGAGCATATACTAAGTATGATTTCATTACAAATTTCTTGGTGACTTGTAGTAGTGGAGTAAATGATAGTGGATATTTTCATTTATTTTTTGACCTCAGTCAATATTTTTTTTCCCTTGATGATGGTAAGGATAAAAAATTTCATCCAATTCTAAGAAATCCTTTGTGATATCCTCTCCCATTTCCCTTCTCATTAGGATTTATTGCATCCAAAAATCCTTCATGAAATTCATGCCTAGACCAAGCCTTTAGTACACGAGAGGGTTTCCTTACCTACTTAAATGATGACCCCAATAAAATTCCTCATAGGTAGGAATGAATTTTATACCACTCACCTAATGCAAATTCCTTTGTGATTATCACCATGTTGTTCCAGGTTATGATTTTCATACATTGTGAAATCCCTTTGTGAGTGGATACTATTAGTATCAAATTATCATCTATCCTTATGATTCTTGTATCTAGATCATAGTGTTGAGCACATGCCAATACCAATTCCATGCTCTAAATAAATATTGGGTGACCACCCGCAACATACAACCCACTTGTGTACATTTTGTCTTCTACAGTTCCTTGGGATAGCCGAGCATTCAAGTTCTTTAGAACCTCCAAGTCTATATGAGAAACATTTTTGTCACCCGTATCGGATATTCAAATGTTAGGTTCAAAATGGGATCCATACAAAAAAAAATTAACTTCATTATTGATAATATCTACAAGATGAGATAAAATGAAGAAAACAACTTTCTTCAACTAAAACAGACACTTTCTATTTTTCATAAGTTGGAGCTAAGGGATCCTTTTTAATGCATTTTTATTTTTCTGATAACATCAATATCCTCAATATCCTAACATACTGAATACACTTTTATGGGTTTCATTTTATTGATTTTTTATAGTTTTTATTATTAGAAAGTTTTTTTTTACTTTTTGCTTTTTTCTACTTTTTTGGTCAAAATTGTCTTTTTCATATTCATTATCCTCTGAGTGCACTAATATAAGAGGATTTTATTTTTACGAATATTTTTATTTATATTAAGTGAAAATACTATATACTTACTATATTTATAAATGTCACTTATCCACCTCATAGTGCAACAAAAATTTCATCATTGAATTTGGCTTGCTTCAGGGACTTCGTGCTCAACATTTCATCTCGATCCGCCTACTGAAATGCTTTAAAAATGAAAATCCAAGATCTAGGGAATGAAAATAGGGTTTTATGCCATTAAAAAATCATACAATAATTTTTTTCTATTATTATCATCTTTAAGGTGCCTGGGATGAAGAGAAACTAAGAAAATTTCATCTAATTCCGTTATCTAGTTTAGAAGATATGATTTTTTTCATTTTGGTACTCATGGCTACCTTAGATGAATCTTTACAGGGTTTTTATGAATTTTCATGTATTTGGAGATTTTTTATATTTAAAATGAATTCTGGTTCGAGATAGTCCAAGAATGAGGTAAAATTAGCTCGAATGAGTCTTTAAAGCATCAAAACGGGTTATTTTTAAGTTATGGGAAAGCTTTGAAACCTAGTTTTCAAAAGCATGGGGGTGGGATTAATTTTATTATCCCATATTTCCCCACTATCCCTAAGATAGTTTTGATAGTTGGGATGGTAAAATTTTTCCCTTAATCTTAACATGAAAAGTGGCAAAGTAGGATGTAGGGAGATGGGGAGATGAGAGAAACACACTTAGGCACTTGGTGGAGAAATATTTGGTCGCATGGTGAACCTGGGAAGGGGATAAGGGTGGGGAAAATTTTATTTTCCCCACTATCCATATTTTCACTTAGATATTTGGGATAGTTGTGACATTAAAATGCACCCATGGGTTAGATGATGTTACTTAGCCATTTCAAATACAAATCAGCTTAACACCCTGTCGGGAAGAGGGAAGGTCAAATTAGGGACCAAGAGAAAGAGGTGATGGGGGGAAAATTTTATTTTCCCCAATATCTCCACTATCCCTAGGATAATTGGGAAAGTTGGGAAAGTTGGGATAATCATGACACTAACACCTGCTACATATCCAACTAAGAAAATGACTAAGTCCCTGAATCTTAAAATCAATTTTCCCGAAGCTCCATGAGGTGTTTTTAGGTAAAATTTTAACTAATTTTGAATCCCAAGATCAATGGATATGTTTTCAAGACTTGATTATTACTCCTCCAAAAAATCCACCTTTTTAATATGGGAAAACAAGCCGAGTTCGCACAAACTAATATGCTCCTGAGAAGAAACCATGTCTTGAAAAGAATTTTGTGATTCCATCATGAATATTGCTCTTAAATATTTCTCATGGTTATTTTTTTGTCTTGACTCATCATAGATATTCCATAATACTCTATTTAATTTTAGGTACGATTTATAATTGCAATCTCCTTATCCCTTAAAATCATACTTTCACTGTTCTTATTCCTATACCTCTTAAACCTTCCTAAATCTCCCAAAACAAATTCTATCACTCTTAAAAATCCTAAATACCACCTTCAGATGGTTTTAGGATTATTTATTAATCTCATAGGAATGCACACCTCTTCTGAAAAGGCTAGGAATAATTTTCCTATGCTTATTATTGATTCCATATTTTGACAACATTCAAATGAATGGATCGAATGACCTCATGGCCACATTTAAAATAGTTGAAAAGGTTTTACATAACATTATGAATTTAATCAAGTTCATGATGGTCATGAAATTAAAGGAAGAGTGATCCAAAGGATACTTCAGGAGGGGTTTCAAAAAAATTTTGACACTAGGGTAAAGTTTTCATGTTTTGAATTGGATTTTTGACCTTGCAAAAACACACATGAAAACAACTAGCTCTCACTGCGACTTTTTATTGATCAAGAAAAGTGAGGAAAGATAAAAATGAACTCCATAATATTAGGATACAATATGGACTAGTGCCTTATCCATTGGGTTATGCAGATTCATATCACAAGAAATAGATAGCATGAATGTACGAAGGCACATGCACACAAAAAAGGAAACACACCACACTGAAAATGGAAAACACACACAATGGGAAAGGGAAACACACATCCTAAATTCACCTATGGTACATGTGAGGGGATAACCCACTTTCATTGTTTATATAACTTCAAGTATTTCCCACTATGAGGAAATTCCAAATAGGTACCATCCAGATATGAGATATATAAAGTATTTTCCTGTAAGATTCTTGAATATGGAGTGAACCTAGCCACAAAGAGTCAAATTTTCCATGACCGCACTTTGGATCTCTCTTTTTGTCCCATAATAAAACAAGGTCACCAATTTTGAAATATTTTTCATTTTCTTTCTTGTCAAAGATCTTCTTCACTTTCATCTAATGTTCCTTGATTTGAACAACCACCTTCAACCGTCTTCATTGATTTTATCAACATAAAAATTATTTTATCCAGAGATTCATTAAATTTTCCATCTTAAACCACCTTGACCAATCGTAGAGTAAGAAATTTAACCATTACAAGAATCTCAACATTTATTTGATAGAGAAACTAGAACAATGACATGAAAATTACCTTTTTGGAGTAATCATGTCTTCCCACAATACATCATAGAACTTCTTATGAAAATTCTTTTAATTCTCTTCGAATAGATTATGAATGATTGTTACAATATTATTTTTATTCATTGTGAAGATTCCCTTGTGGGTAATAGTCTAATGCATGTGATAGAAAGATTTCATAGCTATAACAAAACTTTATCAACTCCATAGACAAAAATTAAGTTGCATTATCAACTACTACCTTCTAATAAATTTCAAAATAGAAAATTTTGTTCTCTTTGATGAAGTTACATACCATATCAGTATTATCTTGTTTGACTAGAATGGCCTCCACCCACTAAGTGAAGAAAAATGTGGTTGTAAACAAATAGGAATTACCTATACTCAAGTGAGGATTGAGAACACCAATGAAATCAAGACCTTGTTGTTGAAATGACTCCTTAATGACCACCAATCGAAGAGGGAGTGCATATAGCTTTGGTATTCCTATGAGTTTTTGACAAATATCACACTTGGAAACCAATTTTTGATCATTTATAAATAATGTAGGACAATATTACCTACCATGGAGGATCTTGTGAGAAATCACCATGGCAGAGAAATTTCCACGACAAGCATATTCATGGTAGTCTCTCAACAAATTTTCTTGTTTTTATTCATCGACTCACTTTAAGAAACATCCATAAAGACCTATATTATATAACACATGATTCCAAATGAAAACCTTAATGATTTCATCTTGAGAGTCCTCATTTTCTTGTATTCCAGATGTTTCAAGAAATCACCATAAGTGAGAAAGTAGGTAGTATCAGAATACCACTCATTAGTCATGTTTTAAAACTAACTCCGTGGGACAGTCTTTACTTATGTGTTCAAAACATAAACACTCTTTGTTTTCATTTTGAGTAACAAGAGACTCATCACCATTCATTATCCTACATATACCATTTCCACGGACCATATTTGAAGGTCAAATATCTAAGTCATACTCCTGGATCTTGGCCACCCAATTACCTCTCTTTGCTCCTGGATCTTGTTGAGTTAGAATTGATTTGATTACAAAGCCCAAAACCATCACCATTGTGTCGTAATTGATGATGTAAAATATGAAATTAATTACATCTTTTACTATACCATATGCATGCTTCTCCATTTTATTATATCTCAACTCATGATCTTTCATTGGGAAGCTCATAAAATCAATAGGTGCTTCAATTCCTTCTTCATTCTTTTGAACTAGGATGGTTGAAAGGGTATGTTCTAAAACATAACAACACAAAATGAAATATTTATCAAAGTTGGGACATAATAGAGTAGGATCCTTAGATATTTATTTATTAATTTCATCAAATTTTGCATTTCCTTCATTATTCCACTTGAAATTTTTTTGAGGCTTTATCATACTTGTGATTTTCTTTGTCAATTTGGTAAAATCCAAAACAAAGTGACGAAGGAATTTAACCATGCCAAAAAAATATGTACTCATTTCTTTCTTGTGGGAAAGAATAGTGCTTGAATTTTTTTATCCTCTTGGAATCAATTTTTACTCCCTCTTTGTTCATGATGTGTCCAAGTAGTTTCCATTCAATAACACCAAAATGCACTTCTTAGGGTTTATAGAAACCACTTATTATTGGCATTTGATCAGCACTTGTTAAATATGTTTTAGGTGATCTCCCCACCTTTTGGAGTATACTGTGAGGTCATCAAGGTAGATGAAAATAGAGTGTTTGAGGTCTTCGAAGGAAGTATCCATTTCCCATTGAAAATTTGCTCCAATGTTGATAAGGCCAAACGACATATTTTTATAGGTAAAAGAGACATATGGAGTTATGAAAGAATTTTTATGTCTATCTTCTTCTACTACCTTAATTTGGTTATATCTAGAGAAGCCATCAAGTAATGAAAGTATCTCGAACCCAATGACTACTTTTAGGATTTTATCAATGATAAGAAGTGGGTAGTTATCCTTCAATGAAGCCTGGTTCAAATTTTGAAATTTAACACGAATCCTTATTTCGTCATTCTTCTTCTACACTAGAGTGATATTGGCCACCCACATGGAGTGGTGAATAGGGAAAATGATTATTTCATTTGAATTTTTAAGACCTCTTATTTTATTGTATCAAATTTTTTCTAGTTTTATGATCGTCAGTTCTTTATGAAAGGCTTGGCTTTGTGCTTGAGTGGGATTGAGTTATACATATCTTTAGGCCTTAAATACTTGATCTCATCATATGAATAATCCAAAACATCATAGTATCTTCTCAACAATGAGACAAAACTCCTTTTCTCCTCTAGTGAACACCATTTTCCAATATTTACCATTCTTGGTTATTCAAGAGTACCAATGTTCTCCTTTTCAAATTCAGAAGTGCACCCAAAGGACTCCTTTTATTTTTCCTTAATAAACCTGTCATGTTTATCAAACAAGTATTCAAGAGACACTAGGCCCTTTGGAGCCTTGTTTCCTTTGATTTTGATGACCCCTTCTAAGTCAAATCCATTTATTTCTCCTTTATCTTCATCTACAATAGATTCTCTATTTGGAATATCACTTTATTTAAAGAATATATTGTTGAAGTTATCTCTTTGCTCCAAGAAAGAGAGAATATGATTGTCACCATTCAATACATACTAGTGATTAACGTTATTTGGCACACTCATCCCGAAAACCATCTCAATAGTCACTTTGTCTTTAATGAATGATGAGTGCAAGGTCATAAGAGATGATAATACTAAAAGATAATCATATTTATACTTTTTCTCATGGGGAATATCTTGAATTGAGAAAGCATCAAAAGACCAAATGAAATCCCATACTCTATTTTGTTAATGCTTGATCCTTGGGTTCTTGATTTGATATTGATTTCTAACCCGCTTGATAGTGAATTTAGCATCTTCGAGACATTTCAAATTATTGGTACCCATAAATTCCACTACATCCATCCCAAGAATAATGGATTCATATTCCACATTATTATTGGTGTTCTCAAATTGTAGTTTATAATAAAATGGAAGTAACTCACCTAGAGGAGAAGTTAGTACAACACGTACTCGGAGATGAAACTATAATGACTTTTGTTGATTTCTATTGTTGATAGCTGATTTTCATCATCCCCCATGAGAAAAGGTAATTTTCCATCTCTTTCAAAAGTCAAGAAGTAGTTACCAAGTCCATTTGCTTCAAACAATATATTAACCTTTGGATTCTCTATTTTTTAGAGTGTAATTCATTTTTTCACAGACAAAAATTCTTCATCTCACCTTTCACTAGAATAATTGTTGAGGACCAATCCATTTGAATTTCACCTAAAAATATCTACATAATATTTTTCTTAGAAAAACTCCAAAATATATTGGGATGTGCACAACCAATATGGTCAACAAGACTTTCTTTTATGGGAAATTTGTGAGAGCTACTTGTGCATATTTGATTCTCCCTACTAGTGGAACTTCTTTATACTCTATAGAATAACAAGATCCATTTTATCATGTAAAAGTAATCTCAATACCATTACCAACTTTTATTGGCATTACATAATAAGAATCACTTGATTTTATTACATAATTATTCAATTGGTGGCCTTTGATCAAGAGGGAAAGGTAAAATGTCTCTACTTTGTTAGACTTGGATGCGCTTAGGGCAATTATGTTTTGTGAAGGATGGGTAGGTGGTTTTAGTAGTAGGAATTTGGAATTGGAGATTGCAGCATTGAACTTTGAATTACTACCCTTGATGTAACTGACAAGTATTTTGTATTACTTTAGATGGTTTTGTAAGAACTCAGATTCAAAAATTTGAACCTTGGATTTGTTCACGTGCTCAATGATATCAAACGGAGAAGCAAGAGATGAGGTGGATAATCTAGAGGTAATGGATGTTTTAGTATGTGAAGCAGGTGCTACATTAGAAGCTTTAGAAATTTTAGAAAATGGAGGAGCTTGTTGGGAAGAAGTGGTTGATTTTGTATGAGAATTTGAAGTTTTGGGAGAATTGACCTTTGTAGAAGAAAAATTAGAATTAGGAGAAGCATTTTGGGGAATTGGTATAGAAGATTGCTTCTTTCTCACCACAAGTTCATGATTTACTTTCACAGACTCCATAGAAGAAAGAATCAAATATCCTCTATTAATTATATTGCTTTATGTATTTTCCACCTGAGGATCCTCTTTCTTCTTATTTTTCATAGCAGTGGAGGAAGAATCTTTCTTTTAAGACTAAGAGTGAGTAAAGACCACACACAAGAAACTTGGTGCATCTTCATCATCATCATCTTCTCCTAAAGAATACTCAAATAAATTTATTTTTGCATCATCATCTACTTCTTTTATCTCAATAACGTTACCATTATCATTTTATTCTTTTGGTTATTCAATTTCTTTCTCTTTATCCTCAACATCGCAAAATACATTTATTAGAGGTACTTCAAGAGAAAGTCTCCTGAGTGGTAGATCAATTATTTACTTATTTGGAAAGTTTATTTTAGGATAATCTCTATTTATAGAAGCTTGAGAAAACTTCTTCTTGAGTGAGAGAATGTCATTATCCAACTTTCGAACTAATGAGTTTTTTGGTACTGTATTTGAAAATTTTCCTTTCTCCTTAATCAAGCCTTTTTTATCTTTCCTGATATGATCAAATCATCTTCAGCTTCAACAACAAACCTTTGTGCCTCATCCAAATTAGTTGGTTGATTTCTTCTCAACATGAAACTCACCTTAGGGAGATAAGTATTTTTAAATAATCCCAACTTGTTATCCTCCGTAGGTCGGGAAGCTTTAGGGATTTTGTACAACATTTTGTTGAATTTTACAATGAACTCCCTCATTTTCTCATATTGATACTTCTTGAATTGAGACCATTGTGCATGAACGACATGTGAATCCTCGGCAAGTTTAAGACTAGCTTTAAACTTGGTCTTCATATCATTCCAATTAGTGATGGACCTCCTTGGCAGATGGTAAAACCAATCCGCTTACGCATCTTGTAAATATTGTACAAATATAAGGACTGATATGTCCTCATATCCAAATCATATAATTCCATAATTATTGATGAAAGATGGTATGTGGTCATCACAGGTGTTACTCACCATCACCATAAAACTTGGTAAAGTTCTTTTGTGATCCTCTAGGAAAATCATGTAAGGGCGGGTTGAAATCTAATGGTCATGTGTTTTTACCCTAGGGAAACGGTGCTTGTTGAGCCATTGGTAGTTCTTCTTCTTCAACTTATTCTTCTTCTTTAATTGTTTCAAAAAATTCCTCTTATGGAGAAAATTAGTTTAAGGGTTCAACCTGCAACTTTGTCAACAAAGTAATCAAGAGACAAAGTAGGATCAAATTTTGGGAAGTATTGATGACATGTTCTCCTTGAAATTTTACTAATAGGTAGTGTGAAATTAGCTTGTAATTATTATTCAAAGTTAGTATCAGTCACACCAATAGCTCTTGAAGATATTTTATACCGTCTTTTCTAATTGACTTGAATAAATTATTCAAAAAAAAATCTTTTAGGTTCTCCGTGTTCATTTTGAGCTTGTCTTTCTCTTTCCAAAGCTTATACATGTTCTTCTTCAGAATTGAAAAATCTTGTAGTTGTGTGGTAATGGAATAAATTTAATCTATTGTGTCAAATGGCCCCCTTAAGTCTGATGTAATATCCTCTTGGGCATGGAAGATAATTTTAGGTATTAGGACTAGGGGAGGACCAGGAATACCATTAGTGGAAGACATACGGCTCAATGAATTTTCATATTTCATTTTTTTGGTTTTTTGTAGATATTTAATTTTTTTCTATTTTTGTGATTTTTATGTGGTGTAGAGATAGAAAAATATTCCCCATTATGGGTTCCAAAACTTTTGTTGAAATAATTTTTCACTAGGAAAAATTAGTTGATTTTCACCAAATATTTGGGATTGATTCCCTCCTACTTGGAAAATGGGAGGATCCATTTATTGTATACAAATACAAGTAACTCATTAGTTAGCCAATAGGTTAGGGATCCAATAGAAACACTCTACAACACCTATGGAAAATAATTGTGCCTCATGCAAGGGAATATTTTGCAAGGAAGGTCAGATTATGGGAGTGATAATTTAAGAGATTGGGTTAATATTACAAGTAACATAAATCAGATTGTTACAATTATCTACCGAGTTTTATCAACATGTAATTGGAAGGAATCAACCTTAATAATTACAAAAAGACAAAATGAACCATGAACATAAAATTTCATTCATTCACTCATCAAAAGTTATTACTCTTCTTGGTCATACAAGATTTACATGTTCACAAAGAACCGGTGTAGAGATAGAAAAATATTCCCCATTATGGGTTCCAAAACCTTTTGTTGAAATAATTTTTCGCTAGGACAAATTAGTTATTTTCACCAAATCTTTGGGATTAATTCCCTCCTACTTTGAAAATGGGAGGATCCATTTATTGTATACAAATAAAATTAACTCAATAGTTGGCCAATAGATCAAGGATCCAACAGAAACACTCTACAACACCTATGGAAAATAATTTTGCCTCATGCAAGGGAATATTTTTCAAGGAAGGTGAGATTATGGGAGTGATAATTTGAGAGATGGGGTTAATATTACAAGTAACATAAATCAGATTGTTACAATTATCTACCAGAGTTTATCAACATGTAATTGGAAGGAATCAACCTTAATAATTATGAAAAGACAAAATGAACCATGAACATAAAATTTCATTCATTCACTCATCAAAATTTTTTACTCTTTTTGGTCATACAAGATTGACATGTTCAAAAAGATGTAAATGAAAGAGAGAGAGGAAACATTTGATAGGGAAAATTAAAAAAGTGTTATATTTTCTTTTTTTATATCTATCTAATTTTGAACTCACAAAATGACAACCCCTTGAAATGAGGAAGTCATTACAATATATAGTTTTCAAAAATGACTCTTCACCTACCCCCCACATGACTTTTCACTTAACTTTTACAACTTGTGACTTTTCATATTCCTAGGAAAGAAATTAAGTCCCATTTTTATTAATTAAGGGAAATATTTTTCAATTTTCAACTATAGTCAAATTTTAATGAATAAGACAAAAAATGAAAATTAAACCCCCAATGAAGAATTAGAACATGAAAGAAGAGAGGAAAGGGGTGGGGAAGAGATAAAGGAGAGAAGATAGCTACTTTGATAAAGATGACGCCCTTATCAATGTTGCTTCACTTTCTCGATGAAATTTTGGAAGTACCTCTCAAAATATCTTGATCCCTTTGAAATCCTTATTGTATCGAGTCATTACAGGTGCAACCTTCTCATCCTAAGGAATGAGCACAAATATCAAATATTTGAGCCAACTAGTAGAGGTAGAATTTATGTTATTTCATTTCATGAACAATTACAAATACTCCTTCGTGGTGTTAAATATGAAATATATTATCTCAATAAGAGACTCCAGTGTGTCATCTTTGAAATAAAATGGATCTCCGAATATTTCTTGAAAATTTATTCAAATGGTTTGAGTAGGTCATCCACCGAGGTGTTGTCATCAACTACTGATACTCCACATTTTGTAATTCTACATTGACATCATCTTGCTTCTTCAAATTACATTCCTCGTAAGATTCCAATTCATCAATATCATGGTTCAACATCTTGTATCGTGATAAGATTTTGGGCCCACACTTGACATAAAGCTTCAGATACAGAGCTGAATACATTCCTTTTCACCAATATGAAAGAGTTAACTTTCCCCATTTCTACCATCAATGGAAACACCTAGTACCAATGCTCCTCTTTTTCAATCTCATATCTTGTCATCCTTACTTTTTGGAAGTTGTACTCATGTACTAAAAATGAAAGAATCTCATGAAGAAACATTTTAACTTTTTCTATAATCTTTCTCACCCACTTATCATTTTCCATACCCTACATGGTGAAACCTTGTGTCTTTTTATGGATTCTAGATCAAATATACTAATGGGAGTAACTTATTCAACTGGAATAAATGGAGATACAATTAGATCTATGAAATTTTTCACATAATTGGTGAGGGTTCTTACATGATCTTCCAAATGTTCAATTTTCTCATTATATTATTTGTTTCTCATTAGGAGGTGAGTGGAAGATTCTTTGAATGTGTGAGCATCCCCCTCATGCATTTCCAACCCCAAAGGAAAAGTTATTATTTTATAATTAGATGAGGAAATCTCACTTACTTGAATTTCTTATCTTAATCCTAGCTACCCCTATGAATTGATTTCCCGAAGTGCCATTGAAAAAGAAAGAGGTAACTTGAGTTTTATTTCCTTCCTTTTCTTTCTCCATCATGGATATAACTTGGCAATATATAATCACTTCTTTTATGATGTGTGGTTCTCTCCTCCAATCATCTTCTACACTTATTGGAACACATCAATTCATTTAGACTCCACATTTGAGAATGATATATGCTTATGGATATTTAGTGAGGGTACATTTTGGGCTGGTTGAGTAGGTGTAACTATGAAAGAAGAAATGCTTTGAGATCTTTGAAGGATCAGTGGTTAAGATGGATCAATTTCACCCTTTTTCATACCCCTTATAGACTCTTGTATTTATCTTTCCTTGTTGTGTGTCCTCCTATAGTGAGTGGGATAGTATTCCATTGACTTTATTTTCGTATGCCTTTTAGAGTTAGAAGAACTTGAAGCTTTGTCAATTTCCTTTGAAGTGGAGAGGGTAGATGTTTATCTTTTGATGATATATAAACCTCCCGACTTGATGAATATAACTCTATTATTCTTGAACCACTCTTTATATCACTGAATTACCACCTCTTTTCTTTTATTGATATCCCCCAATTCTTTAATGCTCTAAGAAACCTGTGGCAGGGGTGAAGCATTCATTACTTGACACTTAGGGTCATACAATTCAATTACATCATCATCAATTCCCTCCTCAAACCAATCAAACCCAAAATTATTCATTTTCTCAATTTTTGATCCCATATGATCCCACCCCGACCTCAAAATCATCATATAAATTCACTCAATAATCCTCAATTTGTGAAACATGGTGTAAGTTAGGGATATGGAACATATCATGGTTTCTCTGAATTTCAAAACTATCCCTTAAAGTGTAGGAGTATAGGTTCAATGTTGTGAAAGAGGCTTCCAAATTTGATGCATCAACAATAGTATTGCATGAGAAAATTCCCAAAGAGATAGGAAAATACACACCTTTCTTTTTTTGTCTCTTGATTTTTCCATTGATGTGTGGAATTTATTTACAAATCTCAAACATCAAGATATTATTGTTGTGGTACCTTGGAAATTTTCCCAAAGAAATTTTGAATCCAGATACTATGATGAATAATAAATTTAAGAACTGTGTGTAGAAATACATGTATCTTTGAATCAAAGAGGCACCTTACAAAAACAACCTCAATTCAAGATTTCCTTCAAGAAATCTTATAACAAACATGGTGAATGCATCATTCACTCTTGCAAAATGGTGATTTCTCTCCTTCAAGGTAAATTGTTGATATATCTCATAGGTAAAGGTCTTTTGAGATATGTTCAAGATGAGAGTTAGGCCCATGAATGATCTTATACTTGTTAGAGAATGTACTAAGTATGATATCATTAAAAATTTCCGGTGACTAGTAGCTAGAGCTATTGATAATGGAGATTGTCACTAATTATCTAACCCCATTCAATCATTTTTTCCCTCAATGATGGTAAAAATGAACAACACCATCCAATCCTAAAAATCCTTTGTGGTCTCCTCTCACATCGACCTACTCAATAGGATGATTGCATCTAAAAATCCTTCATGAAATTCATGCCTAGACCAAGCCTTTGGTACATGAGAAGGATTCCTTACCTGCTTCAACCATGAACCTAATGTAATTCATTGTAGGTATGAATCCATTTTAGACCACTCACCTAATGAAAATTCCTTTGTGGTGATCACCATGTTATTCCAGGTCAGGATTTTCATGCGATGATAAATCTCTTGGTGAGTGAGCACTGCTAGTATTAAATTATCATATGTGCTTATGATTTTTGTATCTAGATCGCAGTGCTGAGCACATTCCAAAAAATTTCCATGCTCTAAAAATATCTTTGGGTTACCACATGCAAAGCATACAACCCACTTGTTTACATATTTTCTTCTACATGCTCCCTACTACCATCAAGCATTTGGTTCTTTAGATCCTCCAAGTCCATATGAGCAACATCGTTGTCACCCACATCCAAATATTCATATGATAGGGTTGAAACGAGCTCCAAACCAAAAAAATTTGAAATTTATTATTGCAAATACCTATAAGATGAGATAAAAAATAATAAGACAACTTTATTTAACTTAAAAAGACACTTTCTATTTTTAATAAGTAGTAGGATCCTGGGGGCTATTTTTTTCTTCTTTTATAGTTTTCCTACTCACATTAAATCTCCTAAATCTCTTAACATACTGAATATAATTTTCTATTGTTATTTTATTTATTTATGACAGTTTCTATTTTTATAAAGTTGTTTTTTTTTTTTACTTTTTTACTTTTTTGTCAAAACTACCTAGTTTGTCATCTTCATTATCCTTTGAGTGCACTAATCTAAGAGGAATTGTTTTATAGAAATATTTTATTTATAGTAAGTGAAAATACCAAATACTTACTATATTTAGAAATGGAACTTAACCACCTTGGATTGTAGTGAAAAATGTCATCACCGGATTTGGCTTGCTTCAGGGACTCCATGCTCAAATTTTCATCTTGATCTTCCCGCTCAAATGCTTAGAAACTGAAAAGGAATGATCTAGGGAATGAAAATATGGTTTTTACCATTAAAAAATAATAACATAATCTATTTTGTTGTTACTATCTTTTTGAAATTGCTTGGGATGAAGAACAACTAAGAAAATTTCATCTAAATTCATTCACTAGTTTGGAAGATGAATTTTTCTTCGTTTTGGTGTTCATGGCTGCCTTAGATGAATCTTGACGAAGTTTTGGATTAATTTAAAAGTATTTTGAGCTTTTGACATTAAAAATGGTTATCTAGGTTGAGCCGGTGTAAGAATGAGGTAAAATTGGCTTGAATGATTCTTTAAACCATCAAAATGGACTATTTTTAAGTTATGGGAAATCTTTAAAACTATCCTTCAAAATCATGGGGAGGGGAAAATTTTCTTATCCCAACTATTCCCACTATCCTTTTGATATTTAGGATAATAAAATTCTCCCCACTCTAAGCATGACAACCTGGTAGAGCGGGATGCAGGGAGATGGGGAAATGAGAGAAACACACTTAAGCACCTGGGGAGAAAGTTTTGGTCACGTGGTGAACCTGGGAAGGGGATAAGGGTGGGGAATATTTTATTTTCCCCACTATCCCCACTTTCCTTGGGAAATTTATGACATTAAAATGCACCCATGGGTTAGATGATGTAACTTAGCAGTTTCAAATATAAATCAACTTAGCACCCCGTCGGGAAGAGGGAAGGTCCCATAAGGGACCAAGAGAAAGAACTGGGGGCACATTTTATCATCTCAATTGTCCCCATTATAATTGGGATACCATGGATATTTGGGAAATTTTTAATAGTTGTGAAAGTCGAGACACTAAAACCTCGCCACCTATCCAGCTTAAGAAAATGACTAGGTCCTTAAATATTAAAATCACTTTTCCTATATCTCCAAGAGGTATTTTTCGTAAAATGTTTATATAATTTTGACTCCCAATATCATTATAAGAAAAATTGGATTGTTTTTAAGACCTGATTCTTCCTCCTCCAAAAGTTCAATTTTTCATTCGGTTCAACAAGGTGAGTCTACACAACTTGATCTCGCACCGAGAAGAAACTATGTCGTGAAATCAATTTTGTGATTCAATCATGAATAGGGATATTGAATATTTTCTATGGTTACTTATTTTTACCTCTACTAATCATGGATATCTCGGAATATTGTGTTCAATTTTAGGTGTCATTTTCAACTCGCAAGCTCTTTACGCTTTGAAAAACATGCTTTGACTATTTTGTTCATGTACCTCATAAACCTTCCTAAATCTCCCAAAATCAATTATATCACATGTAAAAATCCTAAATACCACCTCCAGATGGTTTTAATATTTTTATCAATCCTAGATGAATTTACACATGTCCCAAAAAATATTTAAAAAGTCTTTTTAGGACTACTAGAGATTCCATCTTTTGACAACATTCAACTGAATGGACTGAATGAACTCATGGCCATATTTCAAACACTTGTAAAGGTTTTAAAATATATTATTAATGTATTTAAGTCAGGAATGGTCATGACACAAAATTTAGACTAGTCAAGAGAATGCTTCGGGAGGGGTTTTAAGAAAATTGATACTAGGTAAAGTTATCATGTTTTGAATTAAATTTTTACCTTGTAAAAACCCATGATAATAGAATGTTAGGTTATTTATAAGGTGATAATGAATTTATTTATATTCTTCCATAATAAATATATTATGATAACACCAACCCTTAGAAGATGAAGTGACCCAAATAATTATTTAGAATTGAAAATAGAGTCAATGATTGAGAAGGGGTGATATTTTATAGGTCAAACAAAAGCTGGACCTCACATCCCAAACCTTCCATATGTTTTTAAACAAGAGGGAGAAATACCTAAACTAAAATTTGTGTCATGAATATCATATGTTTTATTTTTTTCTGATGAAATAATATTCCTAGAATTTACATAGCATGGTGTAAAGATAATAAATATATAGAATTACTTGGAGAGTTGAGGATATTAGATTCTAAATGTAAGCATTTGTATTAGAAATAATACAAGGTCAAACTTAGTGTTTTCCAAAATAAATCCCAAGCTATTATTGATAACTTACAAATCCAAGTTTTGGTCTTAGGTAATTTTTAGTTCAAAAGCATATAACACTAGAAGTTAGTATTCCATAGAATCTAGGAAATTAGTGTTATGTGGGTTCTCCTAGCCCATGGAATAAAGGGAGAATCATTTTGGACTTGGGTGGTTTCCTTATAAGTTAGTGTTCCATGAGTTCTCCTTACCCATGAAGCAAAGGAGGAAGGTCATGGGACATTAAATTGTATTGTTGTGCAAAAATGGTCCTGGAGTTGGCCATATAATTGGTCTAAAGATGGTAAAAAGAGGACATGTTGATCATTCTTGGGATATATTTGGTGTTTTAAGGGTCTTAAACGTATTTAGACATTGGAACCATAATTTTACAAGTCCAAAATAAGCTAAAGCATAATTATGTGGAATGTGTGAACGTAGTCTTACGTGCACTTAAGCAGTCTATGAAAAAAGGGGATTTGATCTCAGTCTTCCATGGCAAGGGAGATGGAAGGTTTAAACATTAAAACTAGTCAAAGTATGTAAATGAAATCATAATAATATAATTAGATCAAATATGTAGAATACGACTTAACAATAATTCATGTTGGTCACATTATTCTTTCAAGAGATTACATTATATATATTTTAATCTCCTTAATTCTAGGAGTCAATAATCATCCCTTGTATCTTTCCAAATGATCCCATAAATCTACCACACCTCATGGGATAGCTACGTGAGTTGTAAATAAAAACCACTCAATATAATATCCTAAAAATATGAGTTGTCTCAATCAACTTGTTTACAATTTATAATCTGTGAAAATAATTATTCTTCCAAACATGAGTGCATTAAACCAAATATTCCTAACATTACCCCATTAGTGCGAACATGGGGAAAAATTATTTTGTACTACTAAAAAAATCAAATGATGATTTTACACTCAAATAGCCACCAAAATATAAATAACTACGATGATTTTACACTCAAATTACAACCAACCTACAAACTACCAGGATGGTTTTACACTCACTTACCAACAACCTACAAACAAAGGATGGTTTTACATGTGGTTAACCAATAACCATATACATCATGATTTTACATTACTCTATTAGTTTTCATCACTATCTTACCTCAAGGGGAAATACAAAGAAAGAAGATCACTTATTATAATTGAACATGAATAACTCATCTGTTCTTATTTTCACACAATGGAAATTAAACACACAATGAAAAAACACCACAACTTCATTGTGTGGCCGCATTGCTTGTAACTAGTGAGAGGTTGCTAGTTAACCCCTTCCTCTATTTCCTCCATCCTCCATAAAAATCACTTCTAAACTCAAAAATGTTAATTTGAAGCTCTCATAGTATATTGATTACTAATCGAGCATCAATTACATTGAAAATGCATCTGTAAGAATTTTTTTAGTTTTTGGACTTTTACAATGATACAATTTTGACAACTTTTTACCATTAAAAATAAATGTTGACACAAAGTTTAAAAAGTAATATGCTATTAATTTTTAACTTAATTTATGACTTGTAAAAATTTTGACATTTAATAATGAATTTAACTATAAAAACTCAAAATGATGACAAATACATTATTTTGATATATAAACCATGGATGACTATTAAGACCATTTACGAGATTACATTTGAATTTTATTAATAATTTTAAATAAAAATGCTAGACACTCTTAAAAGAATGACATTTTTAAATAAAAAAATGCATGACTTTACATTAATTGTTTTATTTGGAATATATATCTATAAAAACAATTAAAATCTTATGATAAAGAAGATAATACACATCTTTACATAATACAAAAATATTAAAAAAAAAAAAAATAGTGACTCTATTAAATTATAAGATCATGATTCTTGGATTGACATACACGTGGATTGACTATGGTCACTAAATGATGGTGAATAGATAAATATGAGCATGGAGAAATGATAAATGGCACAAATACAACCTTGGAATGTGTGTGGAATATAATTTTTTTATCTCTTTGGAGAAAACATACAAGGTGTAGAGGAGTTCACAAAGCTATAGAATTACACAATATTGTCACAATAATGGATATAACTTAACGAGAATAAGTGAATAAAGGAATATAATCTCCAAAGTACCGAATAATTATATAAAACCACAAAGTGGTCTCGATAAAACTTATACAAAAAGATCCAAAACAAGGTATAGTGCAAACATGTATCAATATTTGTAAATAAGACACACATAGAGCTATACAAAACATATCAAGTAGATCAAAAAAATATGATGAGTTCATATATTCCAACATTGAGTGGTTCAAACCTTCCCTCTAGCATCGATAATCACATCTCAAGCATGAAATTATAGACTCTATAAAGCAATGCAATCTCCATATTGGAAATTTTAAATAAACATGTTATGTGCATAGCGAGGCACATGTACATAATTAGATCTCAGAAATAGAAGAATTAGAATTACATAGCTATATGTAGCAGAACCAAAATGACCTATTCTTTGGAACTACACACATGTGATATGTTTGATGACCATGCTTTAATATCGATGTTAAAATACTCAAAGTATGCAAATTAAATCACAATAATACACTCAAATCAAATATGTAGAATAAGATTTAGATATATAATTCATGTGGTTCATATTATCCTTTCAATAGATTACATTATATAAATTTTGATTTCCTTGATTCTAGGAGTCAATATTCACCCCTCATATCTGTCCAAATGATCCCACGAATCTCTCACACCTCTTAGGATAGCTAGGTGAGTTTTAAATACAACTCACTTAATATAATATCCTACAAATATGAGTTGTCTCAACCAACTTATTTATAATTTATAATTGTAAACATAATTATTATCTTAAATGTGAGAACTAAACCAAATATTCCTAACATTAAATGCAGCCAAGGTTAAATCCACGGAATTTTATCCTACTGTTCCATGGGATTCTCAATGAACATCATTCTATGGAATCTCCAAGTCTACAAAACAAATGAAACATGCTCGTGGATTATAAATATCATGAAAAATAACGCAAATACCTATGCGGAATGTGGGAAATATGGTCATAGGTTTTGAACATCCATGGAACAAAAAAATAGAGGAAACCTAGGGAATTCTTTAAAATCTTCCAAATGAAGGAAATACTATGAAACAACCAAAATCATTTGAATTCTAATAAATAAGGAGAAGATACACACAGTCTAAGAAACTAAAACCAAGGACACAGAATAATCAAAACATTTTAAAGCCATAGAATGAGTGAATAAAGGTAAATAATGACCAAATCCATGGAACAAAGGATTTTTTTGTGAAAGGTTAGGCTTGGTTTTTTTATCACCAAAAAATAGCACCCTCTAATTTTTCATGTGTGTGTAGATGAGAAATCTATGCTTTTGGGTAACATTGGATTGTCTCTCAAGTTTTGGGAATTACTACTTGAGAAAAACCTCCAGAGAAGGCTAGTTAAACTACTCCTAAGGAAGGAAAGTTAGCTATATAATCCTAGTCTAGCAATCAAAGGGACCAGGGAAGAGAAAGATGCATAAAAATGGAAATCCTAAGATAACATTAAACAAAGGAGATAACACCAAGAAAATGAGTGAAGATACTCTAATGAGGGAAAAGTGAGAAGTAAAATGGAGAAAGGAGAGTCCAAATAGAGGTGAAACAGACCTAAAGCTCAATTTACCATCTATTCTCCATGAAACATAACAAGATGAACCTATAAGTGAGAAATACATGCACAAAATATAACAACAAGAATGGAGAGAAAATAAAATGAAACAAAACATTGCTTTTAAATCATGCAAAGACCATTACATATGAAGAAGAAGGCACAAGAACAGATTTCCAAGATTGAATGAAGGTTTGTAACTCAAAGCTGCTTTGGAGCAATTTTGACAGAGTTCCTTCACCTTTTAGAAAATACGCCCCTCACAAATGAGAGGTTTTTACATTATATAGAAGATGAAAGAGAGAGAAAATAGAAATATCAAGTTTCCCCTTCTAACCACTAATAAGATGCATTAAAATTTTGAAAAGGGGTATGGGAACCCTACCAAGGTCATTCATCCATGGTAAATTTCTTACAAAAGTAAGAATGGGCACCATACCTCATTAAAACTAGTTGTTGAGCAATCTAGAACTGTTTATTTTAATGTTGGAAGTTTTTTCCTCTTTTTCACCCACCTACCCTCACCTAAATTAATAAATTAAGTTTTCATAGCATAGAGGATGAAGAGACCTTTCCAATGATACTAATTTTATCAACTTTGGAGCAATGGGTCAAAAGATATGGCCATGTGGATTTCAAGGGGTTGAGGAGGAACATGGGTTCCCTATGCATAGCTATAGTCTACTTTAAATTATTTTTGCTTCGTGGTGTGGGTAGATCAGGTGTTTAGAGAACTAGAGGAAATCAAGAAGTATTCCTTGTGTGCCATTTTTCCCCACATTCACCCACAAAGGGATTTGTTTTTGTTTGGGTTGGAGTATCAAGTCCGGGTGGAAGTATAGAATGGTTCCACGTTTGGTTCTCACGACTCACGTTTTCCCTACACGTCACTATTCCTCAAATATTTTTTAATCAGTTCTAACACTCCTATGTAGAACTAGTTCCCTAGTAGAACTAGTTTTTCCACCACTCGTCCATCTACACTTGGTTCTTTTGACTCATTCCCCACACACAACACTCTTACTAACCCCCAAACTCCTTCGTTTCATATCAATGGATCATGCAAAGATGTATCATAGGAAATAGTTATATAGTTTCATCTACCACCCACATTTCTAAAAACACTACATTTCTCCAAATTCCTTTATTCTCGTGGCCAAATCAGAAATTGTGGAACCGAAGGAACTTGAGAACTTTTCCACCCATCCTCAAAAAAATTGCAATACACTGCAAAAGTCTAATTTTTCATTTTTTTCTTTTTTTTTTTGGCTATTTATGGAACCGAGGAGTTACAAAAAGTGGAGAAATGTTCCTTAAAACAAATACAAGTACCAAAAACCTGAATTTTACCTTATTTCTCCAGTTTCTTCATCAAGGTCCCATCAAATTACCTAAGTCCAAATTCATCAAGTTGTCTAATTTACGGGGTGAAAAATTGGATAATAGTTTTTGATTATATATTTCATTCGAAGCTCTATTTTACCCCAAATTCGATTCATCATGAATTCCTTCAAGAGGAATTTAAAATAATGAAACTTTACAAGGATTGATCAAGTATTTTTAGATATTGAAGTTGAGGATTTTGTGGAAGTTTCATGTTACTTTCAAAAATTAGAAAATGTCATTTTCAGTTTTGAGCTAATAATTTGATCCTCCCTCACCTTGATATCCTTCTAAATACTTCCAAAAGATAATATTCTCCCATGCCCAACTAAAATGGCGAGGAATGGTTATCTATGTAATATAATTGGAACTTTAGTAACGCCACATTCCTCCATATTCTACATTTCATGGGAATCCATTGCTCTATAAGTTGATACTCATCCATAGAAAATATTTGGAGATTTCTTGTAAGAAAATGAAGCTCCAAAATCATGAAACATCATGAGGTGAGGAGGTTACCTACTAGAGGCATTTTAAAGGGTTCTAGCTAGGTTTATCTGTTTAAAATTCTCCTCAAGCATCTTTTGATCCCCTCTCCTCTCCTCCCTTCTATAAAATGTAGTTTGTTTCTTGGTAATGTTTTTTTATTAAGGATAAATTTTCTTGGTAATGTTATTATGTCAAAATTTTGACATAATTAAGGAGTTACTGAGACCCATGGAAATTGTAATGATATTACCCCCATTTGATAGTAAAAATTTCTACATACTTATAGCAATATTATGATGAAAAGTATGGATTGAATATTCCCTTTATTTTTCATTATTATCTTCTTACCTTATGTTCTTTAATTTTTGATGTGTATCATCTATTTTTGTATATTTTCATGTCATTTGTGTCAACTACATAGGGTTGTGAGATAATTTAGTTTATAGGCTGAAATTGGAAAGCATCTTCCCATCTAACTTTGAATTGGAGCTTCTTTCTTCTCTGAGACTTCAAGATATATTGATCATCTTCTTCTAGCACACCTCCATCCTTTTTCTTTTTATCTTATTTTCATTTCATGCATTTCCTCCTCCCTTTTCATCTACATTTTGGTTCTCAACATTAGTTTAGTATTAGTAGTGTTTGTAACAATAATAAGAGGAATTAGGCATTCTCCGAAGATTGATCTCATTCATGCAAGTCCCACATTTTGGAGATCATCCTATATTGTTCCATAATTCTTGATCTTCCTTGATCAAATCCTAGGGTGCAATTTTAAGCTATAATAGTTTTTGGCAGGCCCAGTGGGACAAATAATTATGAAATTTATATCATTTCACTAGCATTGGTTTTTGTCTTGGTGACATCTAACCTTTGGAGTCTTCACAACAACACATCTGGTGACTCCAAATAACATATCTACTAGTTTCAATGGTCAAGCTCCCTAGTTTCATGTGAAGAGTAAAAACAAGGAAAAGCAGAGAAAGAGTGAGCCTTTTGAATACCTATAACTTTCACCAAGGAAAAGAGTAAAACTAGTTAAAATGTCTCTATTCCCATCACCTAGATTTCATTCAACTCCCCCTTCTGCTAGGCCTTCCTCTCCTACTCATAAGAATCTAAATCCTACATCTCTTATGTCCCTTCAAAGGAATCATCATTTCCTTACTTTTAATGGTGGTAGCCCTTGGATCTAAATGCACATCATGATATTATAGTATCTAAGCGTAATATTATCACATTATTTACAAGAGAAAATTTAATCACTCCCATTAAACACATTTTTGAATGTTACAAATGTTTGTTCTATCCACCTTATTAATGAAGATGATGTAGCACTTAGGTTATTAACTTCATATTTTAAGGGGATGGAATTTCAATGTTATAGAAGTATGCAACTAGATTATTTTCATATGTGGGATGAGCTTGGGGAGAAACTCTTTTTTCATGAATTTTCTCAAGCTCACAAATTCAAACTTGAACCATGCCAACTTAGCCAAATGTGAAAATCTGTTTTAAAATCTCCTGCAGCCTCTCTCATGGTCAATTTTTATTTTTATCATGTTCATACCAACCTTTAAATACCTATTAATATGTTGAAAAATTATGTACAAGTTTTTAATGATGTAACAAGTTCAATTATTTCATCTAATAAAGTATAATTGAAGACTAGTTCTCTAATAGACATAGAAAGGCCAATTTAGGTCATTTCAAGGAAAGTGTGCATCCTCTTTGGAAGTAATTAAATATCATAATCATCTATATGTGTTATTATATATATAATAATATTTTATAAGTAATTTACTAATATTTATGGAAAAAAATTAGGTTCGTGGATAAATGGTCTAGCTATGAAACTAAACTTCCACAGATGATTTTGAGAGCTCTGTAATGATTTATAATGAAAAAGGAAATGGTAATATTATAGAGTCTTTTTCATTGTATAAGAATGATAAATTACACAATACCTAAGAATCTCTCAAGGCAGTTCAAATTTTCCTGACACGCCTCAATGTCTTGATCACAACATAGGAATTTTTGGAGTTTCTAGAATAATTAGGTTTGTAAACAAATTCCATTGATATTATAATGTTCCTTGGATTTAGAATGATATAAAATTTCATTTCAAAATACATCTCCAAGATTCGGGAATAAAATTTTTAAGTCTTCACTAGTGTAAGGTATTTTATCCTATACTTAGTTATTTTTTCAAGTTCCACATGTCAAAATTTCCTGATTTCTCCCATTCACCTATTTTCCATTTCCTAAGGTTAAAATAGGGTGAAAAAATGGCACGCCATTTCAATCACATCTCTTGTTTCCTCATATGACCCTCCCCGACTACGCAGGGGGCTTATTTGCCTATCCTCCACTCTTGCACACTGCATTAGATCTCGTCAAGTGGCACCATCCTTCTAGGGTGCCCATTTTTACACCTCTTTAAAATATTTCCAATGGGATAAGAGGGACAAAAAATGGCTCCCCCATGTAAACCCTCTTTGTGTTTCTCCATACGACCAAATGTTTAGCTCCTAGGGGTTTACCTAGCTCACCCTTATATCCGTACACCCGACATGATTATGACACATGGCATGAAATTTATAGGACGCACATTTTTTCACCTCTTATACCTTTTGAAAAGGGGATAATATGGATAAAAATGGAACCCTATTTCAAGGACCTCAATTTTTTCTTCCATATGACTTTCCTCCAACTCGCAAGTGCTCAAACTAATTTTATCATCTCCCTCTCATTGCATCTCATGTTGACACTTAGCATGTTCTTGTTGAGGAGCCAATTTTTTCACCTCTTTTCCTTTTTCAAAAGGGACAATGGGGAAAAAAACTCCCATGTTCAATCCATTTTTACCCATGTTTTAACCCACCATGCTTTCACATAACCCGGGGTAAGTTGTAATTACTGGATGGCTTAAAAAATTATTTAAAACATGATTCTTTTGCATAGTTAAACCTAAAATTCATGTTGAAGTTTTAATACCTCAAAATACATGAAAAAAACACCATACATGCTGCAAATTTTTTTCCAGAGAATCCACGATCATATGAGAGGGAACAACACAAGATCTTAGAAAAAATTCAATCACACAGTTTCACAAGGAGGCAAGTTGTAGAGAAAACAAAAAGAAATATTATTCAATCTTATGTATTTCAATTCCATGAACACATAATTATATAGTGTTTAAAAATCTAATCTCAACCAAAAATAGGGAGGAAAGAATAAAACAAGGATATAGTCACATCTCCATAAATCAAGGAGTATAGGAAACTACTCAAACAAATCCAAGAAATTATGGGAAGTAACAATATCCCATAAAATAATTAAAAATAATTATAACCTATGATCTCAAATGAGCTTATTTAAGGTGCAAAATATCTAGTTCACAAAGACAAGTGTGAATGCGTTTACACCAACACCCTCCCATAAGTGAATGCAAGGGAGTAGAAAAATAAGAAAGGGTCCTGGCTACTATGCCAAATAAGGTACCCAATACAAACAAGAGAAAAGAAGAAGGAAATAAGGGACTTCATGTTGAATTCCCCTTGAGTAAAAATTCCTTGACTCCAAGATTTTCTCATAGAAGAATATATCAAGGAGAAGCAAGTGGTTTAGTGAAGATATCCACTATCTAATCAATTGTAGATACAAACTTCAAGTCAACAACATCATCCTGAATCAATTTCCTAATGAAGTGCATATGAATTTCAATGTGTTTTTTACATTGATGTTCAATAGGATTACGTGTAATTTGAATAACACTCTGATTATCACACCATATGATAGAAGGATATTCTTGTGGAAATCCAAACTCATCAAGTATTTGGCAAAGCCAAAGAACTTCTTGACCTTCTTTACTGCACCTTTGTACTCAACTTAGTGGATGACAAAGCAACTACATTTTTTTACATGCCCATGCTACTGGACCAGAGCCAAGGTGAAAAAAGAAACTAGAAGTAGACTATCATGTGTCTCAACAACCTCCCCAGTCTAAGTCTGTATAGCCTTCAATTTCACAAGATCCCTATGGTGAATATGTCAAAATTCTCTTTTCATCTTACTACTTGACTCGCATAAGGCTCATGTGAAAATGAGACACAAGGTTAATAGAAAAGGTGATATCATGATGGGTATGTATCGATACAAATGAATCCTAACCAATTTTCTATACAAAGAGGCATCAACAAGGTTATACTTGCAATTAACAAATCAATTCAATACCTAATCGAAATGGAGTGGGATATGGCTTACAACCAACCATGTGGAACTTCGTAATAATACTTCCTTTGTCCAATAGAGATGTCGTCGAAGACTAATAAACTCGAAGACCAAGGAAATAGTGCAAAAATCCCAAATTTTTCATGTCAAAGTTTGCACTCAATTTTTTTAAAGTCCTGAATCATAGAAGTTGAATTTCTAATGAGGATGAGATCGTCGACATAACAAAACAATATCAACAATTCATCATCACATTTCAGTAACATATATAGTATGATTAGTTTCACATCGATGAAAACCAATAGACAACAAAAAATCATCCATTTTCTCATACCAAGCTCAAGGATCTTGTTTGAGACCATACGAGAACGACGAAGTCTTTAAACCATGAATGATCCTACACAAAACTAGGGGGTTGCTCCATATAAATTTCCTCATGGAGATCACCATGCAAAAAGGCACTCTTCACGTCCATCTGATACACTAACCACCTATGAGAAGGGAAGGAAAGAAAAAGGTAAACAAAATCCATCTTTCCTATAAAATCAAAAGTCTCATAGTAATCCACCCTTGGACTTGATAAAATCCCTTAGCAACAATATGAGCCTAATAATTTTCTACAAATCCATCAATCGCATACTTAGTCTTAAATAACCATTTACATTTTACCACTTTCCTTACCTTAGGAAGAGGAACCAATTCCCATGTATTATTTTTCATCAAAGAGGAGTATTATTCTTTCATAGCTTCATCACATTCAAAGTTTCCACAAGCTTCAAAAAATTTAACATGATCAAGGGAGTGGCTTCACTTACAAGAGTCATTACAAAGGCATAGACTGAGTGTGATGATAAATATCAACTAAAGTCTCATATCTTGTGTGTCAAGGATCAACCAGATCTCCTACTAAGTTAACAACTTCTGCAGAGTAGATTGAAGCCATTTTGGATTTCATTGTGTCAAAGAAGGAGGGGAAGGAGGAGCTGGAGGAGTAACCTCTTCTTTATAAGCATCATTAGAAGAATCATTAATAAGCATGTCATCCATGTCAGGTGAAGGAGGTATTGGAGACAGATGTTGATCTTCATCAAGAGTCTCAATAGAATCTATCTCATCAACACAAACATCCCTTCAAAAATTAACTTCTAGAGTAGAAGGATCCAGAAGGTGGTATGCCTTCACATGTTCACAATGGCCAACAAAGATGAGTTCCTTACTCTTTGGTTGCATGGACTTCCTTTTTCATCAGGAACATTAGCCCAAACTACACTTCCAAAGACTCAAAAATTAGAAACATCAAGATTCTCTCCAGACCATGCTTCCTTAGGTGTAATCCCTTGAACAAATTTATAGGGAATCTAATTCTGAATATAGTTGGCACAATTCATGGCTTCAACCCAAAACTCAGGTGTAATTTTATTTGAATGAGTCATGCAATTGGCCATCTCCTCAAGTGTCCTATTTTTCTACTCTACAACACCATTTTGTTGAGGATTGTAAGGCAATCAAGCATCGATGTATAATTTCATGGTCGTATAAAAATATATGAGTTCATTACTTATATAATCCCCCATTATCGGTGAAAATATTTTTGATGGAATGAGATGATTATTTTTCAACAAAATCCTTAAATTCTTTAAAACCATTGAAAACATCACTCTTATAATGAATAAAATACACCCATGTTTTCCTCATGAAATCATCAATGAAATTCAATACATATTTACAACCAGAAAAAGAAACTCAAAGGGAGATTCATCAAATAATTATATACCAACTCAAGAGGATCCTAAGATATCTTAGAAAATACTTTGAGAAATGGATCCTAATTTGAGAAACACCATTATTAGAAGAAACTTTAGGAATTCTAGTTACCATGTTTTGAGAATATAGTTGTCATGCAGATATCTATAATTGAGATGGTTAAATATCTCATGCCAAAGAGAAGATCCGTAGAAGTATCAAACTTTTCAAAGAGATACAACCAATATTATGGATCCACAATACCCATAGCTATAATATCATTAGGATCATTTAATTCTCTTATTACAACTTTATCAGATGATAATTCAATAGTCTTTTCGTTTCCTCGAATCGTAGATTTGAAAAATGGACAACAAAATGTTAGAAATGTAGGTAATATGAATAAAATCATGTACTAAACCATTTGTCATGTTAAAAATCCCTACACCCATAACTTTCAATGAATTATAATTGCCCACTATAATCTGAGAAACATTGCAAGGAGAAAATGAGCTTAGAAAATTATCTCGAATGTGTGATGTGATTTGTGGCACCGAATAAAAACCCAGCTATCATTTAATGGAGTGAAGGCCCGAGCTAAAAGGTATTTCCCTTTACTATAATTGGGAGAGGTTGAAGGTGTAAGAACAAAAAGATGAATTTATTTCAGAATATTCTCAAGTGCTTGAATTCTCACAAAACACCATGATTCTAGATGCTTTGTTTTACTACATAAAGGACAAGGATCATACACCTTTATTTTTACAATATTTTTACCTTTCACAAGACTAGAAGGTGTAGGGACTTCAGAAATTTAATCAGTGGTAGTAGAAGAGGGTTTAAGAGATTCTAAAATCTTTGGTCCTGGCTTCGACTTAGGTTTCCCTTTACCCTTAGGAGAATTTTCTAAAAGTGCATGGTTTGAGGTTGGCAAGGCATAAATTTCCATTAACTTAGTTTGTTCATGAGATAACCTCTCACAAAACACCTCAACTATTGGCATTTTAAACTCATCCCCTAGATCATCCATAGTTGAAAAGAAAGTATAAGTGAACACAAAAAATGGACCTTTCAATTTTGAGATAATCAATAAAATGCATTCATGATCCTTTTTTTCTTTACCGCCATCATTTAATTTACTTCTGATTTATTTTAATTTAGTCAAGAAATATTGTATGAGAGGAAAATCAAAAGGTAATAGAGTTGTAAACTCCATTTCTAGTTGTAGTAACTTGAATTCATTAATTTTACCAAACAATTTTTCAAAATCTCCCATACCTCTTTAGGAGATTTGGCAGCTGAAATATGAAATTGAAGGTTGTCCACAACATTGAGCAAAATGAGTCCCAGAGCCTTGTCTTGCTTGCATGTGTAACCATACTTATCTTTTTCATTGGTAAAGGTAGGCACTGAATCTTGAAAAATGCGCCATAGACCATGGGATTTGAGAAATTGTTCCATTTTCAACTTCCAAACATGATAGTTGGATGAATTTAATGGTTCAAATAGGCGTAGATCCATGATGTTTGTAGCACAAATAAAAACGTAGAATTCTTGTGGCATGAAATGAATAATTCTTCCTCCCATGAAAATTGAATCAATAGAATGGGGTTGAAAAAACATGCACTTTTGCAAAAATCAGCACACACTTTTGAGTTATTGGGAAAAATTTATTAAGATTTAAATTTCTCGTAAAATATGAAAAATTTAATTTAAAAGGACCCATTGATTAAAAAATCAGACCAAACAGAGGCCAAGGTGGTCATGTGACCACTCATTGGAATCGGGAGAAGATGTAGATTCTAACTATGCCTTTCATTTATAAACAACCCTAAAAATAATTTAATCCAACTCAGGTAAAGAGTCACCAAATTGTGACTTGAACCCTTGACCTCTTGAACCCAAGTTGAAAGTTTTAGCAAAATACTATGCTGTCAATTGTCCCACAATTCTGATCATATAAATAAAAGACAAAATCACTATTTAAATACTCACAAGGTGCATTTTAAAGCCAAAACCAACACTTTTTCATAGCTGAATATAATCTCCACATGGAAAGTTGAGATATTGCTGCACATAGGTAGTTTTGAAGGTGGTTTTGTGCATCTGGAAAGAATATTTTTTCAACCAAACAAAAATGGTTTTTTAATTCTTTGATTTTCTACCATTATAAGTGCATAACTGCTCACACAAGAGCATAGCCATCTAGTAAAGGAGATAATCTGAAGGAAACTCCAAAAAAATGATTTCTAGAAACCATAATTAGTTTTTAACCAGAAACCTTGCTTGGTGCCTCCAATCCCAAACGTTATCTTTGTTGCAAAGAATATATTTAAAACCTACAACAAAAAAATAATAAGCAGCCAATGAAGATCTAACTAATCTTTACAAAGGCAAGTTGGGAAAACTATTATAGCAAAACCAAGAGGAAATCTAGTCGATCACCAAAGTGCAGCAACAAATAACCAAGTAGAAAGGCACAACTAGTATGCAACATAAGGCCAAAGAAACTCCATAGTAATAGAAATAAAAACATCTCCAATAATAAATGAAGAATGGAAAAACTCGGCAACACAATTGCACAAAACTGTGACAAGGATTTATGTAGTAACCAAATTCTCGATACCATGAAGCATAAGCAAAGACAAGATCTTGGCAACAAATCCAATCACAAAATTTCACAAGGAGGAAAGTTGTAGAGAAAAAAAAAAGAAATCTTATTCAAGCTTGTGTATTTCACTTCCATGAACACACAATTATATAGTTTTTATAAAGCTAATCCTCAACCAAAAATATGGAGAAAAAACTAAAACAAGGAGATAATCACATCTCCATAAATCAAGGAGTGGAGGAAACAACTAAAACAACTCCAAGAAATTACGAGAAGAAACAATATCCCATAAAATAATTAAAAAATAATTATAACCTATGCTCTCAAATGAGCTTATTTAAGGTGTAAAATATCTATTTCACAAAGAAAAGTGTGAATGTGTTTAGATCAAGATCATGAAAATGAAGAATTCTTCATAACTTTCAAACCAGAAATTGATTCCAGTGAGATTTCCCGAAGATCATCCTCCTAGGATCCTTTGAGAAGAACCTTGTTGAAACCATGTATATGCACTATATTTTTATCTATAAATATTAAACCCTCATCCCATAAGGTTATTTTTCAATTTTCAATAGTTCTAGAGGAAGGATCACTATTAAAATTGGAGCGAAAATTTGACAACACAATCATCTTGATGATTTTTAGAGTCATGGAGTTCAAATTCTCTAGTCTAAAACATGTTTCAACGTTATCCACATATTACTCAAGTGTGGGTGAAAATGATTTCTCCCGGATGGACCTATA
Organism: Taxus wallichiana var. yunnanensis; assembly: GCA_018340775.1. NCBI lineage: Eukaryota > Viridiplantae > Streptophyta > Pinopsida > Cupressales > Taxaceae > Taxus > Taxus wallichiana. The sequence continues at coordinate 561,493,536 of CM031240.1, forward strand.
GGACTTGAAAAGGAGAATGCCTTTGAGAGTACCAAGAAAACTTGTTGAAGAAAATATATTTGCAAGTGGTTTATTTGTAGTGGAGGACATCCTTTATTAGTACAGAGTGTGGAGTTTTTACTAGCATGTGTTCAGCACAATGAGCCAAAATCCAATATTTTGAGGGATGACAAAAATTCCATACTTACAGTACTCACCCTGAAGGGCATCTCATAATGTATGCAAATTCCTCCTTACAACAACATGGTCATCATCTCAAAGGAGTTTGCATACAATGAGTGGTAAAATTATAAATCCTATCTCTATGGCCTTACACTAGGATCATGGTTGAGATAAGGAAGGAAACCCTCTTGTATGCCAAAAACCTTGTCAAGGAGTGAGTTTCTTGAGGGTTATTTGGATGCAATCATTTTTCTAAGAAGGATAATGAGAGAAGAAACAACAAAGGACTTTCAAGATTGGATGGCACAATTTATTATCCTCATCACCGAAGGAAATCAAATTATTAAATGAGTAAAATCATAAGTGATAACATCCATCATAATTTTCTTCAATTGTAGGTCACCAAGAAGTTTGCCATGACATCATATCTGGTTTATGCCCTTACAAACACAAGACCATTCGAGTCCCGACTCTTAGTATGTTTCACATAGATCACCAACTTAAGAAAGATATCCTAAACTTGCTCTCAAAGAAAGTAACCATCACTTTTCTAGGGTAAATGATGCATTCACCATGTTCTTCATCCAATTGGTCAAAGGCCACCCAAATTTGAGATTGTATTCACAAGACAAAAAATTGATTTAAAATTATGGGACCTAATTTACTCAATTATCCACAGTCTTCTATATCATAGATTCTAGATTTTCCCTCTCTTTTTGCAAGCTCCTAAGGTATCTCGGTGACAAGATAATATTGTTTGAGCTATACTAGTAACTTATCCATGTCAATAAAAAGTTCAAGAATTATAGGAAGAAATGTGTGCCTTTCCTTATTTGTCTTGGAATTTATTCTTGTAAAATATTTGTTGATGCCTCAAAACTTAAAGCTTCATTTTCCACTTTTATCCTCTATTCATACACACCCAGGGAATATTTTGATATCTCAAGAAATCCTAAAACCTTCCAGTCTCTAAGTTGTACCATGTTCCTAAAATTGAAAATTATTGGGTCAACTTACTAGATGACTTAGAGGTAAGAAAGAGAGATCACACAAGGATAACCATTGGCAAAATATGGAGATTCAAATTTTATTCATTCATAAATGGGGTGGAAGAATATGGAAATTAGTTATATGATCTTGAATACGAAGAATTGTAGGCTTTACCTCTCCCATCATTCTCTTGGAGTGTTCAGAAATCTAACAATATCAATGAAATAATTGTTATGGTTATCCAAATATATAAGGAGATGTTTAATAAAAATAGGGTTATTCTCATTGAATCGGGTGGTATTTAGACTCTCACAAGGAAAAATATTATCTTTCATCTTTGAAATCACCCAAGAAGACTACAAACTCTACTTACTCGGAGAGCCATGAAGAGGAAAGTAATATTTATAAAAAGGATAGATAGATCCCTCTCATCAATAAATCCTGCATCAGTCTCGAATCATTTATACTTTCATTGTGGAATCATCTCACCAAATGCAAGAATTACCTCCTCACACTAAGCCTAAAACTACAATATTTCCTTGTTCCAAACCAAAAACAACACAAGTCTTTCCTGGATTCAATAGATGATCGAAGGTGAGAATTTTACAGTATAAAAAGTAGTGGTGTCATATTTTCAAATTATATCAAATATGATGAAATAAAATCGAGGTAAGAAATCCAAAATAATTTCTCGCTTTTTCGGTGTTTCTTTAGAAAATCAATATGTAGAAGTTTCTTGGCCAATAGTTGTAATCCCATTGGATAGATTATTTCATTTTAATATGAGAGGACAACCATTACCTTGGTATCTTTGGTAATACATGATTGAGATTTCCATTTTTTCAAAAAATATTTCCCTTGTCTTCTTGGAAGAAACGAAGAATACAGGAGATGATTGAATAATTAGAGGAACACGTGAGAATTATCACTTTATATATGTAATCATTCATAGAGCCTAATGTCATCGCATCTCTCCCATTTAAGGATGTCATTCCAATCAATAAATTTTATCCATATTCAATCAAGGATGTGTAGGCCAAATAATGCAAGGAGATCTAATGACAAATGGGTGGACAAAATTCGCGAGAAAGGTAAGGCCTTGTTTCCATATATTATTTCACCGTTTGAGTTAATGCTTTCTACCACCACAAAGGTGAAGATGAAAAATGATGAGATCGCAAAGGAAAAATAGAATTAAGATCAGATGTTTTTTTGGTCACTAAGATGGGAAACCTCGATTATTTTTTATTCATAGCAAAAATGTGTTCAACTCCATATGTGTGAACATGTCTCTAGTTTGGTCTCAAATTTTGGTTATTTGTTATGAGATTTTCAATTGTGCTATTGATTTTATTGATTTGTGTGATTATTTCACTTCACATATGGAAGAGGACATAAGAAAATAAGTGAAAAAAATTAGAGCACCTTCAAAGTGAATGAGAATTCTTTAGTGAGTGATATTTTGAATCCATTTGAGGAGATAGTTAGAAGAGAGTCCTGGAGACACCTTCTACTTCAATGACCATGCCTTATAATCCCTTACAATGATCAGATGTGCTATTTCAAACACTAAAATGGATAATTGAGTCTATTTTAAGAAATGTAAAAGCATCAACGATACTTCTAAAAATGGGATCAAGGCCTTTATTTTTGTGCACATTCCTCAAGCGAAGAAAGTAGAACCCACAAAGTGGATTATTTCAAAAATATTTTAAATGAATAAATATTTCCCTAGAGTAATCCTCCATAACCCTTCAAAGCAAGTGGACCTTCATCAGCATATGCAACATCTTCTTCGACATAGCTATCTTCTTTCTTATTTATTACCCCCCCTTTCTTCTCTTCTTTCTTATTCTAATTATTCATTAAGGGAGTGTAATTTTCAATATTTTGTCTTACTGATTTAAATGTGATGTACATTCAAACATTGTAATGATTTTCTCTCAATTAATAAAAGGTAACTCACTTTCTTTCCTAGAGATATGAAAGGTACCAAGTTGTAATGGTAAGTGAAAAGTCATGTGGGGGTAGGTGAAGAGACTTTTTGAAAATCTATATATTTTATTACTCCCTCATTCCAAAGGGTTGTCAATTGCGACTCTTTTGATTAGATATCTATATCACTACTAATAAGAAAAGAAACTATAACATTCCTCCCTTTCTCTTATCAATGTTTCCTTATTCCTCTACTTGTGAAGCTTTGTGAATGTGATGATCTTAATCAACCAAGAAAGGTGTTAGAGCATTTGATGAATGGATTAATGAAATTATGTGTTCAAGGTATATTGTGTCTTTTCATTATTAGAAAAATTGATTTCTTCTAATTTTTTGTGGATAAATTCTGGGTGCTTATATGCGATCCCTTTCCTATTTTCCACCTACGATATTTATTTTATCCACATTTAATAAAGGGACCCCTCTTTCACAAGTAGGAGGGACATAGTCTCCGAGTATTGGTGAAAATCAGCTAATTTTTCCATGTGGAAAAATTATTTTCCAAAATTTGTTAGTGTCCGTATTTGGGTATATTTTTTTGTCTATGTGCCACCTCATAAACCAAAAAATCTATAAAAATCAAATATCTAAAAACCAAAAAGAAAAAAATAAGAATTTGAAAATCATAAGAGCCTAATGTCTACTCTGCATTTTTCCCTCCAAGACTATCTCTAGAAACACTCTTGTTTTATAGCCTAATATATTTTTCTTCTACAATACCCAAGAGGACATACTATTAATTTGAGGAACTACATATGGCATAATAGGGAAATATTTAATCACTACCACACAACGTTAGTTTTTTTCATTTGGTAGAAGAGCATGTACAAGCTCGCAACGTGCATGAAAAGACCCTAATCAACAAAGAATGGAATAGAAATATCTATTTTGAGCTATACACTAATCCTATAAACTAGATAAAAGAAGATACACAAGGTCTTCTTGAGCTAGTGGTGTAACTGATCCAACATTTGAAGAGTAACAACTAGCTGATTTTAGGATTCCCATTACTCAACTAGCAAGAAGGACAGGTCAAGAATATTTTCCTAAGTTTGATCCTACTTTTCCTCTTGAAAATACCATTAAAGGATCAACAGTTGAACCTTTAAATTACATTCCTTTGGAGGAATAAGTTGTAGAAGAAGTAGTGGAAGAAGAATAGTAAGAAGAACTGAGTATGGCACAACAAGCACCAATACCTTGGGGAAAAGCACAATCCCTTTGGTTCTAAATCCTCCATTGCATGAATTACCAAAGGGATATATAAATAACCCTAAATTCAAAGGAGATAGGAAGAAACACCCCGATAATCACATTGTTGCATTCATAACAGATTGTGGGGTGTTGGGTGTCAGATACAAATATGTCTCATTCCATTTTTTCATAGAATCTTTGCAAGATGTTTTATTAGAATAGATATATCATTTTCCAAGGAGATCTATTACCAAATGAGATAATATGAAATCTGAATTTAAATATAGATTCAAACCATGAAGATGCCCATGATATTTTTACCAAGTTGTCTTAATTGAAGAAAGATCCCAATGAGCCTATGAGGGATTTTGTATCTAAATTCTATGTATAAGGATGTTCCTAGGAATAATTTTTTGAATAAGAAGATAATTTTTCCTCCACCTTAGAGGCTCACTCTTGAATCCCCTCTTGTGAACACAAAGATGCGAGACTAGATCAAATGAATAAAGTGAAGAAGAAGAAACCCCATAAAGTGAAGAAGAGGGGGGTGAAATAATTATTGAATAAATTAGATCAATATAATTTATTTTTTGTAAATATTCCTCATTAAAATATGAATGTGAAGACTCTATAGTAGACATGAATAACCATTCTTGTGGTGTTTTTACCTAGTCTAAGACTCTATAGAAAGATGATTCTTCAAAGGATAAAGAAAAGGAGAAATAATATCCTCAACTAGTGACTCTACTCCCTAAAAATATAATAACAAAGAGAGGGTCTCCTCTTCCTCCATCCTTAGAGTCTACCAAGAAAATCCAAACCTATGCCTTCTAAAAAAACTTCTAAAAGAGGTAATTCCAACTTTTCCACCGATGATGTTTCTTATTCGTAAAAATAGGAATAATGATAAATCAACAAGTAATTCCTATAAATCAAATGAATCTAATTCTTCCACTACTTCTGAGAACCCCTCTTCTAAATTTGATATCATAGACCATGTCAAAAATCTAAATTCTAGATCTCATACTCGATTATCTCCAAACCCATCTCAACTAATTTGAAAAATTGGATCAGTTCATTAAAAAGGTAATTCTAAGTCCATAATTTCATCTTCCTCAAATGTACCATCTACTTCAAAATGCATACTTCCTACCCTTAAGCCTATCCCAAGAAAAAATATCACGGCCTCCACTCTTACCTCCATTAGTAAAGTTAAACCTTTTTATTTCTCTTTACTAATAAATGGGTATCGGTAAAAAAATATATCATTGATTCATGTGCCTTAGAAAATGATATGCCTACCAAGGTTGTTCAATCCCTCAATTTGATTCTTTCATAGGCATTTGACCATTGTTACTTTATGGAGACTAAGGAAGTTCCATTGGTTGGGAGAATTAAAGATGTAGTAATGGATCTTGTGGCTTATCCATAAAAAGGGTGAAGGAAACCATTCTTGTAGCTGAAATGTTAGCTACATATGGATTGTTACTCATTAGAAGATTTTTCTTGGAGATGGTGGAAAAATTTAGATGGATTTGTCTTTGTTTTTGATACTAGTAAATGGAGAGATGAAGAAACTTATGTGAGAGATGAAAATGAAATACATTGTGCAAAATTAAATGATCATATATCCAACATCATCTTTCGAGTGGGGAGATTGGAAAAAAATTGTTTGAGGAATTAGGAGAATCCCATGTGAAGAAATAGGTCATGGAAATTATTTTATGAGCTTAGAAAGAAGTGAGGAGCTACCCATCTCGGAGAAGAATAGCCAAAAAAACATAGCCTGAGAAAGTTTGGAGAATGGATTTTTTCTTGGCGGTTGTTTTATGATTGGTTCTAAAATAGACATTTTCCTTTCTTATCCAAAGGGATATTTTTTCTCATTGGCTTACAACTTATAGTTCTCGAACACCAGCAATATGGTAGACTATGAATTTTTTTCCTTGGGTTGAGAGCCACTAAATAAATGGAAATAAAGAATCTTATTGTACATGGTGATGCTAAAATTATTGCAAAACACATGAAAGACATATTTCATGTAAATAAATCCCATCTCTTTCATTACGAAATAGGATGTAGGATTACATTGAGGATTTTTATGTATTTGCAATAAAGGCAACCCCAAGATATCAAAATTCTACAAATAATTATTTGGTCGTGTACAAACCCCTAATGATTCCACACCCCGACTTTAAAGGAGAGAATTTTTCAGTTGAAATGGTCTTCCGGTTGAGCGTACATTTAGAAAATTTAGAGATATGAGAATTTTTGAAGATGATAATCAAATTTTTCCTCTCCTATTATAAACTCGAGGAATTCAGGTTGATGTATTTTGAAGGAAGTAACTCACTCCCACAGATTTTTCTAATAACAATAGTGAAAATAACCCAAGTGATCAAGTGGATGAAGATGAAGTGATTCACTGAAAGGAAATAAAATTCCAAAGGTGTCAATGTCTTTGTAAGTGTTGTTCAGAAAACAATATTGATTCACCCATGGAAAGGAAAAGAACTAACCAAGGTCCTCTTCGAGTACAAAATAGTTAATACTAGAATCGGTGAGAAGCTAAAGATAATGAACATTGGGAAATGATGTTCACCCGAGGGACAAAGGAATTTTTCAACATTTTTGAATAAATAATCCAATGTGCTTGTATGCTCTTATAATAGTTTGAAGTAATTTTATCCACAACCAATTGCATCATTCTACTCATTTAAATCTTGATGTGAATGCCTACTAGTAGAAACAGAGACATTACAATCCAAATACTATCATAACCATCAAAGTAGAGGTTTAAAATATACTCAAGTCTTATATCATTTTCCCCATACACCACTCAATGTGGATTGCCAATATTGTTCTAATAAGAAAGAAGAGTGGTGAGATTTACATCTGTGTATATGTTTGAAATCTAAACCAAACCTCTCTAAAATAAAATTACCCGCTACTATTCTTGGACCATATCTTGTAAGAGGTTAATGGTTCAGAAATGATTTCCAAGTTAGATGGATTCTTAGGGCATAGTAAAATTTAATTTCTAAGTAATATTAATTCAATACCACCTTCACTACCCTATGGGGAGCCTTCTCCTAAACACCGCATATCATTCTTCCTAATCAATGCAAGTGAAAATTTTTCAGTGGGTTATGGACTTGTAATTCAAAGAGTTGAAGGGGAAGTGCATTATAGTTTACCTTGATGATTTAACCTTGTATTCCAAGAAAATAAGAGAACATCTACGTCAACATGAACATGTATTGATTCATTACAAAAGGAACCATATATTCTTAAACCTAAAGAAGTCCATATTTTGATTTATTGAAGTAAAGGTCCTTGGTCACATCATGAGAAAGGAGGGCACCAAAATTGACCCAAAATGGGTAGAAGTTATCCAAAGATTATCCTTTCCTACTAGCAAGATAGGAATGCATTCTTTCTTTGGTAAAGTCAACTTCTTAAGGAGATTTGTACAATATTTTTTAGAGTTGAAAAAGGATATTATAAATATGATGAAGTCTAATGAGTCCTTAAAATGGAGAAAATAAGGAAAATAATATTTTAAGTCTGTCAAATATGTCATTACCAAAACACCTACTCTATTACACCCTAACTACGGTAAGGAGTTCATTATTTACTAAATTATGCATCTAAAAATATTATCTTTTCCACTATATTACAAGACAATGAAGATAAGATATAGTCACCAATAGAATTCATGAGTGCCCCCTTAAAGGCATGTGAATTAACTAATCTCAACATGATAAACATGTTTATGCGGTAGTAAGGAACTAAAAAAATAGATTCTACCTTATGAGTTCTCTTATTGTGGGCATGGTCCCAAGTCTAGTAGTTAAGTCAATCCTGGTGCAACAAGACCTAGAGAAAAAGAGGAAATTAGGTTTCAAAGGTGTAGGAGTATAATCTAGAGATCAAACCCTCCAAGATGATGTGAAAAAATGAATTATTTGATCTTATTGCCTTAGAAGAATTGGAATATTATTCAAATTGTTACAATTTCTTGATCAATGATCTACCTCTTGTGTTGTTTGTGAGTACAACTAATCCATGATATGCTGATATAAATAACTTATTGACCCATGTAAATTTCCCTAGCCTCGACTAAAATCAAATGAGAAATCTATGCATTATAGCTACAAAGTATGTCATAATGGGGAACATTCTATACAAGAAAGGAATAGATGGAAAAATTCTAAGGTGTGTACAGGAGGAACAAAAAATTATATCTTCAAGGAATATCATGACCAAGACTACAGAGGTCACTTCGTAGACATTATCACTTCTCACAAGATTCTAAGAGGAGGCTACTATTATCCTACCCTCTTCAAAGATGCATACAGATGGGTTGAAAAGTATGACCCGTGTCAAAAATTTGTGGGAAGGCCAAGGGTTGTTGCACTACCCCTCGGGATCATATTCATTAAATACCATTTTCAATAGTGGGGTCTTGATTTCATTAGTGTGGTAAATACTCACTCTAATTTTTTCCACATGTACACGCTCACTTCCATATATTACTTCACGCAAAGTGGTTAGAGGCCATTCATACAAAGCATGTAAATTATAAGACTATATGCAAATTATTAAAAGAAAATATCATTATTACGATCATGTATCCTAACAATATCATAGCGGATAACACCACTTATTTCTCCTTAGGTGATCTAATGGATGTTTTCTATAATCACAAAAATTATTTTTCTCGCTCTGTAAATTATTATCCAAAAGGAAATGTCCAGACAAAGTCTAGTAATAACAATATTGTCACAATTGTTTATAAACTACTAGATGTAAATCAAAGGGATTGGAATAATAAGTTATATGATGTCCTTTGGGCTGACCAAAGAAAGATATTGTGACTTCTCCTTTCTAATTTTTTTATAGGTTTGAAGCTCAAATCCCCATTACTCAAGAGTCTCATGCCTTACATAACTTGTGAAGGCAAGTAGAAGATGGAGAGTATTAAAATACTCTTGATAAGTGGATCTTCTACTTAGAGAAATTAAACTAAGGTAGGTTAGTAGTAGTGGACACACTAAGAAATAACTAATCCAAGGTGAAAATATTTTTAATCATAAGGCACATGATGAAGCTTCTAAATTGGATACCTTATCTTGCTATGTGATAAGAGAAGCAAACCCAAAGGTAGCCATGGAAAATTTTATTCTCTCTAGCTTGTCCCATTCAAAGTCAAACATTTATGTGGGGAGAATACCTAATACCTAGCATACCTAGAAATAACCCTATTGGAGTTTCCTCATAGTGAGAAACATCTCAAAGTATACAGATAATAAGGTTGGGAAACCTACCTTTGTACCATAGTTTTCATTTCTAGTGTGTGTTTTTTTCTTATAAATTTTGTTGTGTTTCCCTTATGTTATGTGTGTGTGTCGGTCCATTCATATATGTTAGTAGTAATAAAGAATATATCACCCAATGGATAAGGCATTATTATACTACCAATGAGATATATTTAGTCCTAAATTTCCCATGTAATCCAATATCCTCAAGTAATAGCCATTTGTTGTCATGTTTTTTTGTAAGATCAAAAATTCAAACTTGAACCATGATAACTTATCCAAAAATGTTAAAATTTTCATCAAAATCTCCCTGAGCCACTCTCTTGTTCAATTTTAGTTTTGTATCATGTTCATACCAATCTTGAAGGACATCCTAATATGTTGAATAATAATTTTCAAGTGTTTTAAATGATGTACCAAGGTCAATTCTTTCATCCGATAAAGTACAATTGAATACTAGTTCTTTGATAGGCCTAAAAAGGCCATTTTTGGTCATTTCAAGGCAAGTGTGTATCCTCCATGGAGGTTATACAAGATACTAATAATTTATAGGTTTTATTGGAGATAAAATAAGGTGTTGGAAGTTATTTAGGAATATTTAGGTAATATTTGGAGGTTTAAGCATACATTATGCCAAAGCGAGTTTTTTAGGTGTAAGAAATAAATGGTCTAGATATGAACCTAAACTTCCACGAGATAATTTTAGGAGCTCCAGAAGGAGTTATAAGTAAAACAAATAGGAAATGGAAATATTATAAATTCATCTTCATGGTGTAAGAATCATATCTTCCACAAAAACCTAATAATCTCTCAAGGCATCTCAACTTTGCAGCACACCTCATTGTCCTTATCAAACCAAAGGCATTTTTAGATTTTTAGGAAGAATTAAATTCTAAATTTTTTTCCATTAATTTTATAATGTTCCTTGGACTCATAATAATATTAAATTTCATGTCAAAATACCTCTCCATGAATCAAATTTTTAATTCTTCACTACTACAAGGTATGTTGATTCCATACTTAGTCATTTTTTTAAGTGCCACATGTCAAAATTTCACTGTTTTCTCCCATTTTGCACCCATTTTCCATTTAAAAAGGTAAAAATAAGTAAAAAAATGGTTCCCCTTGCAATCACCTCTCTTGTTTCCTCATATGACCCTCCATAGCTCTGGTGGGGGCTTATTCTCGTTATTCTCCTCTCTTACAAACTACATCAGATCTCACCAAATGGCACCATCCTACTAGGGTTCCCATTTTTGCACATATTTTCCCTATTTCCAAGGGTTTAAGAGGGAAACAAATTTCCTCCATGAAATCCCCCTTTTTTCTCTATACGACCAAATTTTTATTTCTCGAGGGCTTACCCGACTCACCTTTCCCACCGCACACCCATCTAGATTGTGACACATGGCATGATCTTGCTATGGAAAAAAATCACCTCTGTCCCTTTTTCTAAGGGTATAAGAGGGGAAAAAATTCACCCCCTTATAAGCCCCTCCATCTAGTCTTCCATATGACTTCCCTTCGGCTCCATGGGTGCTCAAACTAATTTTTTTCATCTCCTCTCACCGTATCTCATGCCAACACTTGACATGATCTTTCCGAGGTTCCTATTTTTGCACCTATTTTTCAAAAATGGGGAAAAATGGTTCCCATGTTCAATCCATTTTAACCCATGTTTTAACCCACCATGCTTTCACACAACTTAGGTTAAGCTTTAATTGTCATGATGACTTAAAAACAAAAAAACTTATTTTAAACCTAATTACTTTGCATAGTTTGATGTGATCTCCATGTCAAGATTTCAGACCTCCAAATACATAAAAAAACACTATAAATTCTTCAAAAAAAATTCATAGAATCCACAATCATGAAAATTAAGAATCCTTCGTAACTTTCAAACCGTAAAAATTATTCCAAAGTGAGATTTTCATAGAAGATCGTCCTCTAAGATGCCTTTGAGAAGAACATTGATGAAAACCTAATGATGTCATAGATGTTAACATCTTTAAATCTACAAAAGAAAGTTTTTGATAATGTATCCTCCTTATGTGAACCCTAGTTTTGGCCCATCCATGAAAACCCTAAATGCTTCCACTACTAAGGATGGCTCGCTCCTCAGTGGCAACCACCATGGATCTCGTGCCATGTAGAAAAATAGGGTTGACCTTCCCTCAAATGCCTGAGAATGATGCATATTTTTCTTAGATTAAATTGGCCTTCTCTAGGAAATCCAAAGGGGGAAATGGATATGAGCTTAAAGTGAACCTTGGAAATATTGGGGATGGTGATGGCGTTGCTAGTGAATATCCCGGTGGTCATTTCACCATATCTTCTACATATGGCATTGAATCCTCTCAGGATTTTTTGGGAGGACACACTACTCTTGGTGGGACTAGAAAGGGTGCCTCTTCCATGACCCTTCCTCATTAAAATATGCACAAAATGATAAGGGATCCCCCATGAAACATTTTTACATTACCCCATGCATTACATTTGGGGAAGAGGTCATTTCCTCTTAAAACTACTACAAGGAACACACGTTAATCTACAAATTTGGGGGACTATGTCCCATCCTTCTTATACTTCACACTTGGATCTCTAAGAACTAGACTCGGATACTAGATAGAAGGTTATATTTGTATCCTTGTGCTAAAGGTATTTTCATTGTGGATTTTTCTTCAATAGTTGATAAAAACACCATTGCATCCAAGCTCTGGGTCTGCTAATCTAGATACCTAGTCATTAAACCCTAGTTCCCCTCCTTTAACTTGCTCACTGAGTCATTCTCTTTCAATCCTATATGGATCATGCTACCCCATTTACCCTGCAATTTTGGAGTCGTGATTGTTTGATATCTATTGGAAACACCTTGGGAACTATAATTTATATAGATTCTCAAACTACTGATTACACCCACACTACCTATGTTAGGATCTTGGTGGAACTTAACACCTCTAAAAACCTTCTCACAACCATTGATCTTAGAGTGCAAAATAGAACTTGGTCACAACCTTTAAATTATGAAGGCCTACCATTTAGGTGTAGGAGGTGTTTCTGTTTAGGTCACACCTCTACTAATTGTGGGATGGAAAAGCGCCAACATGAGAGACACAACTGGTGGAAAGAAGCCCTCCTAGAACACCTAGTTTTGAAGCCAAAGAGGATCTGGAATCAAATATAGATACAAAAGGTGAATCTATTTTTTCCAAGAAACCCATCTATCTGAAATTCTAATTGTTGGTAGCAATGAAAATGTAAAATATTTATCTGAGACTAAGAAAATTATTGTCTCATCCTGGACTCAATGCGGCTAAGGAAAATACTCCTTCTTTGACTAATATTTCATTAAATTCTATTAAGTTCATTCTTCCAATCGAGGAGGTTTCAGCAAGTTGGGTAATGGTGCGTAAAAAGAAAAATATATTTTTAAGAATACCACTTCTCCACCTAGATGATTTTGTTCTCTATTGTTATTCGGCTTATTCCCTATTGCCTCATTTATATTTTTCGGGAAACAACTTGTTATTCTTCTATGGTGTTGTTGTGCCACCGCAGTTTGGTCATTGTTTATCGCTTATTTTCATGTTGATAAGTAGTTGTTTTTTGTACTATTATGAGCATATTTTTTCTATTACTAAGCTTTCATATTTTATTTTGATTTTGATCATTTTTGTTATGCTATAATTGTAAAATATGGATTTTGAGCCTTCTTGTAAAAGGTTATATTCCATTTCAAATAACTATTTACCAATAATAAAAACATCTTTAAATCTTAAACTCTCATCTCACAAGTTTAGTTTTCAATTTGCAATAGTTCCAGTGGAAGGATCACTGTGAAAATTAGAGCATGGGATCTTGGTGCAAAGATGAATCTAATTAGGGTATTTTCATTGCAAATAAAAATTGATAATTCCACATTTCAAAAATAGAAATTTCTCAGTGAAACCAATTACTAAAAATAGTAAACCTTTGAAAATGGTAAGCTCTCACTACTCGGAAAATTCAAAAATAACAAACTAGGAATAATAGGCAATTTTCTCAAAAATGTAATTTCTGAAAAATTAACATGCTAAAAATACAAAAATTATCAAAATAGTAAATAAAAATAAATAGAGTTGAATGATTTTTTTATGATCTTTGAAATACAAAATTTGAGAAAAATAATAAAATTCCCAAAATAACATCTCCTAACCACACCTACCAAAATTAAAAAGTATTGAGTTCTAGTCCAAAAGTTTTTATTGGCTGAATTTCCACTCATATTGATGATTTTTGGAGTCATGAAGTTCAAATTCTCTGGTATGGAACCCATTTCAACACTGGAGATTGATTACTTAAGTGTGGGTGACTGTGATGTCACTAAGATGGACCTAGAGGACCTGAAAAATAGAATGCTCAGAGGACCAAGAGAACCTATTGAAAAATATTTTCGCAAGTGGATTGTTTATAGCTGGAGGAAATCCTTTATCAAGACAAGAGTTTGGATTTTGTGTTGGTATTTACACATCACTATGAGATAAAATCTAGGATTGTGAGGGAAGATAACAATTCCATACTTATAAGAATCACCCCGAAGGGAATCTCATGATGTATGTAAATTCCTCATGGAAACAAAATGGTCATCCTCTCAAATAAGTTTGTATTTAGCGAGTGGTCAAAGAATAAATCATATCTCTCGGGCCTCGCACTAGGATCATGTTTAAGATAGGTAAGGAAACCTCGTGTATTCCTAAAATTTTGTTAAGGAGTGAGTTTCTTAAGGTTTATTTGAATGCAATCATTTTTCTAAACATGATAATGGGAGAATAAACAACAAAAGACTTTCAAGATTGGATGAAATAATTCATCCTCATCATCACTAAAGGAAATCAGATAATTGATTAGGGACAAATCATAAGTTATAACATCTACTATTATTTTCTCCAGCTACAAGTCACCAAGAAGTTTAGAATGACATCATATATGGTGTATTCCCCAAAAGCACAAAACCATTTAGATACCGAATCTTGCTCAAATTTTTTCACAAAAAGCATCATATTATTAAATATATCCTTAACTAACTCTAAAATAAATAATCCACCACCTTTTATGGTGAATTATGCGTTCACCATGTTCATCATTTGATTTCTAGAATGCTACCCATAGGTGAGATTGCCTTCACAAGCCGTAACATTGATTGAAAATTATGGGTCTTACTTTACTCAAATTTGCACATTATTTTATATCATATTTTCTAGATTTGACCTCCCTGCATAAGCTCCCAAGGTATATCAATGAAAAGATAGTAATGTTTGATCTATGTCGAAACTTGCCCATGTCAATAATAAGTTCGAAGTCATAGGAAGAAAAATGTGGCTTTTCCTATCTCTCGTTGTTATTTATTCTTATAAAATATTTGTTGATGCCTTGAACATTGAAGCTTCATTTTCCACTTTGAGCCTGTATTCATACACATCCAGTTAAAATTTAATATCGACACAATCTCGAAACCTTCCTTCTCCTCAAGTTGCACCATGTTCCCTAATTTGAATATTATATGGTCATCTACTCGAGATGATTTAGAGGTAAGAAAGAGAGATCACAAGAGGATGAACATTGGCCAAATGAGGATCTTAAAATTTGATTAGTTCATGGATGAGGTGGAATATTAGTGAACTCTTTTTAGGATCCTAAATACAAAGTAGTGAAGGTTTTTCGTCTCCCATCATTCTCGTGGAGTGATAAAAATATAGAGATATCAATGAAAGAATTGATGGGTTTATCCAAATATCTAATAAGTGGTTCAATAAAATAGGTTTGCACTCATTGAATCAATTTTTCTTCAGACTCTCATAAGACAAGAATTTCATCTCTCATGTTTGAAGGCACCCAAGGAGCGTGTGATCTCTACTCACTCAAGAGAGCCTACAAAGAGGAAACCAATGGATGTTGAATATTCTCACTAAAGGAGGTTGTAAAATAAATCAAAGGCCACTCGGCACCCTATATAAGATCTAGGAAAGGAGAGATAGATCCCTCTCATCCTCTATCCCGCATCAAGTATCCAAATATTTTTCTTACATTATGAAATCAGCTCACCAAATGAAGTACCTCCTCACACCGAGTCTAAAACTAAAATCCTTCCTATTGTTAAACTAGCAATAGCTTAGGTATTTCCCTAGATTCAATATCTGATTGAAGGTGAGAATTATGTGATACAAGAGGAAGTGGTGCTATATTTTCAAGTTATTTGAAAGATGGTGAAATAAAAATGAGTTTAAAAAGCACAAACAAATTCTCTCTTCTTCAAGTGGCATATCAAGAAATCAATATGTAGAATTGTATTTGTCAAAAGTATTAAATCCCGTTGTAGAGATGACTCCATTAGACTATGATATGACAACCATGAAGCTCATCTTATTACAAGAAACAAGGAATAAAAGGATAATATTAAATAATTGGAGGAACACATGATAACTCTCACTTCATGTGTGTAATAATTCATAGGGCCTAATGTCATCCAATCTCTCCCGGGTTGAGGAGGTCACTCCAATAAAAAAAATGATTTATATTAAATCAATAAGGGATAAGGCCACACAATGCTAGGGATAGATCATGAAAAGTGGGTGGAAACAATGCTTGAGAAAGGCAAGGCCTTGTTTCTAGATATTCTTTTCCTATTTGAGTTCATGATTACCACCACCACCGTGAAGGTGAAGATTACCAAGGATGATGTTAAATAGAACAAGAGCATTGGGACTGTGTGTTTCTATTGGTAATTGAGATAAGAAACATGTATTATTTTGTATTGGTAGGAAAAAAAGTGTTTAACTCCATATCTAAGAACATGTGTGTAATTTGGTCTCATACTTTGGTTACTGTTATGACATGTTGGATTTTTCTCTTGATGAGTTTGATTCATGTGATGAGCTCACTTCACAAATGTAAGAGGACATAAGAAAATATGTGTACAAACTCGGAGCACCTTCATTGAATGATAATTATTTAGTGAGTGATATTTTGAATCCATTTGAGGAGCTGGTTAGAAGAGAGGTAGGAGACCCCTTATCCTTTAATTAGGACTCCTTGGAATCCTTGCAAGGATCAGATATTATATTTACAACACTATAAAGGAGCATCAATTCTTGTTTGAGAAATGTAAAAGCATCAAAAATACTTCTAAAAATGGGACCATGGCCTTGATTTTTGTGTACATTCCTCAAGAGGATAACTTAGCACTTGCATCGGCTCATTTCAGTAAAGAGTTTAAAGGAATAGATATTTTCCTAGAGGACTCTTCCAGAGCCCTTCAATAGGTGGACCTTCTTCAGCAGATGTAACATATAATTTGGCATAGCTAAATTTCTTCTTCTCTCTTCCCCTCTCCCTTTTTTCTATCCTTGCATGTTTTAATTCTTCATTAATGGAGTGTAATTTTCACTATTTTATCTTATTCATTTAAATGTGTTATATGGTCAAACATTGTAATGATATTCCCTTTCTTTATGAAAGGACACAAGTTGTAAAGGTAAGTGAGACTTCATGTGGGTGTAGGTGAAGAGTATTTTTAAAATCTATATATTGTAGGACTCCCTCATTCTAAAGGGTTATCAATTGTGAGTTATTTTGAGTAGAAAGTTATAAAACTACTGAAAAGTAAGGAAAATATAGCATTCTTACATTTCTCTTCTTGATGGTTCCTCTACTTCTCTACTTGTGAAACTTTATGAATTTGATTATCTTGTATAAAAAATAAATTTGTTAGAGCCTTTGATGAATGGATTAATAAAAAAATTTATTCATGGTCTATTGTGTCTTTTCATTATTAGAAATATTTCTATATTCTAATTTTGTGTGGATGAATTATGGTTAAACTTGTTAAAAGCATTTACTCACTCCTACTCAGATTAATGAACTAGTACTAAATAAAATAAGTAAATCTAAATATGAAAGGGTTTAAGATACCTCGAGATGGGATATGGATGGATACATGTGTAAATTAGAGATTATCCTCCACAACAAGCCAAATGACCTATAGATCAAGTAAACTCAACATGAAAATGGATTAGTAGATTGATGGGTGGGTTACGCGACAAATTAATTCCTGAGAAGTAAAAACTTCCTAGGATGGATGCTAACCCATGCTTTGATAAAGATAGGTTAAACTCATATATGTATAAATTAGATGTAGTAGAATCGAACCCAAAATAGAAACAAAAATTCTAGATACAAGATAAAAATGCAAATATGATATAAATACATGCAAATCAAATCAAACCTAGGTGGGTTGATGATGAATCGAGACTACAGAGGGCTATTCAATAGACACCGGGAAGGATGAGAAGAAAATTCATAAAAAAAAGGCTAACAAGACCTCCCGTAGCTTGATCCGAAGTTGATCTAGACTAGAAGTGATGTTGAGATTGAGAAAAAACATTGCAAGATTATGTGCATCTATATCTAACAAAAGTAATGTAAGAAAATTGATAGATGTGATGGTTGCAGGCATGGTCGATGGTGACTAGGCTGGGTTGACACCAATTGGTGTAGGTCAAAGGCAAATCGAGACATATTTATGATTTGATAATGTAATAACAGAAAAAAAAATGAAGGATTAATAAGGATAAGTAAATGATGGGGTAATGACAAGGATCCAAGATGACTACAAAACCTACAAGGCTAAAGCACAAGATGAAGGAAATACAAAGGGGCTCCACACAAGCTCAAAATGTCTTCAAATATCCACAATGATGAAAGAGGTCTTCAAAATGAAGATCCAAGTTGATAGTAGTTGGTGAGAAGAGGAGAAACCTATAAAACAAAGCCAAAATTGAAGAACACCCAAAAATTCCTTCTTTGCAAGGAGGGGGTAAAGGCATGTTTATAGGGGATAAAGGGTAGGTGAGAGGTAGGAAAATATCAAATAAGGGAAAAGGGACAGTGAAATTATTAAATGAAATACCTAAAGAGGTGTAAAACATTAAATAAAGGCAAATGAGAGGATAAATGATAGGAAAATATTAAATGAGGGTAGGTGGGAACCTAGGGATGGATAAAAAGTGGTTGAGAGGAAGGAAATATTAAATAAAGGAAAAGGGGAGATAAAATTATTAAATGGCGATCTAAGGATAGCAAATGGTGAAATTTAGGGAGGATAAATGGTAGTTGGAGGAAAATCATTGAATGAGGGTCTAGGGATAATAAATAAATATGATTAGGGATTAATTAAATGGGATTAAGGGTGAATTAGTGGAAATAAAATAAATGATGGGATAAAATAGGAAAGTGGGAAATTTGAATAAATGGGATTTAGGAGGGAAAGGGGAATTTGAATTTAAGGATAGATATGCATATGAGAAATGATGATGAAGGGGACCGAATGCGGGATGAGAAGTAGTGATACCAAAAATTAGTGTCTATATTTTAGAATGTTGAACAAATGTCCTCTATCTACTCGATTAATAAACTAGTACTAAAGAAAATAAGTAATTCCAAATATGCAAGGGTTTAAGGTACCTTAAGAAGGGATGTAGATGGATATGGGTAGAAATGATATGTTTTCCTCCGCAGCGAGCTATATGACATGTAAATCAAGTAAACCGAACATGAAAATGGATAATTAGATTGATGGGTAGGTTTCTAAAAATTCGGTCTCGATAAGTGAAAAATTTCAAGATGCATGTCAACCCATGTTTTGATAAAGATAGGATAAAATAATATAATGATAAATTTGATGTAGTGAAATCAACCCAAAACAAACTCGAAATTTTAGATACAAGATAAAAATGTAGATCTAATCTAAATGCATGTAAATTAAATAAAACATGGGTGGGTCGACGGCATGCACAAGACTAAAAATGGCCAATCGATGGTGATGGGGCGGGATGAGAAGAAAATGTAGAAAATACACCTGCAAGACCTCATGTGGCTAGATCTCGAAGCTGATCTTGACCTGTAAGTGAGGCTGAGTTGGAGACATAACACTACAAGATGATGTGGATATAGAGCTAACGAAATTGTGCAAGAAAATTGATATGTGTGATGGACGCAAGCAAAGTCAACAATGATTGGGATGGGTTGATGCTTGATCGGGATGAGTTGATGGTGAATAGTATAGGTTGATGGAGAGTGAGACCAATTTATGATTTAATAAGGTAAAAATAGACAAAATTTAAGGATGAAGAAGGCTAAGTAAAGGATGGGGTAATGGCAGGGATCTAAGATGACTCCCGAACCTATAAGTCTATAGCAAAAGATGAAGGAAATAGAAAGGGGCTCCACATAAGATCAAAATGTATTCAAATCTCCAAGACGATGAGATATGTATTCAAAAGGAAGATCCAAGTTGATAGAAGTTTTTGGTGAGAAGAGGAGAAACTCAGAAACCAAACCATAATCAAAGAACACCTCTAGAAAAATCATGCTTTGTAAGTAGGGGGTAAATGTGTATCTATAGGGGATAAATGGTAGGTGAGAGGTAGGAAAATATTAAATAAAGCTAAATGGATGGTGAAATTATTAAATTAAAGACCTAGAGAGGTGGAAAAATTAAATAAAGTAAAAGGAGAGGATAAATGATAGGAAAATATTAAATGAGGGTAGGTGGTAACCTAGGGATAGATCAAAAAGGTGTTGATAGGAAGGAAAACATTAAATAAAGGAAAAGGGGAGATAAAATTATTAAATGAGGACCTAGGGATAGCAAATGGAGACATTTAGGGAGGATAAAAGGTAGTTACAGGAAAATCATTAAATGAGTGTCTAGGAATAATAAATAAATATGATTATGGATTAATTAAATGGTATTAAGGGTGAGTTACAGGAAATTAAATAAATGATGGGATAAAATAGGAAAGTGGGAACTTTGAATAAATGTGTTTTAGGAGGGAAAGAGGAATATTCATAGGAAGAGAGATATACAGAAAGAAATGACAACAAAGGGGAGAAAACATGAGATGGGGGTAGCGATATAAAAACTTGGTGTCTACATTTACCCCTTTTTGTTGATTGGTTTAATTTTGGAAAGCCATGAGACAAAAACTAGAAGTGATGAAGGATGATGGGAGGAGACAAGAAATGATGACAAGGGTACTCCCCCTCAAACTAGGGATTGATGATGTGAAGAAGAACCGTGTTGGTGAGAAATTTTGTCAGCTTGGGAAAAATAGGTGTCTCCACCAATGTTCATGGAGCTAAGCCCCTCTGCATTAAATGGTGGAGCTCCAATTATTGAATGAAAACTAATATAATCCTATATATTGTTGTGGGTTATCTGAAAAGGTTGGGGACCACACAAGGACACACCACTGTACCTCTGAAAAGATGTTTATATTGGTGTATAAGGGAGGAAATCACAGAAATGTCATGGAAGGATAAAATTTAGGAAAGGAAGGTTACTTCCGTGAGTAGGCCAATTATAGATTTCACACCAAGTAACCAGATTAGTTCAACATTCAATATAGAATAAAACAACAATAAATCTAGTAGGACCAATGAATTAAAACAAAAATTTATTAGATTTATTTATCGAGGATGAAAATTTCCTCTCCAACACTATACTTGCAAAGTGCATAAAAGAGAGAAGTGGAAGAAACACAAGATGCATATAACAACTATGCTATGCTTATAACATCAACGATGAGAGGAAACCATGCACATAAAGTTACACACATTCATACATCGTGAAAGGAAGAAACTCCTTCCTTGATTGACATTTTACACAACTTTTATAATGCAAGAGAAAATAATAAAGTGGAATAAATGTATCTTTATTTCATGTATATTGATGACACAAATTCCAACAACATATCACAATCCACTATTGCTACAAAGTACAAAAATTTAAGGATCTTTTGGAATGGAGAATCCATCCCAATTTATAGTAATTTGAATTAAATCTTTTCCTACCCCCACATGACTCTTAATTTTCTCGTTCAACTTGTGACTTTTCACTTTCTTAGTAAGTGAGAAATAAGTTCCCTTTTTATAAATTAAAGGGACTTTTACAATCTTACTTTATAAAATCACTTAAGTGAATGAGAAAAAATACAATGATTATGCCCAATGAAGAATTAAAAAAGGGAGAGAAATAAGAGAGAGAAATATAGAAGGAAAGAGGTGTTGTAACATCCGATGAAGAGGCTCCCTATGATGGAGAACTTTACTTAATCATGTCTCATGATGGTGGACGGACACCTTAGACCGCAAAATGAGTGTTTAGAAACAATGTTTCAAGACCTCCCAATGTGAGTGCGGGATGAACAGATGGGATGATCATGATGACCCTCTTTGATACTTGATTGATGAACTTGTTTAGCTTATTGAAACTACCCTAACCGACTCACTTCAAATCACCCAACTCTTCAAGTGATGAAGATGAATTCAACTGTTACACCTTGTTATGTTTTTATTTTCTTCTAAACACAATTTAACTTAAGATGATGCTTCCAAGATCTTTGTGCCTTTCTCATGCCTCGTATTTGAGCCATTAAATCATCGCATTATCCATTGGAGATTCCAAAAGAGGAAATATGAGTGAAAATAGGGCCATCTATAACTTTATGTACTCAACACCTGAAACTTTTTATTTGTGAGATATGAGACTATGACCTATTATTTTATACATATCACCTATTTTGTTCTAATTTTACCTTTTGAACCTCCTAGAAAAATCCATCCTCTTCCATTTTTAAGGCATAGCTGTTTTTAGTACATTTATATTTTTATCAAAGTTGTTTTTACCGAACTCTGCTATTTTGGGAAAAATATATTTTTGTCCTACTTTCCATTTAGCATCTTTTAAGCTAATCGAGAGATCAAAATTACAATTTGGGAGACTTAATATTTTTGGCATGTAGAAGAGCATGGGATATTATATTTTTAGTAAGTTTCTAAAATTTCCTTGGTTTTTTATGGTAATGATATTTTTGGATTCGTCATTTCGTCGCAATCTTGTGCTCCAAATTTCACTGTGATTCTCCAACCTAGGAGAGATTAAAAATAAAAACCAAACATTTTTCCTAGTGATCCTTCAGATAAAAAGTTACCATGGCATCCATTAATGGATTCTTGATATTTTTGACAGGGTCTTTTTTCACCTCTGATTGTAATGAAATTATCTCTGTTAAGAATGGTTTTTCTCCTGGAGTTTATGTACAGAATTTTAGCTTCGCCCGCGCTCTGGATTTGAGGAACGAGAGACAGGTACAAAGTGGATTTTTGTTGTATTAAATTAATGGGGGCACATTTGAATATTTTTTCAATCTTGAAGGAATTTTGGAGGAAGATATGTGGCCAAAATTTCAAGAGCATTTGATTTATGGTTCATGAGTTATGAATATTTCTTCGTTTCTTGGTCATGGAAGCTTCTGGCAAAAAATGGCCATGGTGTCTATAGAATTTTCAGGTTTCATGGTTTTTTGTAGCAGTGAACATGTTTTAATGGATGGGAAATGAATAAATATAAATATGGAATAATGGAAAAGGATTTTTAGTGTTCTTCCCTGGCAAAGTGAGTTTCTTGTGTGCATAGAGAGGAAGAACACGACAGCTTATAAAATTACAAAAATTTAAATTTTCAAAGATTCGTGGAGTTGGGAGAAATTTTTTGTTACAATTTTCCCAAGTTTTTGGTACATTTAGTGCACAAAAATCTGCCTTCTCCCTGGCTTGACAAGTGGTGGAGCGTGATTCGATGACGAAGGGTGCTAACGAATAATGCATAAGGGCTAAAATGGATTGCTTAGGCCTCACAAAGGTCATATGAGGGTCCAAGAGTCTAAAATAAGGTTGGCTAAAAAAATTTCCTATGTGCACTAAATACTTGGGAAATTTAATGCAATAAATTGTGCTTTGAGCCTAGGAGTGACATGTGTCCACCCAGAAAAATTGGCTAATTCCTAGAACGTACCTTGAGAAAAACATGTCGGAGGCATAAATTTACCATCAAAAGGTATTTTCATGCACTTCCTTATGTGATTTTGACTAGAATTATTTTTTAAGAATAATTGAATTTTTCTAAGCCTCTTATTCTTATTGAAACCCCCTAAAAATAGGTTTTATTATCGGGATCTCCATTTGTGTATGTAGAAATTAGATTCTCGTAAAATTTGAGTCTTTGGAAAACCTTCAGACCACCATCACTTAGATCATTAAAATAAATTTCCAATTTTTTTTCCTCCAACTCCTTACTGGGGATCCCATAATTTCTTCTCAAATCTCAGGTGTTTTTTTGAACGACAAGCTCCATCACCCTTAAAACCCCGTTTTCCCTTAAATTTCTCCAAAACCTCTAAAACTTTCAAAAATATTCAAAACTAAATTGCATAACGTTCCTATCTCTTCAATAAACCTCCTTGATGAATTTTATACTTTTATGCTACTCTAGGGGTTGCGCACCATCATTAGGAAGACTAGAGAGTGGCCTTTCCTAAGCTTCTCAAAGAGACTGTCTTGAAGGGTCTTAACTTGGAACTACTTGAATGGACTTGACATACCTAAATCACCAATTAAAATGATGACACAACACATTGGAATACTCAAAAGGATGGGATATGACTGGTATAGGGGCTAGGATGATCCGGAGAAAAGGATCAAGATGACCTTCAAGAAAAAAAAATCACAATATGGTATAATTGTCATGCTTTTAAGTTTAAATTTTTCCCTTACAAAAATACATGACAAGAGTTGGCTCTTACTTAGAGACATGTTTTAGATTGAGCATAACAATGAAATGACATGATAACTCAAGAATTTCAATACATAACATTGACTAGTTCCTTATACATTGGGATATAGATTCATTTCTTATAAACACACACACTCACACACACACACAAAAAAAAAAACAAAAAGGGACACACAACAAAAGAGGAAAACAACACGCAACAAAAAAAGTGAAATTATATATAGGGGGATATTTACAGAGGTGGGGAAATAATATACACATTCCTAGAAATGGGTTAGGAAAATTCCATGCCATCATGGAACAAGGAACTAAAGTATGACATTTGAAGAAAAAATTCATTATCTAACCATACCACATGCTCCTGTGATGAATTTGCATGGCTTGAGAAGAATAAGACACACCAAGATTCCATATTCATACTCATATTGCATTGAGAACATTATTGTATCCGATGAACACTTCATTATCTTATTGAAATTATTACATCTTGAGGATTTCATTTGATTTCTTGCAATTTTGAGAAGGCATTCCTCTGTGCTCTCAAAAGTGTGAAAATGATCTTGTCATGAAAACATTATTCATCTAGGAATTGTAATGTGGAGGCATCACATGGATCAATGAGGCACTCTAAAGAGGTGAGAATAGACTTATCTTCATCCCATTTTATTTCTTCTCTAGACATCTCATTTCATTGCTCTATGCAATCTCTTTCAAAAATGGAGGTTACATCATTGAGCCGGAGGTCTTCGTAATCCTTTAGAAACTGTTGCAGCATGGAAACATGTTCAAGACAAATCAGAGCTTAGGAAATTGTGAGCTCAATCTGATTTTGAATTTCTTCACAAGAGTTATGCACATTCTCACTTTGTTGTTTAGAACTGTCTTGGTTGATATCCATCCATTCAACATTGATTCCAGAATCCTTATCAAATCTGCAATCCTTGATTTGATCATTGAGGAATTCTTTACCCTTGATTGTATTTTTCCATATGAAAATTTTTTGCGTTGGTGGATCATTCTAAAGTGGTGATAATAAGTTGATCTTGAACACACTCCCAATATTCTTACAACTTTTCAATTTTTTATGAACCTCTCTCTTCAACATAAATCATCTCAACATTCTCCTCATTATCATCCTCCATGATAGATATGTTGTCTTCAAGATTGGGGAAAATCATAGGAGATTCAAGAAACTTCCTTCTTTTTCACTTTTGATCTTCTTCACACATAAAGACATGTATTCACATTGCCTCTTATTGACCAAGGCACTGAGATGGACATCAAGCTCATCCATCTACTCCATCTCAACATCAAACATTGGTGTATCAAAAAGAGAAGCACAAGTTTATTCATACCTACCTTGCATTTTCATAGTCTGCATCAGGAACTTGAGACTAAGTTGAGGTTGTTCAATCTCTTTCACAGCCTTCAAGATGTCTTTCATAAATAACTCTTTTGGGCCTGCCATATACTCATTCTCATCTTCATTGGAAGAATATTTTTATTGAGGTTGACGGAGGTGATTGAAATTCAGATTCATACATGTCCATGCTTCATATTTGTCCATCTCCTCTAGGTTTCTTGTTACCCACATCTCATCCTCTCACAAGCACGAGCATACTTGATCTTTATAATTTTATGACAAGGAGAAGAGATCCATGCTTGTCAAAAAGGAAACTCTTTCAAGATCAAAATTAATTTCTTCATCCTCTTGGTGGGAAGTGGATAAGCATGTTGGGGTAGCAATATGGGAATAATTTTCAACTTTATCTTTATCATTCATTATTGAATCCTCTAACTCATATGGGAAATGAATGACTTAATACTCACCATGATTATGATTATGTTATTTGGGTGAGAAGATTATGTTAGTTGTGTTCAAAAATTTCATTATCTTTGGATTTAAAAAGGAAGTGGGCTTCTTCCATTCAATCATCCATGATTGAATCGGGAATAGAATTTGATTCTTCAATTTCCTCTATCTCATTATTCAACATTTCTTCATCACTTGAAAAGTCAAAATTGGAAATAAAATTATCCATGAATACCTTGCATTCATCATCTTGAGTCCAAGGTGAAGGATGTCTTTCTTTTACTCCTTCACATATCTCCATTCCATAATTAATTGAAAGATCAAAATTTGAAAGGATATTATCCATGATTACCTTGAACTCATCATCTTGTACTTACTCATTATTGATGGAGTATTTAGAAAGAATTGAATCAGCTTTCATGCAATAAGAATATTCCTCTCTTGAATCCATTTTTTCATCAACAAGATAAACCTCAAGCAAAAATGAGTTTATGAATGGAGGATCAATTGTCATGTCTTCTTCATTTTTCTCCTCTAAGGTACTAATTTGATTTTCATTAGAAGGCTCAAGGATAATATCTTCTTCAATAGCATCCAAGAACCTTCTAGGGAATAACACTCTATAGTATGAATGATCCTTGGGATCTTCCTCCATAGGAAAAATCTCTTCTTCTTCTTTTTTATGGAGTGCTTCAAGTTTCTCATACATTTCTTGCAAGGCTTCAACATATTTCAAAATTTCAAGGTAGATTTGAGGATAAAAATTTCCTTGTAAGGTTCTCATAATTCTTTGCACACAAACTCGGTCTATAAGGTTCCCATTTCATCATTTCTATATGAAAGGAAATCATCCCAAGGAGGGTGATGAAATACATGGCTCGAGTTTTCATTCAATTGTACACAATTTAGAGCATTACCTTTGGTAGATTTTTAACTTCGTGAACCTCATACAACATCTTGTACCTCCTTTGCATATTTTTCATCAGTCAATTAGAGTCTTGATCGTTAGCCACAATAAATCCCATTTTCCTTCGTTAACAAAGCTCTTCTTGAATTGTGACCACCGGATTTGATGGCATGTTCTTTACAAGAGTAATTTTCCTAATTCTACACCGTCTTTCTTTGATTTTTTCTAAGAGAATGACACTAGCCTCCTTTCTCTCACTTGATAATTTTTTTCTTGAAGCAAGATATTTTTCTTCTATTTTTGAATCATCCTCTTTGCAAGAACTAGTTTAGAACCATGGCTGATTGACAATATGCATTTCTCGGCCACCATTTTCTTCTTCTTCTTCATTGTCACTCATTGGTACTTCACTCTAATCTAGAAATTTCTTCATTTTTGTGGGAAATGAACGTGAAAAGGGTTAATTCCTTGATGGAGTCACCTTTAAGAAACTAATGTTCCTTTGAATTTTGATTTTTTATTTTTTTTTTTATATCTTACTTTTTTGTATTTTTGGGTAGAACAAAGAAACTAATGTTTCTTTGAAATTTGATTTTTTTGTTTTTGTTTTTTTATATCTTACTTGTTTATATTTTTCAATATATAACTTTTTTGTATTTTTTGGGTAGAGATCCTTTTTGGGTGCACTTGGGAAAATCTCTCCCTAGAGGAGTCACCAAAAATTTTGGTGATAAAAAAATTAGTTGAAAAAATTAGGTGTCTCCACCAACAATCACATGGCTACGCCCTCCGCATGAATGGTGCAGCTCGATTATTGAATAAAAACTAATCTAATCCTATAAATTGTTATGGTTTGGCCAATGAGGTTGGGGATCATACAGGAAACTCCATTGAACCTGTAGCAAGATGTTTCTACTGGTGTACAAGGGAGGAAATTAGAACGATGAGAGGGAAGGAGATAATTTAGCAAAGGAAGGTTACTACGGTGAGTTGGCCTATTGCATATTTCACACTCAAGAATCGAGTAGTTCAACATTAAATATAGATTAAAATAATAACGAAGCTAGTGGGATGAATGAATTGAAACAAAAAGTTTATATTCATCTATCGAGGATGTAAAGTTCCTCTCCAACACTATACTTGCAAAGTGCAAAAAAATATAGAAGTGGAAGAAACACGAGATGCATATAACAAATATGCTTATAACATCAATGATGAGAGGAAACCATGCACACAAAGTTACACATATTCATACATCTTGAAAGGTAGAAACTCCTTCCTTGATTGACATTTACACAAGTTGTATAATGTAAGGGAAAAGAAGAAAAAGGAAGAAATGTAGCTTTATTTCATGTATATTGATGACACAAAGTCCAACAACATATCACAATCCACTATTGCTACAAAGTACAAAAATTTAAGAATCTTCTGGAATAGAGAATCCATCCCAATTTATAGCAATTTGAATTGACTCTTCACTGCCTCCCACATGACTCTTCATTTTCTCATTCAACTTGTGACTTTTCACCTTCCTAGGAAGTGAGAAATAAGTTCCCTTTTTATAAATTAAATGTAATTTTACAATGTTACTTTATAAATTCACTTAAGTGAATGAGACAAAACACAATGATTATACCCAATGAAGAATTAGAAAGGGGAGAGAAAGAAGAGAAATAAATAGAGATGGAAATAGGGGATGTCACATTTGATGAAGAGGCTCCTGTGATGGATAAATTTACTTAATCATGCCTCTTGATGGTGGATAGACACCTTAGAAAGTGAAATGAGTGTTTAGAAGCATTGTTTCAAGACCTCCCAATGTGAGCTCGGATGAACATAGGAAATGATCACAATGATCCTCCTTGATACTTTATTGATGAAATTATTTATCTAATTGAACTTACCCTGACAGACTCACTTCAAATCACCCGATTCCCCAAGTGATGAAGATGAATTCACATGTTATGCCTTGTGATGCTTTGCTTTGATCTTGAATACAATTTACTTTAAGATGATGCTTCCAGGATCTTTGTGAATTTCTCATTCCTCTATTTGAGAGATTAAATCATCTCGTTATCCTATGGAGAGAACACAAAAAGTGGAAATATGAGTGAAAATAGGGCCATTTGTAACTTTCTATACTCGACACTAAAACTCTCTATTTTTAGAATATGAGTTCATGGCCTACTATTTTGGGACATATCACATGTTTTTCTACATGTTCACCATATGAACCTCCCGACACATTACATCCTCTTCCATTGATGAGGCATTACTATTTTATCACATTTCTATTTTTTGCAAGTTATTTTTCCCGAACTCGTTATTTTGGGAAAATGGTCATTTTTTGCCTTGTTTTCCATTTAGCATCTTTTTTGGCTAATCTAAGTGATCAAACTTGAAATTTGGGAGACTTACTATTTTTAGCATGTAGAAGAGCATGGGATATGATATTATTAGTAAGTTTACAAAACAACCTTAGTTTATGATGGGAATGATATATTTGGGTTCACCACTTCGTCGCGATTTCATGCTCCAAATTTCACTACGATTCGCCAACTAGAGAGCTTGAAAAAAAAATCTTGGTGAAGCTTCAGACATGAAAATACCATGTAAGCCATTAGTGGAGTCTTGATATTATTTAAAGGGTCTTTTTCCACCTCTGATTGCAATGAAATCAACTACATCGGGATAGGTTTTTCTCTTGGAATTTGTATTCATAATTTTAGCTTTACCCACTCTTTCAATTGATGGGAAATCAAAGGAATGAGAGCCAGGAAAAAACTTGATTTTTTTAGTAAATTAATGGGAGTACCTTTGAATATTTTATTTATTGCATCTTTAAGGAATTTGGGAGGATAATATGTGGAAAAAATTTCAAGAGCATTTGATTTACGATTCATAAGTTATGAATATTTCTTAGTCACGGAAGATTCTGGAAAAAAATGGCCATGACATCTATAGAATTTATAGGTTTCATGATGTTTTGAAGAATTCAACATTTTGAATGGAAAGGAAATTAATAAATAGAGAGATGGAGAAATGGAAATGTATTTTCAATGTTCTTTCTATCGTTGAGTTTTTTGTGTGCAGAGAGATGAAACAACATGACAATTATAAAATTACAAAAATTCATTTTTCAAAGCTTCATGGAGTTGGGAGAAATTTTACGTCCCAAGTTTCCCAAGTTTCAGACATTTGATGGACAAAAATTCACCCTCACCTTGGCTTGACAAGTGGCAGAGCGTGATTCGATGATAGAGGGTACTAAGGAATGGTGCACAGGGGCTAAATTGGCTTGCTTAGGCTCCAAAGAGGTCATATGAAGGTCCAAGGGTCTAAAATGAGGTTGGGTGAAATTTTTTGTCCCATTTACACCAAATATTTGGGACATTTGGTGCAATAAATTGTGCTTTTATTATGGGAGTGACATGTGTCCACCTAGAAAATTAGCTAACTCCTAGAGCATACCTTGAGAGCAACTTCGTAGAGGCATAACTTGAGCATCCAAAGGTATTTTCATGAACTTAATTATATTATTTTAACTATAAAGATGATTTTAAGACTAATTTAATTGGTATAATCCTTTATTATTCCTTAAATCCCATAAAAATATGATTTTTATTGGGATCACCAACAGTGCATGTAGAAAGAAGAATTTGGAAAAATATTCTTAAGCCTTATGAAGAACTTGATACCACCATCAATTAAATAATTTAAATACATTTTCAACTATATTTTTTGAACTCCAACTCCTTACGGACCTCTTTAAATCACTTCTTGAAGCTTAGGTGTTGTTTTGATTGACAAGCTCCAACACCCTCAAAACATGTTTTCGTTGAACTTGCTCCAAAACCTCTAAAACTTTCAAAAATATTACAAAAAAATTAAAATATTCCTAGATCTTCATTACAACTCCTTGATTAATTTTATAATTTAATTCCACTCTAGGGGTTACACACCAGCCTTAGGAAGACTAGATAATGGTCTTTCCTAAGCTTCTCAAAGAGCCTTGCACTCAAGAGTCTTAACTTGGAACTGCTTGAATGGAAATGAAATCCCTAAATAAACTATGGAAATGATGAAACAAAACATTAGAATACTTGGAAGGATGGGATAGGATTGATATGGGGGTTAGGATGATTTAGAGAAAAGGCTCAAGATGACATTTAGGAAAAAAATTCACAAGAAGGTATGGTTTTCAAGTTTTAATTTTTCCTTGAAAAACTCATGAAAAAATAGATCACGAGTTTGTAAGAGATAGATGGAAAAAGTGAAAAAGGGATGGAATAAAATATTAAATATGATAAAATAATAAAAATTATACCTCAAGTGTAGGGGAAGGATAATTAATAAAGATAACAAAAATATGGCGGTGATCCTGGAAACACATTGGTAGGGACATAACACGACATGCAATGGATGAAAATTTAATGGCCTATGGACCATGTGAGTAAGAAAATATCACTATAATATGGATGGATGTAAAATTTTGGGACCCATGGGTCAAAGGAAGACATAAAAATGTGTGCAAACAAATGCGAGGATGGTCTAGCAGATGTGACATAATGCATAATGAGGAATCGATCAAATATACATCTTGGTGGGAAGGAAAAGGAAAATATGGACACAAAGGTGGGCTTAAGATAATGTATGGTGCCCCAAGAGGGAACATAAATATGGCCACAAAGGTGGACTTAAGATGAGATATGGTGCCCCGAGAGGGAACACAAAGATGGCCACAAATGGGGACTTAAGATGAAATATATTGGATGAGAATAGATGGAATATGATGAGGTGAGAGAAAATATGTGACTTGATAGAAGTTACGAAGGAAAATAATGGCATTTCGTTATAGCAAGGAGCATATGTTGGATCGAATGCTTCAAACTAGATTAGAGGTAAACAAGAAAAATGATCCAATAAAGTCAATACACTTGCAACTAATAACACGTGTTAACACATCACCCGATGATAGTTAATTATTCCAAGGATCATGAGGAAAATGTGGAAGTGTTATCCCGTAAAATTGGCAAGGGAAATTTTACTGATAACCTTACCAAAATTTTGTTCTCGGTCCCTCGTCAGGGATTTCTTGCGTTTGGAACGTTGCAAAATCCCTTCCGGGAAATCTAGTTTTCCGAACTTAGCCATTTTTGGTTTTTTTGGGCGGGCGCATATAATGACTATGCAACATCAAATGTTCATGCGCCCCCTTTAAAGCCTTTGGCGCATGCTTTCTTGTGTCAACAAGCATTTTGGTGTGCCTCTCTATGTTGAGTCTTCCTTGCGTGCGCCAAGGCGCATGCGCCTTCCTGTCAACAGAACATTTGTTGCACCCACTTTTTGGTGCACAAGGGTGCACATATTATCATGTTGACAAGCATTTTGGTGCACCAAAGGGCGCATGTTTTCTTGTGTCGATAGCTCTTTTGGTGTGCCACTTAAAAATTTGGTGGCGCATTTATTACTACCTCGCCTATAAATAGGTGCGTCTACGCTGTCATTGTCACCAACGCAAATCACATGATTTTTCTCTGTACCTATCGCACCAGCCTTGTCACTTTCAAATTGCTTTGTGGACCCGTTTGCACATTTCTTCGTTATAAATATCCTGGGTAAGAGGTCCTCTTTCTTTTGTGCTTCGTGTTTGTGGTTTTTGGCTGCTTGTGGGTATGAATTGGATTGAAAAGAATGAAATCATGAACTTGCCCCCCTGCTGTCTTTCCACATGATCTTCCCCCTCTTTCCAGATCTGCTGGTAGAGGAAGCTCTGTCCTGAAATATTAGCTTGGAACCCTTTGTTTAAAGCCATTTCTATCACCCCAAACGACCCTGCAAAAGGAGGCTTAACCACATAGAAACCCCTCAGAGAGAGAACTGATGCTTGAAAAGAAAACTATATTTTTCTTCTCCTTTGGCGCATTGGCACACCCTGCAACATGAAGAATAGTTGCGCCAATGGCGCATCTGTCGACCCCTGTTACACAAAGAGCAGCCGCGCCAATGGCACACATTCCCTGCCTGCTGCATCGTGAAAAGTTGTGCCCTCAAGGCGCACTACCTTAGTTTGTTACAAACACTTTCCTCACACCCCCTCATGACACACCAAATTCATTTGTTGCATCGCTAAAACCTATGCCCTGTGGCGCACCCTGTATGTGTGCAACATAGAAATTATCCACGCCAAGTGTAAAGCTTTAAACAGTGCTGGCGCATCCATCATTGCAATAACATCATGTCATGTAGACCCTTCATGCGCCGCGCCAGGTTCCCTTTGGCACACAAAAATATGATGTAACATGCGTAAAACCTGTGCCCTTTGGCGCATCCTGTACCCGTGTAACACGCTATTTCCATGCACCCTTTATAAAACGCACATATGGCACAGGCGCACTTGTGCTTACAACAACAAAGAATGTAACCTACAGTATCCATGTGCCATGCACCCTTTGGTGCTGATTTCTCCCCTGTAGCATCCCTTTCCTGTGCACCTTACTATTTAGCCTTGTAGCCTGCAAGTATTCATGTGCCCTGCGCCCTGAGGCCTTTAAATTGCTAACTCTTTCTTCTGTCAACATTTCAATGGAAAATCAGATAGCTGACATGGCTTTCTTGCGTTGGGTTTCACTTCTTATTGTTGCAGATCAGCAACTAAGTTCAGAAGAACATATGTCAACATCAAGCAAGAAACCTATCAAATCTAAAGGCAAGGCCAAGCTCACAGAAGAAGAAATGAAGTATAAGTATCAGAGGGTCAGAATGCCCGAGTCCCAAGCAGAGTGTGACCTAGACATCAGAGACTCAGAGCTGGGTCATATTGATATGGAGGAATTCTGGGCCAGAACCCAAAGGGTCATAAGAAGTCCATGGATGGACAAGCTGATAGGCAGTGCCCTGCACTTTGCTGGTGGGATCCCAGTCAGTGCTGTAAACAATGAATTTATGATGGTGGTAGCCCGATGCTACAACAAGGACACAAGATGTGTTCATGGTGAGAAGGGTGAGGTTATAATTAACCTCACTGCCCACCACTTTGAGATAATGCTCGGCATTCCTCATCACCGACACTTTGTGGCCGTCAGCCAACAAGATTGCATCAAGGCCTGGGACGACAATGAAGATCAGTGCATGCAGCTGATGAATGAAGTTTATCTCAAGAACAAAAAAGTAGTGACTCGGTGGCCACAAGTCATTCATCGTAGTGACTTTTCAGAGGAACTCAGTGACACAATTACGTTCCTGAGTAGAGTTTTCGGGCTTCCTAATGCCCATTATTTTCACAAGTGGATGCTACGGTACCTTGAGACAATGAACAAAAATGTTCCCGATCAACGCTTTGAATGGGAAAAAATGATAAGCAGCACAATCTTTGAGCATCTACAATAACTCAACACAATGGGGAGGTTCTATATGAACTCCTACGTGGTCTATGCTGCAGCTTCAGAAAGGGACTATCCAGCTCTGATGCGGTGCGGGGTTTGGCCCCAAGTTAAAATCTATGAATACTATCCAGAGCTGAAGCTGGAAAATAGCATCCCCCAATTCACAAAGATCAATGATGCATTCTTCTACTTCATCATCTGTCTGTTGAGGTCGAATATGACTCACGGTCACATGACCAAGAGCATAGTAGCAGCTACTGAGAAGTGGGGGGCCCTATTCACTCAGTTCCCCACATTCACCTATCTGAGGGTAGTTAATTTCTTGGGGGAACCGACTAGACTGCCAAGGTATGCCGGGCCCAAATTGATCCTGTTGGAGCTGTCGAGGCAGCTTGTTACTTATCACGAAAAGTGCCTAAAGAGAAAGAAGGGTGGAACTCCTTTCCCCCTCACAGTGGGTAGATATACATGTCTCACTCACCACAAGGCAAAAGATATGTTTGCAGAACTGGAGCTGCTAAATCTGAAACATGACTTCCCAGCAAGGCCCACTTTCGATCCAAGAAATTGTTTTCCTAGGGCCAAGCTCGACCCGATCCACATCCCTCAGATCGAAGATATTTACATCGACATATATCATGAGGTTGAGATCAGGAGGAAGGACCATTCTCATTTGGCCTTAGCAGAAATCATCTAGTACGGGGTGGCCATCGTCCCCAAAGGCTACCAAACTACTGAGGAGGAAGTGGATCAAGTGTATCTTGACACAGGTGGGGACGATTGGCCTTTCACGATAATTGATAGAACTAAATCCCCTCAGACAATTGAGGAGAGAGTCAAAGAAACTCGCGCGTAACGAGCATGGTGCCGAATGAACAGGCTCATCTACCTCAGGGTCAATTTCACAACCTCTCCATTGGGAAACGCACCTCCTCGGGCTAAACAATAGCAAAAGGGCAAAGGAAAAGGAAAAGAGGGTGAATCCAGCTCCACCCAAGAGGAAGCTCCTGTAAGTCCTCCTTCCGCTGCACCTGAACAAGTTGTAACTCTAGCTTCCCCAGAGAAAGAAATAGCGGAAGATGTCCCAATAGGCCCATCCACTCAGGATGTCGCCACTGCTGTAACAACTGAGGTCCCTTCTATTCCTTCTCCTTCCCCTCCTTCCCCTCCTTAGGTGACCCAAGCGACCATTCCTTTGGTCGTGTCCTCTCCCCCTTCTTCTAATGTTCCTCCTGCTTCTTCATCTATCTTCTCTTCTCTCATGGATCTATCCCCCTCCATTTCTTCCCTCATCTCTGAGCTCCCTTCCCTTCCTACGTCTTCCTCTCCTGCAGTATCTCTTCCTCCCGTGAGTGCTTCCTCGGCCTCCCTCTCGATGCCGCCTCCAAGTGTCTCCACATTTTTCCCTTCTACTACTACAGCTTCCCCTTCTCTATTTTTGGTCCTTCTCCCATAAGTCCAGCTTGGATCTCCCAGCACCTGAGTCAGCAGAAAAGAAAAGTTCCCAT
Source organism: Taxus wallichiana var. yunnanensis (assembly GCA_018340775.1). Classification (NCBI taxonomy): domain Eukaryota; kingdom Viridiplantae; phylum Streptophyta; class Pinopsida; order Cupressales; family Taxaceae; genus Taxus; species Taxus wallichiana. The sequence goes on from CM031240.1 coordinate 561,529,479, forward strand.
CACACCGATGGACTTCTATGTGATCCCATCAAAAGGGGTAAAGAAGCAGAAGCCCATCACACGCTTCTCTCAAAGTGCTTTAGGAGAGAGGGTAATGGAGATCGCGTACCCCAATCCTGAAGGATAAAAAGGATCTGTCCTCGACAGATTACACAGTGACTCAAGTCACAATGGGGAAATCTTCTGAAAGCCTTCAGGGAGAGGCCCTATCTGTAGTTGATGCCCTCTGTAAGAAGCTTCAAGAAGCAAAAGAAGAGAAAAGGCTACTGAAAGAGAAAAATAAACATCTGCTCCATGCCTTACAAAAGATGGGCAGTGCACCTCCCACAACTGCCGCCGAGACTCCTGAGCCTCTGAGTCAGGATAAAATTAATGAATATGCAAAGATTGGCGAGCAGGGCCTGGCAGTTTCCACTTGGAGGAGCCAGATCCTCAAGGATAGTGAACGCGTAATCGCCAAGTTCACCGATTTGTACTTGAACATCAACAAGGTGAACAAAGAACTCCAGGCATTAGCAGGACCCATATCAGAAGAGCTGGACCATGCTAGGCTGTAATGTGAGACCTTTCAAATAATGTTCGACTGTTCAGTCGAAGATCTAGTCAAGTTTGGCGTCTTTAGTCATCCCAGGGCCCTCAATAAAATCCTTTCCACTCTAGATTACCGGATGGATCAACTGGAATTCATCCTTAAAAAAATTGATAAGGTAAAGGAAGAAGCCCTAGACGCAATGCATCAGATGGAACAAATTGTCCTAACAATGTCTACTGGGTTGCTTACTCCTTCCTTCGCCTTAAGGAAAGTTGATGAAACCATCCAGATCTTCAAGGAGATCGTTTCGCAAGGGCTGCGGCCAGAGGTCACTTTTGACGCAGAATCCATCAATAACTCCGCCGTCTGTCGAGACTTCAATGGGTTCCTAATAGAAGCAGAGAAAGAATATTCCAAACTCCCAGAGAAGCTCATAGACAAGCGGGAGACTTGCGAGGCGATCAGCGAACGACACAAGGATCCTTCCCAGGATCAACTAGAGCCCATGATCAACAAGTTCATGGAATACCATGCCCAATTCCACATCTCGTCACCCGAGCAGCAGCAGGATATCCCCTTTCAGCCGCGGGACGACGATGATGAATGAATTCTTTCTCTTCTTCTCTCTCTCCTTTGACTTTCTTTTTGTAAAATGTCTAAAGTATGTTGGCACAAATGATGACATCATCCATGTTACACCATGGGATGATGTCATCCATTAAGTTGTCAAAAGTTAACATGACTTTGAGATATTGTTGTAGATATTTTGTATATTTTATGTAAATAGGTGGTTGGTTCCTTTTTGCCTTCCTTCTTCTCCTTCTTCTATAAATACTCAAATACTTGTTGTATTTGAGTAGTGGATATCTTTTAGATGAAAAATAGAAGTGAGAAGAAAAGACTTTGAGCTTTTTGTAACAGAAGAAAATATTAATACAATATTTAGACTTTGTGTTGAATACATGTGTTATTTGCATTAGATCTTTCTTATGTCAGATCTGTGTGTTTATTCTGTTGGATCTACTTCTGTTTTATTGTCATTTATTCATCAGTATTGCTTTGTTCGTTTATGTAAGTAGGTTTGGCTCTGTTTACTACCAATCCCAAAACATAAACCCTCTGACCTTTCTGCTTTGGAATTCATTTCTTTTCTTTCTTCAGATCTGATCTTTCTTCATCCTCTCTTCCATTCCTTTCTTTCCGCAGTCAGAAATAACCCTACTGGGATGAGATCCCAAACCCCCGAAGGCAGAATATTGTGAGACTTGCATGATTCCTGTTGGTAGAATAGTAATAAACTATTTTCACTTTGCTGACTCAAAGAGGGGCTATGCCCTACACACTGTTGGCTCGTCCATCCATAAATCTGCCCAAACAATGATTTTTGAACCAATAGGAAGATGAACTTATGAACCTAATGTAGTCACAAAAATGGGTTTATATGTGACTCATACACTAGAAAATAGGTTCTCCATAGGTGGGTATACCTATTTCTATGCCCCAACTCTGAGCAATATGATGCAAACTGATTAATGCAGGAATTTTTGTATGGATGAGAAATTTGATCGATGTGGGAAGATTTTATAAGATGCTTGCTTTTGATAATTTATGATTTTTCTTTGAGTATATAGTACATTGATCAAAGTAGGAAGCCTTTTTTCCATGATATAAGATGGTAGCCATCCTTTGAGGGAGTGATATACATTTTTCTTTTATGTTTTTTAACTTTGGATCTTTACTTTGATAAATGGAAGGGTATATTATAGTTGTCCTTCAAGGTATCAATCTATAATTTTTACATTTTTATGCTTTTATGAACAAATTTCCTTCAAGGAGCAGTCTCTTTTGTTTGGGTAAGATATCTTTTAAGATGAGCGTCCAGGAATTTTGAATTTTTATTGAAGATCTAGGGATAGATAAGTAGATCACTTAGGAGGGGATAATAATATGTAAAAGAAACACCTATGGATAATTATCATAATTCTAATAGGTAAATAAGAGGGTGATGGATGTAATGCTCACAGAGTTCTCACCAAGAAAGAAGAACCTATCTTTAAAAAATATGCTATGGGAAGAGTCGTGGTGCCCATATTCAAGATCAAAACTAGGAAAGTGATGGTAGACCACATAATTCCAAATCATTATGATGATATTTGAAAGAGGATAATGATGGATGGGTGACCATGGATATGACTAAATTCACGTTGGTAGATATGTTAAGAGTAGAAAGGCCACAAGTACAATGTGTTAAGAGGTTCCATTTCTAGTTTACCATCAAGAGAGGCCAAATGATATGCTCCAAACCCATACTTATGTGTCATAATATAAGTTCTAATCCGATTGCGGTAAAATTGTATACGTTGTCTCCTTTCTAGAGTAATGAATTTATGATTTTCTATAAAGATAAGGATATCGAGTATTAAAGTCATGTTCTTTTAGGTGCTTTATTAGACGAGGGAGTGGATGAGATAATATGATAGCTTGCGTAAGAAGATTAGATGAGGTTAGATACATAAGAGAAGATAAAATATTACCCATTATTCTTCGAATAGTGATGAAATATACATCTTGGTAAGACAAAGATGGTGAAAAAGTGGGCTTAAGAGGAGATATTGAACTCCGAGAGAGGCACAAAGATGGCCATAAAGGTGTACTTAGGATGAGGTATAATAATAGATAAGTGGAATGGATAAGATAAGATAACATATTGGACAAGATGAGGGCTAAGTAAATTTAGATGGTATTGTGTAATATTAGATGACACCATTTGGGGATTAATAGGAAGACACCGGCCTAATAGAAGGCCAGTCCTAGATTGATTGTGGATATTAAAAGAGATTAGGGGAAGAGACATAATTTCATCTATTTACAAGGAGTTATTTGATGGAGAGGATAGTGGATTGATGTGCATGGGATATGTGGATGTGGAAGAAGACGTGAAAGGATTAAAAGTGAGGGTTGGATACTCCACTGTGAGAGATGTTTCATCGCATTAGGAAACTTAGATGTAGATATGGATGAGATGGTGGATGTGGAGAGAGGTGTGGTAATATCGTTATAATTAGGCATGTCATTGGATGAGTTAGATGGTTGAGGTTCTTGAGGATGATAATGATTGGTAATGTGAGTAGAATTGATAGAAAAAGAAGACTATCTTTGGGAGAAGTAAAATTTAAAGGAGGAATAGTGGCAAAGGTCCTACATGAATGAGGGGACTTAGATATTTTGGTGGATGAATAATGGGATGGAGAAGTGGGATTGGTTAAGCATGAATCGATAAATTAAAAAGGGTGGTCCTTTTGATGAGAATATCATATTTGTTAATGAGATTATAGATGAGAGATTAGAGGGCATTACAAATCTCGGTTTCATCCTTGGGAAAATGATAAGTAAAAATGATGTTAGAATCAAACCATGAAGTCTTGGGCCACGTGAATCAAAAGACTTGATGAGAGGAAGGGTAATTGCTAATGTTTGAAATAGGCATTGGAATATTTCTATGTAGGAACCAATGGGGGTTGTTGAGGAGGAAGAGGTCAGAGAAGGATCAAATTTGAAAATGGTGGATGAAGGTAAGAGGGATGGTTTACTTCGATGAGGATTCATGGGAACCTTGGATTTTGTCTTAGAGTTAGAATAAGATGATGATTTTGACTTATTCTTAGGTTTGGTGATTGGGGAATTAGATGATTTGGATCCCGATTTAAAATGTTTGGATGCTTTTGAAGGGGTTATATTTTAATGAAATATTATAATGTTTTTATTTGGATGCGTTGGAGATGGGGGTCTTGGATGAAGCACCTAATCCTATTATGGATGGAGGGGCTCCTAAGAGTGATGATGTGACATTATATTTCTTAGGAGGGTTAGACTTGGGAGGAGGAAGCTCCAAATTTTTGTGGGTGTGTAAGGTATTTTTGAATGTGTATGACAAGGTCCTTAAAATTTGGTTGTGAGGTTTTTCCTTTAATAGGAATGATGAAATTTCAACCGGGCGTATTTAGTAGTAGAGCTAGATAATATAGATGATGTTGTGGATATTGTAGGTGGAAGTGGTTTTTGGTGATAAACTTGATAATATCATTAGGGGTTATAGATTGTGTGGAGCTTGGAGGTGTTAGTACTCTTGTCCTCTCAATTTTTCTCACCCTTTTGAATCTAATTTCATGAAAATTGGAGCCCTGCCATAGAAGAAATTCATGTTTTAAACTCCTCAGATGCTCATTTTCATTTCCCACAACGGTTTTAATCAATTTTCCTCATTTTTATATTGTTGAAACATTTTACCCTTTTTAATGGATGGGAAATGATTTTAGTTCTTATTTTATGTGTTTGGAATGCGTGGGACCTTGTATCTTTCATTTTTAACCTTTTGTAGAGAAATAAATTCTTCATCGAGAGCAAAAATGGCGTTTTCCCATTTCCTACAACTTCCTATGTTCTTTTCCCCATCAATATCTTTCTTTTAAAGGTGAAGCTATGCATTTGCTTCTCATTGGATGCAGCCAGATGGGTTTCTTTTTGAACTTATCATTTTTGGTGATTTTGAAAAAAATGTCAAATTTTCCCCATGACCCGAAGGTCCCCGATTCATTTGGAGTAGTTTAAGGAAGTGCGGGGCAAGAATTCCATTTCATCCTCTAAGGCATTACGAGAAAGCGTGAAATGTTCAAAAATGACCCACAACCCCACTCATGCAAAAGTAATAAATTCGAGTTGAGACGCACAACAAATTAGAAAGGGACATGTGGCCTACATTGAAAATTCAACCATGGAGGCATGGAATTTCCGGGGAAATTTTTGAATTTTTCCCCTTTTCAAAATATATAAAAAGTGAAGCACATCCTCACAACCGATTAGGTGATGCCATATGTTGAAGAATGAAATTGAAACATCGGGCCTATGGGGAAATCTAGAATTTGAGCCTTTTTCACCAAAGAGTTAAAATGTTGAAAATTGAGTTGTGACCCCTTTTCCAATCGTGGTGTGCAACGCATTTGTGTTCAAAAGTCAAAATAGGATGGCAGAGGTTTTGAGAATTTGAGATTTTTGTTAAAAAGAGTTTAAATGGAAGATTTGAATGCATTTCCTCACCACTCGGATGGCACCACGTGTCTCGGCCTTTGTTGGAGTCTGCAATAAGTAAAATGAGAAATCGCGCTTTTTATCCCAAATGTTAGGAAATGCATATTTCTCCCCTTGGGCCATCTTTTCTTAGATCTTACCATACGTAGGGTCTAAATTTGAAGGTAAAGGGGAAAATGATAGCCAAATGCACTCATCCGGTTTTGACGCCATTAACAAACCGAGCTCAAAGAATGCCAATGTGAACTATTCTTCATTATTTTTCTTTATATTCTTATCGTTTCTCCATGAGATGCATTTTTGGTTTATTATGGAGCCAAATCAATAAGTTTAAAGGAATGTAAAGTTGATCATCAGAAAACATAGTTTATCGGGCATACGTGATAAAAAGGGGGAAATTTACAGAAGTAAGCACTTGAGTGCTATGAAAGTGGTTAAAAGGTAGAAATGGTAGGACCACATGAAGAAGAAAATCATGAGACACCCTCTGCTAAAGTAATCATGCTTGAACTGATGAAATATTCTCCTTTTTGAACCTCTATTTTTCATGAGTGTGTTTGTTTTATGTCCCTTTCCAAAAGCATATTTGCAACAAACATTATTCCTTTTGGATATTATTTTCTTGGGGACAAAGTATGGATGTACACGGATTGTTATAAGAACATGGTTTTGGCCACGAGAAAGGGGATTTTGGTTTTCTAGGAACCTTGTAAATTTGGAAGTAATTCAATACAGAGGTTCTTTCTTTCTTTTCCTCCATTATCTCTCTCTGTCTCTTCTGATTCATTGGATTGTTTGTTTTTCACTCAATAGAAACTTTGTTTTATGGCCTGCGTAAATATTTTGAGATTTGTGTCTCAGATTTGCATCGGTGGTGAAGTAATTGATCATTTTATATATTGTTTTGGTTCAATGTGAGTAGGAGATACTCTGCTATCTATATTTCCTAAAAGAATTGTTGTTTTCTTCCTTCTCCCATATCTTTATTCTTCCATTCCTTCTGATTGATAATATTTTGAGTATGAAAACATTCCGAATATCAGTGGTCCAAACATTGAGAGTTCTATATCTGTACATTATTTTCTTGATTTCAATAAGGGAACCTCTCCCATCAAAGAGGAGGGACTTTTTTTCCCCTGACTATGGTTTCAACCCATGTTCCATTCTAAAACCCAAAATTTTTAGTGACTCCACTGGGGAATTCATTGCAAATGAATTCAAGTTTTGAATAACAACTTCTTGATCATCTTTGATCCGGTGACTCTTAGATAAAATCGGGGTAGAAGAACCCTTGGGGAAGAAGAACCTCATTTCCAAAATTTGGATCATCAATGTTTCTCTCTTCCTTCATCAAGAAAAATAAGAGGAACAAGATCTGTAAGCACTCCTCCTACTAGAGACAAAATTTTTAGGAGTGATATCTCTCAAGATCAAATCAGTCCTAATTTACATGCTTTGATTCTCACTGGTATTTTAGTTCCTCTCCAAACAATATTTCCAAGGATGGTATCTCCTCTTCCTTAGGACCAAAGGGTTGGGCCTCTTGCTCTTCCCCAGCCATTGCATGAATTGCCTAGAGGAAATAGAAAGAATTTCCCTAAATTCAAAGGTGATGGGAAGGTTCATCTAGATGAGCATATTGTGGCCTTCATTATTTCTTATGGTGTTCTCTAGAGTTGAATATGAGGATGTATCTATTAGAATTTTTATAGAGACATTGCAAGATAATGTTGTTGATTGGTTTTATCATCTCCTATTGGATCCATCACCAATTGGAACACCATGATGACCCAGTTTGAGCAACGTTTCAAACCTGTTGAGGATGTGCATGCCCTCTTGGCCAAGATTTCTCAAATCAATAAAGAGTCACATGAGCCCATGAGGTAATTTGTGGCCAAATTCAACAAGCCGAGTAACAAGATTCCACAAAACACATGCTCTGTGGATCATATTTAGAGATGTTTCTTACTCAATGCTCAACTTCCTAAAGTGATCTATGCACTTAGAAGAGCTAATCTTGCCACTTTAGATCTTGATCGGATATTTTTGTCAATTTTGAAGATGATCGATCATGTTTGGCAAGCTAAGGAGATAATCATCCAAATTTAAATCATCTCCTTTCTTCCACATCTTCCAGAGATAATGCAGATCGGTTAGTACGAAACTTGCTAATGATCTCATTTCTCTCAAGAAATAGTTAGCCCAACATGCTCCTTAGCAAGATTTTCCTAGGAAGAACTTTCAACCCAGAACCGATTACCTTCTCCTCAAACCAGATTAGCAATTGAAGTCCCACCTATTAAAGTTCCAGTCAATGCAACATGTGAAGTGTTGGAGCTTGATGATGAGGAGGAGAATGAAATGTGAAGAACATGAAGAGGAAGCTGATGAATAATTAGAAGAGTTGAGTGGATCTCATGTCCATTTTCTTACCACTAAAGGTATAGATGAATTGCATGATTATGAAGAAAGATTTGTAGAGATGAAGAATGAATCATATGTTGTCATGAATCATGAGCAAGCCAACAAGAAGGAGAAAGTGGTGCAGCTTGCTAAAATATCTAAGGAGCCTCCTACAACCATTCCAGTGATTGCAAGGAGAGGAGCTCCTATTCCAACTTCTTCCACACCCAAGGTAGGTTCTATTGTTCCTTCCTCCTCTGTTTCTGCTCCTAAAACTTCTTTCCCTTCAAATGATAGAGTTGATAATTAAAAAGTTTCATCTACTCCTATCAATGATGCTCCATCTACCTCTAGTTCTTTTGACATTATTGACCATCTCAAGAAAACTAAGATCCAGATCTCAGAAGCTGAATTCTACTAAACCCATCCCAAGGCCTTTGCTAAGATGGCAGGCTTTGTAAACTCCAAATCCAAGCCTTCATCCCCTAGTTCTAAAGGTCTCTTATCCACTCCTTCTCCTTCATCTCAACCCAGACCTTTTTAGCAAAATTCATTTCATCGATGATAAGATCAAACCATTTTATGTCACTCTCCTCATAGTTGCCCACAAAATCAGCAATTTTGTTATTAATTTTGGTGCTTCAGATAATGTGATGCCTGTTAAGGTATCTCATACCCTAGAATAAACCCTAACCCATAATTTTGGTTCATGTTACTCAATGGAAAGTAGAGAAGTGCCATTGGTTGGAAGAATTAAGGATGCACAAGTGGCCTTTGCTGCTATGCCAGAGAAGAGAGTCTTAGCAACCATTCTGGTAGCTGATATTCCTCCTTCCTATGGCATGCTGCTAAGTAGAAAATTTTACAAGGATGTTGGAGGAGAAATCATGATGGATTGGTCACATGCCCTTATCCCAGTTGATGGGAAGATGAGGAAGTTGATGCCTGAAAAGAAAACTGAATATATTGTGCAAAAATAGATGATCCAAAAGCACAAATATTGTATGCAGATATTGGGCATGGTAATTACATGGTTATGTCACAAGGTGAGACAAAGCAAGTTGAAAGAAACTCACCCAATGGATTTGGGATACCTTGTAACAAAAAGAGAACATTCAAGTTCTTAAAACTGCTCATAGTGATTCCCCACACCTTTAGGTGTTCATTCCTCAACATTACCTTATTTTCACCAATGAATGTCTTCTTAATTCCCCTCATGATGCATGCCAATTTGGTATTCCTTCAAATAATGAGGAAGATAAACAACTTGAAGCTTTGTTTCAACTGAAATGGATTTTATGGAAGATATGTCATGTGCTAGGATTGGATGTTCTTGTTTTGAAGGAAATAACCTCATGCTGGTAAAAGAGGAGGTGCATCACAATAGAGTGAATGGGTTTTCTCCTTCTCCTATGTTTGAGGGATTCCAATATACTGAGATGGAGATCTCTATTGACCATTCTCTTGTTGTTTTAAATTACCTCAATGACAGACAAGTGCCTTTACCTAAAGAAAATGGAGTCAGTTGGAGCATTGGTCCACTTGCTATATTTAATAATGAGATGAGCACACATACACCTTTTTGCAGCCCTTCAAAGAAAATAGAAGTCGATGAGCCACACTTGGAAATTTTTCTTCACGATTACGACAGTCCTATTTCAACTCACCCTTTGGGATGCAAACAAGGAGAAGGGGATGATGTGATTGATTCATCTTTACCTAGTCTATCAGATTTCAAGTTCCCTTCCAGTCATGAAGACAAATCAATAGTGAAACTTGTACCCAAGATTCAAGATCCCCTTGAAGTGGAAAACAAAGTTGTTGAGTTTGCAAAGGTAGCAGGATGTTTCTAATGGGCATGGTAGAAATTGCTCATCATGAGGATAAATCAAAAATGTGCAGGCCGAAGGAAATGATAATGATAAATCATTCAGTGTCTCTTTCCCATTTCCTTTTGAGGATTATTACAAGAAAGATTTTGTGCAAACATATGGGTCTCAAGGTATATTCCATGATGATTTCCAAACAGATGTGATTGGTAATTTGCTAAAGCAAGAATTTGGTGTTATAAGAATTGTATTTTGTCACGAATCCACTTGTCATAATTCAGTGGTGTACGAGGATCAGTGTGGAGGCATACAATCATTTTTAAAGCTTAAAAATGGCATTACTCCTTCATAAGAGAATAGCTTTTTGAGACATTCAACTCTTCACAAGGACTGAATGTTTTTGGTCTTGGGTATCATTATCTAGATGGTTTTCTTGCCTCATTTTTTATTTTCAAACCACATAGTGTTCACATGATGTTTTGGTATGCCCAATTGCTCATTCCCAATTCATGGGTACCTCATACTTTCACTTGGTTGTTCCACAAAGGTACCTATTTTTCTCAGACCTATCTCTGGAGTTGTGTAATTTCAAGTCCAAAGTGATTAGGACCCCCTTTGTATATTTTGTATAGTCTTTGTTTTGGCTTGTTTCTTTTCCTTGTTCCTTGTTGTGTGTGGTGTTTGTTTTGGGTCTTGTCTTTTGGTTTGTTTTGTTTCCTTTCCCACCTTGTGTGTGTTGTCTTCTGTGTTGGTATTTCTTCTTTTTGACTCCATTGCCCATTGGCTAAGACACACTGAATCAATCTAATTAACTAGAATTCTCTAAGGATCTTGATTTTTCCTCTTTCCTCTATCAAATCGTCCCCATAAGGAGCTAGTTGTTTTCCTCTCAATTTTCCCCACCCTTTCGAATCTAATTTCATGAAAATTGGAGCCCTACCATAGAAGAAATTCATGTTTTAAACTCCTTAGATGCTCATTTTCATTTCCCACAACATTTTTAATCAAATTTCCTCAGTCTTTTACCATTAAAATGTTTTACCTATTTTTAATGGATGGGAAATGATTTTAGTTCTTCTTTTATGCATTTGGAATGCGTGGGACCTTGCATCTTTCATTTTTAACCTTTTTAGAGAAAGAAACTCTTCATCGGGAGCAAAAATCACATTTTCTTTTTCCTGCAACTTACTACATTCTTTTCCCCATCAATCTCTTACTCGTAAAGGTGAATCTACACATTTTATTCTCCTTTGGATGTGGCCAGATATGTTTCTTTTTGAACTTATCAATTTTGGTGATTTTGGAAAAAAATGTCAGATTTGCCCCAGTAGCCCCAAAGGTCCCTAATTGGCTGGAGTAGTTTGGCAGAAGTGTGGGGTGAGAATTCCATTTTATCCTCTAAAGCATTACAACGAAAGGGAAAAAACTTCCAAAATGACCCGTGGACCCACTCATGTGAAAGGGATAAATTGTGAGTTGAGGCCCACATCGAATCAGAAAGGGACACATGGCGTATGTTGAAAATTCAATAGCAGAGGCATGGAATTTCGGGGGAAAGGTTGGAATTTTTCCCTTTTCAAAATAGATAAAAAAGAAAAGCACATCCCCATAACCAATTGAGAATGAAATTGGAACATCGGGCCTGCCAGAGAAAATTGAGAATTTGAGAATTTTTCACCAAAGGGTTAATATGTTGCAAATTGAGCCATGACCCCTTTTCCAATCATGGTGTGCCATGCATTCACATTGAAAATTCAAAGCGAGGATGATGGAGGTTTTGAGAATTTGATCTTTTTGTTAAAAAGAGTTTAAATGGCAGATTTGAACCACATTTCCTCAGCCACTCAGATGGCGCCACATGTCCGGCCTTTGGCAAAGATGTGGGGCGGAGAAAAATGAGAAATCATGCTTTTTCTCCCAAATGTCAGGAAATGCAAATTTATCCCCCAAGCCCATCGTTGCTTGGATCTTGCCACGTGTAGGTTCCAAATTTGAAGGTAAAAGGGGGAAAATATAGCGAAATTCACTCATCGGTTTTTGACGCCATTATGAACCAGAGCTTCAAAGAATGCCAATGTGAACCATTATTCATTCTTTTTCTCTCGTATCCTTGTCATTTATCCATGAGATGTATTTTTGGTTTATTATGGAGCCAAATCGATAAGTTTAAAGGAATGTAAATTTTATCATCGAGAAAATGGATTTTATTGGGCATACGTGATAAAAGGGGGAAAAATTACTAGCAAGCACTTGAGTGATATGAAAGTGGTTAAAATATAGAAATGGTAGGACCACATGAAGAAGAAAATCATGAGATGCCCCCTGCTAAAGTAATCATGCTCAAACTGATGAAATATTTTCTTTTTTGAACCTCCAGTTTTCATGAGTGTGTTTGTTTCATGTCACTTTCTAAAAGCTGATCTGCAACAAACATTATTCCTTTTGGATATTCTTTTATTGGGGAAAAAGTATGGATGTACACGGATTGTTATAAGAACATGGTTTTGGCCATGGCAGAAAGGGGATTTGGTTTTCTGGGAACGTTGTAAATTTGGAAGTAATTCAATACATAGGTTCTTTCTTTCTTTTTCCTCCATTATCTCTCTCTCTGTCTCTTCCTAATTCATTGGATCGTATGTTTTGCATTCAATAGAAACTTTGTGTTATGGTCTGCATAAATCTTTTTAACTTTGTGTCTGCAGATTTACATCGGTGGTGAAGTAATTGATCATTTTATATATTTTTTTGGTTCAATGTGAGTAGGGAGATACTCTACTATCTATATTTCCCAAAAGCATTGTTGTTTTCTTCCTTCTCCCATCTCTTTATTCTTCCATTCCTTATAATTGATAATCTTTTGAGTATGAAAACATTCCAGAATATCAGGGTCCAAACATTGAGAGTTTTATATCTATACATTTTTTCCTACTTTCAATAAGGGAACCTATCCCATTAAAGAGGAGGGACTTATTGTCCCCTAAATCTGGTTTCAACCCATGTTCCATTCTGAAACCCAACGGTACATAGGTGATTGATTTTTCATATGGGGTGAGAGTATCATTTATGGTTGTGTTAAGTGGGGGTTCTGTTTATATGTAAGTGTAATTTGATATTTAGATGTAGGTATGGTTATGCTAGTAGATGTGATTGAGGTGGAAGTGGGTATAGATGTAGGAATGGTAGATGTCGGTGAATAACTAAACGTGAAATATTGGGGTGTAGTTGATATGGGTTTGGTGGTGGGTATAGTTGAGATTAATGTGGATGAGATGGTTATAGATATAGGTGGTGTAGATGTAGTAGTAGATGTAGTTGATATTGATATAGATGTGGATGAAGGAATATATGTGATAGGTTGGGATGTGGTAGGTGTAGATATATGCATGGATATTAATGAGGTTATTGTTGTAGAAGAAGTGTCTAAAGTAAAGGTGGATGTTGTAGATAATAGGGTAGTGTATGTAGACAATAATTTAGGATCTTGATTCATCGTGGTAATTATGTGATAATTACATTCATAAGATGTGGTGGTGTAAATTTATTATTTTATGGATGATTGGGAAGGGTTGTTTAAAAACTTCAAGGGGTTGATTGGGTGGAGCATTAAGATTTTCCACTTAGAGATCAACTTTATTTATAAATCCTTAGACAAGATATTTAAAGGAATGACACTTCTCAATGTTGTGACCATGGACTTGGTGCTATTTGAAATGATTTTCCTCATGATAACATGCTAGTTTGGGATGTGAATCATCAAAAGGTCTAATGGGAGGAATTTTGATGAGATGGACCATCATTAATTTTTCAAATACGGAACTATAATATTCCCCAAGAGGGGTATAGTTAGGGGGTAGTCTAGGATCTCTTTTTAGATGCTCCAAGTGAGAATTGGATGAAAATAAATATTTGATCGTAATGGTGCAGTGGCATTTTTATATTTATCACCGGTGTGTGGAGGATTTGGTAAATTCAAGTGTGGGCTTTTGTGATCGAAGTTTGAGGGGGCTTGCTTAAGGGAACAAAGTTTGAGTTTACGATCCATGGTGAAATCCTATTCAAATGTTTGGAATGGTTGATTTTGGAGAGGAGAAGAAATTTTCTTCACACAAGAACATAATAAGAGTTCATTCAATAAGCTCATTTTATGGAAGGGAAACTAATAATTGGTTAATGATGTTAAACCATCATGTGATGAAATGTGTGATAGATTCTTCATCATCTTTTGTTGAATGCCATAGAGGTCGGTGATCATGATCTTATGCATAATTTTGATCAAAAATTGTACTAGGAATAACTGCACGAGTTGAGTGAAGAAAAATAATGAGATTTTGGGCTGCCATTATACCAATCTAATGTGGGACCGAGAGAAAAAACATGGGAAATGTGTGAAGCATAAAGTCTTGGTCATGGGTGATAAGGTAGCTTGCATGTCTACAAGCTTGAAGGTGTTGTTGGGGATATTACTCGCTATTGAACTTGGAAAATTTTGGAAATTCCCAATGAGGATAAGGCTTCACGGGGATAGAGGGATTGGTGGGTTCATTATAGATTTATTCATATGAGAAGGTAGTTTTGGATCCTAGTCTAAGCTTCAAGGTTAGCCATCCTACTCAATAGTTCTTGTAAGGTATCATTAGATGGATGAGTTTGAGATGTCGAATAATTATATTTTGATGTATATGAGGTAGATGGGTTAGGTTGTTGATAAGTTATATATTTTGAGGTTGAGTAGTTTTTGTGGAAATGTTTGATAAGGGGTGATGTAATTGATAGGTTGCGATTGAATGGGTTGAGATAAAAATTTATGTTAAGAATTGGGGATGTGGTAAGATTGGTTAGATTGAGTTAATGTTTTGAGAGATTGGCACATTTGATTGATTTTCTATGGGGTGATTTGGGATGTAATTAGTAGATGGGTGTCATATTTGAGTTGTTATGTAGTGATAAGCACCTTGAGGATGAATTTTATGGATTTGCATTTATTCATATGTATGATGTTGTGAGGTGATTTCATTGGTAAGGACATTACAAGTAGAGATAACGGGTAGGTTATATGATGATGTTCAGATGGAGGGGGAGTAAATGAGACTCATTTTATATTTGGATAGGCACACTAATGGAAATGGGGGATGGGAGAAGTGGGGATAGTGTTGATACAACACAAGTTAGGTGGAATGGGATCCACCACCGGTGGGTGGTTTGAGGAGCATGAGGGATTGTGGTAGATTTATGCATTAGATATTCATAAAGGGAACTAGTATTACCATCAAGGAGTTCTTGAAACTCGAGAGTCCCCTGAGGGATATTAGGAGCTCCAAGGGTTTTGAAAGGAGTTTTAGATGTGGGAGTAGCTTGTTTAGAGTAAATATCTGATGAGATACGAAGGTTTGGTTTCAAGATGGGTATCACTTTGGGTGACATGGGTCTTGTGAAGAAAAACCATAGAAATAAGTAGTTGGGGTGCCAAAGGAGTGGTTATCATAGGTATAGAATGAGTGACAAGTGTGGAAGTTTGTTGGGGTATATCATTAGAAGTGGGGATGTTTTGGGATGAGGTATATTTTTATGTTTTCCTAGCACGAGAACCGGTGATAACACGCACGAAACAGAAAAAAAAAAAACTTATATAGCTTATTAATAAACAAATCAAGCAAAAAAAAAATTGATGATCTTGAGTATTTATAATGATGTGAAAAATAAAATAAAATGGGCTTAAATAGAACCTCATAAATGGAAATATATAGATTTTTTTCGGTAGTTTTGGATGGAGTCCTCGATATACCTGAAGGTATGTGAGACACGAATCTTTGATGACTACTGGTATGGGGCTTGGTATTAAGGTCTACCCCCTCACTTTACAATCTTGTAGTGATAAGGGAGTTAGGTGCTTAACCAATATACCAATAGAAAAAAAATTTAATGCGACGAGAACACCATAGCAAATTTCCTATTACGTGATGAAATTCCAATAGTTCCACCTAGTAAGAGATGCTAGATGTGTAAATTAGTTTGTATGTTTGGATGTGTGTGATGAAGTGTATGTAACAAGTTAAAACCCCAAGTTAAATTATATTTCCAATTAGATATGAAGGGTTCCTTTTAGATCCAAAACGAAATGTGTAGATTTGATGAGGAAAATCAAGAAAGAAAGGAAAGTATGATGCAAAAGGAACAAACAAGTAAAGGAGGAATGCCTAGACAAAGCTTTTCCTTTTTATCTAAATTTTTAATTTAAAAAAAATAAAAATTCAATCCAAGCAATGCAATACAATGCAAGAAATCAAATTGATTCTCCTACCTGCGAGGTTAGTAGAAAATAAACCCAAGAAGATGAAAATGATAGTTAAATAATAAGACTCGTTGAGAAAGGGTGGGTCCCACTAGGCGTGCTATAATTTTGAAAAAAATTCTCACTCCTACTTAAATTAATGAACTAGTACTAAAGAAAATAAGTAACTCTAAATATTCAAGGATTTAAGGTACCTCGAGATGGGATATGGATGGATACGGGTGAAAATGAGAGATTATCCTCCACAATGAGCTAGATGACCTGCAAATAAAGTAAACTCAACACAAAAAGGATTAGTAGATTGATGGGTGGGTTACTTGATAAAGTCAATCCCAAGAAGTGAAAAATTCCTAGGATGCATGTCAACCCATGTTTTGATAATGATAGGATAAAATTAGATATTGATAAATTAGATGTAGTAGAATTTGAACCCAAAATAGAAAATGAAATGCTATACACAAGATAAAAATATACATCTGATCTAAATGGATGAAAATCAAATAAAAATTTGGTGGGTCATCGAAGATCCAAGATCAGAGAGAGCCACTCGATAGTGACTATGGTAGAATGAGAAGAAAATGTAAAAAAATAGGACTGCAAAAACTCCTATAGTTGAATATGAAGTTGATCTAGACTGGAAATGGTGTTGAGATGGAGATAGAACACTACAAGATGATTTGGATTTGGATCTAACATAAATAATGCAATAAAATTGATAGATGTGATGGTTGTAGGAAGGGTTGATGGAGATTGGGTTGGGTTGATGGTGACCAAAAGTGCAGTCGATGAAGCGGGACATATTTATGTTTTGATAAGGTAAGAATAGATAAAAATGAAGGATGAAGAAGGATGAGAAAAGGATAGGGTAATGACAGGATCTAAAATGACTACGTAACCTGCAAGGTTGAAGTACACGATGAAGGAAAGATAACGGGGCTCTACACAAGCTCAAAATTTCTTTAAATCTCCAAAATGATGAAAGAGGCCTTCAAAAGGAAGATCCAAGTTGATATTAGTTAGTCGGAAGAGGAGAAACCAGTAAAACAAAACCAAAATTGAAGAACGTGTAGAAAATTCATGCTTTGCAAGGAGGGGGTAAAGGCATATTTATAGGGGATAAATGGTAGGTGAGAGGTAGGAAAATATTAAATAAAGGAAAATGGATGATTAAATTATTAAATGAAATACCTAGATAGGTGGAAAAAATTAAATAAAGGAAAAATAGAGGATATTGATAGGAAAATATTAAATGAGGGTAGCGGGAACCTACGGTTACATAAAAATGTGGTTGAGAGGAAGGAAAATATTAAATAAAGGAAAAGGGGAGATAAAATTATTAAATGAGTACTTAGGGATAGAAAATGGAGATATTTAGGGAGGATAAAAGGTGGTTGGAGGAAAATCATTAAATAAGGTTCTAAGGATAATACATAAATATGATTAGGGATTAATTGAATGGTATTAATGGTAATTTAGTGGAAATAAAATAAATGATGGGATAAATTAGGAAAGTGGTAAATTCGAATAAATGGGATTTAGGAGGGAAAGGGGAATTTGAATAGGAAGAGAGATATGCACGTAAGAAATGACAATGAAGGGTAGAAAATGTAGGATGAGGGGGTGATACCAAAAATTGGTGTCTAAAAACTTATAAAAATATGTAAGTTCCTATTTACAATATTAACCCCTCTTTCTCAAAGTTATCACTTCATTTTCCTCTTATCAAGTAAATTCTTCCCTTCCACTAGGTGCAATAATTTTCCATAGGTTCGATGGAGTGTTTGTGTTTTATCACCAACCTATTGACCACCTACGATATTTTTATGCATATTTAATAAAGGGACATAGTAGTAGGGACATAGTTCTGGAGTGTTAGTGAAAATCAACTATTTTTTCCTTATGATTTTTTTTTCTAACTATGTAAACATTTTGAAGATAAAAGTGACCATCTATAGAATCTTACTACCATCAAGAGATCCCATCCTTAAGATATTACATATTATAATATTAGGTTTCAAAATACCAGGATAAAATTCCCCCTCTATTTAAACCCTCTCTAAGTATTGCATTTCTATATTTCTTGAGAGCCTTGAATAGTGATGTGGTTTTTATGATTCAATCCATGGGAGGAACCATCTTACTAGATTATTATGACATAACTATCTGAGCTTAAAATTATTTAGTTCAAGCTAGGAAGACAACCCCTAGGCCATTAATGCCTCTATTTCTAGATCCCTCCTAGAATGCATCCTATTTTGGCACATATTCATGGAGAAATCAGTCAACCAATTCCTCCTACCTTATCCCCCAATGATTTGCATGGAGTTACAACTATGTTGCAAAATATTGGAACTGGAATGATGATCATAAAGAAGAAAGTAGCCCAACAAAGTAGACCTTACAAACCCCTTAATCAAGTATATCATCCCATTAAACATCCTTATCAAGGTAATTCCCAAGGACAATGCCAAATAGGTTATCCTAGGCATTCAAATACATAATACTCTGTTATTATAGGATCTTATAAGGTTATTTTCCAAATTTAGAATAACTTGGCACATGAATATGAGTGGTGTTACCCATGTAATCAACCTCGTGATCAAAAATATTATAGAAATGGAGTTCTCAGCTAAGTTCAAATGGCCCAAGGTGCATCTACACTCCAAGAGAAACATGAAGAGTCAACTATAAGAGGAGAATAATCTCATGTATAGGTATCAAATGAGTCTACCCTTCTTAATTGGAAAGAGGGTCAGTTTTGTTGAGTAAATCATGAAGTTGTAAATGGGGTTCTTATTCAAGTTTCACTCAACACAAGGTCTAAGAAGAGGGATGATGAAGGAGAAAAATATCCCATATATGCTCAAACATCTACCACCCAAATAACAAGAGAAGATACAATTGTTAAACCCTATGAATTGTAAGAAAATCATACTATTGAGAGGGATAATCCACCTAGAAATCATACTCAAACTAGTCATAAATTAAAAGAGTATTTTTATACAATAAAGGTCCAGATATAGGGCCGTGATGAAATCTGAGAAAATCGGTTGCAAAAACTTGGAACAAGGGCAAAGTCCAAGTCGGCAATTTTTCCCTTACAATTTCTCCCAAGCTCATTGCTAAAGTGACTGGTCTTGCGCTAGAAGGTAGAAGCATTTTTAAACCTAAATCTGATTACAGTCTTGAGATTGACTATTTTTTCCAAGGAAAAGGGGAACCTATTTCTCTTCATAATGGCTATGCTAGGTGTAAGCTGCCTTCTCCATTTGATGAAATTGCCAAACTACTCATGTCTTATATCACATTGGAAGGTAGATATAAAGTAATATATGGTTACCATTTTCCAATGTTAAACCATATTTGCAATGCCAAACCGTATAACTTTCCTTTCTACTTATTCTCTTCTCTGGAAAAATCTATAACTATGGTGAAGAAAGGAACTTTCATTTTCCCCTTACACCAGGGTCTGATAAAAACTATCATCCGGCTGAGCACTCCCCTATTGGGAAAAAATGAAAAATTTGGGGCTTTCTTCAAACATTTCATTGGGTAAAAGGACAGGGAGTATGGAACCTAAGGATGATAGCTGTGATGAAATTGGTCGGGGAATCCGGTGGCCAAACGTACCAGATCAAGCAAGGGTAAAGGGGGAGACATGTCTCAGTTCAGGAAAGTTCAGTATTTGGGTCAGTGAGGAGGATAACATCACCTATGTTTCTAATGAATGCCCTGGTGAAACCCCTTCACAGAAGGAATCCTCTCAAGAGAAAGTGGAAGGGGAAGTAGAGAGTAGTGAGGATGTTGCTAGCTTAAAAGAACAGGAATCTTCCAAGAATACTGAGGAAGCTATCCACTGTCTTCACAATCTGAAAATGGCTCAGATGGAGCTTTTCTCGGCCCAAGAATCTACTGTCAAAACTCATGCCTTCATGAGAGATTTTGAGAACTACAAACTAAACAATGACATCAACAGGCACAAAATTAGTTTTCTCACCATGGACATTAAGGAGCTGCAAGAAAAAGTTGATAAAATGTCTACCATCATCCTCAGTGAAAACTTCAAAAATGCAAATGCCAATAGAATGGAAATGGAGAAAGAGATGCTGAAAATGAAAGGAATCATTATGCAAATTAGAGATGCTCATGTCCTTAATGTGAAGAGTACTATTTTCCATCTCAAACTACTGGCTAAAATGATACAGTCAATGGAATTGGAAAAAGAAAAAGAAATGGATGGCACAGGCCCGAAGGTGGTGATCAAAGAACCTAACTACAAGTATTGGAAGGAGACTATAACAACACTGGTCAAAGAATGGAATGGATGCATGGAGACGGTGGATGATCTGGTCAAAGAGAAATGAAATGTTATGGTTTGGAATCTAGCTGCTTGTTTACCTTTTTCTTGTTAGTATTATCCTTGGGACTGCTATATAATGTATAACATATATAATGGATATCATATATTGGTGTTTTTTTTTGATATTTTGGATCATGACTGGCCTTTGAAGATAAATACTTTGGCCAATATGTAAGTAAACGATAACTCTTTGTAAGGGGGTAGGGTCCCCTCAACCCTAAATTTTACCTCTAATAAAAAAAAATATATTACTCTAAACGTGGTGGAACAAATGAATAAAACTAACATAAATATGACTATGTAGTACCCACTATTCATTTTCACAAAAATATATTTGTTATAAGAATCTTTGAGGCATCTAAGTGACATAAGTTAACAAGTAAATAGTACATCGAGTGCTTCTACAAGTGTGTTTTAGCTAAAATAAGGCAAAGCAAGTAAGATCATCAAACTAACCCCTTTTTACATCTCCTTGATCATTGGTAATTACTTTGTACACAATTGTATGATATAATCTAGGGATAGCATATCTATTATGCCCAAGAATATTGATGATTCATTAGGCATAAAAATACACCAATCATTAACGGGATTTTCCAACCTGGATGGAACTTATGTTAATATAGTTGGAATCATAAAAATTTTGAATCTTACTCTACATACATGTCTAAGTCTTTCAATTTTTCCAGACATTTCAGTCATCAACCCCCTCCCTTCTTTTACATATGCCTCTCTAGATATTTTTGTGAACTTGTGGGGATACTTATCTACAAATTGATTGCATATACTTCTTAGAACTAGATATGGAACTAGAGTAACTATCAAAGTAGAGCCTATTTACCATTATTACATTAAGCTTATAAACCTAGTCATATGAATATGAATTTTGTTATGCGTGATCAATAAGAGATTGATAATATTCATGAGGTTGTTACATCCTCATAATAAGTTCCTAAAAATTTTCTTGACAATTGGGTAAAGAAACATTTTGAGTCCGATCCTTATAATCACATAAAAGAAATTGTGGTAGGAAATTATTATATACATGAGGATAATTCATTTATACCTAACCTTATGAAGTCACATGAAGATCAAGATGGGGTTTGGAATTTGTATTTTTATGGATCAAGAAGTAGGATCGACGACCTTTGGGGTTATCTTGATCTCTTTCTGAGAAGAAATACTTCTTTTCATTCATACTTCAATTCAGTTGTACCAATAATTTTTTGGAATATTAGGCATTGATCCAAGTTCTCTAATTGGTACAAAATGAGGAATCAAATTGTTGTAGAAATTTTAGGATAGTGAACTAGTCATACATTAGGCCAAATCTCAATGTGCATCCAAGAAAAAACAACTGAAATATTATAAGCATAGAGCATGGGACATGACAAAGGTTTCGATGCCTTTAACTTCTAAGTGATACCAAGAGTGAAAATAAATGTTGATCTACTCATGGCAGTGGGATCCCAATATGACATCCCCCAAGACATTAATAAAATTTTGGACCAACATGTGAAGCTCGTGGTTAGACCCTTCATACCGATAATGTAACTTGTTGCAAAGTTTTGACAATGATAAGTAAATTATAATTTTTGTAGGATGATTCAAAATTCTCCAATAGAAATCAGTCAAGATTGCAACATTATTATGAGGATAAAATCATCCAACTTGAGAACAACAAGTGGCGTAAGGAATTAATCACCTCGAAGAGAATATTTAACCTTAATTATCATTTCAAAGGAGAGAAAATAAACATAAGCTGTCAAAGATAAAAGCTATTATTAGGTGGAGACAATTCATTAAGGCTTGTAAATTTATGTGGTAATTCTAAAACGTAATATGTTGTTGACCTTTGTAAATATTATGATGATGTGTTTTCTTGGAGTTATAAATATCTTAAAGGTTTTGATCCAATCCTTACACAATACACCAGTGAATTGGATCCCAACACAACCTATCAGGTAGAAACAAGGGCCTATAAAATCAAGAGTGGATCCTTGATGATAAAATAATTGACTAAGAAAATAGAGTTAAATATAATTTTCCCAATCAAGCATTCTTCTTGGGTGGAAGCTTGGTTCCAGACAAGAAAATAATGGGGAGATTAGATTATGTGTAGACTTTAGGGACTTGAAAAAAGAATCTCTAAAGGACCATTATCCTCTTCCATCCATGGAATAGATTCTTCAAACATTATCTAGGGTAGATACATTACTTCTCTTACATGGTTATTAAAGGTAGAACCAATTCCTTGTGTAAAAATCAGACCATTTCAAAACAAACTTTTCCACCAAGTGGATTACTTACGCTTAGAAGAAGATGCCTTTTAGGTTAACAAATATTGGTGTAACCTTCTAAAGGGAATTGATATATTCTTTAAAGGACTTGTTGTTGACATGATCTTGGTATATTTGGATGGTATAACTATCTACTCAAAGCACATAAGTGAACACATGGATAATTTGAGGAAGGTTTTGATAGATTCCAAGAGTTTTTGTTTCCTTGAATCCTCGAAGTGCAATTTTTTTTTTTCATGAAGGAAAGTTTCTTGGACATGTGCTCTCAAAAAGGTTCTTTTCATAGATCCGGATAGAGTGAATGAAAATATATCTCTCCCTCCCGAGGCTAAATAAAGGTTTGCAAATCTTCCTAGGAACAATAAATTTTTTAAGAAGGTTCATTCCCAACCTTTCTACTTTATCTAAACCACTTACTTCTATTCTTAAAAATAATGATGTATTTAGCTATTCAAATGAAGGAAAGAATAGTTTTAAAAATATCAAGAAATTCATTTCTCGGGACCCGCTATTATAAATCCCGATTATTGTAAATATTTTATTCTTTATGTATTTGGAGAAAGTGACAACATTTCTTCCATCTTGGTTCAAAGTGGAATAATGATTTCTTATAGTAACTTACAACTTTTTTTAGTCAAGCACTCACATATTATGAGCTTAGGTATAATTTTTTTAGAAGCAAGTCTTTATTTTTATACATGCATTTAAAAACTTTGGACATGTTCGTTCAAACAATAAAATTCAATTGGTGGTGTCTCATCTAAGCGTGAAGGACTTCCTCTTGAATGGAGATGTGAATGACGATAGATTTAGGTGGATCGCAAAGGTAATGGAGTATGATGTTCGTATCACAGTCATTAGGATTGTGAGGGGTAAAGGCTTGTGTGAACAACTTGTAACATATTTAGGATCTAGTAAGGAGGTATGCATGTTATAAGAAGACCATCCACCTCCTCCACATGCCTTTATTAGTTGCTATCAACATATGATGGATTTATTACAAATAGCTACCCTCGAGGTTTGACTAAGGAAAAAGGGAGATACTTCAGTTTGCAATATATTCCATATGTACTCATATATGGCATATTGTTTTAAAAGGACATCAATGGTGTTCTTATAAGGTTTATTGATGTTAATTGGATAGAAAAAATTATCAGGAGTTCCATGATGTACCTACATGAGGAAATTTTTCTCCATGGGCTACAACATTCAAGATCATGAATGGTGGTAACTATTAACCTAACATATTTATAGATTGTCATGTATAGATTAGAAAATGCAAACAGTGTGCTTTCTTTGTAGGAAAAGAAAAAATTGCAGCCCTTCCCCTCCACCCCATTTCATTTGAAAAATAATTTATGTATTGGGGGTTGGATTTTATAGGATTTATTAACCCACATTTAAGCTTAGGGCACAAATGGATATTGATTGCATATGATTATTTTACCAAAGGAACGAATGCATTTCTTTGAAGGAAGAAAATGAAGCTAGTATCCTAGATGTATATTGGGTAATTTTAACCATATTTAGGGTCTTGTTGGTGAGGGAATTTGTCGAGTGGAAATTTTTTTGAATTCCTTGCCAATGCTCTGGGAATCTAAGTCCCTCTACTTAACTGGTGCAACTTCCATATATGCATGTGGGATAAAATGTGGATATTTATGGTGGCCTTTTGACTCGGGATCCAACATGGGCACTACACGACCCGCAGAAAAGTTAGCAATATGTTACTAGAGAATAGTTTGTCTAAAAGTGGGAAAGGAAGTGAGAAAAGAGGTAGGAGAACTAATGTTGCAGGTAGAAAATCATATTCTTGCATGCACTAGTTAGAAACTTCAACACATGCATTCATGAGAAGAAACAAACCTATAACTGGAAACAAGATGAGATAAGATTGCGAACTCAAAGTTTCTAAAATATCCTCATCAAAGAGGCTAAAAATCATTCTTCTTGTATTGATGCTTAAACAAAAGTTTTACATAGTGGAGAAATGGAGGAAAGCTCGAGAGGGGAAATGGAAGAAAATGGCTATCTCCTTTATTCTCTCAAAGTACAATACACTCTTGAGTTTACAAGATCAATTGCCAACCATTTACAATGACATGAAGAAGCCATTAAATATCTTCCAAGCAACGATTCTGACTTCTTCTTTGTTAGCAATAAATGTTTTACAATTTATTTTCAATCATTCCCTGTCCGTTGATTCTTGATTCATGAGGAAATGCAATGGCGAGACAAAATAGACTTTTCATAATGCATCCATTACACTTGTTTTGTAACTTTGAATTTGAACCGTTCATCTTGCCTTTGAAAATTTAAACCAGAGTCGTCCACGTGGGAGAGATTTACTAGAGTGGGCATGGAAGATGCCTTTTGCATTTTGTGACTTTATAGGGATTTGGATTTTTACATTTTTGGTCTTCCCTCCCACTTTTGATATAATCCTGACACATGGCTTCACTTGAGTGGAGACAAAGTCATGGGTCACTTTTATAATTTTACCTTTTTTCAATGCGAGCTCAAAAACAAAAATTGCTCCACAGGCTCGCCTCCCTACTTTGACCTTCAATGCAAGCTCAACATTTGAATTTTTCCTTTTGGCATGCGTGCAGCTACGGGTCACTTTATGACTTTTATCCCTTTTGAAAACAAGGCTCAAATTTTCAAATCTCCTTGACAATCCACCTCCCCACTTTGACTCTTTTGAGGTGGGCTCAACATTTGACTTTTTCCCTTTAAGCCTGATTGGGGCTACGGGTCACTTTATGACTTTTAGCCCTTTTGGAAACAAGGCTCAAATTCTCAAATCTCCCCGATGATCCACCTCCCTAGTTTGACTCTTTTCATGTAGGCTCAACATTTTAATTTTTACTCATAGCATCATCGGGATGCCAGTCATTTTATGACTTTTAGCCCTTTTGGAAACAAGGCTTAAATTCTCAAATCTCCCTGATGATTTTCCTCCCCGCTTTGACTCTTTTGAGGCGGGCTCAACATTTGAATTTTTCCCTTTAAGCCTGATCGAGGCTGTGGGTCACTTTATGACTTTTCACCTTTTTTAGAAAGAGGCTCAAAAACACAAATTACTCCGCTGACCTACCTCCAATTAGATATTTCCACGTACCAATGGATAATGGGGAAAAAATTTGATGGGGAAGAAATCTCCCTTCATTCATGACTGTGGAAAAATGTAGAGAAGAAGAAAACTCCACCATTTTGCGCCTGATTTTCAAATTTCTTTCGCAAACCAAGGAATTGAAAACAATAAAATGTTCGACGATCCATAGCTATAGAAATATTGACAATTTCATTCAAATGAGGAAAACAATAGAATTTTCATGCATCTAGCAGGGAAACCAAAAATTTATCAAACCACATAGACTGGAGAGTTTAAACAGCTTCAAAGCATGAATTTATCTATCTTTTCAGAGTTCCAACTTTACTTGAACACTTCTAGTGGTCGTGAGCTCAAAATTTTTGAATTTGACTTAAAAAAGGAGGGGTGGATTTTGAGGGTGACAACATGTCCCTTCCATAATCACATCGAGATAATGCCTTGGCATTCTTAGGAACTGAAATAATTAGATGGGCCATAAAAATGGAATTCATTTAAGCATGTCCTAAAACTATTATCCACAAGGAAATGGTATTTCCTAATCATTGTATAATAATCTTCTAAGGATTGTTAAGAGAACCTTGGGAGAAAATAAAAGTATATGGTACATAACTAAAATCAAACTTATGGGTTGATAGAATCTCCCTAAGAGGTCAACTAAAATCTCACCATTCAAACTTGTTTATGGAAAGGAGGAAAGATTTAGAATTTCCCTTGAGCTTCCATCCTTAGAATTCATAATCTAACTTAAGATGTTTGAGGAAGAGGTAATTGAGGTTAGGTATGCAAAGCTAATGGATCTAGAATAACTAAGAGATAAGTTCATGCATGTAATGGAAATGAATCAAGCCCAAATGAAAATGTGCTTTGACAAGAAAGCAATGAAAATAACCTATGAGGAAAGAAACATTATCCTCAAATGGGATAATGATAGATCTCAACTAGAAAAGCACACCAAATTTAACATCATTTAGATAATCCCTTATGTGATCTCTAGCTACAAATCAAATAAAACTTTTCAAGTTTTAATGTTGAATGGAGATGAACTTCCTATCCCATAAAATGAGATGTACCTTAAGATCTATTATTGAGGTAAGGTTTCACCTTATATAAAGTGGTTTCTTCTTTCAAACAAGTTCTTATATACTCTCTGCATGTTTCTATTCATAACATGTATGATTTCCATCCTTTTTACATAGTGTTTATGGTCTTTCCTTTTGGTTATGTACAAAGTGTAGTTCAAGTAAATGATTATGGTGGAAACAAGGAGTTTTGGGGAATTTTCCAAGCATATTATTTCAAGTTCCAAGGATTTATCTCTTTTTAGTGCCAAGTTCACTCTTCTATGTGTATTTAAGGGTAAGTATTTTCAAATTTAAGGATTAGGTTTTAAGTTTTTTAGGCGTGACTCCATGCCCAATGGATGATCAAATAGCCACTAATATTCTATCTAGCAGAAATATTTCCCTATGACTCACCAATATTATTGTCCAAAATATCCCCCATGATATAATTGAAAAATTATAAATCCAATTTTTAGACTTAGGAATTTTTGATTTCAAAATACATGGAACACTATAAGTTAGTGTTCCACAAAATCTAGGAAATTATTATTTCATAGGTTCTTCTAACCACGAAACAAAGGGAGTATCAGTTTAGACTTGGGAAGATTCCTATAAACTTAGTGTTATACGGGGTCTCCTTACCTAAGAAATAAATGAGGAAGGCCACATGACATTCAATTATAGTGTTACACAGAAATGGTTTAGATCTATCTATAGTATTGGTTTGAAGTTGGTATAAGGGGGCCATGTTGATCCTCCTTTGGTCATTTTTGGTGTTTCAATAGTCTTTAATGTATTTATATGTTGGAAACAAATTTTTACAAATCTAAAATTGGCTAAAACATAAGTTTGTGGAATGTGTGAACTTAGTGTTTTGTGCACTCTCTAAATCCATGGAAAAAGGGTGATTTAAGCTCGGTCTTCAATGACAAAGGAGATGGAATTTTTAAAGGTAGTGAAGGTTGAAGCCACGTAACATTATCTTAGTGTTCCATGGGATTCTCAAGGAATAATGTTCCATGGACTCTCCAAGTCTGCTGAGAATAAAGGAAACATACTTGCAGGTTAAAAATAATGTGAAAAACAAAATGAATACATCCACACAATATGGGAAATAGGTTTGTGGGTTTCAAACAACCAGATAATAAATAGGAAATAGAGGAAACCCATAGAATTCTTTAAAATACTCCAAATGTAGGAAATTTCATGAAACAAGCAAGATCATTTGAATTCTACCAAATAAGAAGAGATAAAGATGTATTAGAAACCAAAACCAAGGCTGACAGAATAATCAAAACACTTCAAAGTCACGAGAATGAGTGAATAAAGGAAAATAATGACCACTATGGAATAATGATTTTTTTACGAAAGTTCTAGTTTGGTTTTTTGATGATATATTTTGTTGCAGAGCTTTGTTTTACCTTATATTTGATTCATCATGAACATATTGGATATCCCTAAAAAAGAAGGAAACTTTATAAGGAATGATCAAGTATTTTGGTAGGTTGAATTTGAGGGTTTTGGGGACATTTCACCTCACTTTTATAATTCATAGGATGTCATTTTCAATTATGAGATGCTCATTTGATCCTCCCTAGCCTTGATATCCTTTTGAATATTTCCAAAATGGAATATTCTCCCATACCCAACCTAAATGATGAGTAATAGTGATCTATGTAATATAATTGAACATTTGGTAATGTCACACTCCTCCATCTTATATATTTTGTGGGAATCCATTGATCTATAGGTTGATTCTCATCCATAGAAAAATATAGAGCTTTCTTGAAAAGAAAGACATCTCTAAAAGCATGAACCATCATGAGGTGTGGATGTTACCTCGTGAAGGTAATTTGGAGGGTTTTATCTAGGTTTAGTAGTTTGAACATCTCCCGGTATAATTTTATCCCCTCTCCTCTCCTTCCTTCTTTAAAATGTAGTGTATGTCTTCATTAATGATCCTATATTTCTTGGTAATGTTATTATTTCAAATTTTTGATAGAACTAAGGAGTTACAGAACCATGGTATTTTCTTTATAATGCATCTTACCCCATTTTATTGTAACAATATGTGCATACTTAAAATAATAATATGATGTCAATTATGGATTGAATTCTCCTTTTATGTTGCATTATTTTCTTTGTGCCTTATGTTCTTTCATATTTTATGTGTATCATCTATGTTTTGCATATTTTCATGTCATTTTTGTCAACTACCTAGTTTGCGAGCTGATTTAGTTGTAGAGTTAGAAAGTGTATGCCCCTCTAACCTTGTATTGTACCTTTTTGTTTTTATTATAATTCAAGAGAGAGTGATCATCTTCTTCTATCACACATCCATCCTTCTTATTTTTATCTTAGTTTCTTTCCATGCATTTCCTCATCCCTTTTCATTTATAGTTTGGTTCTCAGCATTATTTTAGGAGTATAATTAGTGTTATTTAGAGGAAAAAGAGGAAACTAACGTTCTCTCTAGAGTTTGATGTCATTCATGTAAGTCACACATTGTGGAGATCATCCCATATTTTTCTAGAATTCTTGATGTGCCATGATCAACTCCTAGGGTGTAATTCTAAGCTACAACACTTAGTAATGCACAAGTAAAAGTTACCAAATTTAAGTGTTTACATTCCCCCATAAGTGTGTAATTTAAAATTACATGTTTAAAGGAAAAATATAACAAAGTTTGCACACATACTTTTCTTTCACTCAAAGCAACTTCATGATGTGTTGGCATTGGCATGTTTCATTATGAAACCTATAACATAAAGTGTAGTCAATGTATTTTATAGAAATTTAAATATAAAAAAACATATAACTCATTATAAATTTGGGCATTACAAAATTATGCATAGTATTTACAAAAATGGAAGGAATACATATGTTTATTTTGTGGAGAGAGGATATCCCATTGTTTATGTTCCTTAAAGATTTGGAATTTTCTTTGAATATGTTAGAGGATTGGGGTGGTCATTCCCTAGTTGTTTCATAAGAGAAATTAGATAGGATTAAGGATTAGAATAGAAATAACCCATGTTATTAGATGCCTTCCCCATTAAAGAATGTGAGGATAGGGGGAAATATCAATCTATGAAGCTTGTAGTTTTTCTATGCCCCTTATTTAGGAATTTAGTGAGAGAAAAGGAAAGATAATTCTATGAAACTCAATTTATTGCTTTAACACTTTCAATTAAACCCATGACCATAATGTTGAAAATGGATCTAGGACCAATTTTCTCTAATTTGAAAAATATATATACCTTAAAAGTAATGGAAATTTCCATGCCCCTATGAGGTGTTATTTTGCTTAAATTGATTATATAGAATTTTTAAAAATTTAAGGGGATATGGAGGCCCATGCCACCAAACCCATTTTATAACTACATATTAAATAGAATTTTGAAAGAGGAATAGAATACTCGTGCCCCTTATAACCTACTCTAAATCTTGTCACTATATGTGTAAGTGTGTATATATCATATATACCTTTTATAAAATATGTAAAAACTATATTTTTGAATGAAACTACCCTATTTTGGTAAACATATGGAAAGGTCAAGACCATACCACAATCCTAATAAAATTGTATGATTCTGACCTTATTTTAATTCTTCCACATTTTAGTATATGTGACCTTTTATGAGGATTTGATCCCTATGAAAATTGGTTCTTATATCTTGTAATCTATCTATATTTGTAGAAATACCATGTCAAATGCCCCCTATTTTGAGGCATGTGTGATAAAATATTTGAGAGTAAAGATCAAAATAATATGTGTGTACCTATGTACCATATGTATGATAATCCACGTAGAATCATATGGAAGTCTAAAGTGGTGGCCACATGTGATAATATATATACCTGTAAAGGGATTTGCACATGGTGGAAACCATGGCGTGAACAAAAATCAGCATGCAACACACAACAAGCAATAATAAATGATACATTTATAAAGAAACTAGTAGTAGTAGATAATAATATAAATCATGTCATACTCCATAGTAAAAAAGTATATAATTAACATATTAAACATGTCGAATCCGAGTAAATATATTAGTGAAATAATTGGTGTAATCTAAAAACAACAAAGTAATAGAAATAATAGTGTGTATTCAAGTGAGTAGTAACATCTAGAAACACAAGTATATATAGGCATATAGCCATAACTATGGGACACCCATAGAGTCACAAGAAAATAGTAGAAGAAAAAATGTGCCACAATCATATCATTAATTTAATACATTCAAAGTAGGCATGAATCCTCAAGCATGGGACACCCATGGTGTCACAAGACAAACAAGGCCCTTACACAATATAAAGTAAATAGTCATTACATTATAAGTAGAGAATGCAATGAAGTGATACCATGTAGTAAAAATAAATCAATTAATCCAAATAAATAATTAGTGACTCGTAATACTAAAATATATTTCATCTAGTAACAATTTTTCAATTCCATTGTTTGGTATTAAAGTGGACTTAGATGTAATTTTAAGAACTAGTAGCTAATTTAAAGTAGAATGTAGATTATCTATTTGATCTATTTCTTGGAATAATATTGCAATATACTTTTTCATGTTTCTTAATATTTATTTTTTCAAATGTATCATATGTTTCATAATAGGGAATTTCAATCATTCGGAAATAAAGATGTGTTAAAGCAAAGATAAACGTCAAAATAATATGAGAATCTTAAATATCAAGTTAAAACTATTCCAACTCTAAATATGCCATATGATTTTATATCTAGACAATTATCACCTTTTAATGGTCAAACAAATTCAGCTTTGGACCAATCAAAGATAGAAAAAAATTGAGAAGTGATCTTTAGAAAATAAGAAAAATATAGTTTCAATAAAATTGTGATATCTCTCTCATTTCTTATCAAAATATAAAAAATCAAAAAAATTCAAGAAATATTAGAAAAATTTTCAAAAACCCAAATGGACTTATAAATATATTCATAATACATAAAATGTATTTATGATCAAAATTTTGTGTACCTAAAATCATGTTCTTGAAGAGAGAGAAAAGGTGGAAAAGAAAATTCAAGAGATCCAATATTTTCTCCTAGAAGATTAGGATGAGTTAAAAAATTTGAATAGTAAAGAGACCCAATATTTTATCCTAAATTATTGGTTATGATTCATTTTTAATGAGATAAATAATTATGTTGTTCCTTTATGTTAGTGGTTGTATTTTGTTAGGATTCCTCAATAAGATGATCTCCCATATTTCTCTCCTAGGTTGTTGAATGTGTAACAATAGTAGTGCTTCATTAGAATTATCTAATAAACAATCTCTCATGAATTTTTTTAGATGAATTGGATGATTGGTAGTATTTAAGTAGGAATGTTTGAATTCAATTATTTTTCATGTTTATCTCGTGACAAGTGGGACATGTAGTTGAGTTTCATTTGTATTTTAGTTGATGATAAGTCTCTTTCAAAGAATAGTAAATTATTTCTATAATTTTGTAAGGATTGACTAAATAAACCATGAGTAATTTACTATAAATTTAACACTCGATGGTTGAAGAAGGAGAGTAGTTTTTTTAATTGTAAATTAGAGAATTGAAATTTTAGAGAAGCAATACAAGCTCAATTTTATAAACAATGGTTGTATCTCTTTTATGATTAATTTTTTTACACTTCCAATGGAAGGGGTGGCCACTCCTACCGAAGAAGAGGATACCATTGGGTATTTATGTTTTTTTCTATTTTAGTTTATGTTTTCATTATGTTCATTTTTATTCTATGTTTTATTTCAATGTTTATTTATTTTAATGTGTGTGTTTAAATTTTAACCTACATGAGTAATTGGATCTATAGAATAGTATTTTCTAAAATTTCCTTTTTGTAATTTTAATTATGTAAGTTTCATTTTTGAACATATATTAACTTAAATTTATATTTGTTTTAAAATTATTAGTTTATTTTTTATTTTGTGTAAGTAGATTAGATTATGTTTCTTGTTTATATTAGAAAATAAATGTTAGTTGAAAAATATTTAGATTCATTTACGAGATATCGTATCTAAATTATCCCTAGATTGAAAAATTATTAAATTAAATAAAGAGGATTATAATGACCCTCACCAATGATAAGAACATAGAAATAAATTTTATAAAATAGTAATAGTAGTAGCATAGATGAGATAGGTTATAACTAATAAAACATGTTTTAAATCCATGAATCAATAGATATCCATAAACACCATGCATGCAATCAATCATAATGAGGAAGGTGTAAAGTAACATATAATGAAATAAAATCACCTGCATAGTGTGGGAAGATTCCCCCAAGAGATTAGTGTAAGGAACCAAGCTAGCACTAATCATCGTGTAATAATTTGTGAATGTCCTACACCAGGCTCAAAGTACCTCATGAATGCACATGGGTAAAGAATATATGTTTTACTTACTAAATAAACATCATAAACATCGGATATAAAGTAACAGGATAATGAAGAAAAATAGAATGGGTCCTAATTTTGTAGTTTTTTCTCATATTTAAATGTTTTGGTATTATGTTATTATTTGAATATATTTGAATTATTTTGGATATATCTATGTACAAGAAATTGGATAGCACAAGAGTTGTCTAATAAGGGCCTCATGAAGAGGAATGCCACATGTGGTAGGTATAGGGGATGTGAGCCCTCAAGTACTAAAAGAGGAAAAGGATTCTCATGTATGACCTATTTAAAATCCATAATATATGCTAAATTGGAATGAGGGTAGGAAGACCCATAAGAATTAGTATGAGTAGAGTTACAAAGTATTTAGAATTAGATTTAGGTTTGGGTGATTGTGATTTCTTTTTTATTGTAATAGTTATAGATATTATTAGTTTTATTAGAAACCATATTAGAAGTATTACCATTACCAAATTATGTAGGGGTATATATAGTGTAAAGATACCTATTCTCAAAATGCATATACCCTACGTACTTAACAATATTCATTGTAATAGTAATCAATCTCAAAATCATCATTGTCATTAGTATTGACTAATAGTGATAAATCAATCTTATCCAGAAAATTAGTTTACATATTTACCTCATTGGGGATGGAAGCCATAGTGCCAAAAACTTTGTATAAGTACGCTATGATTATTTGGTATGTTCTTATCCCTATATATATATATATATATATATATATATATATATATATATATAATCATAAACAACATTATTTATATTTAGATAATTTCATCCATACATAGTAGGTGTCACCTTCCTAGTAAGTAAAACATGGATATGATCATTTATATGTGCATTATAACCAATATAATCATTTTAATTAGAATCTATCCCATATTATTGTGGAAAAGTAGAGATATATTCATGATCCATTATTGTTTCACCCCTTGATTGGGATTGTGTAAGTTCTATATACTTCCCATTATTATATCATATTTCATCACAACACAAAAGGAAGGATTGACTTTGATACCCTAGGGAAAGTTTTGAAAGCCATATTTAGGGCTTGTGATAGATGAAAATAAGGTTTGGATCTGAATTTATAACAATGATATAAAACCCTAAGGTAATTAGGGTTTGGAATAATGTGTAAGATTCAATCATGATTATGGTTCACCAAATGTTTACACCCTTTTCTAAGTTTAGATAGGTTTTATAATTTCAATATATAACAACTTGATAAGGGTATAATGTTGGTGTTTATAATATTAAGAGGGAAACCATTTTTATTAAAACCCACCAAATACTAAAATTTGTGACTTATAACTTATGTTTAAAACATAAGTTGGTGGATCCCCATGTCGACAAAGTGTCGGGAGACTAATAAATCAAATTTGAATTATAAGATTGACCCTTACAATGGACCACCCACATTGTATAAAAAGGTGATCTCATTTCAGATTATTAAGGTAAAATGATACATTGTATAAAAAAGGTGATCTCATTTCAGATTATTAAGGTAAAATGATTATGTATGATGAGAGTTATATGTGAGCAGAATCATCAAACATGAATGTAAAATATGTAAGCTAGTACTCTAGACATGAACAAATGTTAGTGATAGTTTGTAATTCATTGCTAAGGTGTAATCGCAATGGATCTTTCAGAAATAGTAGGAGTATGGATGAAATCATATTATCAATAAATATAAGTTATATTTTCATTAGGTTTTTACCAAAAGTTTTTCCCACTTAAATCTTGTGTTTTGTGTTCATTTATATTATGTTATGATATATTTACATTAAACTATAATGTACTATATAAATCTTAAATATAAATTTAATTAATTATATAATTTTCTATACAATCATAAACTATAATCCTTAGAAAATTTATGGTGGATATCTAATCTGTGTTTATTATTTATCCCCACATTTCCTAACATGGTATCAAAGCCAGATGTTTGTGGTTGTGCAGGATAAATTTGTTTTTAGGTGAATATTCACTTGAAGATCATTTGTTGAAAACAAATTTCAAGACATGAAAAACCTTGATAGTGTTGTACGCACATTTTTAGCTCTACACATGATTTAAATAGTTGAGGAAGATCAAATTATGTTTGTACTTAAGTTCCTATCTTTTGCAACCTTTTGTGTGATTGACAATGTCATATGTAGCCTTCTCCTATTTTTTCACCATGTTATGCAAAATTTATGTAGTTGTATAACATTTCTACCATGCTTCGTGTAATTTCTTCTTGTTGAATAACATGTTTCCTTGTTCTATTGCTTTCTTCCTTGTTGTAGGGAATTTTTTTGTGTTGTGTGGAATTTTCTTTGCTTCATGGAATTTTCTTTGTTGTACGACATTTTTGTGTGTTGCACGGACTTTTTTTTTCTCTGCGACATTCTTCCTTATTACATAAAATTTTCTTTGTTTTACGACATTATTTTTCTTATCGTGTGTAACTCTTTTGTTTCACATATTTTCTCAAAAATCCTTTATTCTACAAACTTTTTTTGTTACATGGATTTTTCTTTGTTTTATGGATTTTTGCAAAAAACCTTTGTTCATGGAATTTATTTGTTTTATGGAATTGTATTTGTTTCATGAGAGCTATATCCTTGCTACTAACCCAAATTTTCAAATCATTTCCCTTAAGACAATACTTGTTAGACCAACTAAGGATAAAACACTATTTTTGGAAGTATTTGTGTCACAAATTTTACCATAAGTTTCTATGAAACACTATGATTATTTTAATACCCGTAGAAAATTATTTCTTTGTTCTGCAACTTCCAAATGTGGAAAAAAATTATCTTCTTAATTTTTGCTTCATGGCTTTCCACAGCTTGTGTTTTATGTTTTCACATTCTTTTTTAGTTTGCATACTATTTTTAAAGATTTTTTATTAAGCTTCATATAATTCCCTTTGTTTTATTTCCGTGCAATTTGATTTTCTTCACTCCACGAAATTCTATTTTTTATTAAATCTGTTGAACTCTAGTTGTGGATCTCTCGCAATCGTTTAAACCTACATAACACTAAATCTTGCTAAAAAATTTTAAAAGTATAGATATCTCATCTAATTTTTCTATGGAAAAATCTCGGTTACTAAATAGTTCTAAGTATCTCATTTGGATAGTTAGGATAAAAATTATGGTTATGGCTAGAAAGATATGGGATACGGTTTGTAGTTTTGAAAAGTGACCCACTAGAAGACAAGCTAACCTTGAAATCTTGGGTGCGTTTCTCAAAAGATCCAATAGGACATGTATATCTTGTTGAAAAGTATTAAATATTAATTATTTTTTCATATAGGACATATGGAGTCTCCAAGTCGATGCACGGAATCAATTGTGAACTATGAATGAAGGCAACCACCTTTCTAAGATCATTAAGTTAATTATGGAATTGTTCACAACTCCAATGAAAGGAGATGAGAAGATAGTTAATTACCTAGCTAAAATCAGGAATATTAAGGCACAATTAGATGGATGTAAATATGAATTATATCAAGATAATTTGTATTTTATTATTCACATTAACATACATGAAAAAAATTATAAACTATATATCTATTTTGAATTATAAATTTCAAAAGGAATCAATTACCGATTTGGATACTCTATCTTCTCTCTCCCGATTTAGGAAGAAAGATTAATGAATAAATTTGATTCAAAAGAGAATGCCTCTCGGTATTGTTCTCCCAAAATCAGAGAAATTTTTAAAATCATAATAACATAAATTCTAATAAAAATATAGCTTTAAATCTAAGTTCAATCCTAACAACAATAGGAATAATCAAAAGTTTAAAGTTAAGTTTGATGGAACTTGTACTAAAAGTGGTAAATTTGGTCATAAAGCATATGATTTTTTTATAATAAAAATAATTCTAATAACTATGCTCAAAGTAATAACTTCAACAATAAAAATCATAATCATATTAAAAACCAAACTAATAATGTTGAGAAATTTAATTCTCTTTATATTTCTCTCTTAGCTTCTAATGACAATGAGTGAATCTTAGATAGTGGTGCCTCTAGAAATATGACATATATTCATGGAATTATTTTAGATCTTATGAAATTCTATGAAAATATATATCTAGGTGATAATTTTGTCATTAGGTCTGAAATTTGTAAAAATGTTAAGTTAGAAAATAGAACTATTAGAAATGTGTCATTTGTTCCTATCTTAAAGAAGAACTTTTTATCTTATTCACAATTAACTAGAAAAAACTGTAAATTAGTGTTATTGAAAGATATATGTTATATGAAGAATGAGATTGCCAAATTTATTATTGTCGATTCTTAGAAAAATGGTTTGTATATCTTTGATAGAATTTTGTTTGAAACATGTTTTTATTTTTCTTCTTTTAATGATGATCAAATGTGGCATGAAAGGCATGCATATGTGAAATTTGAGATTTTTTATGAAATACTACATATTAACCTTATGATAGAGATTCCTAAGATAAAATCAAAACATGAAACTTGTGAAAAAAAATTGTTTGGTAAGAAACATATTGAACCATTTCATAAACATCATTTGTATAATTCATCTAACTTGCTTGATTTAATCCATAGTGGTGTAAGAGGTACTTTAGATGTTCCTTCTCTTGGTGGATCCTTATATGTTGTAAGTTTCATTGATGACTTGACTAAAATGACTTGGTCATATTATATTAAGAAAAAGTATAATGTTTTGTCTAAGTTTCAAGAGTTTAAAGCCTTAGTTAAAAACATGGATAATTTAAAAATCAAAAGAATAAAAATTGATAATGAAGGTGAGTATTTGAATAATAAGTTTGATGCGTTTTGTGTGTCTTGTGAAATTCAGAGAGATTTAACAAGTCCATATTCCATATAGAAAAAATGTAATAGGTGAATGGAAGAATAAAAACATAATATAAATGGATAATACTATGTTAAGTGCCTAAGTTCTTTGGGTTGAATCCATGAAAAATTTTGTCCACATTTTAAGTAGGGTTTTTTGTAAAGCCTTAAATAAAAATACACCTCATGAAGTATGGATCAAACGGAAACCTAGTATATCTCATTTAAATATATTTAATAGTCGTGTTTCCCTTCTCAATCCTAAAGTTAAAAGATAGAAATTTGATCCTACTTTATACTCTTGCATATTTATTGGGTATGATGTTCGCACAAAAGGATTAAGAGTATATGATTCATTCAAACAGAAGATCATAGAAAATAAGAATGTTATTATTATTATGAAACTATTTTATGATTCTTTATCTCTCCCCTCCTAGGTTTCTCATGAGTCAAACATCCTAGAGAGTGATAACCCTTATCTAGTCAATATGGAAATAAAATTCCAAGAGGATGAGTATACGTATTTAGATATGATGGATGTGGATATTAAGGGAGATTATTCTCAATTTGTGTCTTAGTATAGAATTCCTAAATGGGATCAAAAATTGGTTTCTAATTCTCAACCTAATAATTTGAGAAAGATGACTCGCATTCAACACTCTTATCATGTCTTGTAAAATTTTTATGAGGTCTAACCTCAATCATTTGAAAAATCTAGTCTAGATGAAATGTGGATTGATGATATAGAATTTGAATAAAATTCACTAATAAAGAATAAACTTGGGAACTATTCCTCTTCCATATAAAATAAGCATTATAGGATCTAGATGGTTATATACAATCAAGTACACCTCTATTGGTAAGATGACAAGTTTAAGGAAAGATTGGTAGCTAGAGGGTTTACTCAAAATCTGATTTAGATTATATTGAAACATTTTCTCATGTTTACAAAATGGTAATTGTGTTATAATTCTTCTAGCTTTAGTTACTAAACATGAATGGGAGATTCACCAAATGGATGTTAATAATGCCTTCTTAAATTGTTACCTAAAAGAATAAATTCACATTCATCAACATAAAGGGTTTGAAGAAAATGGTAAGGAATTACTTTTTCCAAGCTTAAAAAATTATTATATGGTATTAAAAAGCTCCTGAAGCTTGGTTTACTAAGATAAATAGATTTTGTTAAGATCTTGGTTTCAAAAATTGTTTCGATGATAATGAGTTGTTTGTAAAATATTAAAACAATAATGTTATAATTATTATATTATATGTTGATGATCTCTTAATTAATAGTAGTGATAAGAATCTAATTCTTAAAATAAAAGAGAAATTAATACAATATTTTGAAATGACTAATTTAGGTCTCATTTGAAAAATTATTAGGCATAATTATTTGTAAAAATTAAAAATCTACTATAGTATCTTAAGCACATTATGTTGCTAACCTTCTTAAAATATTTAACATGGTCGATTGTAATTTGTTTTTATCCCTATAGAATTTACCATTAAATTAGATCCAAAACCTACTTATGATAAATTTCATCCTACTCTATATAGACAACTTGTTGGAAGTTTGATTTATTTAACTATCACTAGGCCTAATATACCCTATGTAGTTGGAATTGGTTCTATATTTATGCAAGATCCTTATAAGAACCATTGGAAAATGGAAGAAAGGATAATAAGGTTTATCAAAGGTAAAATAAATTATGGTTTGTAATATTATTTTAGTAATGACAAAAATTTATTTGGTTAATGCGATTCTAACCATGTTGGTGATATTGTCATTATAAAAATACTTATGGATATGCTTTCGGTTTGGGTACGGGTAAAACCACTTAGAGTAGCAAGAAGTAACCAAAGTATCTCTCTTCTACTAAACCAAGTATATAAGTGCTATGGAAGTAGAAAAGGAATTATTTTGTTGAAAATATTTTATATGAACTTCATATGGGAATCAAAGGAAGTACTATTCTTCTATGTGATAACCAAAGTTACATTACTTTTATAAACAATCAATTTCAACATCAAAGGAAAAAACATATTGAAATACATATGCAATTTATTTAAGATAAATTTCTAAATGGTGACATAGATCTCAAGTTTTGTTCTCCATGAAGATCAAGTAGAGATATTTTTATAAATCCATTGGGTGTTCCAAAGTTTTGTAAATTTTTTCCATGTTAGGCCTTTCGAATTTGGCTGAAAATATCATTTAAGTGAATTTTATTTCTACCTTTGAATTAGATGAGAGTGTGGTATTTCAAAACTTAACTCAAATGATCATCTCGCATAATGTTGATCTTCACCTCTCGAATCGATGAATGCATGGCCTTTTAGAGTTTCCCTTAAGGGGGAATGATAATTTTAATGCCACCTCAAATCATCCTCATTGTGCCAATTTTAAAATCCATAAACTCTTTCTATTGTGTTTAAGTAAATAATCACTTCATGTGAATCATACTTTATCACTTTATCTTTAGAATTGTGTTTTTTCCCGTGTCATTGTCAATTGTTTTAGAATTCTATTAACATTATATTTTTATTAGGGCATGTTTTTTCTCAGAATTTATGGGACATTAAAAAAATTATACCATGGATTCATTGGAAGAATAATGGACTGAGGGTGACTCATTCTGTAATGATTTTTACTTCATTAATTAAACCATACATTCATGAATTATATTTTCCATACATTATTCATAACCATGTGTGTTTATTAAGATATGCAACATCAATCACAAGAGCATGAAATAAAGTAAACAACACAAGAACACCATATGTAAGTGGGAAACCCTCATTGGTAAGAAAACCACTGAAACTATGATAATATTACATAAATCAAAGAGATATAGTGAGGCACCAACTTCACAAGGAACACTAACCCCTATTTTAGTAGAGCACCAACCTTACAATGAGCACCAACCCATAGTTTAGTGAAGCACAAAATCCAAAAGGAGACTAAAACCTCCCAATATGACTAAGCACCAACTCATACACCTGATGAATATGATCTCTAAATTTTTTTCTACCACAACTAATGGAAATCAAAATTTCAACTCACGTAATCTTCTTCAAACCTTCATTCCTCTAACTCGCTCAATATTATTCTTATTTGAATTTCCTTGGTTGTAAACCCTTGCAGTCATGTTTCACATCACTCTTCATATCTTAAAAATATACTTCATCTATGAATTCATGTCCTAGATCAGCCTTTATGCTCTCTTATAGGTCACATTTTCCCTCTAGGAACACTAGTTCAAAAATGAACTCAAAACACTAGATTTATATAATTTTCTTCATCTAAACATGAGAGAGGTCAGTAAAAAAATATTTCATGACAAAATAATAATAATATCATCCAAATAACTTCATAAAACGGTCACATATCACCAAATTAGGTTGTATATGCCTAAAACCATCCATCATGCACCAAAACGCCTCAAAACCCCATCACTAGGATGATAAAAATACACTCGTGCTAAAATAATACTTATTAAAGGTCCCTAATTAACCAAAAATGATTAATATATCATAAAATAATTATACATTGTCACACATTTACTTTAACTAATAAAATATTTCATTAAATGGGCCCATTGACTCATATTCATCTCAAAATAGCTACTTCTAGGATCCTGATTTCACCTTTGGACTTTAAGACCACTCAACATGAACTAAAAT
Organism: Taxus wallichiana var. yunnanensis; assembly: GCA_018340775.1. Lineage (NCBI taxonomy): Eukaryota > Viridiplantae > Streptophyta > Pinopsida > Cupressales > Taxaceae > Taxus > Taxus wallichiana. Next base: position 561,571,404 of record CM031240.1, read on the forward strand.
ATGGAATTTTAAAACTATAAGTAATTTTGGTGACTTGTAAATCACATCTATGCAATTTATAACTCATGAAACATCCTTAGGTTCAAACAACAACAATGTTTTTATTCACCAAAACAAGCTACCCAAAAACTAGTTTTGTAAACTCAACTAGTTTACACCCTTCCTGACACTTTAAAGGTATAAAAGGCCTTAAATAAGAAAAAAATCATCCATCTTTACTTTATAGGTGATATAAGTAATCAACTCATTCATCTCATGGCTCAAACAACTCAATCTTTCAAAGAAGAACAACATTTTCCTTAAAAGTAGTTACCTTCTTCTTCACAAATTGTTCGAATGATCAATCAAAACACATGATCATGAGACAATACATACCTAATTTTAAATATATATTAATAAATTTTTCATAACATATTGTAAATCCTTCCAAATCCAAGTGGAATGCCTTCAACCAAGCCAATATCTACAAATTACTTCTTATGTCTTCTTGGACTCAAGAACTAACTATTAGTCTAACTTACTCCATCACTTCAAAACCAATTCCACAATAAAAAAAACATGTATCACTCTTATAAATTATTTATAAGCACTCATAAAATTTTAAAATCATGAAGAACTTAGAAACATCATCTTACCTCAAGCAAGGCACTTGGTCAAAGGAATGATAAGAAGATTGTTCCAAGTCGTGATCTCAATTGATAATAGCACATCACATTAGATTTGCAAAAAGAAGAGATAAAATACCATATATGGAAATCCATCATAATCCTTAATGCTCAATACATTACAATAGAATGACTTGAATTATTCAATAAGAAATATGAACATATAGGAGGAGGGAAGTGCAACTATTACCTAAATCAGTGGTGAAGAACTCCCACTAACTAATATTGGTAGTTAAGTTAACTCTAAAATACTAGTAAGCTAACTCCACATAACTGAGAAGCTAACACAACACAACTAGTAAGCTAACTCCATACAACTATTACACCTAAGCAAGCTAACCCAATAAGTGTAAGGCTAACACAAGTGTAAGAATTATCACGATAAATAAATAAAAGGATAAATAATAACCTACACTAACACCCTCCCATAAGCATAGCTTAGGTGGGTGGAAAATAAGTTGGGTCCTGGCAACAAGGCATGATGAGGTACCCATGTATAACAACTAGGAAAATTAGACACCGCAAGGTACCCAAAACTAGTAATAACAAAGTAGAGAGAAAAATCCTGTGCAAGATATCCTCGAAGCTCGGCTCTAAAACTCGTATAATGCTAAAGAAGTGTAGTGTGCACCGTGGTCTAAATCCACTGCTCGATCATAGAACTCAAAAACAACTGATGTTGGGTTTCACCATAATAGCTCCATACAAGGAGACTATTAATGGAGTGATGTTGAAAGTGAAAAAAAACACCAAACATAATTTGATCAATCTGCTACAAATAGGTTTTCCACAATCCAAGAACAACCAAGGCAACAAGGTGGACACAAGATCCAAATAAATAGGACTACCATGATCCAAGAAAATCCAAGGTAACAAGGAAAGGACATGAAACCCGAAGAAGCAAAAAGATCAACACACCACCCTCCCATACCGCAGAATGGATAGAGTGACACCACAAATCAGTATGAGTTGTCAAAATCACCTACTCGAACACTAACAAACTAACCTCGATCCACCGTAATAGCTCCCCCATAAGAGATACTATCAACAAACAAGAGAGATATAAATATATACACCCATAGATATAAGAATGCAATACCTAAAATTTTAGGACGTCGGGCTCAACCGAAATTACATCCACAAGTGATTACAACACCCTCCCAAATTTGACACTTTATAATTAAGTGCATGTAAATATTACAATGAGTAAAAGTACCTTTTACATTTGAAATATGTGTATAAAACTTTACCAATGCGTAGATCTCAAAAAAATACATAATTTCAAAAGAAAGATCACCTTAATCTGAGCTACGGATCAAAAGTTATGAGCTCTAGAAGGTTTTTTATTAAAACAATATTTTAATGCTGATCTTTTTTTTTAAAAGGTACACGTGACACCCAAATTTCCAAAGGGTAAAAGAGTGCATCCACATGATACATGCTTGTGACCAAAGGATAAAAGTCTACGCCCAAAACCTAAAATGTCCAAAGGGTAAATCATTGCGTCGGAGGGTACATGTCAATATCCAATGGATAAAAGAATGCACCTAGAGGGTACCGATCTGCGTCCAGTGGATAAAAGACTGCATCCAAAACAGAAATATCTAGAGGGTAAAATAATGCATCCAGAAGGTACATGCTTATATCTAATGGATAAAAGAATGCACCCAGAGGGTACAGATCTGCGTCTAGTGGATAAAAGACTGCATCCAAAACTGAAATACCTAGAGGGTAAAAGAATGCATCGGAAGGTACACACTTATATCCAATGGATAAAATAATGCACCCAGAGGGTATAGATCTACGTCCAGTGGATAAAATACTACATCCAAAACTGAAATATCCAGAGGGTAAAATAATGCATCCGGAAGGTACACGCTTATATCCAATGGTTAAAAGATTGCACCCGAGGGTACGGATCACGTCCGGTGCATAAAAGATCGCATCCAAAACCAAAATATCCAAAGGGTAAAAGAATGCATCCAAAAGGTACATGCTTATATCCAATGGATAAAAGAATGCACCCAGAGGGTATAGATCTATGTCCAAAGTGGATAAAAGACTCGCATCTAAAACTGAAATACCCAAAGGGTAAAAGAATACATCTAAAAGGTACACACTTATATCTAATGGATAAAAGAATCCACCCATAGGGTACAGATCTACATCCATACTTGACTGTCTCAAAACATGGTCAGGTTTACATTCGATTCTAGGGTTTTAGCACCTTCCAAATCCAATGTTGCACTCTGTTTTGCATAAAAATGCATGTTGTAGAAAATTGCTCACAAATTCCAAATACATGAAAATAATAAACCCTTACTTGCAAAGAAAAAACTACATATGGGTGTCTACATCATCTATCACTCGATTCCATGAAGCAAATGATAAGAATATTGTTCCAAGCCACAATCTTAGATGATAATAACACATCACATTAGATTTGCAAAATAGAAGAGCTAAAATACCATATATGGAAATCCATCATAATCCATAATGCTCAATACATTACAATAGAATTACTTGAATTATTCAATAAGAAAGATGTACATATAGGAGGGAAGTGCAACTACTACCTAAATTAGTGGTGAAGAACTCCCACTAACTGATACTAGTAGTTAAGTTAACTCCAAAAGACTAGTAAGCTAACTTCACATAATTGAGAAGCTAACTCAACACAACTAGTAAACTAACTCCATACAACTAGTACACATAAGCAAGCTAACCCAACAAGTGTAGGGCTAACACAAGTGTAAGAATTGTCTTGATAAATAAATAAAAGGATAAATAATAACCTACACTAACACTTGGAACCCTGCTAGAACAAATATCTTTCAATTTTGACCCTCAAAGATCAACTCATAACTTTTATATAAATTTTCCAATCATAAACTTTGATATACCAAAAGAAATATCTTTGAACCCCCTTCACAACACAACTTGAATCATCTCCTAACTCATCGCTTTTTCTCCTCTAATGTCCATTTTACCGCAATCTACCCCAAACTACCCCAAAAACTAGTCTTCATAAATAGGGAACACTTTAAAAAATTTCACCTCAACCATGATCTAAAAAATTCATAAACATGTATAAAAAATCCAAGGATATCATAAATTAAAATTTACACTTTCTCTTATTTGGGAAACATTTCCTTAAACTACAACTCTGTAAAAACAATCCTTTTTAAGTGGGGCCCGCATAATGTCGCATTCTCTAATATACCATTTTGTAAATGCAGAGAGAGTCGTATACAACATCCAATCATCACTTTTGTATAACCAATCAAAACTAGGATATTATACTCAAATTTCTTCAAGTTGCTCCTAGCTAGGGTTTAGCTAGGGTTTCAAACCACTTTACCTTCTTAATGATCATTCATAAAAATGTGATGATCAAACCACATATTTTTTAAAATAGATTCATAACTTGCCTTATAAACTATGCTAAAGTTCTCGAGTCCCCATTCAAATGACACAATTCGAGCAGAACACGAGAAGGTCCACATTTATTTTAAAATCACACTGTAACTTACCTAGTTTCACCAAAAATTTCATATCTTCAAATTCCTTCCTAAATTTAACCTAAAATCTATCATACGAGAATCATGAAAACATCCTATAACTTTCCATGATCACTATATAGCTCAAATATGCTTGAAACTTTCCATCCATTAAGACTTACCTATGTCAAACCGCCTATTTATCATTGTTAGCTTCCTAAGGACATCATACATGCATCAAACCTTTTATTTCTGACTAGAAACTCATCACATACCTCATACACACTTTCTCTATACTTCTACCATGCTCCACCATGGGTGATTTGGTCCAAAACACATACATGCTTCTCATTTTACATGCTCTAGAGCAAGAAATAGGTCCTGCAATGGCGTGACCCAACTATGAACTAACCATGCTGACATCATACAAACCCATGTACTTTAACATGCCTCATGGACCATTAATGACCTTATGAAACACTTCAACAACTTGGGAGGACATAAACCATGGATTATCTCACTCAACCCAGGCACCCGAACACACTAGAACGCGTTCCAAATCTTGACACTACCAATCAACCTTCATGTTTGACCATTGAATAACACCTCATGGAGACACATACCACACCATGAAACCCTTTTCCATCAATGGATTTGACATCAATGAAAACACAAACACACAATGGCCAAAAATCTCCCCCTTTTTCATTGATGGAAACCATCTTCAAAAACATTAATGGCAATCAACATGGCCAACACCTACATGACCTCTTTTCCATGTTTTTGATGTTTCTCTCCCCTTTTACATCTATGAAAAAGGATACTATGATGACACAACATGGAAAATGACAACACTAGACAAGAATAATGACAATATTGCTCAAACACAATTTACTTGACTCAAAAGCTCCCCTTGGGATTGAATTCTTTCTTCTTTAACTCCAACATCACCAAATGAAGATCCATTGGACCTGATATAAGAAAAAAACTAGTTCTATATGAACTTATACTATCCATTTTGGCCTTCAATCACTCTTTACATCACTTTCTAGTACTTTTTCAAGTTCAAGCACACAATTTTACCTCAAACTTCATCATGACTAATTTAGTATTACTTGCCCTTGAATGAAAAATTCAGTACAAAAATGACAAACTTCTCATTCCCTAAAAGTTTCTTAATCTCATCAAAAACCACCAATATTATCCCCTTGGACTCATTACATCCATCTCTAACTAAAAACATAATATTGAGAATCATACCTTGCTTAGACTGCCTTATAGATGCACAAGACATTTATTAAAATCTTTGAAGTACAATTTCAATATATTATACCTTATTCATGTTATTTCATACTTTTTTGAATACTTACCTACTCATACTTGACCTTATTTTTCTTTCACATCCAAGCACACCATATTGGGGCTTTAAAATACCTTTTACCCTCAAGAAGATGACAAGAATGGACTCCCCCTGTCCTGGAGACTTCTTCAAGGTCAGTAGCCTCTTTTTCAGTTCTTACATAGACTAAAATCCTTGTTATAATGAAAACTCCACTTACAGACTATACAAACCTTACAATAACTCACTTTCCTTGAAATTTAGATCATCTAAAATGATACCACTCTCATATTTCAAATAACCTCATATAGAATTCAAACTTTGAGCCTCTTCAATCTTGTAATGAAATAGAGACTCACTAATTCAAACACATCTCCAACACTTGAACTTTTCAAAAATAAAACTCTTACCCTTTTAGGCTTGTATTACATGATTTTCTTTGATGTCCACACCTTCTTTACACTATGATCCAACTCATAGATTGATACTTGAACATTCATTAACTATTAAGGATCAAATGATACCTTAAACATGCATTGATGACCACATGAACCAATAACATATTATGAAACAAGTCTCTACATTTGAATTTTATTACTTTTCTTCATACAATCACCATGAAGTGAATCATAATCTTGGGGAATTTTATATCTAGCACATGATCTCTCACTCCGCTATTTCAGAAATCATCTCACTCATGAATCACACAATTTGGATCATAAAAGACTACCTTCATAACTCTTTTTGTATTTTTCTTGTCTTCACCAAAAACAACACCGACCTCTATCACTTTACTCCTTTCACAATTCATTGTATCATCAATTTTGGTGAGAAATACCCAAATTTAGTAGAAGTATTTCTTAGAGTCAAGACTTCAATCAAGACAACTAGATGAATGTGATATTGTGGTCAACCTTTTACCCTAATAAATTAATGTTTTCTACATGCCTTTACTAGTTGTTCATGACCTTTTCACAAGCATTCTTAGAGATTACAACCTTCAGGGATCTATACACTTATTTTAATACCCATGATGGATATAAAATTGACTTAAATACCTATAGATGATATGTATCATACCTTTTTCAACTGTCACAACTTTTCATTGACTCGATATAATGCAATAAATCACTCCTACTCAGCTACACACCTTCCCGAGGTAGAAAAAACATCTAGTTGACTAAGACATTGTGGTCAACACCAACATCTTTGAATGTGTTCAATAATCCTTGTACTCTTTCATAATCCTTGGTTTTAACTTTTGAGGTTATGTTTGTCCCGATTATACCTTAACACTTACAAACCATGACCAACCTCCATAAGAACAACAAGCCCTATTTGCTATTGCTATTGTGGTCTTCATATAACTCTAATCCTTTTGATGAAATATACACAATAAAAACTTCTTTTCTGTAACCTAGTATTACCTTCATGAAATTAGTGACCATACCTCTGTTATATGAAATTATTACACAAAGATGTAACCTTGATGAATTCAACTCATCATCTTTTAGAGAAACTATAGACCTTGATTTTTCTACCACAAATCATAAAATGATTCTGATACTATAGATAGATGCACATATTTCCAAAAATTGATTTCTTTGATCAATAACCATCATTTCTAAAGCATCATTGAGGTTTTTTAGCTCTTAACTCATCACAAAGACCATTATACCAGGCATGTTATTATTGATGACATCCTCTAAGTGAGATGAGCACTGAGATGTAAAACTCATGAGAAACTTCTCAACTTGCAACCACTCCCATTTTGAATCTTGAGAAACTAAGATACTTTGTCTTTTCATCATATATTGTAGCACCTCCTTAATTCGATATTGAGCTACAACTTCATGTATTTTCATTATTACATACACATAACCATATGTTTCCTTCTTTATAACTTGAGATAACTTGCACACACCCATAGCATCACATTTGATGCACAAAATTCACCTAATCTCTGTTACTTAACTAGTTTGAACTTCATTATGACTGTAAGACTAAACTTTGACCTTGCACTCTTGATAATAGAATTGTATTTATTTATTTTTGTTCTTTCTCATCCATTTTTTCTCTAACATACTTCACATGGCTTCTAAATACCTTTGAACTAACTAAAAATGTCTCCTTTTAATTTTACACCTTTCACATACCAATTCAAGCTTGATGATGAAAACTTGCTTACTTAAGACCATTATAATGACTTGCATTTATAAAAAGGACTTTTGGATACCTAACAACTCATTCACAGTCTTAAATATTTTTAAGCGATCTTAAACTCCTTCCTTCAACTACAGTACTCTTGTTTACTTAAATCCATATAAGACTCAACATACACTATACACTCTTAGGACCTAACTTCATTTGACTGAGATAGATTCAAGACCATGAACAAGAAACCATATACTCAGCCCATGGACTTCAATACACATATTTATCATGTAAAACCAGACACTTTCTATCACTTCTCATGACTACACATCATGACTCGTAGAGAACAAACCGTAACTTTCATCATGGACTGCAGAGACACCTTGATGAGGAGAAAAAAATTGTGATCAAATAGGGGCCATTTTACTCTCAACGAGTTGGATGAAAACTCTTGATTATACTCTTCAAAAAATTTAGATCATGATAGATCTTAATCATGCCTTTAAAGTATACTCATTCCTTAATCAAAATTATTATATAGATGATGAAAGACCTATATAACCAAGATATAGACTTAGATCTAGTTAATGCTTTCCTTTTTGAAGCAAGACAACTAATTTTGCATGGATGACATCTTGAACTTAGACTCAGTCCTCTTAACCACCTTAGACATGGAAATCAAACCTTAAAGATAATTATGAATGACACATTATTATACACTCAGACATCTCATAAGACAAGAACTCAAAGGTATGTGAACATTTCACTTAACATACCTCATCACATTTGAAGTTTTCCAAACTCCTAGACTCCTCACCTTCTCATGAATAGAGGAATGAATAGAATTTAGGCACAAATGGTCTTCTTCAATAAGATAAAACATGCTTCCTTGACCTGACTTGAACCCTTCCTTGATGCCACAAGAACCTTCTTTCAATAACTTCACTGGATTAGGTTGTATTTCAGACTGAGAATATGATTTCTTAACTTCTCTTACTTGAATAACCACCTTATTTCCCTTAAGATTTTTCATAACATCCTTAGACTCATTCATGAGATTCTTCTTCTTGAAAACACTTCCACTTTGATATTGAAATTTTCTAGAGTACCCTGAAGATCCTATTTGGTGACAATATCTTGCAATATGCCCTTATTTGTGACATTTATGACACACAATCCCATTCTTCTTTATTGGTTAAAACACACTTAGATTCCAACCATAATCCTTATCCCTATGACCATACTCACAACATGAAAACATTCACCTTTGAAAAGATATTCATCATTCCTAGGAGACCTCCTCTTGCAATCTCTAGCTCTATGACCAAAATCATGACAAATATAGAAATATCCATTGAAGGAAGTACCATACCTCATAGCATTAGGTTTTCTAACTGATTTATACCTTCTCAAAAAAAAAAATTGTCACCTTATCATCTGATTTAGTACTTAGACCAGAATTTTCATCACTCTCCATGTGTTTTCTTCAAACCCTAAGCTCATTTTTTTCACTAGCCAACTTTTGGCCTTCTAAAATCTCATAAAGAGCTTCATATCTCTTCTCAAGTCTCTCATACATCCTCAACCTACTAGATTCACACTCCAAATTTGATTCAAGGGATTTCAATTTATTTTCATACCTATAACAAGCTTTCTCTTTCACATTCAAGGCTTAATACATATTCTCCACTTGATATTTCAAACCCTTATGGCTTGATTATGCTCTATATCCATTTCCTTGATTTGATCTTGGTAGGATTTAATCACTGACCTAGCTATTTCATTCCTCTTCCTTAATATTACTTCAACATTTGAAGATTTATCCATTTCTTGTGCTTTAAAGGATCTCATTCAAGTTTCCAATATTTCTTCACAAGGACCTTCTCTGATACGAATTGTTGGAAGTACAATGGAATGAGTGGGGGATTGAATCATTCCTATAATGATTTTTAATTCATCAATTAGATTATTCATACAATATTCATAACCATGTGTCCTTATTAATATATGCAACATCAATCACAAGATCATGAATAAAAGTAAACACCAAAATAACACCATATGTAAGTGGGAAAACCTCATGGGTAAGAACACCCACTTAACCAATTCTTATATTACACAAAGAAAAGAGATATAGTGAAGCACCAAATTCACAAGGAGCACCAAACCTAGAAGGAGAACCAAAACCTAATTTAGTGAAGCAAAAACTCTAAAAGGAGGATAAAACCACACAAGATGACCAAAACCCAACTCAGACACCTAGTGAATATGATCACTAAATTTTTTTGTTGCCACAACTGATGGAGATCACAATTTCATCTCACACAATCTTCTTAAAACACTCATTCCTCTAACTCACTGAATATTCTTCTTCTTAGACTTTCCTTAGATCTAAAATCTTGCACTTATGTTCCCCATCAATCTTAATATCCTCAAAATATTTTCTTGATCTTAATTCATGTCCTTGATCATTGTTTACACTCTCATGTAGGTCACATTTTCCCTCTAGGAACACTAGCTCATAAATGAACTCAAAACACTAGCTTTAGATACGTTTCTTCATCCAAACATGAGAGAAGTCAATCTTGAACCTCTTTCATGATAAAATAATCATAATAAAATCCCAATAAATTCATTAAAATGGTCACATATGACCCATATAGGTTGTCTATGCCTAAAACCATCCATCATGCACCAAAAATCCTCAAAACCCCATCACTAAGATAAGAAAATCCACTCATACCAAAACCATTCTTATTCAAGATCCCCAATTCACTAAAAATTAGTGACATAATATAACATCATCATACATGGTTGCACATTTACTTTAACTAATCAAATATTTCATGAGATGCGCTCACCGGCTCATATTCTTCTCAAAAGAGTTACTTCTAGCATCTTGATTTCACCTTTGGGACTCAATACTAATAAAGATGAAATAAAATATGTAATTAAAAATACCTTTACATAACTTATATGAAAATTAAAACTCATGAAACATCTTCATGTTCAAACCACAATAACTTTTCTCTTCACCAAAACAAGCTTCCCAAAAACCAGTTTTGCAAACTCAGCTAGTTTACACCCTTTATGACACTTTAAAGACCTAAAAATTCCTTAAATAGGAAAAAAATTCATCCCTATTCAATTTATAAGTGATATCAAGCATCAAATCATTCATCTCATGCTTCAACCAACTCAATATTTTAGTAATAACAAAATTTTCCTGAAAAATAACTATTTTATTCTTCACAAATTGACATGAATGACCAACCAAAACAACTGATCATGAGACAATAATTACCTCATTTGAAATATATATAAATCATATTTTCATAAGATATTTTAACTCCTTCCAACTTCAAGTGTAAGGCCTTCAACCAAGCCAATCATTGCAAACTACTTCTTATGCCTTCTTGGACTCAAGAATTGACTATTATCCCAACTCATTCCATCACTTCAAAAACAACTTCCAAACTTAACCAAAGAATTTATCACAGTTATAAATTATTTATAAGCACTCAAAAACCTTCAACAATCATGAAGATCTCAGAAACATCATCTTACCTTATCAAGCAACTTAGCACCCTGATAGAACAAGTATCCTTCAATATTTACCCTCAAATATCAGCTCATAAATTTTTCATACCTTATCCAATAATCACATTTGATATACCAAAATAAATATCTCTAAACCATCTTCACAACACAACTTGAATCATCTCCTAACTCATGTTTTTCTCTAGTGTCCATTTTACCACAAGTTACTCTAAACTGTCCTAAAAACCTAGTGTTCACAAATAGGGCACACTTTTCACTTTTTCACCTTACCCATGATCTTAAACCTTCATATAGATGTATAAAAACTTTAGGGACATCATAAATTATAATTTATACTTTACCTTCTTTGGGAAAGGTTTCCTTAAACTACAAATATTCATAAACAATATTTTTCAGTGTGGGTCCCACATATTGTCACATACTCTAATATACCATTCTGGAATTTTGGGAGATTCCTCTATAAAATATAATCACCACTTTTACATAACCAATCAAAATTGGGCTAGTATACTCAAATTTCTCCAAGTTTCTCCTATTTAGGGTTTCAATCCACTTTACCTTCTTAACGATAATTCATAAAAATGTGATGATCAAACAACCTCATTATATTTGTAAAATATTAATAATTGACCTTAAAATATATGTGAAATATCTCATGTCCCCATATAAATCATACAATTTAGAACAAACATCGAAGGTCCATATTTACTTTAAAATCACACTATAACTTACTTGGTTTCACCAAAACTTGCATATCTTCAAATTCCTTTAGCACTTTGACTTGAAACTTCTCATAAAGCATCATAACAACATCCTATAACTTTCCATTCTCACCATATATCTCAAATGGGCCTGACACTCTCCATCTATTAATAATTTCCTATGTCAAACAGAATTTTTCTCAATATTAGCTTCCAAATGACCACATATATTCATCAAACCTCTAAGTTCTTGTATAAAATCATCACACACCTAATACACACTTTCATCATGATACTACTATACGTACCCAAAATTGTAAGGATCTTGTATCTTTGCCGAACAAGTGTAACAAGTGCCCCAATGATGATACAGGTCTCCTCGCAAGGTGTTTGGGATCCGAAAAAGCTCTCCGAGTGTGCGTTAACATCCCGCATGCCCCGCTTAGCCCCCGCATCCTTTGTTTTTCCTTTTTCCTCTCTTTTCTTGGCCTTTTGCTCTTCAGTGATGAAACCACCGCCCTGCATGGGCGGCGGTCTCGTGACCGCTGCCCTGATCAGGGTGGCGGTCCTATAACCGCCACCCTGCTCAGAGCGGCGGTCCTTTACGCGTTTTCCAGAAAGCGTTTTAACACGACTCACATAAAAATCAATGTTTCACCAGCTTTCCTTGCTGACTTAGGCTTGCATTTATGTTTTTGGTCCCCTGGAATAGTGTTTGGCCATTGTTTATTGTTTTAGAGTTCAGTTTGGTTTTGATCTTTGGGTGAATGAAAAGCTATAAATAAATGGTTTGTGCACAAGCAAATGGTCTACCCCTCATTCACTTTTATACTCTGATTTTCATAGTTCAGTCTTTTATTCTTGTTTAGAAGCCATAGTTTTAATTCTTTGCATGCTTAGTTAGCATTGTTCAGCTGTTGGTAAGCCACATACCCATCTTGTGTAGGCAGTATTGTTATTTCACCCAATCCATTGGAGTAGAATAGCTTAGGAAGCCATTAAAGTTGTAGGTTTTCTCTTCAAACAGGATAGTTTCGTGTTGGATGCTTTATGTTACATGACCCATAGTAAATCCCACTAGGAATTACATAATCCAAGCTTTGTACTCTTGCGCTATCCCTCTCCTACTTGCATTATATTCAGTCTGCATTCTAAGCTACCTTTGTCCCCATATCTACTTTTGTTGATGCTAGCATTACACGCTTTTCTAGATTCACGTGAATATGAAAGAATGAGGAGATCACATTGAGGGGACAGGATCACACACACCATCGATTCGCCACATGCTGCGGAATCTAGGTTCTAACTTTCAAATTTCTAGTTAGAATCATATCAAATAGAGTAGATAATTGCTTCGTTTAAAGTAAATTATATTCTTGATATCGCAGGGGAAGTCTGTGAGGATTGATAGTTTCTGAGAAACTATGATTCACTCCTCACTTCTGAGGTAGGATCGAGAATCTTGCAGATAGATTAGATGAGCTATTTTATTTGTTTAGAATAAATCTACAAATTACACAGGCAAATAACTACACTCGGTTATTTTGTTTGTTTTAAATTGTTGTTTAGTTGTTATTTCTAGATATGTTTAAATAGCTATTTTTCTTAAATTCTTAAAAGGTTTCTCGAGAAAAATAGAAGTCATATATGTTTTAGATTTATTCCACGTAGTTTAAAATTACTTTGTTACTGCTTAGATTTACATTTTGTTTTGTATGACAATCACGGGACCTAGGGAGCCCGGAGAATACGTATTTGAGCCAATTGTGCTCGAACTCAACCTCATCACAGCAATAGTTGACATAGACCAGAACCTTAGAATAAAATTCTTCCAAACAACAACAGATTTACGACTGATCAGCTCTCAGTTGAGAGGATTAAATATAGAAGACAACCAAGCACACACATTTTGGTCAAATCAACCGAACTACAGATTACCCTAGGCAAACATTCACATGACTGTAGAAGGGTTCGAAAGAGAACAAACCTTTGGTTGTGATCCTTTGGTCCCACAGCCAGATGTAGGAGACACTCTCATAGACATAGATACTAGTTTAAGAATCCAGGTTACACGAACGCCTGTGAGGTATTTTGAGAAAATCACACAGTTATTAAGTCTAAACATAGAAGCTGAGAAAGTGTACGATTACTGGATATTAGGGATTAGGACTTGATTTCGTACATGACCATAGCAGGACCGCAACAACCAAAAGTCTACGGTTGTGATCCACAAATCCCGCAGCCTAACGAATCCACAAGTCAGTCAGATATAGACACTGGCCTACGCACACTAGTATTCCAATCTACTCCACTTCCACCCATCATCATCGAACAACTATCCTTACTAGATATAGCAGCTATCAAAGCTAGAGAATTCTGGACTAGGCCAGAGAATCGTCCGTAGAATCGATTGTATTCATTACCCACCATATGACCTTATCTGGAGATATACACGAAACTATCCCAGGTCATTTTCCATGTATTCCACAACCCATAGATCGAATCATGCCAGAACTCGATATTGATTGGAGCCTTTGAGTAGTCATCCTTGCTGATCGATCTATCACACCAGTCCAAGTTAGAAGGGCCTTCTTTGCCTTAGATTCGTAAATTCCATTAGTGCGTGTCGAAGACATTAGATTTCCTAACTAGTTCGTTTGCATCCCACGCATATTCCATCCCCACCGGCTATCTCGGCACGACCTCGGGAGGTCGGGTACGTGGAAGAGTTACCTGTAGATTCCCACGCTCACTTGTCACTTTTCCAGATACAACTACCATGCTCTACAATGACTAATTTTTTCCAAAACACATACCTCATTCTCATTCCGCATGCTCTAGAGCTAGAAACAATCCTAGAATGACCTGTTTGGACCATGAACTAACCATGATTACCTCTTATAGACCTATGTGCACTGTAACATACCTCATGGACCATGAATGACCTCATGACAAACTTTAACATCTTGGGATGACATAAACCATGAATTATCTCACTCAACCATGTAGTAGGACACACTAGAACACTCCAAATCTTAACACTACCAATCAACCTTCATGTTTGACCATTGAATAACACCTCATGGAGACATATACCACACCATGACACCCTTTTCCATCAATGGAGTTGACATAAATAGAACACAAACATACAATGGCCAACAACATTTTCTAAAAATTTGTGAAATGTTATGTAGTGTATTGCAACTTTTCAAAATCAATGAAGCACTACAACTTTATACCGTAGCATGTTTTTCTTAAAACCCATAGGACATTAAATCTCCTTACTAAATATTTTTCAAAAACCATGGAACACTAAGCCTTATACAACATATTTTCTAAAATATTCAAAACACTTAAGTTTGGCACCACAACATGTTTTGTCAAAACCCACAAAAGACTAAAGCAATGTATTGTGGATTTTTTAAAATCTATAGATCAAATTTCTTCATTTGTGTGCTAGCATTAATCACTTTGATGATTTATGGATTGTAATCCAGTTTGTGTAAAAAAATTGACTTGGCATATTTCCCTACTTAATATTAAGGGGAAGTGTTGGGATTTTTAATATTAAGTGAGAAACCATTTTTATTAAAACCCGCCAAAGACTAGAATTCATGTCTTATAAATTATGTTTAAAACATAAGTTTGCATATCCCTATGCTTTGACTAGTGTAATGCATATTATAACTTAAATTTTTATTATAAGAGTGGCCCATACAATGGGCCACCCACCTTGTATAAAACTAGGTAATCTTATTTGATCTTGTTAAGAAAAAATAATGATGTATGATGTGAGTTATATATGAACATAATCATCATACATGAATATAAAATATATGAGTTAGTACTATGCACATGAGGTAATATTAGTGATAGTTTGTAATTCCTTGTTAAGGTATAAGCTCGCAAGGTATATTCTAAAATAGTGAGAGTGGTGAGTGAAATTAAATTCTCAATAAAGATAAGTGATATTTTCGTGGGTTTCCTTACCAAAAAAATTTCCCACTTAAATCATGTATTTTATGTTCATTTTTATTTTTCTATAGGATCTTTACATTTAACTATAATGTACAATCGTAAATCCACAAACTATATTTAATTAATTATAATTTTTTGTACAATCATAAACTATAATCCTTGGAAATTTTACATTGGATATCCAATCTATTTTTATTATTTATCCCCACATTTCCTAACATATTAGGGTTAACAATAGGTAGAATTTTCCATATAATTAACTTCCAACATCAATTATAGATGATCATAATAGTGTATTCAACTTGAAATGAACTAAATAATTGATAAATGATAAGTAACTCATGAAAACATGAGAGGAGAGATAGACTTAATTGTTCATGATGATTTAAGAGTGATCTGGGTGTGTTGTGTAGTGGAATGGGAATATTTGTAGATATGTAGATTCTACACTAAATATTTTGGATCTGGAAAATGAATAGGTTTAGGAATATACAAAATTTATATCATCAAGATATAAATGATCTAGGAAAGAGTTATACTTTCTAGGTATAATTTGTATGGTCTATGACACAAGATATACAATTTCATAATGGGTAAATCTGGTTTTTGAATTTATGTATACTTCACTTATATATAAATGGTGCTTTTTATGTGTCTCTCTCACTCACACAACCTTAATATGAATTTTCATGACCTACAACAAATTATAAATCCTAGCAACCTGCAGAACCATTCATCAAATCATTAGTAAACAAAAGATAAAAACATGTGTGAATTTTAAGCTAGAACACCTCGAGAAATTAGACTCCGGCTTTTAAACCAATCTTAATGGTAGCTACATATAATAATTTTGTAAATCAAACCTCATGTAGTTTTCCTAAGTTTTTGTGTACTTGTGTATTGTTAACCAACCCCATAGGGTCCTCTCGTGTCTCTTAACACCAAGATAGTGGGATAAATGTGTATTTTAGAGTTTACCCAATATGGTAGTAGTGATATATGGTTTCCCTCAACTATGTGACCTAACCCTTGTGTTAATTGAAACCCTCATATAATTATTGGAATTAATTTTCTCTTGTTAAGACTTGGTTCTATGATCTTTAAATGCTTATAGATGGGTGAATCTAGACTTGTTGACTTGTTAGTGTGCTTTAAAATTGTATTAAGGACTACCATAGATGATGTGTAGCTATATTTAGTAGATTTAGGAACCATTTGAGTGTTTTTTAATGATGTTTGCAATGGCAACTTCCAAAATAATCCAAGTGGGTTATAAATGATAATGACTTACTTATATAGTTTTTTTAGGTGAGATATTATGATAAAGCCAACCCTAGGAGGATGAAATGACCCAAAGGATGATTTAGAATTAAAAATAGATTCGGTGACTAAGAAGGGGTAGGACCATATATTTCATACAAGACTAGACCCCACATTTTGACCCTTCCATATAAATTTTTACAAGATAGAGAAACACCTAAACTAAAATGTTTATCATGAATATCAAATAGTTTATGTTGTTTATATGAAATAATATTCCCAAAAATTATGACATAGCATAGTGTAAATATAAGCAAGTTGTAGAATATCTAGAGAGATGAGGAGGTTAGATTCGAATGTGATAATTTGTCTTAGAAAAGATACATGGTGAAACTTAGCATTGCACAAGGACAAGCTACTAAATTTTAGTGTCTACATCTACAATCCCCATGAAAATGGAACCATAAAGGGAATCAACAACATGTTAGTGAATATAATCAAAAAGATATGTTTTACATCCCAAGAAACTAAAAACATAGTGGTTGGGACCATATAAAGTATGTAACATTTTTTCCATATGGGAATGTAAACCTAAAAATATTAATGGAGATATGTTGCCAAATCACTTCAATGGAATTAGGTTAAAACACTACCACCCTTGAGGGTATTTTTTTAATGAATAAGGTGTATGCTATTAGTTATGGTAGCAAATCTTTAATCATTTCAATATGTTTTTTACATTTCCTTTATTGGTAATAAGTTTGAATTGTTTGTACTGGTTGAAACCTTGTATGTTGGTGATAAAAATATTTCAGGGAAAATTTTAGTGGTTAATATTTGCTAATTCACAAATATTCCAGTTTTTAAAATTTGAAATTGGCAAATTTTTGGGTAGGAATTATGACTGGGTCACCAAAAATTTCTAGGTACAAGTTAATTTTAGGGGTCGGTTCGCCAAGGAGTTTACACCAATAGCCAACTATTATCATTCAAATCACCCTTAGCATGAAATTAAAATATGCCAAATTCACCTCATATATATACTATTAAGTATTAATAATTCATTATTCATAGTTCCAACTTCCACTTCGTATTGAAATTGTGATTATAAAATATTTCTCATAATTCCTTTCTGCTTTAAAGATCATCATCGACCAGTCATTGGATATTTCCTTTTGCTTTATAGGTAATTTTTTGTTTCATTGTTTGGTAGAATTTATTAGAGGTTGGTATCATACATTTATTACCTTCTAGTAGCATATGTTTTCTAAAGTCCGGTAGCATACATACAGTCTTTATCATTTGGTAGCATCTGATGATGATACCGCCGGTAGCATACAAGATGCTTGAGGATGATATCATACAATATGTTACCATTTTGTAGCATATTATATGCTACCATCTCAGTAGCATATTATATGCTAATGGCACGGCAAACATGTTGTATGTATGTTATGGGGTGGTAGTATATTGTATCATCGACCAGTAAATACATTATGCTTCCAACTAGTAGCATACAATATGTTGTCGGCTAGTAACATAAAGTTGATATTTGTTTTGGATTGCATTTACTGATTATTAAATATTCTCGTTTAGATTTTAAAAAAACTGATCTATTTTAAAATTTCTCATGGATAGGTACAATGGATTCTCTGAATAATGAACAAAAGGCAAATAAACTCAAAAGAAAAAGTAACATATTAATTTTTTTAGCCAACAAAAAAATGAAGACCCAACTTGCATCCACTGGAAATAATAACATGGGTACCGGTAAGTTGTAATAGATTATCATAAAAAAATTCCTTTTTTCATTAGTTCAATTTAATTTTTTTATATCTTTGTAACAGTCAAATATTTTTTATGTTCATATACGAAACCCCTACTGTTAATTGTATTCAACATGAAACAGAAACCAAAACATAAACCCTAAAGAAACAATTATTTCAGTAGATGAAGATATAATTGACCCAAACATGTCAGAGCTAGAAGACATTCCTCATTACCAAATTCCTTCAATAGATGAATTTTCTAATGAAAAGATTCAAGAAAAAGATTATATTGACATGGAGCATTCAGAATAATAAATCTATGAGAATGAAGAACACATCCTATATAATTAGAATGTATTTTCAGGTAGATTGGGCAAAAATTACCCATTCGTTAAACATGTACAACCAGATAATGGTAGTGATACTCCAAAAGAATGTAGATGTACTATTTTTAGTTGGAAATTAGGAAAAGAACATAAAATGCAACTTAAATTGGACACTATTGAGAAACATTGTGGCAAAGTATATTTCATAGTCAAGGAAAATGATGGAAAAATAACAAATACTCATATATGGAAAACTGTTAAAGAGTGCATGCATGTAAGATATAAGGAGTATGAAAAAAAAATGAAACAGTCTCAAAAACTTGAGGAGAAAGGAGGAACCATTAATGCAAATTTTGGAAAAGATGTAAATGAAAATATGAAGGAAAAAACTACACAATTTTCAACCATATTCTTTATTCTTAAAATGGGCAGACCTATTTCATATTTTTCAGAATATAAGAAATTTTTCAAGTTCAATGGGTTTCCAAACCTTCCACATTCACATTGGTTAGAGAGCAGTGCTTGGGAGATGGCGAGATGTCTTGCAATGATTGAAAAGAGGATTTGAAAGAAAACGTCAAGAATGCAAGTTTCATCTCCCTTTCCATTAATGAGGTTACAACTATTGACAACACTTATTGGGTTTGTATGCATGTATATACTTTCCAAAACCACACAAGGACACCTCATCTACTAGTTGTTCATAAAATGCAAGAAAATTACAATGTTAAAAATCTTTTCAAATTGGTTATATCTAATTTGAAGGATATAACAGGAATGGATGATTATTCTATAGCTACAAAGCTTATTTATGTTGGTGTTGATGGTGCATCAGTGATGCAGGGTCATAGAATAGGTTTATGTGTGTGCCTCCAAACATCAGTTGCTCCTTATATGATTCTTATTCATTGCATGGCTCACTGTAATAAATCTTACATACATGATAATAAGCACATTTGAATGTGTTGAAAAAGTTAAAGAGTTTATCCATGAACTACATGCCTATATGTCAAGCAGTCAAAAATATTTCTAGAGTTTCAAAAAAATTCAATTGGAGTCATAGATGGTAAGAAACTTCTTAAATATGTTGATATAAGATGGATTTCAATGTATGAGCCTACACGTAGAGTTTTTGATGAATATCCATCATTAATTGGTTTCATGTTTAAGAACCGTATGCAAGTTGACAAGGAAAAATATTTTATTTACCACTTAATAGACTTGGAAACATTGTTTACACTTTGTGGGATTCTTCCAATGTTGAATGAAATCAATTGCTTAACAAATATTTCTCAAGAAATATCCATCTATATAGTGGACTTCATTAGGTTCAGAAAAAGGGTGTGTCAGACTCTAGATTTGTTATACAACTTTGATGAATGCTTTCAAGGACATGTATTCAGTAATTGGAAAACTATGACAAATTTAAAGGATCCTAAAATCTATTTTAGATTCAATATATGTGGTCATCTTTGTATCCTTGTAAACAGGAAAGAGATTCAAATGCACACATTCCAAAAAGAGTGGATATTGTTGGATTAGAGATTGAAGAAGTACTATTACACGTAATTTATATGAATCTCTTATATCTCAAACAAGAATAAAATTGCAGAAAATTTCACAATGCTTATCTAGTGAGATCAAAGATCACTTTAAAAAGGTGAGATTCTTGAGGCCATGGGAGTGGTCAATCCTATATTTTGGAATCCTGCAGGAGGCAGAGCTGTAGCTGATTCATTTAAAAGACACATGGGTACTATCATTAAGCATTTTGGACAATCAGTTGAATGTAATGGATTTTAGATTAATGGTGTTCTTCAAAAGGAATCACTTTCATTATAATTGAATCATTTTGGCAGGTAATGAATGAACAATTTGACTTACTAAGTGAGCCAATAGAGAATGGAGAAATTATGCTTCTATGGAAAAAGTTGTATCCTAGTACCGTCCTTTGTGAAAACATTAATAAATACTTCCGATTGTATGAATTGTGTCAAACAGTGATATTGGGATTAGTTGAAGATGAAAGTTTTTTTAGTGCATTAACATTTATAAAATCAAAATACGAAACAGACTAGATAAAAACCTTGAGACTTGCTTGATTTTTATGTTTCATAATATGATACGGATGTGTATCCTTATGAATAGGTAATGAAAACATGGAATTATCTTTCAGAGAGGAGAAGGATGGGTAATTCTAATACAGGGACTATGGATAACAACATAACTTTGATTGAAAATCGAGGGAAAGATTAGATAATAGTGTTAGGGACCAAAGTTTTCAATATATGTTTAAGTTTTAGCAAGTTGATATTAAGTGAAGAATAATGAATGTACTTTTTAATTCTAGAAAGAAATTTTCATATCAGATTATAAGTATGTATCTTGTTATTTTTATTATACGCGTGTTTTTTTATTAGCGATAAATAAGGGTTAAGGGGACCCTACCCCATACAATCTAGATAGTTTAGAATATGAAACCGTAACTAATGGCATACTTGTTGAATCCAACATAACAACATTCCTACCAAACTAACAGCCAAAAAAGTTAAGATAACCAAACTCACAACAAACCTCAAAAAGCATATAGCCTGAAAATCTAAGAACCAACAACACATATTTAATCCTTGATAATTTCTTCCATCGAATGCATTCATCATTCCATTCTTGAATCATATTTTCAAAGTTCACCCTCCATTTTTCGTAGTCTGGTTCGATTATTTATTTTTTTGGCATTATGCCTTCTTTTCCAACTTCTTGGTTCTTTGTATTGCAAAAATAAATTCTCCCATCATCTTCAGGTGTTTTATAGTACTTTTCATGTTCGGATATGCATACCTTTAATGTTTTATAAATTATCCTTCCTTTTCAAAGACATCCTTTTTATATCTTGGCATCTTTCATTATAATTTTGTAGTATCTCATTGACCAAAATTGAGGTAATTTTTTCGATCTTCTCCTACACCTCCCTTAGTTCAATTATGACCATTGTGATATATTGTTTATTTATATCAATATCAATCCTACATTTTTGAATTCATTCCTAAAATCAATATCCTTGACCACCAAATCTTGCAAAAAATAAATATTTTTACACTACTTTCATAGCCTTAATACTAGTTATGGATTCCTCTATATTTTGTGTTTTTGTTTCAAATACTTATTCCTTTTATAAAAATTTGGGAGGTATATCTTTGTTCATTTCATCAACTTCCATTTCAAGATCTGTATTATTCTCATGGGAATCACTATCACTTTGTAATTCTCTTCGGTATCCTTTGTTACCTTCTCCTCAAACTTAGGGTTGTTTTAATATTTCCCCTAATTCCCATCTGTACCTTCCATTATTTTTTGCTTTTGAGGTTTCTCCCTATTTGTGTGTGATCTTGTCCTCTTTCCCATAATTTTACTACCTTCCTCTATCCTTGGGTTCATCTCCTTAGCACCAATTTTCTCATCCCTTCTAATCATATGGGTCCCTATTTGAACCAAGGATTTAATGAGCCCTTAGTGTAGAGGGAATTTGAAATTACCTTTTCTAAATTGATCAATAAACTTAGCTAAATATCTGAACAATAAATTTTGGAAACAGTATTTCCTACCATGTCTGATATGGTTCAACATAGGGAAATGTTAGGAAAATACAACTTTAAACTTGCCTTCTAGTGTAACATATGACATCAAAAGAAAAGAAATTTCCTCAAAAAGAGGAGGCAAAGAGTCTCTTTTATAATAATTAAAATATTTTCTTAAAGTCTCCTTGCCTTGTTGTTGAAAATTTTTACACTTGTGCAAAAATGGGCAACTCAAAACTTCGTCGTTATGATGAGAAGTCTTGGGTGAAGTATACCTAAGCTAAGGAAGTCATTATGTTATTTGTTACTGTTGAATTAGTTACAAGATTAAATGAAATCTGCAGTTATGTGTGCTATCTCAAAATAGAACAAATCACATAGTCTGTAATTTCTTTCCATCTTCAACAAAAGAACACAAAGCCCTCGAAGGACAACTGTGTTGTCTTGTTGAAGACACCGAATTACAAAGTAGGTGAAGTGTTAAGTTTTGAAGCAGAAAACAAAAATGTAGATTACAAAAATTAGAGTTCATTACTAAATGTTACAGGCTTTATTAATGTTCTTTCCTTCATGATTAAGACATTCAATTATGTTACTAAGTTGTTTAGTTCATCATATGATCCATACATAAAAGCTATAATGCACAAGAAATACACAACTCATTTTTAGAATTCAATGTTTTATTCACAAGGAGAGTCAAATGTTTCCCACACAAGTCGTGAGATGTGACTGAAAAGGAAAGAACATCTACTGAAGTAAGAAGTACACATGCATGAAATAGAAAGCAAAGGAGTATGAGTGAACCCATCATTTCCTTGTATATTCTTCATTGTGCAAAGAATCTCCTTGCCAACTCCTTTCATCCTCAAGGCATGGTACCTGAAAAGAAAAAAATAAGGAAATCATCAATAAAGAGCTTAGGGTTAATCCATATTCCTACACTGTCCTAATTTGTGCATATGGATCTCTAAGCAACAGGAGATGTAATTTATTTGAAGATCAGATTACATAGCTCACTCAGGAAGTAGAAATATAGAAAAGAGAATAAGAAACATGGACACAAGAGAGGCCAAAAAGCCTAATTATTTTCTAACTATTTTCCTAAGTGTGTAGGTACAGGTTGCAGCCAAAAGAAAAATAGACAAGTCATAAGTGCATGCGAGAAAAGAAGAATGTAACTCAAATTTCCAATAGCTATTCTGAAATGGAAGAAGTTTCAGTGCAAAAGAGAGAGTGGAAGATATAAACACTTGTTTTAGTTGCAGCAGAAGAGGAAGAATCATATTTCAAGAAGCTGAAGCTAAATGGAAAGAAGGGATTACAGCTGAAACAAGATGAGAGAGAAGATTCTGGGAAAAATTTTCCAGGGCTTCACCATGTAAAATGAACATTTACAACTTTTCATCATGTTGTTTTCAATTGCTACATGCTTTAAAGGAACTATGCAAATCAAATAAGTGATACAGAAAGTAGAAAAACATCACATGATCAAAATAAACAGCTAACATGTTTTCAGCTCTCAATTTGCTATATCAGTTCATCAAGAAAGGTGTTACTTTCTATGTTCTGGATCAGAAAATACAACTACTATTTCTGGAAATGCATTAAAGAAAAGATTCTAAAAAAAATTTGACAGGGCTTCGCCATGTAAAATGGACATTTACGACTTTTCCAGCATACATATCAGAGTTGTAATAAAGGAAAATACAAAGTATATAATGCAGAAAAGAAATGGACTATACTTTCATTCATCAAATTGAAGTACTTTTAGCATTCTTTATAGCTTAAACAGCTGAGAAATGAAATTGCTAGATAATCCTACAAATACAACCATCCTGAAACTACAATTTTTCAAAATGAAGCAAGTATCAAGTGTTCAGCATGCCACAAGTATGTCTTCGGAGCTCAAAATTAAATACAAGATTCATAATTTTTCAGAACAAGAAAGTGCAAGATTGAGCAACCATTTTAGAAAATGACAAAAAAGCTTCAAATACCGCAAACTTTAAAAAATAAGCATGTTTCAGGCCTCCTTTATTCAAAAACAATAGTTCAGGTTCAAATATTAAAGAAAATCAGAACCAGAAAGGATATCAGAAGCCATTACAGGTGAACAAAGGAGCTATC
Source organism: Taxus wallichiana var. yunnanensis (assembly GCA_018340775.1). Classification (NCBI taxonomy): domain Eukaryota; kingdom Viridiplantae; phylum Streptophyta; class Pinopsida; order Cupressales; family Taxaceae; genus Taxus; species Taxus wallichiana. The sequence goes on from CM031240.1 coordinate 561,596,362, forward strand.
TCATGATGCCATTAAAAGTGAGAAGTAATTCAAGTAACATCTACAGTTATAAAGGGCTTCAGAAAGAGATAATAACCCAGATTTAAGGTATAACTATCTTTTCAGAATAGGTATATCAATTCAGGATCAGAGTAAAGAAGATGGTTATAACTCAAGACTGTAATCAAAGAAGCAACTCTCAGTCAAGAACAAAGTAGTATTCTTAAAGAAGGCACTCCCAAAATAAAAATGTCATATTAATACAACTTGAAGAGCTATGAAAGATCAAGAATACATGTAGAATAGCCTCCAAAGAATATATCAAGGAAAACACGAAGGAAAGCAACACATTTTTCAAGTATCGGAACCCTTGAAAAGGCCAATAAGTACCAAAATATGCAAAGAAGGAGCTTCGGGAAAATGAAGTAAATACAAAGCCTCTACAGAAATAGACATCAGAGAGAAGTGCAGAACTGGGTCAACAAGTCAACAATTGAATAGCCCACGAATGAGTATCAGTAGATCAAGTTTGAATCAAAATGTCAGAGATAGAATGTGTAACTTACCACCTAGGTCAACATAAAAAAACATATTTCCCTAGTCAAAAGAGAAATCCAACAGAGTTCAAGTACCCAACAATGGTTTTCATTATTACAACTCGAAAGAAAGGGGAACAATCCCGGTAGAAAAGGAAAACACTCACCCATGGAGTTTTTCTCTTGGCAACATGTCTACACAAATAACAAAGTCTCCAGAGCCGAGTGATGATTTTAGAAGAATAAATGATACACAAGCCCAAATTTCAAAATCAAAGCAAATACAAATACCCAAAACTCAAAAAATACAGATCCTAGTTCTTCATTGCAGACCCATTAATGGGTATTAAAGGAAAGATCAGGGTAAGAAATAGTGCTTACTATTTAAATCAAATCTGAGAAACCCTCAAGTGGCCATCAAGTTCATCAAAAAGGGACAACCCAACACATTTTCAACTCGAAATGACCAAAGAAATCAAGGTGTCACATGAAAATGCAAAAGAAAACATTTATCAACACTTTGAAGTAGAAGTGGCAAAGACAAGTAACGATGGTACTTAGAAGATCAAACTTACCATTCTCTTCATCAAATAGTGATGCCAAAAACACAAAACCAAGCTCGATAGAGGCCAAATAGAGCTTGAAACCAACAATAAGGGTAGCCAATTTGAAGAAAACTAATAGAGACCAAAGAATAATACAGTTCCAAGCTTGGAGTTTACAAAAATGCGGTCATGACCACAATGCCTCACATGGAAATCTCAAATGCCAAGATGCTATACCAGATAACCTCGCAATAGAGCTTGGAAGGCCGAGAGTGACACATAGTCAAAACTTCAGGTTCACGGAAGTGGTGGCCAAGTAAAATACCACATCCACCTCCTCAAAAGAAACACAAAAATGCAAATACAACATAGTTCAGAAGGTCGAGAAAATACAGAAGAACCAAGCTCAAAATCAGTCATCAATGGTGTCCAAGAAAAATTTGCCAAGGCTTTTCCACTCTCTACGAGCAAGCCAAAAAATGATCAAAATGAAAGGGTTCGAGCATTTTAATTCATTCACCTCAGCAGAGTTCAACCTAACTCAACCATGATTTGAGATCAACGATCAGGCTTCATCAAGTATGAGGATCAATGGCTGAGAATCAAGCTCAGAGATCAAAGTGATTAACCACAATCGATTTCCACCGACCACATTAATTGCTGATTTAAACCCTAATCACAGTCAAGGATCAATGGCATCGGATACAAAAGGTATAGAAATCAAGGGCCCAGGATGATCACCAAATTTCCAACAAACTCAACTCAAGTTACAAATGCCACCGACAAAGCATATGAGGGGTGAGTCACCATGGGGAAGGGGCCAGCCCACGTGTCCACAATTTAAATCATTGCATTAAATTTCTAAAGTCTGAAACCATAGTCTATGTAATCAAATAAATAAAAGGAGCCGACCACCATCATACCAATAATGATCACTCAAAAGGTAGGTTTAAACCTTATTCACCAAGTATTATCTAAATTGCAAAGGCCAAAAGTTATACAATACATGTAAATAATAAAGGTGGCAGACTATAGTATGGCGTGCATAAAGTTCACAAGGTGGTCAAACAAAATGGTCGACCTTTGTATTTGCTAAATCCACAAGGTGGAAAAACCAAGTATAATGCAAAAGTGGTCCCCACTCTAGAGAGGAGCTAGAATTGATTCGCAGAGTGTCACTCATGTGACCATTTAGAATGAGATGTCAAATATCAGAGCATGTGCATATGGGCAGGTGGTCCCCACAATGGAGGTTTATACTTTGCAAATATTACATTTATTGTAATTATTTTGTTCTTACACAGAAGTATTTTTGCATGCCTCCACAACAAGAAAAAATAGAGAAGGAGACAGAGTTGCATGATCAATGGAGAGAGACTTTCCTAGCAAGCAATCTTATTTCTAGCAAATTATTCACCCTTACCTTATTAAAAATAGAACAGTCAACTTCAGTTTGACTGCATTGTAAATAAGACTATTAATGCTTATTTGTAACTGCATGCTCTAGTTTGTATTATTTTATCCTTTTATTTATTATTAAATAAAGGATAAAATTAGGATGCATGGGTGAGTACAAGCCTTAGGCTATTTTTAGGAAGGGGGTGAAATTTATTTTGCTATATATTGTGTGCCTTTACAAAGCACAAGAGAACTTCGGGAGGAATTTTGGATCAAATTTTTCTAGTCTTTCCCTTTGAGTGTGAAGTATTTTCTACTTTCCAAGTTATTTTGTAGTCTTGTGTATGTTATATTAATCTTGTGAATGAAAATTCCCTGATCAACCACCTTACCCTACTGCAAAATTTCAGTCCTTTCGCTTAATTTTAATGTGCATGTTAACTTATTAGTACTATTGTGATCCTCCCTCAGTACAATCAAGTGTTTTTCCCTTAGATATTCTACTGGAAAAACTATTGGTTCGTGCATCAAGAATCCTTCCCAAATTAGTTATGCATATACTCAATCAAATCCCTCATACAAATTTGGTGTATCACCTTAGTTTTAATCATTTTACAATCATCTTTTACTCTCAAACTCCTAGAAAGTAGTTTAGGATACACCAATAAGGAACCAACCTTGATACCGGAGACTCACCTTGAAATAGGTATACCCACAAACCTGAGGTGTTTCCATTGTATCTACGAAAGAGAGAGATCATTTTTGCAAGCTTAGAAAACCTGCAGCCATCTCTATACAGGGTGCACTTTCAAAAGATAACACTTGCAATAAGTTATCGACTTCTATATATTGCAATCAATATTTGTCTTAAAAATCATTCTACCCTCCAAAGATAGCCTTGTTACTTTTCTTTTGCAACTAACTTAGGTGTAATTGAAAAGGATAATCCTTTCATACACACTTGTCCTTAATTCCATGACTTAAAAATCTAAAGAATTAATTCCTCATCATGACCTTTGAAGATGTTGAAAAATTAGTCATATCAGCTCTCTCTATAATATCTTTCACTTCCTTGTTGACCTCCAACAAAGTTATAAGTTCTAATCTTACTAAATATGCACCCATTTTTGTGCTAAAGGAAGTATCCTTTCCAATTCTTAGCAATATGTGCAAGATATGTAGGTCTAGAACGAGGGCTCTCATAACTTTCAAACTCCAGCAAGCTCTCCTATTCCAAAAAATGATTTTAACTCTTTGTTTGATAGGCTCATTCCCACTCTTCAAATCTACTCCTTTATGAGTATCAAGATCTTACATGTGTCTCTACCTTGCATTAGTCTTAATCATTGTACAACTCAACTTCTTTTTATTATTAGAAAATATTTTAGACATGTCTTCCTTCCTTCTATCCATTTTATTATTACCCCAATTCTTAATACTCATAAGGGGATACGGGTTAGGGATTAATGTCCACCTCAAGAAGAAGTTTGTATTTGTTCATCTAGACCATCGTATTTTTACACAACATTAAAATCATTTGTTATTACTCCCATGTTTGTAAATTTGTCACCAATCTCATTTCCTTCATGGTAAATGTGTTGAAACATGATTGAGATAAAGAAAGGGATTCTATTCTTTATATTGTTAATAAAGTCTTCAATCGTAATTGAGACTATATTCTTTCCATTCATACTTGATATTATATTTTGAGAGTATCCTTCAAAAATTAAAGTTCTTAAATATCTCTCCAAGACTAACTTTACCCCAAAGACATTTCCATGATTCTACCACACGATTAGTTTGGGTCCCAAGATTAAATAAGTATGCTAGCACAAACTTTCCATTAGAGTCTCGAAACACTCCACCTCCCTCTTTACCAGGATTCCTTTTGCAGCACCATAAAATTTTAGTTTAATAAATCCTTCCATAGGTATTTTCCATCTCACCCCTTCTCTATTATTTCTTTTCGAGTTGTTTTGTTAATTACGAGACCTCGTCTTCTTGAATATGAATTTCCCCTCTAAATGATCAGCCTCCTTTGTTTTTACAATAAAAAAATTGTTTCTAACAACTTGGAAACATCTTTTTGTTATTTGTAGATAGGAAAAAAATTCCCTAAAACCCCTCATATTCCTTTCTTTCCACACTTCCCACCAAAAATGGCCAAGGCTAAGGATCCACGTATTTCTTAGGCCTTGACTACAAAAATCACATTTTCATTGAACCCAAGAGTTCTTAACCTCTTACGAGCTAACCCAAAAGCCATAAATAAGGATAAGATAGAACTAAAGATCAGAGATGAAAAGGGACAACCTACTAAGAGATGATTGATTGTCTCAAGTTCCTTTTCACATAAAACACATCTATTAAACACATGTTCATTAATGAATAATATTTTCAATGTTGCGATTTCTTTAGAGTTTTTAATTGAGAAATGTCATACTTTTTTTTTTTTTTGTCTTTTAAATGAAAATAATATCATTCCATTTATAAGAGAACATACAGTCCTATGTATGGAAATATTAAAAATACAACACCATATAAAAAAATTTCCAATATTTTTAGATAATTTCAGTGTTTGTTCTTTGAAAAATAATTTCAATGTTTGGAAATGCAACTTGTAGTTGTCCACATAAAGTATTTGAAAATGATAATAATCAGTAATGTATTATGTAATAGTAATATGAAACACAATTGAGAATAATAATCACATTAAGAATCTATTTGAATAACTTATGCACTAATATAAAAAAAGTAAAAGTAAAACGCCACATCAATTGAAATTTGAAACTTTCAATATTTTCATTAAAAAATAATATTACGCTCAATTTGAAATAGTTTTACAAAAAGATTCTAAAATGAAATTTACAATTTCACAATTCATTTTTACAGTTTCATCCTTAATAATTTTCTTCCTCTATGTGTTTCAGTTTTTGTCTCTTGCACACCAAAACTTTCTTTTACAACACCCAACTGAACAAGATCCTTTGTTGCAGCTTCGATATTTGAAATAATTTCTCGTTCTAAATTTTTTACATCACCAGTAGATAGTAATGTTGGATCCTATTTTTTTACATCTTCAATAATATCTTTGGATCCATTCCATTTGCCTTTATTATCCTTCTTAAGGTATTATTCTTCTTGTTTAAGATAACAAGCTTCTGCTTCAATTCAATTGTTGCATTTAAAATTTTCCTGGCACTTTTAAATGCACATCAAGCATTGTAGCCTCATTTTTCAAATTTTCATACTTTGACTGCATTTCAAAATAGAAAAATAATTAATAAAGTTTTAAAAAAATGTAAATAATATTTGAAAATTTAGTAAGACTTACCAATGCCTTATCTTGTTCCACATTTGCAATAACTACAAGGCCCTTGTCTCTCGACCACATATTGTGGTAGGCTTGTGCTTCTGCATTTAAATTCTCAATTCTATTCAACATAATATCCAACACTTCATCATCATAATTATTTTCAAAATATACAAAACTAGACACAACTTGATTCAACAAAATATCAAGCTTTGTTGGCTCATTTTGAACTGAAGAATACAATATATGTCTTTGGGAGTGATTTTTAAATCATGAATTTATTTATTTAATCATAACTTTAGCCCTAAACTCCCACAATTTTAATTGTTCAATATCCTTCAATAAAACATCATTAACATTGGCTTCACAATTGTTAGCCAAAAGAGCATTAAGTGTAAAAGTAGTTTTTGGTCATCAATTAAGGAAGTCTATACTAGAGAAGGTTTTCTTGATCTATCCACTCTTATTGGAGAAGGTTTCCTTGCCCCATGAATCATATCTTGGGGATTGAAAGTTCCATGGGCCTAAACCCCACTTTTAATCCCTATATATTCCTCATCCAAATCAATTTTGTTCAAAACTAAAACACCATGTCCACTAGGAACATTGCCCAATGAAAACATTGGAAACTCAACTGCAAAATTAAGTTTTCCCCTTCTTGAAGCTATAAGAACAAATGAAATATGCTTGAAAATGCACTGGTCCCGATATTTTTAGTGGAAGCGGTGGAGGTGGAATCTTCCTCTTCATAATAGTAGATGGATTTTGAATTAGATGTGGAAGAGGCCCTGCAATAATCAATTGTAATTTTGTAAATAACATGAGAAAAGTCAAATTAACAAACATAATAGGATTGAAATAATAATAAATATAATGTTATATCATATATGATTATAAAAATTACTTAGTTGAGTGGATTCCAGCTAAGGTGTAAATGGGTCTCTTTACATTTGATGTGGTTATTGTAGAGAAGTAGACTGAAAAGTATGGGAGTTATACTAGTAGGTGTGATCTAAACATAATTAAGCATCAATGATTTATCAGCTTATTTAATTTTTGTTTAAAAAAATTGAGGAAAAATATTCAAAAATGAGATTCATACGGAGCAAAGAGTGAGGTATCGAAGATATTTCTACCTCCTTTGTTTGATCAAATTCATATACATTTTTATTGGTTTTGCATGATCCCGATGATATAATATTGTGCCACTTGAGGTTTCTAGAGGAAATTAATATAATTTACAAGAAATATTGAAATATATACAAGTTTTAAATATTTTTTTACATTTTTTTCAAACATATTAAAACATATATACATCCTAAATTAAAATACCTATTATTAATGCATGTGGTATGGTGGATGTGTCATTTTGAGGGTTTAAATAACTCATCTGTTTGAAATATTATGGAGGGTGTCGTCCTTTGTGTGACGATCTTCTTAAATAATAATTGAATCTCCCGAACATGGTGGGAAATGATCCGTGATAGTATCTTCCCTTCGTGATGTAGCCGCATCATCTATCTTCTATGATAATTCAACAATAAATTTTTATTAATCCCAAATATAAATTATAATAGATAAATATTAAAAAAATAAATAATAATAATTAAAAACAAAATAATAAAAAATTGGGACTCACCTCCTTCTCTTGAACTTTTAACGACAACGCTGATTTTTTTCATACATTGTTGTCGGAGGAGTGGTGCCATGTAAATTATATATGGATTCATAATATAAACCAAGAATAAAATTTGTTGATTTGATCATAACATGTCATTCAAATTAATGTTATCCAAATCATCTCTTATCCTAAAGGATAAGAAACTACACCAATCAAATTTCTACCCACTTAGGTTGTGAACAATATAATCTAAAGTCCACCATAGAATATCCATATATTGACCTTTTAATATAACTATAGCCTAAAAGAACTACAACATGGCCTGCAAAAATGGGTGACTAAAATCCTTGAGTTGAATTCCTCTTTTTGAAGGGTTTTGGGAAGTTGTAAGTGTAAATGCAAGGATAAATTTTTTTGTTAGTAATCGAGTTAATAACACAATCAAAATCATAAAATTAAAAACAATAAAAATTAAATGTTTTATAATAGAAAATAAACTTACGAGCAATAGCAACTACAATTACATCAATAGATAATTGAAATGAGACTCCAAATACTTGCAATCTTCATCGATAAAACAACCTTCATCGTGACAGGATCCACATCCTTGTGTGGTAGTCTTGTCAGATGCTCAATGTCCTCGGTGAAGTTCCAAATGATTGTGCATGAGATGGGAGTTGAATATGAAAGGTGAAAGTGGAAGTGTCATAGTTGACTAGAAGATTGTTAAGTGTTTTTGGTTTGTCTGAAATTGGGGCATATACACTAGCCCTATGAAACTAGCTGCTTCGATCCATTGGGAAAATGTATTAGGATCTTATAGAAATGTGTACAGTTGAGGAAAGACCAGGCTCTTGAATGAAAAATTTTGCATATTTTTGTTGACACAGTTGGGCTCTTGGGCTGTGTGGAAATTGTCTTTCTTCTTGGAATTTTTGCAATCTATTATAAAATTATTGCTTCCTATTTGTATATGTTCTTTTTCATTCTAGTTTCTTCCTTTCGGATTTTGTAGATCACCTTATTTTCTGAGGGTTTTTCCTCATATTCTCTAGCTACTATCATTTGTGTAAATTGAAAATGAATATTGTCCATATATACATAGGAATTATAATACTACTATTGGCCGGCTACATAGGAAACAACACCATCCAAGTAATATTTTGCATGTTATCACCAATAACATGAATAATGCTACCAACTAACAACATAGTTGGTTGGTAATACCCTCTATGCTACTAGCCAATAGCATTATTCATGATACCTTGTAGTAGCATTCTATATACCACCGACTAGTATCATTCTACATGCTACTAGTTGGTAGCATTTTCCATGCTACCTCCCGATAGCATTATGCATGCTACCGATAGGTAGAATTCTCCATGCTACCAGGTTGGTAGCATGGATAATGCTTCCAACTCGGTAGCATGGAGAACACTACCAATCGGTAGCATGCCAATATGGAGAATACTACCAACCAAGTAGCATACCAAAATTTATTCCTCTGTTGTACTAACCTTTCCCAAAATGATGCTAAAAATTGCCATACGCACGAAACAACTTTTCTTGTGATTCGTCATACATGTGAAAGTGATTTTACCAAAATTCACCAAATATTTTCTAAGGATTTTTTTCAGAGGGACCCTTAAAATTTTCCCTGCAATATTTACCCATGTGATTTGAATCTACTTAATTTGATTTCACATAGTAGTAAAATTAGTCCAATTAAATTCATATTATAAATTTGATTAATAATTGAATGGATGATTGCACACGAGGATTAGTTTGGGTGGAAAAATACAATATTCAGTTTGTATATGTTGTGAATGTGGGAAAAGAGTAAAAATAGAAAAATAGATATGTAATTTATCAAACATTATTAAGTACATCATATGGTAAACTAATGTTGGAAAATGCATAAAATAAGGAAATTGTTGGAGTGCACGAAAAAAATGGTGAGAAGAATATGGTGTTTCTATAAAATATACATCATGAGGAGTCACATGGGAGAGTATCATGTGGAAGTGTGACATAAGTGGTGCACGACCGGGGATGTAGGAAAATAGGTGTAGTGGAGTACGCAGGAAAAGAACACTTGAGGAACCCATGTGGATTATAGTATAAATACACATAAGGATGATTTCATCATCACCCAATTGATTTATGTTTAAAACTTGAAAGTTACTCTAAAATTAGAAGTGGCATACAATTGTAAGCTATTTGGTAATAAATATAGAAGGCGCGAATTGAAATATCGAGTATGCAAAAAAATAATGAGAAAATACATTCAATTTTGAGAGGTATATAATAAGTGGAGGAATTCATTTAAAACATTTTACATTTCATGAATTACTGACTCCTAACTAAAAATGGTAAAAGAAAGTGTAGAGTGATTTTCAAAGCATAAAAACCTAAAATTGTCACCATTATTGAATATTAAACTCTTAAGAAATGGGAAAAATAGGTCGAAATGATAATAAATGAGGGAGTTATATATTATAGGATACATGGCCACCATTAGCAATTATAAAGCATCTTTAACATGGAACTTAAGAATCAACCATCAAAAGGATAGGTTTTTGGACCTTTAATTACCCAAGGATAAACTAAAGAGGGTTTAGAACTACAATATGAATATAAGGCATAAGTAATGAAGTGTGTGGCATAGGTGCATAAATTTTGGAAGAGGGAGAAGTAGAAAGGATTATTAAGGAGGCACTCGATGGCGTAGGGTTGAGATCTTAATAATCCCATCCTAACATGTCTATTGAGATGTGAGAAGGTGTGCATAATGATGCCAATAAGTAGAGTGAGAAATAAATTAAAAATGGTTTCCTCTATATTGAATGTTTTCTTTAAGATGCAAGTACCCATAATCGATAGTGTGTGATGAGGAATAGACCACAATGGTAAGCTGGTTCTAAAATTATTAACTTCATCCATCACATGTTAGGTTTAAATGTAATTTTAGTGCAATATTGCATGAGGTAGATCTTTCCAAACGAAGCTCATTCTTTATTTTTGGGAAACTAGTCACAAAATTAAATACTTAGAGGTTTTATCATGGTTTTTGTCTTCTTAAGCCTTTGTGATGTCTTAAAATTGTTCATAATTACTTTCATAGGGTATCTCTAAGTTCATCCATGTTGGATCAAAAAGACTAGATAATTATTTTACTTTCTTTGGCCTAAAGATTGTTGGTGATGTTAATTTTCCTTGGTTTTCTTTGAGAATCAAACCATCAAATTTTATTAAGTAAAAAAGGGACACGTTGTTCCTCCATAAAGTCAATAATTATCCAATTTCACAAATCTTATCACTCTCATTGATAAGTGATAAGTGAAAATAATTGATCTTCCCATGCCCCCGTAAGCCTTCGAGTCTTGTCTTGGACCTCTAAACATTATAGAGTGTGTATGGGAACCAAGTGGCATCAATCGGTGAGATTGATTGGATCAAATTCCTTTAACATAGTGCACTCATTGTGTACTTGAACTCATCATGTGTCCAATATTGCAACATGGAAACCATCAACCCACCTACTTCATTCAAACTTCTCGGGAGTTAATCGGTCAAAGCAATGGTATTGGGAAATTTCATTGATGTGTGCCAAGTGGAAAGCATAAAATCCCTTTTATTTTCGATACTTACATTAAATATTAATATCTTCCAAGTCACCAATGCACAATACACATCAAAGAGGACACATGTCACTAATTGGCATTAAGGTCCTTCATATACTTGTTTGATAGTTAGGATCCTCCTCCCAATCCCAAAATGAAACAGATGGTTAACACGTAGCGTATGACAAGACAAGTGGTATATATCAGCTCAACCATTCCTAACAAATGGTTCCTCTCTTACATGTGCTCCCCACATGCCCAACCACTAATTAAAGAACATAAGTTCGAGTACATGTGGAAAAGATTTGTAAGTCCAAATACTTGTTGAAAAATCTCTTTGGCAATGTATATTTATCATTTTTCCTTAGTGCAATATGAATCTCGGGGATGTCACATGGTGATATTACTAAGCTCTATTATTTTTCTCGTAACTTTTGGTGAGCCATATTTTTCACCTACATGTGGTACTATTAAAAGAGATAAAAAAGTGATACATTTATAGCTTATTTTTGTAATAATGGTGGATATATCAAATAAAATGATTTGAAGGATTTTTATAGGTTTTTCGATTACTAAAATTTTTGTTCAAGTGACGTTCGAGATAGTTTTGAGCGGTTCGCTTCTACTAAAAGATACTTCAAGTTTACAATGACCTTGTGGTCCAACTCATATATAGATAAAGGTTAAAATTAGTTGTTAATCATGGATATGGGTTACTTTTAGTGGTCTCAAGTTTAAAATCATCGTTTAAGGGAAAATGATAGCTTGATATATCCTTATCTTCATAATCCCATGGGCTAAAATTTATATCTTTTGTCTTATGTAACTTTCCAAAGGAGATAATATCTTCTCATTTCTTATGAGTGAAGGCACCTTTGAGGGTGTAAACTATATCAGTTATACCATGTCATGAGGTTTTTGAATATTTTCTTGAAGATCATATTCCAGGTTATGATTCATAGTTTTGGATCATCATAAGCACGTAAAGAAACATTAAGAATATTCTTGGAGTTTTTATGGGAAAATAATTATAGTTTCACACATTCGTAAGCCTCTCGAATCTATAATAGAAGAGACTAACATAAAAATACATATTCTAAGGCATCATTTTATCCCCTCTTTCTTTTCCCCTTTTATAAATCTAATGGATTTTATTTTTGAAGGGATAGTTCCCTAAATCTAAAGTTACATGATCAATGTTGAAGATAGATTCATGATCAATGGTGAAGATAGATTCATCTCAAAGTTGTTCATGGGGAATATGGTTATTAGGAACATGGGCTTTACCTAGTTGATCAACAATATCCTGGACCTTGATAGATTTATGAGAAATGAACTCTAGGTCAAACTCGGTCATAAGCATGAGCCATCGAGTAATGTGATCATTGTGATAAGGCTTATAATGCATGGTTTTAAGAAGATGGAAGCTTGTGATGATGAAGGTTTTGTGATTAAGGAGGTAATTACAAATCTTGGAAGTGGAAAAGAAGAGGGAACAACACATATTTTCATCTTCAGTGTAATGAGTCTCATAATCGTGAAGGGTGCTACTTGATATAGTAAACTACCTACTCCCTAACCTGGTCATTGTGATATGCCAACATGACAACCAAAGCATGATCAGTTACATAGATATAAAGATATAATAGCTCCCCTTGCATGGAGATGTGAGCATAGGAATGCATAGAAGATATTACTTGAGATCATCAAATACCTTTGGGAAATTTTCATCCTAATTGAAGTCGGTGTCTTTACGAAGAATATGGTGAAAATATTGACAACAATAAAATAGTTGTGAGATAAATTGGAAAACTGATTCAAGTCAGCCTTAAAGACTTTGAAGTTGCTTTAGATTAAAAGGAGGAGGAATATTGAGCATGTCTTTGATTTTTACGGGGCCAACTTCAATGCCTTGAATAGAAACGATGAATCCAAGGAACTTTCTAGTTAGAACCACAAAAATAAACTTGGTTGGATTTAGACGAAGGAAAAATTGGATAAGAAACATAAATAAAATTTCAATGATAGATAGATGATCTTGTCAATGCTTAGATTTACCCAAGAGGTCATCAATATAGTATTCTACAGTATTATGGATAATATCATGGAAGATGTAAGTCATGACACATTGATAGGTGGCTCTGGAGTTTTTTAGACCGAAGGGCATGAAATGATAATAGAAGGTTCCCAAGGGGTGATGAAATAAGTCTTATGTTGGTCTTCTAGTGTAATAAGGATCTAATTATAACTATAAAAACTATATATAAGAGAAAGCATCTCATGGTCATTGGTAAGGTCGACAATTTTATCAATGTTGGGAAGAGGAAAGTCATCTTTAGGCCAAGCGAGGTTTAAATCACAAAATTTAGTACATATGAGGATCTTTCCAAATGCGTTAGCAAAAGGAACAATGTTTGAAAACCATTATGGATAGTCAATAAGTATTATGAAATTGACAGAGAGAAGGCATTATAAATCCTATTTGATAAGGAGGGAAATATGGGGATGCATGCGGAAAAGGTTCTACTTTACCGAATTAACATTAAGAATGGTAATGATATTTTAGATGATGATAGAAGGATCAAGGCTTGGCATGTTAGCATAAGACCATGAAAATTGTTGATTGTAATTAGAAAGGAATGTGATGAAAGAATCATGCTCACAAGGATCAAGGGATTGACCCACTTTAAGGAGTGGGGCTCTTTCAAAGTCACTATATTGATGTCTATGGTGCATTTGTTAAGGAGATTAGATGTATCCAAATGTAAGGACTTACGAAGATAGTAATCCTTTCCCCATGTAGGAAATAATGCAATTGCCATCGGTTCTCTTAAGAACATCAATGGTAGGGGAATCTTCCTCTACCATATCAAGAAATTGAAGAGGAAGGAACCTCATTTCACGTTCATACGATAAGTGAATGGTCCCAAATTGACCATGGAGATTAAAAAAACTAGAGGAGAAGGATAAGTGTCATCTATAGCCATGAGCTCATTGGATGGAGGATATGAGGGATTGATGTTTGTAAGAGATGAATATGAAGAAGGTGTGGGAGATTCGGTAGGTTTTTCTTAGTATCCTAATCCAAAATTCTCATGGGGCTTATGATATTGGTTGATGATGAGATCGTGTATAACCAATTCATAATTCTCCATACGAAATCCTTTCCATACACAACAATAGAGGTAATTATAGGCAAAGGATTTGTTGTAAATAAATTCAAAGTCATTGGTGTATGGTTTGGTGTGAGGTTGAGCATTGATGTGAGAATAAAGGTGATTAACACCACCATAGATGATATTGGTTTAAAGATGAGGTGTACTAAAAGAATTATGTCCTTGAAATTTGGTTAATACATAGGTGCTTTATTGGGTCTACCAAGTTTCTGGGGTGTGGAAAGAGCATTGAGAGAAAGGATTCGATACTCCCCCAATGAAATATGTTACATCACATTATCAATAGAATCATTATTAAGAATCTTGGATGTAAGGAAATATTAGCTAATGGATGCTTCAAATTAATCTTGTTTAGGGAAAATCATGTCGTTAGGTCTATAATTCATGTGACATGATTTGAAGGGAGGAATGGCTACGGAGATTATTATGATCATTCCCTCATGCTCATATTTGATGTTATGGTGAAGAGTAGAAGGAACAAAACATGTGGCATGGATCCATGGTCATCCAAGCAAGACATTATACTAAAACTCCCCCTCTATGATTTAAAATATCTCATGAAGGATTCTTTCACCAATGCAGATGGGAAGGATAATTGTTCCAAAAGTAGGGGAAACCATTTTGTTAAAGGAACAAAGGGTTGTTGCCGATTGGGTGGCGATGGATTTAGGAATCTTAAGCTACTCAAATATATGAGATGATATGATATTGATGTTAGCTTCATTGTCTATCATTGATCATTGGATGAAGGTATCGTTGATGTGGACAATAATGAAGAGGAGAAGATCATGTCTTCAGGTAATATATTGGGAATTTTGGTGTCATCAAATGAAATGGTGGAAAAAGCTATTAATATGCCAACAAGGGCTGTGAAAGGTTGATTCTCATCGGTAGTGAAGGGGATGTGTTGTAAAGTGTTAATGAGAGATTTTTTATGATTGGGGGATCTTTGGATGGTATTGTAGAGATACATTTTAACAAGTGTTTGATTGAGAAGCTTCATAGTACATTGTTCAATGGAAGTTGGTTTGAAGTGGCTAGAATGGATAGAATGGATACCTTGGTTTTGGATAAAGAATATTGGTTATATTTGATCAAATGGATCATTGATGAACACTTTAGGATTAGCTTGAGTAGATGGTTGTGGATCATAAGTTTGAGAGCGGGTGGTTATGCAAACACCATCAACAAAGAGAGGGGGTATTATTTGGAAGTAGTAATGTTTGGTGGGGGATTGCAACAAATTTCTTGGATGAAGAATTATATTTATAGGTTGTGGATTTGATGGGAGGATTATAATAAGATGAAGATGGGGGAGGATGATCTTCTTCAATAAGAAGGTCATGTTCTTTTATGATATTATGGGTGAGGGTTTGAAGAGCCCTAAAAATTTTCAGTATCATGTCCATAGGTATTATGATAGGCACACAAATTTTTCGGTTCAAACCATGTGGGTTTTAGTCTGTGTGATTCGAAAGATTTGATAAAAGGAAAAATCGTGGTTGATACTTGGACAAGATGTTGAAGTATTTTAGTATACAACCTGAAGGGGGTGCTTAAAGGATATGTTTTGGGTATGGTAGATTATTTGGATGAAGCTAAGAGTTTTTATTTAATTTTATGGGGATTCATGAGTTCCTTGGATCTGATTTGATCTTGGGAGAAGGAGAAATAGATGGTTGTGGCTCTGATTTAGATGTAGGAGGGAGAATAGATGACTTTGATTTTGACTTTGATTGATTGATGATGGGTGATTTAGATAAAGGGTCTGATCCTAAATAATAGACAAAGGAACTCCCAAGATTGATGATGAGGCATGATATTTCTTAGGATGGTGAGGTTTAGGAGGGGAGTTCTAAATTTTTATGTGGATGGGTGAGAGATTTCTGAATAGGAACACCAAGTTTTTGGATTTTTGTTGTGATGTTTTTATTTTAGTGGGAATAACAATGATCTATATATTATGTTGGTCCTTAGAGGTGGAATTAGATGATTTGGATGAATATTTTGTCGAAGATGTAGGGTTTGAAGAGGAAGTTGGTTCTAAAATAAGAGGATTTGAAGGAGTTACAGATTCCGAGGACTTTGGAGATGTTGATGTAGGAGTGGTTGAAGGTGTGGATGATATGGGGAAATATTTGTGATTATATGAGGGAATGCTTACTTATTAGGTTCATATTTTGATGTGGGGATAGTGATGTTTGTATATGTTGTTATAGGTAAGGATATGGAAGTGGATATAGATGAAGGGCTATGTGAAGAAGAAGTTGTGATAGATGTAGGGATAGATACGGATAGGGGCTAGATGTGATTGGTGAAATAGGGGTAGATACAGATGAGGAAGTAGATGTGATGGAAGTAGGTGTGGGTGGAATAATAGATGTATTTATGATGGGTGTTGAAGTAGGTGTGGATGTAGACAAGACCATGGGTGAAGGAGGAGAGATATCAATGGGTGTAGTGGATGAAGGAATGATGGGTGTAGGTGACATTTTCAATTCTTAGTTTATAGTGTTGATTGTGTGAGTGTTAGGTTCCTAAGATGTTTGAGGAGTGGTTTGGTTATTCAATGGATGGTTAGGGAAGAGTTGTTTGAAGACATCGAGGGGTTTATTAGGGGTGCATTAAGGTTATCTAATTGAAGGTCACTACAATCTATGCATTGTTGTACAATATCCTTAAAGGTGCGTAACTTATCAATTTCATGACCACAGACACTGGTGGTATTTATAATAGTGTTTCTCATAATCGGGATAATGATTCAAATTGGTAAGTCTTTAAAAGTGATGATCAAATCTGCAGGTTTTTACATCAAAAAGATGAGTTTTCTACAATTAATCGGGATAAATTACAACACTTATATGGTGCCCAGATTGTTCGCTTGAAGAAAAATAAACTACCTCGAGGTCTAGTTACATTAGAAGACATCTTCAAAGCATTGATCGATCAGTTAAGAAAGGTCAAGACTAAAATGTCAACTCACACTGACAATTAGGAAGAGATCTTGGTTAATGAAGGGAACAAGCTATTCCTTGGAAAGGTATGTTCCTTAACAAAAAAGTAGTCATTTATTAATCTTTACAAAGAGTTTAAGGATGTTTTTTCTTGGAAATACCAAGATTTGAAAGGATTTGATCCTAGTCTAGCAAAACATACAATTGATTTGTAACCAAATTCGAAACCTGTTAGACAGAAACAGAGGCCTTTAAATCCAAAAATAGAACCTCTAATGAGGAAAGAATTATCTAAGTTGATTGAATCGGGTATAATCTTTCCAGTTAAGCATTCAAGTTGGGTAGCCAATCTTGTTCTTGTTAGGACGAAGAATGGTGAAATCAAACTATGTGTGGATTTCAGAGATCTTAATAAGGCTTCACTAAAAGATCATTACCCACTCCCGAATATGGATCAGATTTTGAGAACAGTCTCAATTTCAGATAGACTATCTCTTCTAGAAGGTTACAATGGATAAAATCATATTTTAGTTCGAGAAGAAGACAGATACAAAATAGCTTTTACCACTAAGTGGGGTACTTATGGTTACAAAAGGATGTCTGTTGGTCTTTCGAATGTCAATGCAACATTTCAACGTGTAATGGACATGGATTTTCATAGCTTGTTAAATAAATGCATCCTTGTTTATTTAGATGATGTTACTATATTTTAAAAAGATTCTAATTAACATCTAATGCACGTAAGGTAGACTTTTCAGTTTTGTAGGCAATTTAGAATATCTTTGAATCCACTGAAGTCTATCTTTTTAGTACATCAAGGCAAGCTACTTGGTCATATTGTTTCTAAGCAGGGTTTAGTAATTGATCCTTTCAAGATTGAAGCCATATCACAACTATCATTGCCTCATCATAAGAAGGCATTACAGATTTTTCTTGGAAAAATCAACTTTGTTAGAAGATTTGTTCTAGATTTTGCAGCATTGGTTAAACCACTCACATCTATGCTAAAGAAGGAGAAAACTTTCTCTTGGACCAAGTAAAGGAAGAGAAGGTTTTGAGGCAATCAAAGTAGCTATCTTGTAGGATCCTACTTTTGCAAATCCAAATTTCACTAATGATTTTACAATGTATGCACTTGAAGGAGCTGAAACAATCTTAGCTATATCAACTCAAGTCAATGATGAAAATATTGAGCAGCCTATTGCTTTCTTTGGACAAAGCTTGCATGATTACAAAATAAGGTACACATTTTTTGAAAAGCAAATACTTTTAGTAGTCAAAGGACTAAAGAATTTCAAGTATATTCTTTCGAACAATAAAATCCATGTTCTTGTTTCTCATCTAAGTGTGAAATCATTCTTACTAAATAAGGAATTGAATGAGAAAAGAGAAAACTGGATAACAAAGGTCATGGAGTATGATGTTGATATTCAGGTTGCTAAGACGGTTCAAGGAAAAGGTATTTGTGAGCATATAATTGTTGATATGGAAAAACAACAAGTTATAGAACCAGATGATTCAAAACAACATGCTGAAATTGTATATCAGCAATCAGAGATCATGGTTCAACCAGAAATCAATAGCCTGAGCTCACTCACGATATTTAGGAATCAAGATAGATGACTGATTTTCTTAATTATCTACAACATGGCACTTATCCAAAAGTTATAGATAAGAATAAATGAAGGTATTTCATATTACAAGTTGTACCTTATATCTTCATTGATAATGTGTTGTTCAAAAAAGATATAAATGGAGTCTTGCTGTGGTGTGTTGATTATTGTAAAGTTCAGAAAATATTATCAGAATTCCATGAAGGACCTGCAAGAGGTCACTTCTCAGCACTTACCATAGCTTTAAAATTTATGAAAAATGGTTACTATTGGCCTAGCATATTCAAGGACTATTTTGAATGGATAAGAAAGTGTAAAAAATGTGCTTTCTTTGTCAAAAAGAACATTTAGCTTTGCTTCCCTTGTAGCCTATTTCAGCTGATCATCCTTTCATGTAGTGGGGTCTTGACTTTATTGGCATGATAAACCCACCATCATCACAAGGAAATAAGTGGATCTTAATTGCTACAGATTATTTTACATGATGGAATGAAGCAATAGCCTTGAAAGATGCTAATGAAACTTCGATACTATCCTTTTATGAAGGAATAGTCTATAGATTTGGTGTTCCAGAGAACTATCATATCGATAATCCTTTAGCATTCCTTGGTGCCAAGATAATAGATTAGTATGTCAAACATGGAATTTATTTTAGTGCTTCATCTAATTATTACCCACAAGGTAATGGCTTAGTTGAGAGTACTAATAAGAATTTGTTAAGGATCATCGAGAAGAAAACTCAAATATAATTAAAGAGCTTGGGATCGATGTTGAATTCAGCACTTTGGGTTGACATAGTGACTCCTAAAATATCGGTTAGTAATTCACCATACAAACTTGTGTATGGAAAAGAAGAAAGAATGCCTATTTCATTTGAGTTGCTTGCACTATATCTGCTACATCAAATGGAGCTTCTTGAAAATGAACCATTATAGGTTCGTTATGCAGAGTTAATGGAATTACAAGAGCTAAGAGATAAAGCTCATTTGAATATGGAAAAGAATCATAAACAAATGAAGAATACTTTTGACAAGAAATCCAAATTCAGAGTCTTCAATGAAGGAGATATTGTGTTAAAGTGGGATGTTGATCGTGCAAAGCCAGGAAGACACTCAAAGTTTGATACACTCTGGAGTGGTCCTTACATGATTTTAGCTTGCAAGGAACACAATGCTTTTTATCTTTTGAAGCTTAATCAAGAGCAACTTCCTATTCCTGTGAATAGTATGTTTCTCAAACACTGTTATTGAAAATCTTATAGTGATTGTTAGAGTAGGATTTCCATTTCAATAAGTGTAGTTTCTGCACATTGCATCATTTTTCAATTCAATAAGTGCATTCATGCACGTGATCTGGTTTACCAGATCCTTTCCTAGATTTAGTTTATTTTGGAAGGGTTGGACCTTTTGGAAAAGGAAATTTTGGTTACATGTTTAGACTCCATGCCCAATGGACAAGAGCAAGGCACTAGTCTTTAAGCTAGCAGGTAGCTTTCCCCACAAGATTGCCAGAAATGTTGACAATTTTTACACTTGTACAAAAATGGGCAACTCAAAACTTCATCATTATGATGAAAGTCATGGGTGGAGTATACCTAAGCTAAGGAAGTTTTTATGTTATTTTTTACTGTTGAATTAGTTACAAGATCAAATGAGATCTGCAGTTATGTGTACTATCACAAAAGAGAATAGATCACATAGTCTGCAATTTCATACCATCTTCAACAAAAGAACACAAATCCCCGAAGGATAGCTGTGTTTTCTTGATGAAGAAAAAATTATAGAGTAGGTGAAGTGCTGAGTTTTGAAGCAACAAACAGAAATATAGATATAAAAAAATTAGGGTTCATTACTGAATGTTACAAGTTCTCATCAATGTTCTTTCCTTTATGATTAAGACATTCAATTATGTTACTGAGTTGTTTAGTTCATTATACAATCCATACAGAGAAGCTAGAATGCAAAAAGAAATATACAACTCATTTACAAAATTCAATGTTTTATTCATAAGGAATTTTCAAATGTTTCCCACACAAGCTATGGGATGTAACTGGAAAGTAAAGTACAGCTACTGAAAATAAAAGGTACACATGCATGAAAGAGAAAGCAAAGGAGTATGAGTGAACCCATCATTGCCTTGGGGTTTCTTTCTTTGATTGAAAACATCTCCATTTCCAGCTTCTTCTTCATCTCCATTGTAGAAGCCATTGTACCTAAAAAGAAGAAAATTTAACTATTAGTTACGAGCTCAGGGATCAAATCATATTCCTACACTGTCCTAATTTGTGCATATGAATCTCTAATAACTAGAAGATGTAGTTTACTTGAATAAAAACTACATATAGGCTTGATTCACTCAGAAGGAATGAAGAAAGACAAGAAGAAAAAGAAAACATGGACATAAGAGAGGCCAAAAAGCCTAAGTATTTTCTAACTATTTTCCTAAGTGTGCAGGTACAAGTTGCAGCCAAGGAAAAATAGACAAGTCATAAGTGCATGCAATAAAAGGAAGAATGTAACTCAAAGTTTCAATAATTGTTCTGAAATGGAAGAAGTTACAATTTAGAAGAGAGACTAGTAATAGAAGCACATGTTTCAGTTTGTAAAGAAGGAAGAAGCAGAATTTGAAAGCTGATGTTTGGTTAAGGAAGAAAGGTTACAGTTGAAAGGAATGAAGACAAGATTCTGGAAAAATTTTGATAGGGCTTCGCCATGTAAAATGGACATTTACAACTTTCCATCATGCTGATTTTAACTACTACATGCTTTAAAAGAGTTATTTGAATCAAATAAGTGATACAAAGAAGCAGTAAAGCATGCTATGATCAATATAACACAACTATGATGTCTCACTTTATTTACCAATCTAGCTTCAAACATGAAGTGTCATAATTCTATATTCAAAAATCAAAATATATAATTACCATGCTAGAAATGGATGAAGTTATGATTCTGGAAAAATTTTGCTAAGGCTTCGCCATGAAAAATCAACATTTCAAATTTTCTAACATACATATAAAGTTGTAATGAAGCTCAAGTACAATATTGAAGCACAAAAGAAATGAAACTAAATTTTTGACAAAACTTGAATTGTTCAACATGCAGAAGTTTGTAAACAGAGTTCCAGAAATAATATGTCTAATGCAGAGGTTCAGAAAATAGTGAGGAATCAAAGTCAAGTTCATAATTTTACAATATGGAGCCATCCTATAACACTGTTTCTAGGAATATGAGTTACATTATTTTCAGATAGTCAAGAACATTGTTATAGTCAAGCAGTCAATAGATGAGATTTTCATAAACCAATTGCATCCAAACACTCATCTCATGGAGAATTTCAATGTTCAAGTGATCTTAGTTTGAAAAGGATTAAATCAAGTATTCTCAAAAGGGTGCTACAAAATTTCAAAGAATCAAGTTGATCCTAAAATAATGAATTGTAACAAATGGATTCTCCAGAATACAAAATTGAGCCAAATATTTTGATAGCAGACCAAAAGTAATATACAAAACCTATATTTGTAGAAAAATCATAACCATCATTTCTACAATATTCTCAACAAATGCAAATGAGATAACAATTTTCCTGAGGTTAAAGCACAAAGAACTCATACAGAGAAGAGGCTGAAGTATAAGTATCCAAAATGAAGAAATTACTTTATGTCCACCACAGTAAAATGAAGGAAGATACAAAGTAAATATTGCACACAACTGGCTCTCAAATCAATCTCAAAGGCATAAAGATATAGGAAAAACATAAGATCTACAAGTACCCATGACATGGAAGCACAAATCCTAGCAATGAATGAAGACCCATTAATGGTAGCAAGAAATCACAGAGGATCTTGTATACAACAAGGAGCTTATTATCAGTGTCTCAAAAATCAAATGACAAAACGACGAAGATTCAGATCTAAGAAAGCTAGGGTAGAGGTTTCTAACAAAGATGCCAACAAAATAGGCTATTCATTTACAATACATCCATATAGTAAAGCTCAAAATAGAATTCGGAATACCCATATATTAAAATATACAAATCTGTAATTATAAAATACCATATAAAACTCATAATGGCATTCAGAAAAGGAATAACATGAATTTGAGAAGTATGAATTCAAAACCACAAAGTTACAACAAGCTAAGTACCAAATTCATGCATTTTCAGAGGAAAATATGAGTACCTAGTTGAAACTTACCGACTCTAAGTAGAATTTAGTAAATCCTTGAGGTAAGGTCACAAAATCAATAGACCCAGAAAGCTTCAGCTCAGAATAGTTTCCAACTCGAAACAACCAAGGCCAAGTCCCAAAGGTCACAAGAAATGAAATGAAAAACAAGTATCAGTTTCAGAGGTCGAAATGGTAATGACTAAGTAATAGTGAAACTTAGAGGTTGGGAAAACTTACCTTCCCTCATCAAACGGTGATGCACATAGCAAGAGATGATGGCCACTTTGAAAGGAAAACCTAAAGAGACCAAACAAAATGGAGCCAACCTTCAGGATTAGCAACAACAGTGGCCATTAAAGAAACCTCAGCTTTCAAAATACACAAAGGCATGAATGGTACAAAAGACTAAAGAATGATGAAAACCAAGCTCGAAGACACAACCATGGTAGGAAGTAAACCTCACAGAGTTCTGAGAACTCAGAAAGTCGGATTACAGGAAAAGCTTGAGAATGACCAAGGCACACCATGAAAACTTGAGGAAGTCAAACTTATGATCCCCTCTATAGAAGCTAAACACCCAAATCTCAAAACAATAGAGAAATATCAACATTGAGCTCTCATGGCCGCATAGAAACCATAAAACCAAATAAAGCTTGAAGAATTAGAAAGTGATGACCATGAAAACATGATAATGATAGAGAGATTTTATAGAGGAGGAGCTACAAAATATAGGTATAGCTGATCTTGAATCAAAAACAGAATAATGGTGTCAAAGAAAAAAATCTTCCAGGGCTTCGCCCACGAACCAAAACCAAATTAAATGTTTTTGAGGGATGAAGACACTCTTTACCATGTAAACTCAAGAGGTGAGTTTCAACCTGACTCAACCATGGTTCAGGATCAATGGCTTTAGATCAGAAGAACAGAGATCAAAGGCCAAGAATGATCCTCAAATTTCAAAGAAAACTACCATGATCAGGATGCCACCGACCACATTTAATGTCTAGTCAGAAACCCTAACCATGAGTCCAAGGATCGACAACATCAAATTAAAGGTATAGAGATCAAGGGCCCAAGATGATCAACAAATATCAAAGCAAACTCAACTTGAGTTACATAAGCCACCGACCAAGTTACCAAGGGGTGAGTCACCATGGAGAAGGGGACAGCCCACGTGTCCATAAAACAAAATCATTTGCAATGAATTTCAAAGTCTAACCATAGTGCATGCTCCAAATAATATAAAGGGGCCGACCAAATTATACCCAATGATCACCGAAAAGGTGAATTTTGAAATATGCCAAGGCCGACAACTATAAGGTGGCAGACTATATCAAATAACCAAGGTGGTCGAATTTATATGGTGACTATTATAAGTAACCTTGTGTTATTTTAAAACCATAGTATATGCTAAGTCCACAAGAGTGGCCAAACCCAATGAAGACAAGAGTTCACAACCACAAGTGGCCCCCACTGATGGTGATAGATTGTACATGAATTGGAGTGCATTTTTCATGTGATCACAAAGAATAGAGTAGAGGTCAACATCAGATGCAAGAAACCTTTTGAAGGCTTATTACCTTATCTTTCCAGAAAATAAGAGTTGATTATGATTACACATGTGCTCCTAGTGGTCCCCACAGTGGATGAATTATTTTTGAAAATATTGCAAGTATTGTAATTATTTTTCTCACAAACAGGGAGTTGTATTTTTGCATGCCTTCACAACATGACAGAATAGAGAAGAAGACAGAGTTGCATGTTCATGGAGAGAGACTTGCCTAGCAAGCAATCTTATTTTTAGCAAATTATTCACCCTTCTTTTCTTAAAAATAGAACAATCAACTTCAGTTTGACTGTAATGTAAGTAAGGCTAATAATGCCTATTTGTAATTGCATGCTCTATTTCTTTCCTTTATCTATTATTAAATAAAGGATAAAAATAGGATGCATGGGCGAGTACAAGCCTTAGGCTATTTTTAGGAAGAGGGTGAATTTTATTTTTTCTATATATTGTGTGCCTTTGCAAGAAAGAACAAGGGAACTTATGGAGGATTTTTAGATATATGAGTACTAAAGCAATTTTTTCCAATTTTTCCCTCTAAGTGTGAAGTATTTTCTACCTTTCCAAGTTATTTTGCAGTCTTTTGTATGTTTCTATTAGTCTTGTGAATGAAAATTCCTTGATCAATCACCTTACCCTACTACAAAATTCAGTCTTTCTACTTAATTTTAATGTGCATGTTAACTTATTAGTATTGTTGTGATTCTCCCTTAGTACAATCAAGTTTTTTTCCCTTAGATATTCTGCAGAAAACTATTGGCTCGTGCATCAAAAATTCTTCCCATATCAGTTGTGCATATACTCAGTCAAAGCCCTCATACAAATTTGGTTTATCACCTTAAGTTTTAATTATTTTCCAAAGTAATATTTTACTCTCAAACTGCCAGAAATCAGTTTAGGATACACCAATAAGGAACCAACCTTAATACTAGAGACTCACCTCAAAATAGGTATACCCAAAGACCTGATGTGTTTCCATTGTATCTATGAAAGAGAGAGATCAATTGTGTAAGCTTAGCTAACCTGCAGCCATCTCTCTACAGGGTGCACTTTCGAGAGATAACAATATCTAAATCAGTTCACTCAACCAAAAAATTCCATGTGACCACTCAGTAGAAATTTCAAAACATTTATAACACTTATATGAAATTTATAATTCATGAAATATCCTTCACTTCAAACCACAACAACATTTTATTTTCCCAGATGAACCCGCAAAAAAATATGTTTCCAAAGGTTAGCTCATTAAATCATTTACATAAACATGAAATACCCCAAAATAGATTCTTTGGATGGAAAATTTATCCCTATTAACATTACAGGTGATATGAATCATCACCCAATCCATCTCATGCTTCAAACAACATCAAACTTGCACCAAAAATAGATGTTGTCTTGAACTGCCAAAAATCATATTTCTCAAAGAATGGCCTAGAAAATATCTCAAATGACCTCATCAGGAGTAAATCCATATATCACTAGAAATATATATGAATATAATTTCCAACAAAAATTTAATCACTATGTAAAAATCTACTTATAGCTCAAGTTATGCTCATTTTACTGAACCATGTTATTTGAGATCCCAAAACTACCCTTTGACTAGTCAACCTGTTTGGACCTAAAAACACCATGAACCTACATGATCATACTTTGAAACCTCTATTTACATCAATAAAAATCTCAATAATCATGCACCATAAATTTTTCATGCTACTCCTTTGGACCAACTTGTTCTTAAACCTTCATCTTCAAAAAATGCTATTTTAGGTAAGGCCCACCTATCGCCATGACCTCAACCATACATTTATTGAAATATTGAGGAGTCCTATATAAAATAAAATCATCACTTTTTATTAATCATAAAAAACTAGGTCACATCACTTCCTTTTCTGCTAATTGCTCCTAGTTGGGGTTTAATTAGGGTTTTAGACCTCTATACCTTCTTAACATTTGTTCATAAAAACATGACCATCAACTGACCTCATTATTTTTTTAAACCTTATAAAATCACCTTATAAGCATCCCTAAAATCTGCAAGGTCACATGTAAATCTCACTATTCATAACGAGCATATGAAGTTGCACTTCGAGCTGGAAATGCACTAGATTTTGACCTTGTCTTACAAAATCAGTCATATCTTGCAAATTTCACATCATGGGCACCTTAATTTTTTTAAGATAATAATCTCTCATCCTTCTAACATCTTAAATAATCCTAATATAAATTCCATGGCCCTATCTCTCCAGTCACTAAGACTTACCTATGTTTACATGCTAGATTTTCACTATAGAAGATAGTATCAACTGAAATAGTGCAATAACCGAAAAATGAAACCTCTGTAAATGACCTAAACATACCTCATATTTCATGATATACCTGAAATAATGCTTCCTTGAGCTCATATAGCTCCAATCCACTATGTCACTCCTCCAAGAAAACATACTTGCTCCCAATGAGCACATGTAACATGGTGAACCACTTGTACCTACACTATACCACTATTGTGAGTGCTCAATAACCCGCAAAACATGTTAGAAAACATGTAAACATGCTTCCTAAGTAACCTATAATCTCTTTCTTCTGAGTTATACCTCTTAGGTACATGTATGGGCTTGCTAGAGCAAGCACACATCACTGAATCCCATTGTAGCAGCTGATAAACATCTAAACCATCATGTTAGAATCAAATACATAATCCTACAAAATTCATTTTTTCATTAATGTAGTTTTGCATCAATGAAAACACCTTTTAGGCCTACATGCCAACATGTCCCTACTACCATTTAATACTTAACTCAAATATTATATAGATCATGCACTTTCTCCACCCATGTGGATATGCCCCAACTGAACTCTATCCCCATCTCCAAAACATCCCTACATGCCAATAAAAACTAGTAGTACTACTCCATCTACCTTGTGGCACAAGACTCATGTCACAACCATCCCAATAATAGCCTTTTGAATATTTGGAATTTGCATATCATACAAGACACTCAATCTAATCATGAATGATTTTAGATGATACTCATCACTCCTCATGTCCAATCATGAAAGTTCTCTACTCTCTCTTATATCCATAGGTACATCAAAAAACATGTGGAGTCCTTGAATTAGTATTCTCGAATATCATGGACATCATGTAATGGCATTGATGCCTCCACAATCTAGCCATCATCCCTCTACCTGAAGGTGTTGGACATAAAATCCCAATATATTAAAAAATATGAATCAAATTTTCATCTAATTTGAGATACACCATCTACATAATGCCTTAAAAACTAATCCCTCCAACCGTGCAATGTCCTATGTGTACAACCTCCTCAATACCTCAAGTAACCATTCCACATCTACTGATCTCCATAGTTTGACCCTATATGGCAACCTGAAAACATCAAAAAGTAAAACATGTCAGATCTCAATACAAATCCATCATCCAAGTAATAAAATTACATACAAAACAACAAACATTCCAACTTTCACACTACATCATCCCTACTAGAAAAATGCAATTGACCCCTAAGTAAATTCCTCTACTTCCCTATGTCATTGACCATTGTGAAAAGACATTATCAGCCATGGTATAAATTCCCCCTTAGCTAGACACCAACATAACCTCTCGTGATGAGTCCTTCTAACATGGCCAACCCCATCTATTCTAGGGTCCCACAAAAAAATTCAATTAATTACAAAAACCTAACCTAATGACCTCAAAATTAAAAATTCTCCCAAACCCACCTAGACTTCAACTTGATCTACATTTTGACTATCTTTGGGGAAAAAATTACTAGCTAAATTTTCCTAACACACATTTTTCATTTTCTCCTAACTACTCATTCCTAATTCTTAAAAAACAACACCTCGCATGTGATTCACACTGATGTGTTCCCTTCTAAGCCACCTCATACATCTCCTTGTCCTCTTTCCATAATCGCTAAAATTTATAGATTTGGATTACCTTAGAGATCAATTTCTCTTAATCTCAAATTATTAAAGTGACAAATGAATTCCTCTCTTTACTATTTATAGTAATTTTTATAGCTATTTTTCATTATGATTTCCTCTTGTCTTCAAGCCTTCATATATTTCACATTACAAAACCTAAAATAACTATGTAAATTATGCCACATTCATGGTATCAAGCCACTATTTTTGACCTATTAAACTTCCTAATACCACTATTTTTCCAAAATCCTCATTTTTCGATCATTTCAATGTTCAATAGCATCCCTCTCATGACCCTCCTAGCTATTTGATTTATGTCTTATTGTACTAATTATATTTTAGTGTCTATTTTCATTCTTACTTACACAAGGTTATAATCTATTATTGTGCCCACCATAGGTAAGTTAAGTGACACTATAAAGTAAGTATGAGGTAGGTATATTTCATTTATCATTATTTACAACATTCATTACTTCATTTCAAAGTTATTTTCAGAATTTCCTTTCACTTTTATGTTGAATAATATTTTCCTAAATTCCATCTCATTTTTGCTATTGTGACAGGTGATGATCTTCCATGCAAAGCATATGTATACACCATATTTTTTATGTTTGCTAACCATTTATTTTGTGTAGGGGTTGTTGATACATTATCTTCTAAAGCACATGCCTTAAAGGGCATATCACGATTAGCATATGATCGACTTGGTCATATAGGCTAGCCTGAACATTTGAGATAAGTCATTATTAGTCTTAGTTACCCCATACTTTCTTCGTTTCTTCCCTTTATTCACACATTGTGATCATTATGTCCATTTTTCCAATCATGTCCACTTTTTTCTTGTTATTTCACATTTGGTCACTATTGACCTTCGTCATTCATACTCATTGATATTATGACCTCCACTCCTCATGTTGTCAACTTATGACTTTAGGGTTTACCCTAAGGATGGTTCCATCACCTATAGGTGATCACACTGGGTATATATGCCCCCATTTTTTTATTAGTAAAACTAATTAACAATCACTTACACCTATACTTACTTTTTCTCACACTATTTCACATTTATTGGCTTAAATTAGAGTCATGGAGATTCTCTCTTTTGCATTTAGGTCACCATAGTGAGTTATGATTGGATATATTCTTATAGATATTCCCCTTCTCCACCCATAGTGATTCTCTCTCGGTTGTGTCCCCGGGGAGGATTATGTATTTTCAGTCACACACATGCTACAGGTAAGTATTTCTAACCCTCTTTAGTATTTAATTTGGTACATATGTACCTTTTTTTGGTCATTTATTGTTATAGATTATAATAGATGTATGTTTTCTTTGATCTATTGCTTTGTCTTATTGTTATTATGCCCCTTGGATTTATCCACCCCTTGGTTTTTCCTTTTCTACTTCAGAATCCTAGTAGGATACCTATCTTTATATTAGTTGTAGGCCTTATAAACCTATAGCTATCTTAGGGCTATGGTTACTATTATATACATTTACGAATTTAATTCTCCTTGAGAACTTTTTTATCTCGATAGTGTGGTGATTCTTAGATTGGAAGCATACATTTAAGAACCCAGTGGTAACCTCTCTTTTACATGTCATACATTTTCCTCTTTGTTTGTAGCTTTTTAAGTTTCTCAAGTATTCATATGGATGTTCTAGTAAAATTCATCTTAGATTCATTGTGTTCTTAGTTATACAAAGTTTTTGAATATAATTTTCAAACATATTTTGACTCCATAAACTATAATTTGTAAATTTAATTTTCCCTTAGCACAAGATAAGGACTTTTTACACCCTAATTAGATTTATGTCAAATATAATTGTTTTAGTGAATTCTTACACTAAAGAATGGGAGAATTAGCAACATGTGATTGTTCTAATTAATTAACTCCCAACATTAATTACCAATATTATAATAATGCATCGATACTTATAAATAATATGTTAAATAAGATAAAAACTTCAAAACAAAAAGGAATGAGTGCACTTAGCTGATTTCAGATTATTGTGGGAAGTTTTGGGAGGATGCACTACTGAAACATAAAGATATAATCTAGATGATGTTTCATTGTGGAGATTGATTGAAACTACCCTAGTATGGAGTAGTAAAACTCTACCAATATTGTAATATATAGTCTTGACACATTTTATGGTCTTAGACCAACTTGGATTTGGTCTATGAAACTTCCCAAGATGGTTGCATGTATGGAACTATCCTTAGTTGTAAAATCCTAGTTTGTGATCATGTTATGAAGTTATCTAAATACTTAAATCATGATCTCAAACCCAAACCATGGATGGGAAGTCTTGTAAAATAAATATTAGTTAGGTTTTGGGGACCCTTGTGCACCGCTAATGTTGGAAATAATTTTAAGAGGCCTAAAACTACATGTCATTCTCTACCTACCATGTGATATCTAAAATAAAGAAACTAGATTTGAAAACCATCTTTAACAATTCTTGAGTTGAGTTGGATCTTACTAAAATACTTGAGGAAAGGATGATTGAGATCTTGTATATGAGATAGATTGATGTATTATCCTAATAAGAAGGTGATTTAATTTAATTTGAGCTAAATATAATATTACATAGTCACTATTGAACCAAATGATGTAAAAATGCTAAAATACATAAATGACACTAGAAAGATAAGATTTAAATTATGAAACCCTAAGTAAACAAGAAGGAGAGAGGAATTAGCTGATTTCCATGCAATCTAGAAGAGATATTAGTAGGAAAAAGTGATGAACAGGAAGCCAATAGTGTCATAATTAATCTTTGTAAATTTTGAAGTACATGGATAAGTCCATAAATGGGCACCCAACAATGGGCAAGGGCGCCTAGGGAGTTGGAGATGAATTTTGGCACTAGTGACTACGTAGGAGCTTAGGATCTGAGTTTTGATGTGTCACAAAGGTGTCAAAATTACTCTCTGTTGATCATATGTTTTTCCCACTATGATCACCGAGGGTACTTATAACCTACAAAAGAGAGATTCAACTGCACAAGATCACAAACAACATCAAACCTAAAAAAGAAAGATGAAAAATAGGGATGTGTAATGACCCCAATGATCTCCCGAGAGTTAACTTATGATCGAGCACTACACTACATCACAAAATCCATGTAGTTCTTGTGAGTGTGTGTAGAAATTATGCTCTAGATTCCCTTGTGCAAGTGCACTAGAGATAGCAGTTGTCAGTAGCTAGAATTTATCAATGTAGTACAATGTGTGGACAAAATAGAATAAAATTCCCTTCCTATGTTGTGTATGCATAATATGCAGTCCCTTGTCCCTTGAATGGATGCTAGATAGATGCATTGGAGTTCTTTAGGTACCTTTTGAATGTAATATTAGGTAATAGTAATAATGCTTAGTGTCTGGTCCCCGATTTAAAACACATAGCTATGTATTTATATGATTCCCTTATTTGAATTTCATAATTGAAAACTATAAGACCAAACCGTAAGTGAAAAAGATGCCCAAAAGATAAAAGATATGCAAAAGAAGTGAGTAAGGTGAAAAAGGGTCAAGGATGCCCATAGGGGACAGGGGTGTCTCGAACACTTATATCCTTGTTGGGATCTAGTGTCTAGAGCCATAAAAGATAAATCAATAAAATTTTGACTAGGTTGTAGGGTGTCTAAGACCAAATTTAAAACAAGAGACAAAAAAGAGGCCAAAGATAGTCAATTACTAGTTTTCTTACATAGGAATAATATGAATGCTAGTATGCTTTTAGGACCTATAAATTTACCTAATGCATGATTTAGTGTCTACATTTTCCCCACTTTATTTTTTTGAGTAAATACTTGATAACATAAAGTAAATAATAAATGCATACTTTATGATCTTGTAGAGTGTATAGCGAATAGCATGCTTTGAGTGGAAAAGTGAATCATTGAGACTAGGAAAGTGAACCTAAGGGTGAATTGTATGTGTTACATTATACTTGTTTTTGTGATTGTATTTATTGGTTCTTGTAAGGAAAGACCTAAAAAATAAGAGAAAGAATGTATTTGAAGTGTTTTATATGATAAATCGAGAGAAAATGTGTATAAGTACATAAAAGTATGTATAAGTGTGTAAAAGGAAAGTGTGTACCTGATGTATAAGAGTGTAAAATAAATGTTCTGAAGAGTGAGTTTCTTGGGTGATCTCATTCCAAGTGTGAGTTTTTTGGGCAATCTCACATCAAGTGCAAGTTTTTTTTGGTGATCTCATGCCAAAGAGTAAGTGTTGTGGAGAGAGGTCCATTGTTACTCTCCTTCCATGACTTTTTCTGATAAGCACCACTACATATGGTGTATCCCTGATTTATTCTTGGTGTCCCAAATTATTTCCAAATGTACATATTATTTTTATTTAAATGGATTGTAGGATATTACATGCATTATGTTGCTAGAGTATTGTTCTATAATCGTAAACCTATTTTGAAGGATTTTTTGAACTATATTAATATGATAAGATGATTGTGTGTGCCCTGAGTACATTAGCACCTCAGGGAGGACACGAGAACCTAGGATCTACCGTCTAATTCTTGGTGCTATTTTTTGTGCTATAATGAATACCCAAGTCGATTCTAGGTTGTTATGTGATTGTGTTCTGTTCCATTTCTATACTGCTCAAATCTATATTGTAGCTATGAGTTGTTATAGGTGCGATTTATTCACCCAATGTATTCCCCCCTCGTTTTGGGTGCATGCAAAAATTGTAGGAGTGTGAAGCCCAAAAAAGAGGACCTAGTGCTTATTTGAAATTAATACTCGTAGGGGGTAGGGTATGTGCATGGTAGAAACCAAGGCATGTGTGAAGAAATTGTCTAGTAACATGTGTTAGTGGAAAAGAAGTAAGCATGCAATAGAATTCAATGTAACAAGAAAATGTGAAAACAAAGTGGACCATGAAAAGTATATTTCAGACATGGGACATTGCTCACAATGTCACAAGATAATCAGGGACGAAGAAAAAAATTATATAAACAATGATTAAACAAGACATAGGGCATATCACGCATAATAGCATACAACTAGAAAGAAATGACAAGAAAACTTTATGAGACAACCATGGTGGAAAATAGTGTCAGAAGGAAAATGTTGCACATAAATCACATGTTACTATGTTAGAAAGATAAAAAAATTATGTAAGGTCATGTATGTATCAATGGAAAGTAATGTGCTACGAAGTAGAAGTAGTAAATAATGAAATAATAGCACTTGTAATGTGTGATAATAGGAAAGGTAGATGCCCCAGGATTAGTAGTGGGACTAGAAAAAGGTACAATTTCGAGCATCATTATAGCATGTAAAACTCAGTAAGATATCTCGTATTCACAACTAGAGACCAAGTGAATGCGCATGTGTATATGATAAAGATAATGACATACTAAATAAATGACTAACATAGTAAGAAAAGTACAATATGTAAGTAGGAGCAAGCAAGAGTAAGTGCTACCAAGTTATGCAATATATATTGTATAAGTGTGATGGAATGGTATGTAATGTGAATATCATAGGAGAAGTGTTCCCCAGTGGATTTTGATGAGTTGATATGAGGTTCATTTATAAAATACCCTCAATAATCAAGAATCAACCATAGAACGTGAGTGTGTCATAAAGAAATGGGTTGAGAATTTATGCTAGAAATTTAGATCATGAAGCATAGAGCATGAAAATTGTGAGTGATGTGAGGTTCATTTTATATTTATACCCTCAGTAATCAAGTATGAACCATGGAAATAGAGTGCATCATAGGGTAATGATGATACAATGTGTGTATCAAAACATGTAATATGCACTTTGAGAAAGATTAATTTTGAAGCACGAACATAAACCGTAATTGTGGAGACTAATAAAAAATTATAAAGATTAAGGGGGAAGAAAGAATAATCCCCCTCGAGTGTGTGATGTAGAGAAGGATCGTGAAACTCGTCTATAAGTTCACTTGTGTTAAGTTCATAACCAATAAGATCTCGATTAGATACTTGATAAAAAAAAATAGTATGAGGTTGATCATATAAAGATCCTTTGTGGCGTAAGTTCTACATACCCATTCCATATTCTTCATCAAGAAAAGGAGGCTAAAGACAATTGTATGTATACCAACATGTTATATTTTGAGTATAGCCTAAGAATGAGTCATTGCAAATAGATATTCAGCCAAAGGGCATGGGAAATGTAATATCAGTATTATTAGGATCCAATGTGGCACCAATTTAATCATTCCAAGACTTTGCCCAAGTGTGAGTACAGAGGGATGAGGAGTGTGTGCAAAGAAGACTAAAAAATGGAAGATGTGGAGGTCATAAGTAGTAGTAATGAGTACACATCTGTGATAAACATGAGGAGAGTGGGGTGGAGGAAGGAGATCAGAAATTGTGAATCCTATCTAATTCAAGCCATCGTGTGTGTAAACATTGTCATATAAAGTTAGGTCAAGTGGAATGTGAGGCCAATAAGATTCATGTATGAAAAGAGTGCATGTGAAAGGAGGAGGTTTTGACATAGAGTGTTCTTGTAGAGATGAAGTAGGTGGCATGATGTCCAATGTAAAAATAGTTCCCTGGAGAGGAATCATGTCGGTGGTAGAGGGAGAAGGTTGTTAGAGTTGATAGTCATCAGTGATATGTGTAGGGGTATCAGAGGTAGGTGTAATGGTGGTGTAAGTAAGGGAGTATGGGAATGATAGAAATTGTGGTATAGAATTGGAGTAAGCAATGCAATTACTAGGTCTAGGCATAAATACTTGAATGGGTTAGGGTTAACAGCAATGGTATGTTCATAACTACCATGTAGGAATTTAACAGACTGATGAACTGTAGAAGGAACATCCTATATGGCATGAAACCATGGCCTACCAAGTAAGAAATTGAATTGAATAGTGGCGTCGATAAAAAAGAATACAATATGAACATTTTTAGACCCAACCTCTAGAGGTAAAGTGATAGTGCCCATGTATAGACGTATAGTAGAATCATAGCCATAGAGATAAATGGAGGAGGAACTGACGTCAGCTAAAGAAAGGCCAAGCTATTGAATAAATGTGACATTAAAAATATTGAGCTTGGATCCATTATCAAATAGTACTCATTTAACTCCAATGTTATAGATGCAAACTTTAATATAAATGGGAGGATAATTGGCAAAAATAGAAAGAGGGGTGATTGTATCAAATGTGAAATTAATATTCTCTTGATGGAAGAAAATGTTGCTACAAACTAATGATATACATAGTCAAGATGAGTATTGGGAGGAATGTGAGTATTATCCAGAAAAGATTGGATTTTAGTCTCACAATTAGGATTATCCTACAAGAAGTTAGTGATGGAAAGACTCATGCTAGAAAGATCAAGAAAGTATTCTAATGTCAGGTTCACCAAATGATTTAGTTTAATTTGAATTAAATCTAATATTATAGACTCATTATTGAAATAAATGATGTACAAATTCTCAAATATAGAAATGACATAAGAAAGATAAGATTTAAAGTATAAAACCCTAAACAAAGAAGAAGGATAAATGACTTAGCTCATTTTAGCATAATATGGAAGTGATATTAGAAGGAAGAAGTGATGGGAAGGAAGCCAACAAAGTGTTGTAATTAATATCTGTAAATTTTGAAGTGCACAAATGAGGTCATACATTGGATCCTCGGGATAGGACAAGGGCACCTAGGGCACCGGAGACCAATTTTGGGAACTTGTGACTACACAAGAGCTCGGTATCTAAGTTTTGGTGTCTCACAAAGGTTTCACAATTATTCTATGTTGATTTCCTATTGTTCACACTATGATCACCAAGGGTACCTATAACCTGTAAAAGAGAGATTCACCTACACAATATCATAAACCATATCAAACCTAAAAATAAAGATGTAGAATGGGAGTTAGATCTGACCCCAAAGTCACCCCGAGAGTGAATTTACGACTAAGCACTGCACTATATCTCAAAATCCATATAGTTTTTTTATTTTGTGTATAAATTTTTCCCTAGTATGCCCTTTTACAAGTGCACTTAATAGCGGGTTGTAGCTAGAACTTAGAAATGTAGTAAAATGTGTGAATGGAATAGAATAAACTTCCCCTTACTATGTTTTGTATGCAGAATATGTAGTCCCTTATCCCTTTAATGGATGTGATATGGATTCCTTGGAGTGCTTTAGGTTCCTTTTGAATGCAAGCTTATGTGATAGTAATAATGCGTAGTGCTTGGTCCCTACTTTAGGTGCCTTATGAATGAAATCCTAGGTGATACGATTCCCTTGTTTAAATTTCATAATTTACAATTAGAAGGTCGACCCATAAATGAAAAAGATGCCCAAAAGATAACGGTGACCCAAAAGAAGCGAGTAAGGTGAAAAAGGATCATGGGCATCCGGAGGGGATAGGGGATCCAAGACGCTTCTGTCGTCGTATATGGGAACTAGTTTCGGAGCCATAAAATATAAAGCAATATAATTATGACTAGGTTATAGGGTGTGTAAGATCAAATAGAAAATAAGAGACAAATAAAAGAGGCCAATGATAGTCGTCAATTACTAATTTTCTTGCTTAGGAATCATATGAATGCTAGTATGATTTTAGGACCTAGAAATGTACCCAAGTGCATCATTTAGTGTTTATGGAAGCTTTAAACCTATATATGTATTGTTTCCCTAATGATTATAGGTGTGTTATTATGATATTTAGGGAGCTTTGGGTACCTTTTATAATTTTTGGAAGTGATTATATCAATGTAGTACCATAGGATTTCTAGGTTAGAAAATGAGGTAGTGTTTACTTTCTTGTGTAAGGTTTTGTAGGTTATTTATCTAATAAATGTTGACCCAAAGGTATTATAAGACCCAAAAAAATAATATGGAATTGCAATCAAAGTTAAATAACATGTTAGTCCGAGACTATACAAGTCATCCAAGACCTGATATAATATCTTGACCAAATTAGAAAACCTTTACCAAGGATAGAAAGTCATTGAGAGCTATATAAATTTACAATGTGTTCAACAAGTTAGGAATTATCAATCAACAAATCATACCAATAGTCGTGCATTGAGGATCTTCCTAAGAAGTGTAAAATGGCTTAATATTTCTCTTCTTGATCAAATTTCACCTTGGATGGATACTCAAATCACACTCTACTATATTCTATAACTTGCATTCAATTTAAATCCAACTTATACAATGATTTATAGTCAAATAAATGATCAACTTTTCCTTTTACTCCAAACTACCCTTCACACCCTTCTAGCTTCTTCTTCTCAAAACAAGAAAATTTTGGATTTTTATCCTTCATCAATGCTTTCTACACCTTGAAATTTCTTCACCAATTCAAACACGTGTTATTCCAACTATCAACTTGATACAAAAGATCAAAAATACCACCTTTCACTTATCTTCTTCAAAATGCTTCTTTGTGTTCTCAAGAACAAGTACTTTGCATAATCCATAGTTGGAATGATATAGGGATACTCAAAACAAGCTGAAACATCTTCAAGGAC
The DNA here is from genome assembly GCA_018340775.1 of Taxus wallichiana var. yunnanensis. NCBI lineage: Eukaryota > Viridiplantae > Streptophyta > Pinopsida > Cupressales > Taxaceae > Taxus > Taxus wallichiana. The sequence continues at coordinate 561,634,301 of CM031240.1, forward strand.
CCTTTATCCCTAATATAGTGTGGTCTAAATTTGGTAGTCTATCACTCAATCATACTTTCCTCCTCCTTGCTCACTAGATCTCAACAAGCCCTATTTCTAGGTATTTTTAGAATAACTCTTGATTTCCTCAACCATTTAAGAAAATAAAAACATATTATGATACCCATTAGGGCATTACTTCTCTATGAAAAGTTTTGGTATATGCTCATTTGGAAGGTATGCCTCAAATTCTCTTGTTTCAGTTTTCTTTTTGGTCTCTATGACTGTCACAACTATCCTTCTTGTAAACTATGAAGGATATCTCCAAAGTTACCCATGCAAAGACTATAATTTTTCAAAAATATCCTATTTTTCCCTGTTGCAATGATTACTACCAAGTTCCAAATCTAAACTCAATGTTTAAGGGATTAAATCACTAAACTTACTCTAAACCCTAATCCTTGCTCTAAGACACCCCAGAAGAGAAAAAAACTTATAAAATGCTCAAATATTCCTTCACAAGCCTAAAATTTAATAATAGGGTCTGTTTTAACCTCCTCCTATATCTTGTGCTAATGGTAGCCTATGACCAAAAGTATAATGTCATGATCAACTAAAAAAACCATGTAGGCATGTTAAATAGAGTTAAAAGAAACCCTCACTTCTTGTCTTTAAATATTTAGATATTTGTTTGAATAAAATATTCATAACTTATTCAATCCACTCCTAAATACACTCATTCCAATGATATCGTACATCTCCCTTATCAAATATAAATGACAACTAAAACCCAAGAATTGATCAAACTCTCATAACATAGTCATGGTCCTTATTTCTAAAGGATTTCAATCATGCAAGGAAATTATTGAATCAAACAACCTTTAAACCTTTGGAGTAGGTAGATTCTTTGTCTCCCAATACGTGAACACTTAGAATTCTTCATTGTCATGATCCACAACAAACATATTAGGAAACCTTATATCATTCAAACTCACTAACATGCAAAGTCCATGCATTACATGCAAAGTCATATCTCAATCTTCATTTATCTTCTTGAGAGGATTTCAGGTGGATTCATCATGCATTCAAACAAAGAAACTAATTGTCCTTAAGTCATGCAAATCAAAACATGAGATTCTCTCTCTCTCTCTCTCTCTCTCTCTCTCTCTCTCTCTCTCTCTCTCTCTCTCTCTCTCTCTCTCTCTCTCTCTCTCTCTCTCTCTGTGTGTGTGTGTGTTTGTGTATCACTATTGGATTCATACAAAGTTTCAGGTTTTCTTCCTTCCTCTCATTCTTTTGTCTTCCTTCTCCTCAAGGAATGCTCTCCTCCTCTCCCATACTTCCTCAGGATGATAACTAACTCTTTTACTCGAATTTCCCCTTTTTACAACTTATTTAATGTAACTCACTCTTGTAAACCTAACTAACTCCTAGTTTTTCTCATGTCCATCCAACATAACGAGGCATTTTACATCATTTTAAACATTTCATAAACTCTCACTCACTCCTAGACTCATTTTTTACATTTTTAAACTCTCACACACCATTGAGAAGCCTATTTGGGTCTTTACATGCTTTTAAAATTTGAATTATAGTTTTGGAGGGAAAAGGACAATTTGAAATTTAGAACAACTTAACCACCTAATTCTCCTTCCCATGACTCCATCATGCTCTTTTAGACCTAACTTGACCTTTACAACTATGAAAGGAGGATATTATTCATCTTTGATGTTCTCTTGATGATGCCCATGCATCATACTCCCAAGGTGGAGAAAAAGAGTCCATGTGCTTCTTACTTGTTTAGCTCCATATTCACTTAATTCTTCATCATCTTTCATACATCTACTCTTCTTTATCTAATCCTACAATCCTTGCTTTCTCTTTTTCCACCTAGGTTCCATATCTTATTCTTTATCCTTACATTTTTCCTTAACATTGTTTCTTTTCTTCTTGATTTCCATCTCCATATTCAATGTATTCAATATTTCACTCTTTGTACCTACACACAAATATCACAATAGAAAATACATACTCTTCTTCATGTCTTATCATCCCCTCCATCTCTGCATAACTCATATTCATCATTTTCTCACTAATTTTCTTGTCATTTTCTTCATTTCCTTGCCTATTTGCTTATTTTCCTTTGTTCACCATTACACCAAGATTCTATAAACATGTATACACATCTTCCTTTCTGTCATTTATATCATCATGTGCCTAAGAAACCATCACTTTCTCAGTTGTACCTACACTTTTCTTTTCTTCATCCATCACATTCAACAATTCTTACAAAATTTCATCAACATCATCTAAGAAAGACTCATTACATCCTTTTTTCATCATTCTTATCCATTTCTTTCTTTTTAAATTCACTCAGGATTCATTTTCTACAATTTCAAGGAATTCACCTAATGAATCATCAATATCACTAAAAACAATCAAGTTTGTGTACCTTGTCCTTTCATGCATCACTTCTAAGGCTTCTTGTACTGATTGTCTTTTATGACTTCATCATCCTATTTCATCATTTAAATATCTCTTTTGACACCTTCTGGTACTCTTGCTTTTCCATAGCATCTTCATCTCTTTTACATTTCTTGTTTCTTTAAAATATCTGAATTCTCGTGTTTGTCTTGTCTTTGTTCGCTTGTTTTCTCAATCATTTGATTTGGCTTGATTTCTTCTCTCTCTCTCTACTACCTGGATTTTGCATCCACTTAGGAATCACATATCCATGACCTATTAATATTTTCAATATCTTATCATGGATATTTTCTTCATTCATATTCTTGACAACCTCTTTCTCTTTCTTTTCCTCTTGCCTCATCTTCTTTTCTTCACTTTTGATCCTCTTTCTCAACTGCATTATCTGATTTCTTCTTACAAGTAGCTCTATAGGCCACTTAACTTTCTTTTTCATCACAAATCTCACTTATTACTCCACCACACTCTCATCACTTATAAATTCTCCAATATTTTCCATATCCTTTCTTAACTCGATAACTCTTTTTGCATCCATTCTTAATACTTTCTTTCCTCTTCTCTCTTCTTAGCTTCTTTTTTCTTCTTTCTCGCTATCTCTTCTTGTCGATTATCATCTTCACTAACTCTCTTTAAAAGTATTCTCTATCCATCTCGTTCTTTCTTCTTTTCTCAAGCAATTTCTCTTTGCATTTCTTCTTCCACACCTCACCTAGGATTAATGACCTAGTATTTTGGTGTCTTCACACTCTTCTTTCATTCTCACACTTCCATTTCCTCTTACTCTTCTCTTTGAACCTGTCACTTTCATCTAAAAACTCAAACAATGAATTTTTATCAATAATAATCCAAAACTCTAATATCAAATGATGCATAGCTATATACATTTACCATGCATTCAACAAGTTAGGAAAGATCAATCAACAACTCATACCAATAGCCTTACACTGAGGATATTCCCAAGAAACCTAAAATGGCTTGATATTGCTCTTTTTGATCAAATTTCACCTTATATGGCTACTCAATTCACTTTAATCTATTATATAACATGCATTCAATTTCAATTCAGCTTGTACAATGATTCATAGTGAAATAAATGATCAACTTTTCCTTTTACTATAAAGCGCCCTTCACCTCCTTCTCGGTTTCTTCTTCTCAAAACAATCAACTTTAGGATTTTTAGCCTACATAAATTCTTTCTTCACCTTGACCCTATTTCACCACTTCAAACAATTTTTATTCCAGCTAGCAACTTTATACAAAAGATCAAAAACACCAACTTTTTTTTATCTTGCTCAAAATTACTTCTTTGTGCTCTCAAGAACAAGTACTTTGCATAATCCATAGTTAGATTGATCTAGGGATACTCAAGAAAAATTGAAAACATATTCAAGTACCATTTATCCATAATATGGTGTGGTCCAAATTTAGTAGTCTAACTCTCAAACCTCCTCACCCAATCACTCTTTCCTCCTTGCTCACTAGGTCTCAATCGGCCTGTTTCTAGGTTTTTCAAGCATAACTCTTGATTGTCTCGACCATTTGAGAAAATAAACACATATTAGGATACACATTATGTATTTAATTTTTATTTTTTTAAATGTATATATGCCTTTGCAAGGTATGCCTCAAATTCCCCTATTTCAGCTTTTCTTTAGGTCTCTAGGATTGTCACAATTGTCCTTGCAAACTATCAAGGATATCTCCAAATTTACCCATAGAAAGACTATAATTCTTAAAAATATCTTATTTTTATCTATCACAATTATTACTACCAAGTTCCAAATATGAACTCAATGTTTAAGGGCTTCAATCACTACACTTACTCTAAACCCTAACGCCGCTCTCGAGACACCCCGAGAAAAGAAAAAGACTTATCAAATGCTTAAATATTCATTCCAAGGCCTAAAATTTTATATTAGGGTATATTTAAACATCCTCCTAAATCATATGCTAACAGTATCCTATGACCACAAGTATAATTTCATGAACAACTAAAAACTCCCTATATGAATGTTAAACGAGTTAAAGGAAACCCTAACTTCTTGTATTTGAAGAGTTAGAGATTTGTTTGAAGAAAATATTAATCACTTTTTCAAGAAACTCTTAAATAAACTCATTCCAATGATATCATGTGTCTCCCTCATTTAATATAGTGACAACTAAAACCCAATAATTGATCAAACTGTCAAAACATAGTCAAAGTCCATATTTCTATAGGATTTCAAACATGCAATGAAAGTATTAATTCAAACAACCTTCAAACCTTTGGAGTATAAAAATTATTCATCTCACAACATGTGAACACTTTGAATAATTCATTTTAATTATCCCCAACAAACATATCAGGAAACCTTATATCATTCAAACTCACTAACATGCACAATCCATGTATTACATGTAAATTCATATCTCAATATTCATCTATCTTCCGAGAGGATTTCATTGGATTCATCATGCATTAAAAAAAAGAAAATAAGTTTCCTCAAGTCATACAAATAGAAATACAAGATTATATTTGAAGAAAATATATATATATATATATATATATATATATATATATATATATATATATATATATATCACTATAGGATTCATACGAAATTACAGGGTTTTATTCCTTCCTCTCATTCTTTTTCTTCCTTCTCCTTAAGTAATTTTCTCCTCCTTCTCTCCTTAACCTCCTCAGGAGGATAAATAACTCTCTTACTTGAATTTCCCCTTTTTACAACTTCTTTAATCTAACTCACTCTTGTAAACCTAACTAACTCCTAGGTTTTCTCATGCCCATCCAACATAATGGGGCATTTTACAAACTTTTAAACATTTTATAAACTCTCACTCACTCCTATACTTATTTTTTTCATGTTTTAAATTCTCACACACCCTTGACAAGCCTATTTGGGTATTTTACATGATTTTAAAATTTGAATTACACTTTTGGAGGTAAAAGGACAATTTGAAATTTAGAACAAGTTAACCACATAATGCTCCTTCCCATGACTCCATCATGCTCTTTTAGACCTAACTTCACCTCTAAAACTATAAAAAGAGGGGGTATTCTTCATCTTTGATGTTCTCTTGATGATGCCCCTTTATCAAAAAAATATGCAAGTTGAGGTTTACATCTTGTCAATTGATGTTATTTTATGGATTTAATGTATTTTACTCTTAGAATTTGATGACATGTTAGTTTTCAAGGATAAATAAGATAAACATGATACCTCAAAATGTGATGAGTGGGAATGGGAAGGTTTTATTTATCTTATCAAGATTACATTTTCAAAACCAAAAGTGTCAAAGAGTGAATTTATAAATTTGAGTGTCTACATAGTGCAACAAGAAGTAGTGCTACTAAGAAAAATTCTTTTAATTTTATATATTTTTCACCTAGAAAATATAGGAACATATCTCTATCGAGGTCTGAAAAACTCCTCAACACCAAAGAAACATATTTAATCCTCCATATGGGTTATCCTCTCAAAATTTGTAAATACCCTTCAATCCCTCAAATCCATGGCTTAGCCAAAGAACTTTTCCTTCACAACATTCAATGTTGGAAACCATTTAGCCATAAATGTGTGGGATGACATACCATCTACAACCCTTAAAATTCTACCCTACTTTATAGGTGTGAAGCATGCCAGCCCCATTTATAAACTAACAAAAATATTCCATCTCTTCTTTATTCACCACATAATATAGATGGATATTATAATGAGGCTCTTGTATTCTTCCCTTAAAGGAAAATGCATGGCATGGTATGGAATTCTCCTTCCAACTCTATAATACATGGTATAATTTTGGTGATATATTAGAGAGGTAGTTCTCAAACAATATTGATCACTTATCACCCATGGAGTAGCTTACAACAATCAAGCAATAATCCACTAAAGAGATACATGACTTCAACTTCATATTCCAAAGAATTTGGGATAGGATGCCACTTTTTGTAAATCCTTCTTCTTACACTACATTCTTGTATTATTCTAGGGCTCTAAATTTATAAATAGTTATTGTAATCCAATCTATGGGAGGTTGATACCTTCCATAAGAGTTTTTATATTAATATCCTTTCTAAAAATAACATGATACAAGAAATATTTAGGATCCTAGACCACCCATGCCTCTTTTCCTTGAGCTAACACTCTTTATTACACATCAAACTCAACCTATGGTCATCCAACTAATGGAATCTATCCCTAGTACTTATTCTAATGATATGGATGAATTCAAAACCCTCCTCAAAAATGTGGAAAATGAGGTGACTAATTTTTAAAGAAAATAAAATCCACCTACTCAAAGACCTTGGTATCCATATAACCCTACCTACTAATGTAATAGGACTCAGCCTCATTAATATATTTCTCTAACAATACCTATATAGTAGTCATACCATGTTCTTTCTAGTCCCGTCATTTAAATGGTCCCTATAAAAAAACTAGTTGAGGATATGAGGTGGTTATACCCTTTATCCTGACCTAATGATTCTAATACCTACCCTCATGGAGCATCCTCAAAAACCTTTCCATTTCAATGCTTCTTAACATGTTTAAATTATTATTTTTAATCCTTGCATCCACCTTCATCAGCACTAGATGGTATTTTTGTTAACTAGAAAGAGGAATAATTGTGTGTAGTAAATCAAGTTGAAGGAAGTATTCATACTCAATTGAGATCTAATAACTTTACTAGAAATAATAAGATACTCTTGGAGACACAAGCACATGAATCTAGTGATAAGATGGATACTTGAAAAAGAAAAGGAAAGATAAAGGCTAATATACTCCATAATTAAGACTCAAGTGGTGAGGAAGATGCAACCAAAATTATATAAGCCATTATTTGAAAGGCCTCTAAAGGATAAATTATCTCATAATTTGTAAAAATAAGCAACAACTCTAGATATTATAGTGAAAATGAAGAATATTGTTGGCAATGTGTCTTTGTGGGGCACTTTGGCAATCCCGAGGAAAATTGATCTATTAAGAAGGGTTGAGGTAGTTTAAACTCTCACTAAGGGATAAGGAAAAATAAGAAAACCTACCCCTAATCAATCGATATCATTATAACACTAATAATGTAAGTGGTGATCCCAAACCTCCTCTATTTTATGTATCTTTGGTCAATTCCATAATTACATGATTGATTCTATTACCAATAGTGTTGTCATGCCTAATCAAATTTTTTATTTCCTAGGAGTAAAATATACCCCTACAAATAAAGGTATTGTTCATCTTAATGGGATAGTAGTAAAGGTTTTGGGAGTCATAAGAAGGTTTAACTTGACCTTGCATGTTTTCCTAGTATTATTATTCCCAAGACATCTCAGTTGTTGATTTGTCATATCTTTTCGCTATGTTTTTAAAGATACTTTACTACTAAAGTGGAAGGGTATTTATCATCATACTAGTCTCACATGTTCCTCAAGAAAAGGTATTTCACAACATTCACCATTAGAGTTGATCACATAGCCCAATTCCATGTTGATCCATGTGATACCAATCATATTGAACTAAATTATACTATAAATTTGAAATTGATGAAGATCATGTAATTGAACCTCAATAGTCTAGAAATAATGTCTTGCATGAGTAGCTTTTGAGTGGGAAAAGGATATGTGGAACTTTGATCCTTTTGATAAGTTTGAAGAGACTAGAATGGTCACCTATTGTATCTAAGATGAGACCAGTTTCATCCCAAGTTTACTAAAAACAAATTAGAACCTAGAAATCCTTTGGGATATGTATTTTGATAGTTTACGAATACAAAGTAGGGTTAGGAGAAGGTGTTGTCATGTTGTCACTAAGAAAATAAAATATTTTATTCTCATGTAAAATCCATTTCTATTATATTAATGATGTAGTTGAATTTTGGGATTTTATCCAAGGGATACTCATAGCTAAATGGGAGAGAATTAAGAATTTGATAGTCTATGGAGATACCGAATTAGTGGTTCAAAACAAGTCATATCCCGATCTCAAACTAAAAACACTCTCATCAAGGTCGATTTAAATAAATCTTAAATATTTTATTAGAGGAATGAGATCAAATAGATAAATCGGTAACATGAAATATCTAGTATGAAAATTAAAATTAAGTGTGCAAGATAGGAGATAAGAGTGGCTTAGATTGTATTGGAATATTTGGACTAAATTTGGACTTGGAAATAGGCTAAGTAGGTTAGATTTGTGTCTGATAAATTGGAGTCTAGAACCTCTTCAGACAAAACCACCCAAAGGGGGACAAGACTTCCTAATAGTTAGTTTTTGATTTGGGTGCTAGTGTCCTAGAAAGTGTTATGTTTTTATTCATTTTAGGGTTTGAACTTTACTTCTTCCTTTCATTGTTTATCACATAAAATTCACTATAGGGTTCTTGTTTCTCATTTTTACCTAAAAAAACCCTAGATACATGCACAAGTCTCAAAAAACATTATATGGAATAAATTATGCACATGATTGAGTCATTCTAACCTCGACATTCACCTAAATGTAATTTTCATTGAGTGTTGTACTACATTTTAGAATCTATATAGTTCTAGTATGTGTGTGATTGAATTATATCCCTTGAAGCTAGGTTAACCTTGTGTCAATCACACAAAAATAGTAGGCTACAAATAATTTTCCCCAAGATAAATGTGTGAGATGAAATTCGTAAATAGCCCCTTATGGGGTGAATAATGCATCTAAAATGTAGTCCTTGATTGTTGCTCTTATACATGGTAGTTAGAAAGTGATAGCCCAATTGTCTAGCCCTTAATAATAGTTAGTAGGTTGTGTATATATATGAATTCCTTTTTTGAATTTCAACACTTAGTGACACTAAAATCTGACCCAAGTCATGAAATAAAGATAAGAAAAGGCCCAAAGTGAAGAAGAACCTGACAAGTTAGAAAATAAAGTCTAGACTAGACAAAAATGCTCAGAGGGGACACTAACACCTAAGAAGTAGTGCCCTTACTAGGAGGTATTGTCCCAAATATAAGAAATAGACACAACCGTAAGAATGGCAACATGGATCCCTATGACACTGGTCAAAAGATATAAATGAAAGAAGTAAAAGGAAAAGTCACAATAAAAATAAGTCAAAACTAGTAAAAGGACTAAGAAAATGTGTCACCAATGTCTAATATTTGCACTTGGAAATCATGTGTATAACAACATACTAGAGGCATAATGTAATAGTAAAAATTTCATATTTTTGTATGCATTTCCCCCATTTATGCTATTTTCATGAAATTAAATAGTATAAAGGTTATAACAAGAAAATACTTGTAATGGGCTAAAGGATTTATAGCCAAAATATGTTGATAGTAATAAGCATAGCTTGGTGAACTGTGGATCTCAATTTTGACCCATGTAAGGTGAGTGTGTTATCACAAGAGAATTCGTTGGATTAAAAACATGCTAAGGAGATATAGGAGACTTTGAAACTTAGATATTGAAGGAAGGGTTGGGAGTGATAAATTTCCAAACCGATATAAAAAATTAATGGATTTGATAATCCTATCAATAAACTCTATGGATTTTAGCATCCTTCCACTATATAAATAGTGTTAGGGGAGTGATCATATTTGCTTTCCACCATGATGCTTCCTCAAAATAGGTTCCACCACTGTAGACAGAAATGAACCAATTGAAACTTGTCTACTAGTCACAAAAAAATCCTCGTAAAGTGGTTCAGGAAAGGAAATGACATCTCATTTCCCCCACTTTATGATTATAAGGGTGTAAACTTGGTCAAATGGAAAAGTTTTTGGTTTGATTGGCTCCCAAGTTAGGTCATCTAGGAGAAATATTGATATTATTGGAATAGAATCAAAGCAACTTAAATTGATTGAAACATAGTATTTGATTGATTTGAGACTCGCTTTAAAAGATTAAATTACCCCAAAATTGGTTTATTTGGGGGAAATTTGAGATAATACGAGAAAAAATGTGAAAATTTAATCTATTTTGGCACTTGAGATAGATTGAAAATGTATTTTGGAGTAATAATTTTATAGAATTTGAATATTACTTAAATATATCATGATATTGCATGGTGTAATTGTGTATTGTATCAATGAATTTTTTTAATTGTTCTAGGAGGGGTAATAAGATGACATCAATGTTTCCCCCTTTTGATGAAGGGGTGAGGGGTGAGTAGTCGAACCATGAGCCAAAAGAAAAGAGATAAATGGTTTAGAGGGAAATTAAGGAGTATTAAATAGTATAGTAAGGAGCAAGACATGGTAATATAATGTAACAAATCCTAATTAGGTATATCGTTGAATATTCAATATGGTAGATAGTGCAATTATGGGTCTACTACTATTGACGCGATGAAAATGGATAAATGAATCTCAAGATATGGAATAAATAGTGATGGTGAATTATTATTTTTATAATATAACATAATAACTAAAGTGATTGGAGTGATAATAATATTTTACTATAAATATTCAGTTTTACCAAATGATTTAAAGAAATCTTAAATCTTTTATCGCAGTACCGAGATCAAATAGATAAATTTTTGGAAGCACATGAGACTGAGATCGGGGTGAATCATTATATTAAAAATTTATTCCATTTCCATTTATCATTCATTACAATTCATATAACCATTCAATCAAACATTAACCATATGTGTGTTTACTTAAGCATTGAATCAACCATACACAAGAGAAAGAGAAAGAGAGTACACAAGAACACCAAATTTAAGTGGGAAACCCTCAAGGGTAAGAAAACCAACTGAAACTCTTATTATATTACACAAATCAAAGAGATTTAGTGAAACACCAATTTCAAAAGGAGTATCAACCCCTGGTTTAGTAGAGCACCAACCCTAAAAGGAGCACCAACCCCTAATTTAGTGAAGCACCCACTCCAAACCCTAAGATGATCAATAACAAACTCAACCATCGAAGATGATGATATCTACAAAAATCTGCCACGACCGAAGGAGATCACAATTTTAGCTCATACATACACCTTCAAACCCTCATTCCTTCAACTCGGTTTTCTTCTTCTTTTACAATTTGTCTTAGATTCAATCCATTTCTCACATACCCTATAACATTATTAAAACATAATCATAACTGAATTCATTCCCTTGATCAGTTTTCAAACCCTCACCTAGGTCACGTTTTCTCTATATGCTCAACTTATTCAAACATGAACTTAAACACTCACTTAAATATGCTTTTCTTCTTTCAAACACAAACCAAGTCAGTATCCCTCATTTTTTATACCATTACAACTTTAAAAATCCCAACACATTCATAAAAAAATTTAAATTGGAACCATGTAGGTCGTTCATGCCCAAATGCACCAAACTAGCACAAAACAAGCTCAAAACCCCATCACCTAGAAGAGTTAAAACCACAAACACAAAAAAATGATTTTTTAAGCTCCGTAATTCACCAAAAATGTAAAATATAAGATTAAAATATTAACCATGGTTGTTAATAATCTTTCACCAATCAAATTTATCATAACACACTCAAGAAGGCTCATATCCTTCACTAGAACAGTTATTTCCATGACCTTTTCTTCACCTTTGGACCTCAATAATACATAAATACACATGAAATATGGCATGTAAACAATAAATGGAATCCTCAATAAATTTATATCACATTCATGCATGTTAGAGGCCATGAAACATCCATATGTGCAAACAACACCTACTTTAATCTTCACCAAATTGAGTTGCCCAAAAATTAGTTTTATGAACTCAACTATTTGACACCCTTTTGTCACTTTCAAGACCTCTAAAGGCCTAAAATAGGAACAAAATTAATCCCTCTTCACTTTCCAACTGATATCAAGCATCAAACAATCCATATCATGCCTCATTTACCTCAATCTTTCAAAGCAAAAGCAATCATGTCCTAAAAAACAAGTAATCCTTCTTCAAAAATTGAGTTGGATGACCCATAAAATATAATCATGATGGCACAAAAATTATTCCATTGGAAATACCTCTGAATATAATTTCTGAAAATATTACATTTCCTTCCAAATCCAAGTGGAAGTCCTTTAACCAAGTCCATCTTTGAAATTTTCTCCTTTAACCCTTCTAGGACTCAAGAACTGACCTTGAGATCAACCTTCTCCATCACTTCAAAACCCACTTCCACACTTTAAAAATCATGGTGCACCCTTATACATGATTTATAAGCACTTAGAAACCTTCAAAAATCAATAAAAACTCAGAAATATCACTTTACCTCATGAAGCCACTTGACACCCTACTAGACCAAGCATCCTCTAGATTTGACCCTCAAAGAATAGGTCATAACTTATTCATACCATATCAAAAAAAAGTTTTATATACCATTGGAAATATCTCTGAACTAGTATCACAAAAAAACTTTAATGGATTCCTAACTCCTCATGTAGCTCATGTAATTCCACTTTTACCACAATTTGCACTAGACGCCCCAAAAATGGTCTTCATAAATAGGGAACATTTTTCCATTTTCCCTTAGACCATGATCTTAAACTATCATTTACATGTATAAAAAATATAGGGATAAAAACTACATCAATTTATTTCACACCTTCTTTGTAAATCCTTGTCCCAAACTAGACTTCTTCATAAACCTTGATTTTTAGGTGGGGTCCACTCATCACCACATGCTCTATCATACCTTTATGGAAATATGGAGAATTATTCTACATCATTTAAACATCACTTTCAAAAAAGGAATCAAAACAAACTTAATGTATGTGGGGATACCCCATATTCAAAGCAAAGATTATATGCTCAAAATAATTAATTCAACATATTCCATACAATAATACATACCACATATAAAGGAGAGGATCTCTAACCTCTCCCACTAAATCTAGGTGGGTGGTTCAACCACCTTTATTCCCTAAACTACCTCACCCTACATTCACTCAACCTTCCTAAAATCACTCTCCTAAATCCTACGTGAGTTATTTTCTCAACTCACTTACATTATTTTCCAACATAATAATAATACTAATTTAAACATTAATTAGCACATAATAATGTGCACACTAATTATTCCTAACATTCCCCCCTTAGTGTGCACATGGGAAATAATGTTGCCTTTGGAGTACAAGTATGTGTGTTAGCCTTGTATCTTTTCTTTTAGGTTGTTGATGAATCTCCTCACTTTGTATTTCCCCCTTAATCAAAAACCATTTGGATGTCAATTTCCATCGATAATGCATCCAAGTACAAAAGTAATGGCTTCTTTATAATTTTTCAAAAATATTTCCTTGATAGGAAAATTTTCCCCCTTTCAAAAAATGTACCCACTTCAATTGGAATATTCTCCTCGAAGGACAAATTTTGAGAAAAATAAATAGTGCTTATGGCGGATTTAATCCGCAACAAATTACCACCAAAAATACACAACTCTAGGGTTTACCCAATGAGATAATAAGCCTTTACCCAACTATAGGGTTCTGTGTTGAAAGGCAGCTTAATTCATTAGTACAAGTAAATTTCATATTTGGATAGAGATGCACAAGGTTCATATCAAAGAAGAGGATGTTCAAAGCTTCTTCCAATTCCAATGGGGTCTCTGTCAGCTGGGATTCAAACTTAGAAAATAATAGAATTCAATTTTCATTAGATATATTCATTTATCTTTGCATAAATTTGCAATAGGATGTTAAGCTGTGCTGATTTTGATCATATGCATTCCTTGATGACGTGGAAAATTAATGAGAATGTGGCATTCGAAATGTCATTATCAAATAAAACACACGATCCCCGAACCTATGATGTTAGATTTAAAGACTATAAATTATCTAAATTGCTTCTTAATGTGATGACTTGTCAATAAATACAATGCAATAATTACATGTTAGATCCTGGTATGTGTGACAAGATTTAATATGAACCATGTGGATATTTCAACCTATGATGTAAAGAATCAACTTGGCAAAGTAACACATAGTAAAATTTGCTTGATATTTGAATAGTACAGCTTACTATATGAATAAGAACCATGGTGAATGAAAAAAATATTTTACCATTTTAATTGTATGCTTGGCTCAAATCTCGCAAAAGGAATACACTTCGTTACTCGGGACTAACAAGTTGATTCATATGATAGACTTCAAAGAAATTGACAAGACACTAAGGAGTGCATATCATCATGGTCATTAAACACTATAGGTTTAAATTAATACACTTTTCAAATCAAATACAATGTGAATAAAATCTAACACACACATCCATACCACATACAGTCAATGCCTAATGTAAATCTTCAATATAGATACTAGAGAATATCAATGATAAATTCACTTCATTATGCAATGTCAAACTGATCCTTTTAACACAACACGTAGAATGCCAAGTTCATTCAAAAACCAAATTCTTACATAGTATGTGACTTAAAATTAATATCTAGATTAGAACTAAGACATCCACAAGCATGGGATTAAAGGCGCTCAAGTTTTTTTACTTTTTTATTATGAACATTGTGAACAAAGTCAATGAAAACACTTCAAAAAGATAAAATGGAGTGGGAGAGGAAGACAATGCAGGTGGATGATGGATTTCAGTGGGTTCACTATGAGGTCCATGATATCTTCTATTACCATTGACAAATATGCAAGAAGGGTGTACATACGAAAAAGATGTTTCACGAGGTCCATGCTATCTTGTTAGCCTTTGCCATTATGTTTTGACCAAAACTACAAATGAATGGGCACAAAAATTGGAATGGGTTCACAAAGTTCCATGGGATCTGCTAACCCATTTCCTTAATCAACTTGAAAAACAAAGCATGTGAGATTCAAAGATGTCTCATAGAAACCTACTCTAATACCAAATGTGGGGTTACCCCATATTTAGCAAAGATCATACACTCAAAATAATTAATTCAGCATATTCCATATAATAATACATACCACATATAAAAGAGAGGATCTCTAATGTCTCCTACTAAATCTAGGTGGGTGGTTCAACCACATTTATTCCCTAAACTACCTCATCCTACATTCACTCAACCTTCCCTAAACTCGGTCTTCTAAATCCTACATTATTTGTTTTCTCAACTCACTTACATTATATTTCAACATAATAATAATAATAATTTAAACATTAACAAGCACATAATAATGTGCACACTAATTATTCCTTACACTATACACAATTTCTCCTAAGTCGTTTTGATTTAAGGTTGAGCTAGGGTTTAAAAGAAACTTATCTTCTTAACGATCATTCATAAAAACATGAAGATGAAACCACCTCATTATTTTTATAAAAATTCTTAGTTATATTGAAAATCATCCCCAAATTCTCTAGGTCCCACGTAAAGCATACAATTCACAAAGAAGCAGTGAAGGTTCATTTTTGTTTCAAAAACACACTCTAGAATACCCAATTTCACCAAAAATAACATATCTTCAAAAATCTTCTTCACTTTGACCTAAAAATTATCTTGAATCATCATAAAAACATCCTTTAACTTACCATAATCACCATCTATCCCAAATAGGTCTACAACTCATTAGCCATTAAGACATACATGTGTTATCTTTTTATTTCTCACCTACTTGCTTCTCAAGTACCATGAAATGCCAACAAACCTCTGAGAAATAACCTAAAAATTCCCATACATTTCATGTACACTTTCACCATGATAATACCACACTCCACCAAGAATTATTAGCTCCAAATAGCATACCTCCATATCATATTGCATGTTATATGGCTAGTAATAGGCCTAGAATGATGTAATTCAACCATGACTTCACATGAAATGACCTTGCTGACATAATCCAAAATATTAAACACCTATAACACACCTCTTGGGCCATGTATTACCTCAAGAAAACATCCAACCAACTCAAGAATACTCAAACTATGACTATGCAGACTAAAACCATGCCAAAACAACATGACAACACACCAAATCATGTCACTACCAATCAACCTTCATGTTTGACACTAAATGACACATCATGGATACTTATATGACCTCATGACACCCTTTTCCATAAATGGAATTGATTTCAATGATAACACAAACACACAATGGCCAACAATATTCCCTTTTATCATTGATGGCAACCACCTTCAGAAACATTGATGATAAACAACATGAACAACACACCTACATGACCTCCTTTTCATGTTTCTGATGCTTCTCTCCCCCTTTGAAATCTATGAAAAATGATACAATGGAAACACTTCATGCAGAAGCATCACTATGGAGTTTTCAAATTTTCTCTCTTCATTATATTATTGTCCAAATTCAATTTTATATGTGCATAATAAAAGTGAAGGTGAAGACCATTGTACCAAGGGGTAGTATGTCAAGTTTGACTAGGTGAGAGGTTGAATATGTAAGAATGAGTTGGCATGAGCTACATAAGGTCATAAAGATGATAAAATGATATTTGTAATGAGTTGTGATGTGTTTTAGATATAGGTCATCCATAATTACCGTGATTAGAGACATGGTTGAGCCTTCTTATGGGTTATTGAGTCAAATTAAGAGCAAGTTGAGCTTCTTAAGGAGATAGAATAGGTATGTAAAGCATAATTAAGGTAATATTTCGATGAAAAATCTTGTAACATGTGAAAATAATGTTGAATAATGTATGGATGAAGGATGGAATAAATAATGTGCCTTGGTTTTCGGTGAAATAACATGTTTTTAATGGGTGTGCATAAGAACCCTGTCAAAGCAGTGATGTATAACCCCTTAATAGCATGTATATGTTAAAACTCTATATACTATTAATATGAATAGATTCTACACGTGCTAAGGATCACAATCATGATTTTTATGGCAATTTTCTCCTTCTCGGGATTCATATAGGGATTTCGATATCTTTTGATTGTAGAAATGAATCGCCATAAATTTCAAATTATATTTTTGATATGATATATAGATCCTCCAAATCTAAGAGTGATTGGATGAATACAGCTAAAGTTATTGGTAACATAGTTTTAAGCTACAATGGTGGAATGCACAATGTATAGGTTTGTAAAGGAAAGGACAGAGTAATTGATAATTCTTAATGGACATGACTCTAGATTGATGGTAAAGGTGGAATTAGACCTAATTATAGTGACCTAATGACCCCGAGGAGAATTTTATAAGTAAAATGTCTTCATTTCAGTAAATGATTGATATACGGGGTATGTGATTGTAACAAGTCATTGAGAAATCTTGCAAGAAGGTAGATGGAAAGAATAGGTGAAGAACCAATACATAGTAGTTGAAAGGCATCATGAATAACATGAATGAGATATAAAACTATTGATCTTGTGTCTTGAAAATTATGGGATTATGTTTGGCCGAGTAGGGAGTATAACAATGTACTATACAAAGTGAGTGTAAAAGGTAGAATTCTCACCAATACTTCTTGATCATGCTTATAGATTCATTATGCAAGTGATATGAAGTGTAATGGAAGTGTTAGAATTATTTCTAGAGTAGACATCAATGGTTAATGGCATGAAATCCCCTTATTTACATTTCATCTCTTGAATTGGGCATAAGGAGGGCTATGAACAGCCTAGGGAAGAGTATCATCAAGTACAAAGGAACCTAATGCATGATCCATCTAAGGTAATTTTACAAGTCTCAAAAGATTCCTATAACTTTAATAACATCCTCCAATAGGCATACATTCAATGTTCTTGTGCTTAATGCTATGAGAAAGATATATAACTGCATGCATTTTGTTGGCATATGAAATCATATGGATATGAGGACAAGGTTGGGGTACTTGTCCGGTAACTGGAATAGACTCTCTCATGTTTTTGAAGCCTAACAGATCATAACTTGGTAAATTTCCTAATTGAATCCACTAGCTAGAGATAAGTTTGTTGTGGTCTATAGAGAGAAAATCTAAGTATGAGGTATAAACAAGGAATAAGATGGTATTATGAAGGCTATATGGTAGAAGGTAATAATTCAGTGATGTGTCATTAAACTCTCAAATTTCTTATTCAAGTGATGATACTATCCCTTCATGATACAAGAGTAAGAGTTCATGCCAATAATAACTTCAAGAACTAGCTTATCTAGATTATAGTCATGAGTTTTTATGGATGTATGATGGTTGAAGGATAGGGGATGAAAATTTTCTATGACCGAAAGACAATGTGCAAGGGTGAGTCGGTTGTGTAACAAGATTTATCCATTACCTTCCTCAAGGATAACATATCATTGTACTTGTAGTAACTTAACTTACTTGATGAATCATAGATCCAAAACTTGATTCATAGAAGTCTTAAACATCCATGAAGACATGTGGGGTATGAAGAATGTATGTGAACAATGCATGACATGAAGGAGCTAAGCTAAGGTTGTGTCATTTTGGTATCGAGCAAGGTTCCTCTGTATTTTCTTATTCTTTTACTAATAAGTATTTGTGATTCATTATTGAGAAGGGGTTTTTATGAATTTTGTTGCTAATAAGTTTGTTTGGTATTGATATCCAAGGAGTGCAGATTAAAGAATCAAAGAAGCCAAGAGAGGCTTAAAGAGAGAGAGAGCTAGGGAGGCTTAAGTCAAGAAAGAAGATAGAAAAATGGAGATAGATACACAGTATGGATAGTTCTGAGATATCTCTCTAAAGATAAAGATAGAAAGAGAAAGTAAAGAGAAGAGAAACATCAAAGAGAGGTAGAAGAAATCAAGAGGATTAGAGAGAGAATTGAAGAAATAGAGTCTATGATGGAAACTAGGATGAAGCTACTAATCCAAGGAGTTGGATGGAGGATGAAGAAAAGAGTTAAGTGGCCATTGAAGCTACTTATGAATAAAATAAGGCAAGATATGATTGTTATAAGGAGAGAGATGAAGATGAGTGAATCACCATGTGAAGATGAAGAGGTGATAAAGATAATTCTCATTATAGAGAACAGAAGGGAAGAAGAAGTTACACAAAAATCACTTGAAGAAGGAAAGAGGAGAGTGTTAAGAAGAAGGACACTCATGGAGGCATTTTTGTCTCTAGTTATTCTCTCTAATGTTGTTTTTAAGCATGTGTATGCATGTATGGAGAACCTTAGAGAGAAGGTCAAGAATAAGACCTTAAATTTTGTAATAAATGGGGAAAATAAGGCACCCATAGAGGAAAAGGGAAGTGAAAGTAGAAGATATCAAGTTATAAGATATCATAAGGAGGGAATTTCAAACCTCCCACATGCTAATGAAGAGATGAAAGAAGAGTTGACATTTCATGATGCTTTAGAAGACATTCCAATAGAAGGAAGAAAAGAAGCATACAAGAAAGAGGTGATTACAAGAAAATAAGGCATAATCAATAAAGTGTCCATGCAAAAGGTTCTTGAGAAGGTAAGTAGAATTTTGAATATTGATTCTAATAATGCACATAAGAATGAGATTATAGATATGCAAATGCATGCAAAGAAGAGTAATGTGGAATTTCCAAAACCAGCCATAGACCATGGATATATAGTGTCAAAGTGGCTCAAGAAACCAGTTGATGAGATGAAGAATTAAAAACTCAAGCAAGATGATTTCATGATGAAACAAGTATACAAGAAGGATGGAAAAACTATGAAGGAAGTGTCTCAAAATAGGGACTGGCTCATGAAGCAAGAAGAATGGATTGAGTAATGATAATGTATCAACCCAAAGTCATAAAGAGCAAAGTGTGGGTAGTCAATAACATGAAAAACAATGCAGCAGAATGATGTCACTCATCATGATAAGCTATTTTAAAAAGATGATAAGAGGTCTCCACAGAAGCAAGACAAGGATGATGAGGAAGAAGCGAGGAAGTAAAGGTAAGTCTAAGAAGTATTTGGGAAATAAACAGACAAGAGAGTTGAAATTTAAACATGTTACATTGAATGTTGTGATTGGTGATGAATTTCATTTATTGGATGAGTTTATGGAAAGTGATGAAGAGCCATATAATGAAATGACTATGAAAACTAGCATGCAACTAGGAGAATCAAGAGAAAATTAAGATCCCTTAAGAATAGAAGGAAAGATGATTGAATATGATGATATAGAACAGAGTTTAGAAGAAGATAAGAGGAAAGAAATTCCCAAATTTTATGAGGAAGTTGAAGGGATGGATGAACTAACATTGCAAGAAGAAATAAGAATGATTGAAGATTTATTCAGAGTAGTTACAAGGTCATATAAGTCCAAAGAACAAATGGACAAGCATGAAGATGAATCAAGGAGGCTAAAAACATAACAGGGGCAGAAGATGGAAGAATTTTTGGAGACTAATAATATTAGAGGATGTAAAGGGTCAATATTAAATTACATGGAATATGAAGAAGTATTCACAAAGAAGAACTCAACAAGCCCAAGAAATCTATGAATACATTCAAAAAGGAGAGAGGAATGCATGCAAGGAAGCAAGAGAAGGTGTTTTATCTAACATGTTTGTTGAATGTGTAGGTTTTGTAAAACAACGGTATAAAGGAGAAGCCATAAGAAATTCAAAGGAACAAGAATACTCATATCAAGGACAAGAAAGTGCAGGAAAGCATGGTGAGGAGCTGATTTGCATAAGCATGAAAGAAACCAAGACATGTTCCCAATCTAAGACATATGCTCAAACAAAGACAAGAAAAATTTGGTCAAGAGATGGACTTCAAATGAATGTTTTCAAACATAATGAAGGTGCAGGTATAACAGATAATAGATAGGATAATGAAATTTAAGACACTCATGAAATATGTGAAGAAGAAGCAAAGCATGAAGCCTAATAAATGAGAAGCAGATAAGAAGAGGTAAGTACAAGAAGAGACAAAGGAGCAAGAAGATGAGATATAGAGAATACAATGAAAGGACACAAAAATAAACATGGACAAGGAGAATATGGGACCCAGGTACAAATCAAGGAACAAGAAAATGATGAAGACTCGTGATCAAGAGCTCATGAAAACTTTAAATTCACATAGCATGATGCAAGAGCATCACTATCCAGAGATTTGGAGTGTAATGAAGTCTAAATAATCATTTATTAGGCACTGAACATAAACTAGGGGTTCTCAAATTTTTCTCTCTTCATTATATTATTGTCCAAATTAAAGTTTGTATGTGCATAGTAAAGGTGAAGGTGAAAATCATTGTAATAAGGGGTAATATGTCAAGTTTTACTAGGTGAGAGGTTGAATAGGTAAGAATGAGTTGGCATGAGCTAGATAAGGTCATGAGCACAATAAAATGAGATATGTAACGATTTGTGATGTGTTTTCAAATATAGTTCAACCATAATTGCTATGATTAAAGGCATGGTTGAGCTTTCTTAGGGGTGACTTAGTCAAATTAGGAGCAAGTTGAGCTTCTTAAGGAGTTAGATTAGGTATGAAAAACAAAATGAGGGAATATTTATAAGAAAAATCTTGTAACAGGTGAAAATAATGTTGAATAATGTATGGATGAAGGATGGAATAAAGAATTTTCTTTGGTTTTGAGTGAAATAGCATGTTTCTAATGGACTGTGCATAAGAACCATGTCATGCCAGTGAGGAATAAACCCTCAATAGCATGTATATGTTAAAATTCTCTAGATTTTTAATATGAATATATTCTACACATGCTAAGGATCACAATCATGATTTTTATGAGTCTTGAAATTGTGAAATATGATTTTTATGGTAATTTTTTCCTTCTTGGGATTCATATAGGGTTTTCGATATATTTTGATTGCGGAAATGAATTTGGCCATAAATTTCAAATTATCTCTATTTTTATATGATATATAGATCCTCCAAATCTTAGAGTGATTGGATGAATAGAGTCAAAGTTATTAGTAACATAGTTTCAAGCTACAATGGTGGAATGAGCAAAGGTACAAGTTTGTAAAGGAAAGGGTAGAGTTGTTAATAATTCTTAACAGACATGACTCTATATTGATGGTGAAGGTATAACTAGACCTAATTAAGGTGATCTAATGATCCCAAGGAGAATTTTAAAATGGAAATGTCTTTATTTCAGTAAATGATTGATTGTACAGGGTATGTGGATGTAACAAGTCACTGAGAAAGACTACAAGAAGGTAGATGGACAAAATAGGTGAAGAACCAATGCATAACAGCTTAAATACATCATGAATAATATGAAGGAGATCTAAAACTATTTATCTTGTGTCTTGAAAATTATGGGACTATGGTTGGCCAAGTAAGGGAGTATAACATTGTACTATACAGTGAGTGTAAAAGGTAGAATTCTCACCAATACTTCTTGATCATGCTTATAGATTCATTATGCAGGTGACATGAAGTGTAATGGAAGTGTTGGAATGAGTTTTGGGAGTAGACATCATTGGTTCATGGCATGAATTCCCCTTATTTGCATCTCATCTCTTAAATTGGGCTTAAGGAGGGCTATGAATAGCTTGGGGTAGAGTATCATCAAGTAAAAAGTAACCTAATGCATGATCCATCTAAGGTAATTTTACAAGTCTCAAAAGATTCCTATAACCTTAATAACATCCTCCAATAGGCCTACATTTAATTTTCTTGTGCTTAATGCTATGTGAAAGATCTATAATTGCATGCATTTTTTTGGCATATGAAAACATATGGGTATTAGGACAAGGTTGGGGTACTTGTGTGGTAATTGGAATAGACTCTCTCATGTTGTTGAATCATAACAGATCATAACTTGGTAAATGTCCTAATTGAATCCACTACCTAGTGATATGTGTGATATGGTCTATAGAGAGAAAATATAAGTATGAGGTCTAAATAGGGAATAAGATGGCATTATGAAGGTTATATGGTAGAAGGTAATAATTTAGTGTTGTGTCACTAAACTCTCAAAGTTTGTATTTCAGTGATGAGACTATCCCTTCATGAGACAAGATTAAGAGGTCATGCCAATAAGAACTTCAATAACTAACTTAGCGTGGTGATGGTCATGAGTGTTTATGGATATATGATGGTTAAAGGATAGGGTATGAAAATTTTATATGACTTAAAAGATAATGTGCAAGGGTGAGTCGGTTTTGTAGCAAGAGTTATCCATTACCTTCCTCAAGTACAACATATCACCGTACTTGCAAGAACTTAACTTTATTGATGACTCATAGATCTAAAACTTGATTAGTGGAAGTATTAAACATCCAAGAAGACTTGTGAGGTATGAATAATGTATGTGAACATTGCATGACATGAAGGAGCTGAGTTAAGGTTGTACTCAACACTACATGTAAAATGATAACTTGTGACTAAATACAATGGAAAAAATGCAAAATAACAACTTACTTGACTTGATGACTTCACCTTTGACTTTACTTGGTCTTCTTTGACTTCAACAACAGCATGTGATGATCCATGGTTCCTGATATGAGCCACAAACAAGATCCCCTAAACTGATATCATCATACTTTGTCTTCATTCTTACTCAACATCACCTTTCTAGGACTGTACCATACAAGAAATCACTAGCTTTGTCTCCAAGGCTTACAAATCCCTCTTTAGAACAATTTTCCCTAAAATCCATCTTTATTGAAAGAATGGTCAACTTATCCATGCTCTATAATCCCATATACATCATTATACAACTTCTTATCACCCCTTTAGGTTCACATTCCCTATATCTCACTTTGAAAATGCAAATTTTGGGATTCTTACCTTGATTGAATGCCATGCAAAGTACTCAATCATAATGGCAGGGTTGTGAAACACTTATTCATTGTTTTCAACCTTCATTTATGTTATCATATTGTTTTGTATCAAAAAAATTACATACCTCTTAAGTGCACCTTTAATTTATCCTCCATTCGATCATTTAAGTTGTTAGGAATTTGAGATTGCGAAATATTGCTATGATTCAATAAAAAACAAAAATCATGCATACGGGATCTAAAAAATTCCCCAAAATCTACAGTAGTGGAAGTATAAACTAGGATAATCCAAAGCAAGACAAAGTACACACACATAACACAGCATGTACCATGGTTCACCTAATGTGGGTTACGTCCACCAAAGATAGAGATATCATAAATATAATACAACAAGAGTACAAACCAACTCTTCAATACAAGAGTATAATGCATCTCTCAAAGAGTATATCCTCTCCTCTAGATCTCCATGAGTGCACTACAATTGTGCCTCTAAAAACCACCAACATATCTCACATAACCTGGAACTACTACATCTATGAACTGCTACCAAGTTCTCTGTGGATCTCTAACAAGACCTCTCACATGGGTCTACCATATGTGCAACTATAATTGTGCACCAAGAAGTAAGTTTGTCTCTCCTTTCTTGCATAACCGTGAAAACATGAATACAAGCTCCTCTATAATATCTAGATCTACATGGATCAATAATACAATATGATCTCATGGATCTACAATACAAGACTAGATCTACATGGATCGATAATACAAGATCTCACCAATATGTGGATCTACAAGAAGAAACTCTATGTGCTTTGTAGGTTATGCAAGCTATTACAATGAGACAATAACTATACAAAGAAAATATAGTAGAAGATGTTACCCTCTTCTCACCATTCAGATGTACCTACTATTTCCTTCTGTCCAGCTCCTCTCCATGGAGACTTTGTCTTCATGTAACATGTTCTTTCTTTCTCTTCTTCTTCTTCATCCTCTCAATCTAGGAGAATCAAGGATCTAATTCAATCCTTCTCTTAATTCTCTTACTTACCCTCATACAATGCATGCATGCATATATATCTATTTTGGGTAACTTAACTTTGCTTTTACAATCAATAAATCATCTTTAAAATAATAGATTTATTCTAATTTTTGTCAAAAACAAAAACTGAGTCACACAGGTAACCATTGTCGATTCTTGCCTCGCGGGTGCCGATTACTTAAGCCTGGTAAAATGTAAAACATGTTATATTTGAAGCAATTCAGCTCCATAACCTAACAATATCCCACTTGGAGATAAATTGTTGAACCTTTGTACCTATACCTATACCTGTACCTATACCCGTACTCTGTACTTGTACATGTACATGTACCTATACCTATACATGTACTTGTACCTATACCTATACCTATACCTATACATGTACATGTACATGCACTGCACTGCACCTATACATGTACCTATACTTGTGCATGTACCTGTACCTATACCTATACATACATGTACATGTACATGTACATGTACTGCACTGCACTCTATACATATGTACCTATACATGTACCTGTACTGTACCTATACTTGTACAGCACATCACCTTTGTCCTCTACACCTTTGTGAAGACCATCTATTCTTTCCTTCAAAAATTCTCTCAAAAATAAAACCAAGAAGATCAAACCATCTTCTCAAACCAAGAAGATAAAAACATGACTTACCAAATACCTACATGAAGCTACTATTGATTCATGATAACCAAGCTATCCATACATCAAGCTCCCACTGAATCATAACACCAAGCCTCTCATGCAACAGCCAAGCCATCCTGACTAACACACCTGAAAGATCTCCACTCAAACTGAAGTACTGAGCTTCAACTATAACCATAGCCATACTTGTAAAATCAACCATGTTCTCCATACATTTATCCATGTCTTCATGCAACCACCAATGCAATTGTCCAAAGACAATTCAAACTAGAATATGTAAAAGCAAAACAAGATCTTGGGTAAAAACATCCCTGAATGAGTTCTACATGCAACAGTGGGTGATCAATCCACAAACACCTGTATAACTCAAATAAATTCAAACACGTAATCTGTAAATCTATCCCCGCATAAACAACTAGCATGTCCAATACATTCATCTATAGATAACATACCTATCAAGGAGTAACATAGTAATCAAGAGAAAATAAAAACATCCCCTACTCATGCTCAAGGCAACCGAACCATGCTCGTATGCATCCATGTGCAAATCAAACATCTGCATCATCATAGACTCACAAAACTAAATCTATCCACATGTATAAACTCACCTATACATCCATCCATATCTCGGGCTCTCCACAAGAGCCAAGTCTCTCACCAACTAACTCCAAAGTAAGATATGAATCTTGTGCTCATCAATGTCAATAACAAACAACCATGCTAAACCATGTTACAAATACCAAGTGCAAATACTAGCAAACATGTCATCAACATACTACACAAAGAAAATCAAGATGAAAGCAAAATAATGGCACCATCTAAAAAAAGTAAAAAAACACTGATGTCAAACATGTGACCAAACCAACCATTGTTTCCTAACTGACCCCCCAGTCCCTACCTAACTGACCACAGTTAATCCTAACCGACACCAGTTTCTGTAACTAGCATATTTTCTCCTTTAACCCTTAAAACTATGAAAAAATTGCTCTATTATCTTCTTGACTAAATCTAACCATCAATTGTAATCCCATCGGGATATCCAGACACCACAAAAAATGAAACAAGAAGTGACATCACAAAGAAATAAAATCAATATACCTACAAATCCATGACTGCCCTCCAAAACCAACTAGTGACTCTACCACTCTGAATAGTAGAAATCTCCTCTCACTCTACATGTGCATCATGTATTCAATCTAGCAATGCCAACAACCATGCCTTAATCCCATTGAACACAATATTCCCACCTTGCACTGCCTCTAACACCAAGCTCAAAAGCTAATATGTCAGTGAGAAATAAAACCAGATGAAAGAAAATATAAAATGATTCCCTTCTTATCAAAGAATACACCTACATCACAGAAGTTTGGACTTCTTATGAAGTAGATGAATCAACTTATTTTCATCTTGTGTACTCAACATCTTTCTTTACCTACAACTATGACTAACCATGAATTTTCATTGAGGATATCATCCTTAGAATAGATATTCTATTCCTCAAGGTTTCACACAACCAGAAATAAAGTCAAACAACACCAATAACATGGTGTAAATTTTTGCACACTATCCAAACATAATATGAGCTGCTCCAAAAGAAATAAATAAAACATGAACCATATAGAGATACTTGACCCAAAGTCTCACTGGACTAACCAAGCCAAATCTATCCTCTTTTTTATCTAAACATTGAAGTGATCAACAATGTTTCTGCATGTACACACTGTGCCAAAAACCAGATCCTCCAAAATAAGACACTGAACCAGCCATGCCCTCTTCTACTATAAGAAACCTTGTGTAAACTCATTGTCATAGAGATCAACCAAGGTTCACTGACCGATACCGGTTATCCTCTGTGACCGATGTTGGTTCCCTGATCAACATCAGTGCTGCTGGAACTAACACAGCACCAAAAATTGGCATAGGTCACCAAACCAGGTGTCTACTTTGACCAAAGCCGATAGGTGTGTTAATCCAATAATTTCAAGAAGCGCCCAAATCTTGTACAAAAACTTAACAGCAATAATACATGTAATAAAAATTACATCAAGATGAAATACATCACCTTACTAACACCAAGATACTCAACCACATCTTCAATTGAAGAACATGCTTCTCTGATGGAAACCTCATCTTCACAATGTGATACTATATTCTACCTCTCTAAGAATCCCATGCATCTAACAAATCTAAGGGATACATAATTACTCCTTTTCTCTCATTCTCGGATCTAGATCTGCTGATCCCAAAACATGCATGTGCAACCAAAATAATATAAGCACTGCAATACCAAGATAAAACCATACCTCAATAATTAGATCTACAATCTAACCAACATGTTTGTGCCTCCAAGAACCAAGGACACCTCAGAAAACAAGATACATTCCATGCATCTTCTCAATTCTCCAAATCTGTGATTTTTGTTTATAACTAGGCTACCCAGTAACTAACCATGGTCACCCTATAACCAACCATGGTTACGTTGTAACCAACCATGGTCACCCTGCTAGCATCGGTTGCCACTTAACCAATGCCGGTCACTATAATTTCCAACAACCTTACTCTTCCAGCTCCCACTTGAGATTGAATCTCTTCCTATGATCTTCTCATCAGGAAAAACAAACCCTTCTCTCATACATGTCAGTCAAACCACTAACAAAACCATGAAGAAAACCCTTTCTCTGAAATAACCAAGATAACCAAGCTCTGATACCAATTGTTGGTATCAAATAAGATTTAAAACCTGGCTCTCGATACTAGTTGTTGGTATCAGATAAGATAACAAACCTAGCTACGATACTAGTTGTTAGGAATTCGAGACTATAGAATATTGCTATGATTCAATAAAAAATAAAATCATGTATATAGGACCTAAACAATTCCCCAAAATCTACAATAGTGGAAGTATAAACTAGAATAATCCAAATTAAGAAAAATTACACACACATAACATAGCATGTACCATGTTTCACCCAATGCGGGCTACATCCACCAAAGATAGAGATCTCATATATATAATACAACAAGATTACAAACCAACTCTTCATACAAGAGTATAATGCATCTCTCAAAGAGTATCTCCTCTCCTCTAGATCTCTAAGTGGATCTCTATGAGTGAACTACAAGCTGTGCCTCCAAACACCATTAACAGATCTCACATAACCAAGAACTACTACATCTATAAATTGCTATCAAGTTCTCTGTGGATCTGCAACAATACATCTCACATGGGTCTACCATATGTGCAACTATAACTATGCACCAAGAAGTAATTATGTCTCTCCATCACTGCATATCATGTGCAAGCATGAATACAACCTCCTCTACAATATATAGATCTACATGGATCAACAATACAATATGATCTCATGGATCTACAATACAAGACTAGATCTACATGGATCTATAATACAAGATCTCACCAACATGTGGATCTACAAGAAGAAACTTTATGTGCTTTGCATACTATGCAAGCTATTACAATGAGACAATAACTATACAAATAAAATACAGTATAAGATGTTACCCTCTTCTCACCATTCAGATGTACCTATTATTTCCTTCTGTCCAACTCCTCTCCATAGAGACTTTGTCTTCATGTAACCTGTTCTTTCTTTCTCTTCTTCTTCTTCATCCTCTCAATCTAGGAGAATCAAGGATATAATTCAATCCTTCTCTTAATTCTCTTGCTTACCCTCATACAATGCATGCATTCATATATATCTATTTTGGGTAACTTAAATTTTCTTTTACAATCAATAAATCATCTTTAAAATAATAGATTTATTCTAATTTTTGTCAAAAACAAAAGCGCATCGCACAGTAATGTGTAAATCGTCGATTACTACCTTACTACTAGCGCCGATTACTTCAGAACCAGTAACATGTAAAACATGCTATCTTTGAATCAATTCAGCTCCACAACCTAACATAATCCATTTAAACCATTTACTCACCTAGTGGAGAGAAAAACCAAGTTCCCCCTGCCTCTAGATAGATTCACGGACTGTAGCATCATATTTTCCCCTCATAGACATTTAAATCTTACTTATTAGCTTATAATCACTTGATCATTTACATGAAACAAACTTTAACTTTGTGCATATGTTTATGACTCTCCCATTGTTTCTCAAACTTTTTACATAAAACACAAAGAAATATTACTTTCATACCTTGATCCTAGACTATGCTCATGTTCTTACCTTCTCAAACACCTTTGAGATTCTTGAATTTTCCTTGGATTTTTACATGACTCACATCATTTTGAAAACTATATGCGGACACATACCTACAAGGCTTAGACTTGAAAACTAATCTCAAAATATCATATTAGGCATTGTGATAGGATACCTTTCATAGAGATAAACTCCAACTTGTTGTCCCTTATACACTTTTATGGAACATAAAATCCTTGAGCAACTATAACATGACACATTTACATAGATTACTAGGCAGATGACTCAATTTTAGCAATACATTGTCTCAGATCTTGAACACTCATAATAAGGAGCATGACTTATGTCACTCTTCTTTCCTATGTGAGACCTCAACTTTGAAAGAAACAAATAAACTATTAGGCACCATTACAAACTACGATACACAAACTCCATTTTTTCCATATCACTTTTAACCACAGATCTTGACTTTTCTCATATTTTAAACTCATTCAAACTGACTTAGAAGAGATAGAGCTTCCTTTATACCTTTAAATGCCAACTCAAGACAAAAAAACAAGACACAACCTACCTCAAAATAAAATCATATTGAATGTACAAATACTTAGTAATCTTGTATAAGATACAACTCTAGACTTGTAGCTACCATTATTCTTCTTCATAGTTTCTCATGCTCTTGTCATGGATCAACTTCAACCTTTATTGTCAACATTGTCTCTCATAGACCTATGAAGATGGTGTTTTAATACTTGATGTAGACTTTTTAAAGTAATGAAATCCTTTAAGGGAAAACCTTATCATCATGAGCATGTTTAATGCTTAAATAAGATTCAACTAACCTTAACACATAAAAAAAGACCTTTCAAAGTACTATTACCCCTAATTTTCCTCTTTGTATGGTTTATTTTGATCTATAATCACTTATGAAATAAATCCAGGATATTTTCTACTACCCAATATACTTCTCATACTATTCAAGGAGTCAAATTTTCATAGTAAGCAAAATGTATGCATCCCTTGTATGCATACATTCAATTTCATAGTCAAATTTTCATAGGTCTTCCACTTTTTCATAAGAAACTAATAAAGAGAACTCATCTGGCCCGAATGTATCATTCTAAGTGCTTCAAAATCACAATAATGAACACAAGACATAGTTTTCTTCAAAGTTTCAATCAATTCTATTGGTTTGTAGTTGATAAAAATAATTTTCCACCTTTGAAACCCTAGTTTGAGGGTCTTGACCTCAATATAAGCTGAGAGGTAAAAATCAATTTTTCTTAGTGTTTTGCTTACCATTCTCGGTCTGAGTACATCAAAAGGTTTGTACCTTACTATAGAATATCTCTAATAACAAATTCCTTCTTGAACAATCACTTTACATCCATTGTATCCTTAATACCTTACTAATCAAGTCAAAATTCATTTCTACAGTCTTTTCTATTCATGGTATGATGGTTTTACAATACCTCAAACTTTAATCATTCTACATATCTCCTTTATAAACCTATGGATAATCTTGACATTGATTGAGAAAACTTGATGCTTCTTTGTAAACATAAGTGTTGGCGAGAAAATTTTTCAGGTGGACAAACTTGTGGATTTATTACCAATGCTCTAGGAATCTAAGTCCCTCTACTTAACCAGTGCAGCTACCGTATATGCATGCACGTGAAAAGGTGGATTTCTGTGGTGGCCTTTTGACCGGGGATCCAATAGGGGCACTCCACTGACCCTGCAACAAAGCTAGCAATCTCTTGCTAGGGAAGACTTTGTCTGGAAGTGGGAAAGGGAGTGAGAATTGAGGTAGGAGAACCAATGTTGCAAGTAGAAAATTAGAGACTTGTACACACCAGTCAGAAGTTTCATCACATGCACTTGAATTTCAGAAGAAAACAAATCTGCAAAACAGCAACAAGACTAAATAGAGCTTAATGAACACAAAGTACCAATAAACTCCTCAATCAAAGAGGCTAAAATTCCTTCTTCCTTTATTGAAGCTCAAGCAGAATTTTTACATAGTGTGGGAATGGAAGAAATTGAGAAGGGGGAAATAGAAGAAAATGGCTATCTCCTTTGTTCTCTCAAGGTGCAATATACTCTTGAGTTTACAAGATCAATCACCAACCCTTTGCAATGGGAATGGTGTTACAATTTATAGAATGAGAGGTGACTTATCATCTTCCTCATGACCCTCCATATGCCTTAATATGACTTAAGACTGTTCATATTCCACTTTAAATATTTAAGTCCCTTTTATAATAGCAAGGCGACTTAATTTACATTATGTTTCTAAAGTCACTTTTGAGTGAATTAAAGGCATACCAAAAAGTGCAAACTCCAATGAAGAATTAGAACATTTGAAAGTGAGAGAAAGTTGGGGGAAGAGGAGAGAGAGAAAGAGAGAAAGAGAAGAACAAGAGGAGATGTCACCTGCTGAAGTTTGTTGATCCTCATTGATGGAAAGCTCCAAATGCAATGAAACTCTAAATCTTCAAACTCCTTACACACTGTGAAACTCCTCCAAATTAGCTCACGAACACTCACTAAGTTGAATGAACTAAGGTGGTTCTTAAATGCCATGTGAAAAATGACTAGGATGCTCCCAAAAAATGATGTCCCTCGGAATGATTATCCTTGTAAATCCGATTGTGCCAAAACTTCTCTTTGATTGTAACTTACTATTTTTAGTAAGTGTAAAAAAAAGAAACTCCCTTGATCCTTTGTTGGGTGTTGTGACCTTGATTATCCTTTCTCCCTGTGTTCCTCACTCCTTTGGATCAAATTTATATTTTTAGCAGGTGCTCGAGGGCCCACTTACTATTTTTAGTAAGTGCCAAAAATTTCCATTCTGGTGAATTCTCAGTTGTAGTGCACCTCCAATGTCTTCATCTCCTTCACAGGTTCTTTTGTTGATGACTTTCGAAATAGCAGTTCCTATGTAGTAGACCTACTATTTTTAGAAAGTTGGCCTCTAGGAGTCAGATTGATGTGGAACGAAGTTTTTGATATGGGTTTTTCCCAATATCATCCCTTTGAAATTTCTATGCCCGCCGCTTAATAATCCAGGAGATTTTAAAGTTTTAATTTTCAGGCCTAGTAGTGCTTCTGGATATGGCAACCATTAATGGACCTCAAAATTATAGGTCTGGTTTTCTCCTCTGTTTGCAAGTAAAATTATATTTTTGATGTGGGTTTTTTTTTTCTGGTGCTTCACGTGCAATCTTACTTTCATCGACAATTTGGTTTGACAAGAAATCCCACTTATTTCTTTGTTGTGGATGCTCTGTCACACATGGGGGAAGTTTTAAGGTGTCTTATTGATGGCCTTAGGTAGAGGAATGAGCAAAAAAATATCTTGTTGTTTCATGAAAGCTGTTTGGGATATTTCTTCAACTTCTCATTTCATGGCTATGGAGTTTTCTTTGTTTTCTCCTTTTGTGCTCTGTGCTTCTCCTTCTATGTTTGATGAGGATTCCTTCGATATCTGCATGATTTCATGGAGTGGGAGGGGAGTGAATTTTTAGTAGGTATGGTTTGAGTTCTTGCAATGGTGGAGTGATGGAGGAAATTTTCAAAGCAAGTATAGAGGAATGAAGTGCACATACAACTTGTTAGAAGTTAGAAGTGAAAAAAGTGGCACCTAGAAAATTTTCAAAAAGATATGCACGGGTAGGGCTTGGGTGAATTTTTCCATGCTTGATGTCCCTAACCTCGGGGCATGAGGAACATCAATTTCCACAATGATTAAGATGGTGACACATGGCACTAGATCCAATGGCGGGGAATGAAGGAGGAAACACTTATTTAAAGCATTGGGAGCTGATTAAGATGGCGACACGTGGCACTAGATCCAATAACATGAATGAGATATAAAACTATTGATCTTGTGTCTTGAAAATTATGGGATTATGTTTGGATGAGTAAGGGAGTATAACAATGTACTATACAAAGTGAGTGTAAAAGGTAGAATTCTCACCAATACTTCTTGATCGTGCTTATAGATTCATTATGCGGGTGATATGAAGTGTAATGGAATTGTTAGAATTATTTTGAGAGTAGACATCAATGGTTAACGGCATGAAAGCCCCTTATTTACATTTCAACTCTTGAATTGGGCATAAGGAGGGCTATGAATAGCCTAGGAAGAGTATCATCAAGTACAAAGGAACCTAATGCATGATCCATCTAAGGTAATTTTACAAGTCTCAAAAGATTCCTATAACTTTAATAACATCCTCCAATAGGCATACATTCAATGTTCTTGTGCTTAATGCTATGAGAAAGATATATAAGCGCATGCATTTTGTTGGCATATGAAATCATATGGATATGAGGACAAGGTTGGGGTACTTGTCCAGAGTCGGAATAGACTCTCTCATGTTTTGAAGCCTAATGAGATCATAACTTGGTAAATTTCCTAATTGAATCCACTAGCTAGAGATAAGTTTTTGTGGTCTATAGAGAGAAAATCTAAGTATGAGGTATAAACAGGGAATAAGATGAAATTATGAAGGCTATATGGTAGAAGGTAATAATTCGGTGATGTGTCATTAAACTCTCAAATTTCTTATTCCGGTGATGATACTATCCCTTCATGATACAAGAGTAAGAGTTCATGCCAATAATAACTTCAAGAACTAGCTTATCTAGATGATAGTCATGAGTTTTTATGGATGTATGATGGTTGAAGGATAGGGGATGAAAAGTTTCTATGACCTGAAATATAATGTGCAAGGGTGAGTCGGTTGTGTAACAAGATTTATCCATTAGAGGAGAGTATCCTTCTAGGATATCAGTTGATGATAGAGAGGTATAAATCAATGGGAAGATAGGACAAGCATGCACAATCTACACTACTATAATATGACTAAAATAAAAGGAAATAAAATCTAATTATCTAATCATATAAGAGCATTATGCTAACTAGCATCGATGTACATATATAACAAAGCTAAAAATAGAGAAATTGGGAATGGAAATGAACTAATCTATGTAAAATGATAAATAAAGTTGGAGCACATACCTACAAGGTAGTCACTAATACATCTATCTCTAAAGAAGCACCACATCGTGAGATAAGCACTATGGGTGGAGAATGGGAACACCATTATTTTCCTAGACTCGTTATAGATTACCCAATAATGTCAATAGTCCAATAATCAAGAAGATTTTCAAATCCAATCTAATTCAAGTGCAAGATGAACCAAAGAAAAAGAAATAATATGTGAAGATGGAAAAAAAGAGTAGAGTAGATGGCTAGTTCATGTGTTTTTCTTTCTTCCTTATGAAATTTCTAAGTGTGACATGTATATACCTAATGTCATAGCTCGTGGGAAATGACATTATCCAGGGGAAATATAACACCAATACCATTACCCATGGAAAATGGTGTCATCCAAGGATGACTAAATGTCAAAAGTGGTGCAAAGTTTCCTAGATCAAATAAGTGGAAAAGGTTCCAATGATGGAGTCAAATGCAAGTAAGTTTCAGGAGTGCTAGTGTGTAATACATAAAGAGACAAGGATACAACATATAAATACTCTTTATGTGTATTGTCTCTAACCCATAATGACTATGTGAATATTCATACCACATTCCGGCTAGGCCCTTTAAGGTACCCACTTAAGAAATAGATGCATCAATGACTCTTATCTACATAAAGGATATTTTTAGTAACATATATGAAAGATTAATATGAAAAATTAGGTGTATACATATGCCCGGTCGTTGATCACCACATGTCACAATAGTAAAACATGATGTGGTCAATGGAAAGGAATAGTATGCAACACTAAAATTAAAAGTGGATATTGAAAGTAAAAAGGACTAGTTAAAATGAAATATACCCACTAATGTGTACCTAATAGTGTTAATCATCATTTCATGTGTAGGCGCAATCATTGTTGCAAGAACCCTAAAAAATAAAAATGGAAAGAAACACTAAATGATCATTAATAAAATAAGACATAAATCACCTAGCTAGAGGCCCATGAGATGGATGTCATGTCATAGTGATGAGTTATCATGATATGGTGTCAAAAATGTGTGAAAATAGGAAATCATTAGATGTATATATGTAATAGGAAAAAATGAATTGTTACAAATTAAGTTCATAACACAATAAATGATACATTTTTCATAGCTCAAGAGTGAAAATGGAATTCGTTGGAATATTTAGGGTTATCACAACCAAATTTGAATAGAAATATAATCTTTATATAGTTATTTGGTTTTTAATTTTGTTCATTACTATTGTTAGAATTAAGAGAACCAGCTCTAGTTTCAAGATTTGGGCATATTTTGTGACAACATGGAACAAGTATGAGGTGGTGGTGGGGTATGATGAGGTGAAACATGTGGTGGGGTAAGGCCACAAGCAAGTCGTTTGCAATTAATGTTGTTAGGTAGATAAGGTTTTATTTTGTTATTTTGCATTTTCAGAGTCATTAGTGTGTCATTTTCATTCCAAATTACGTCATAGGGTAGGTTAGGACAAAATACGAGTGTTTTTAGGAGGGATTTGATTTTTTTTTTTTTCATTTTTATGTTTTATGGTTTAAAAATTTAGGATCTCTTTTGTCTAGATGTCATCGGTCCCTAAAGCATGAGGGTTTATGGCATTGGGATAGGGTAAAATTTTAACAAGGGATAATGGCGTAATATAGAGGGTTGATGGTGTTTGTTGTCATACATGTGACTTTCTAATTTTTATTTTTCATGCCAAAATAATTTTTCAGAATTCTAATGCATATTTTTCTATCATTTTATGCTGCGAGGACCGAGAGAATCCGCTTTGTGAAGGATTCTTGATGTGGCATGGCTTAGTGGGTTGATTTTTGGATTGACTCGAGTAGAGGTGTCCACAGTTACAAGGTTATGGTTTTGGGGCATCTTGGAGATTCCCAGGATACCTTTATATCTGGAACTACTCCAGATGTGTTTAGCTATATGGGAGACAAGATCTAACCTTTCGGTGGTGGATGGGACAAGATACCATAAATATGGCCTTGAATTTACAAGATGTTCATAGAATTTTAGGATTTCCCATTAGAGGGACCTATATGTATTGTGATTTGACACCTGATGTTACAAATCATACCACCTTATCCATATGGGATAATGGGAGTGAGACATACAATGAGGGTATGTTGTGTGTCGACTCACTTGTAACTTATGCCACATGGATTCTATTTATTCGAGAAAGTGGTTATGGGGATTTTTGTAGTATAAATAGTGTTCCACAAAGCATATGGAGACATACCATTATTTCTTATAGATGTATGTATGGATGTGGAGGATCAATGAGAATATTTCAATTGGGATACCACTATATGGGTGTAATTAGTTATGATCTATCTAGGGCCATACATCGAGGATCGGATGGTTGTGGGACCCATCGTTTTATTGAATACCTAGATTTATAAAAGGTTTCCTATGTACCAAATGACAAGGAAACCATTGGTATTAGTATTGGATGCC
Organism: Taxus wallichiana var. yunnanensis; assembly: GCA_018340775.1. NCBI lineage: Eukaryota > Viridiplantae > Streptophyta > Pinopsida > Cupressales > Taxaceae > Taxus > Taxus wallichiana. Next base: position 561,671,680 of record CM031240.1, read on the forward strand.
CGAGACTACTCTAATGGGCACATGGTACAGCGGTGAGAGAACTTCAAGAATTCGGCCCTTATCACAAGTGGGTTTAGATTATGTCACATGACATCCCTATGAAAGGAATGTGGATCACTGGCCTAATTGGCCAAGAGTAGAGTACTTAGAGGCCATCACTGAGGTTACATGGATTTATTTCTATTATGTGGAGACCCACTTAGTGATTAGGTTCCGGAGTTAGCTTGGCAAACCAACACTCATAGTGGTACTACCATTACCATGTTCTTGCGTCGGCATGATAGAGAGGCCACATGAGGAGTAATGAGGGTACCAGCATTACATGGTAAAAATGTGGGCAGCATCAAAATAATTGCATGTGTGGTGGGGATGCTTAGTTCCCACCACACATCATATTAGTTAGTGGTACATAGGAGGGATTTGATGGAGGATCCATTGACACAAGTTTATATGGTAGAGGTGGAGGTAGAGATGGTCCTAGCACCAAAAGGAGAGTAGTGGGACATCTAGAAACATGGCTAAGTGAGCATAACATGCACCATCTAGGAGGAGGTTATTTGAAACCCGTTAGGGTCCAAATGGTTATATACCTAAGACAAAGGTCTAGGTCACAACATAAAGGGGACATGATATTGGTGACCCAAGACAGGATGAGCATAATATATAGGATACAAACTTCATTGTGATGATGAGGAGTGAGTATTAGGTAGTTTAGGAGATGATGAAACCATCATGGAAAGGATCGAGAAGTTAGGTATGCATGACATGATATTATTTAGATGATTCTTAATAAATATTGTTTGATTGATACATGTATCATAAGTAATATGTGTCTTTGTATGTGGTTTTAATGAGCAGATGGTGGAGAGTGGAACTCCTTGATAACGATTTCCCATCATGAGATCCCAGATCCAATGTTGGATGTGTAAGATACTACAATGATGGAAGATCTAGCAGTTTCATTGGAAAGAGACTCATTGGGTGCCTTTCATCCGGTAGAAGAGGCATCGAATAAATTGTATACATACGAGGATGCACATGCATTAGTATCTACAAGAATCAAATATGTGATGATGTAGGGATTATTATAGGCACAAGAATCCTTGGTTTAGTAGAAGTTGACCCACCTATCAGATGCTTAGAGGGCATATGAGAAGATTATCAAATTGGAGGCATATGCGGGGAGAAATCTAGAGCTCAATCTAGGGTGGATTATCTCAATTGGCACATCGAGAGATACCAAGCACATCCCCATCATCCCAAATCATCCAGATACCCCCCACGGGGGGTGAGGATGCTTGAGCCTTACTTTGGATGGGTAAGATCCATGCACTTGGGTTTGTAGCATTTTCTCAATGTATTAAACTAATTTTTATATATATATATATATATATATATGATGATGATGATGATGATGATGATGGTTGTTTCATTGGATGTTTGTATGTGTATGTTACTTAACACTTTTTGTTTTCCACATGCATGTATGTGATGATACTCATGGTACTTAGGAATAATGATAATATAATGAAATAGGAAAAAAATTGAGGGAGGGGAATCACTAGGATATCCCAACCCACACGATGTAAAAAATCCAAGAGGTGAAAAAGGACAACATATCCAATGATAGCATTTCACATTGTTATTGGGTGAATAAATCCAAGCAATGCCATAATCATAAGTAATGGTGTGCATAATACCATGGAAATAAAATGGGAAATATTTGGTTATACAAAAGTAAAAATACGTAGAATCGGGGTGAGGCACTCCAACAATATAAGAAACTAGGGAGTATAAGATGAAAAATACAAGTAGGATTATCAGCCCAGATGAGGATGTAACAAGATACGAGGAGATGTGTGAAAATACCAAGTTGGAGATGAGAGCCCAAGTGAAGCTATACGAAGATGTGTGAAAATCCCAAGGGGGACGAGAGCCCAAACTAGGATGAGAGCTCATGTAAAAAGAAGGAAAGAAAATGTAATCAAGGCATTATAGATAACTATCCATGAGGGGAAAATATCATAGGGTATTAGTGATGATGTCACCAATATGGTGTAAGATGTGACTTTTGGCTCGATTCATGAGGTCTTATATGGCATAATGTGTAATAGTGACTTATCGATGACATTTAGATCATTCAAAGAGGGACGAGGATAAAGGTGAGGTGTTGGTCTATCTGGTTGGGGGAGATGGTAAATTCAATAGGAATCAACCACATGTTTCTAATTGTGAGAAGAGGTTTCGGGAGCACTGGTGTTTTCCACACATAACTTGACATTCGGTGTCGGTATGCACTCAATACCCATGGTCATAAAAAGAGAGAGTTAAAGCGAGAAGGTTATGTAGCCTTTTTAGTTTGGTCATATTTGACTTTAACTTTGATCTTCTTCATGTGTCATTGATAGGCTCTACGGTTTTAGACATCATGTCTTGGGGCCTTGTGTTATGTGCGGTATGGCTCGATAATAGGGGACCAAGGTTCCATAAGGGAAAGAGGTAGGGAGGAAAGTCTCATATGATTTTGAGGGTTAGTAATAGTATATAGGGAAGGCACCAATGCAATGGGTGAAGATGGCATCGATGGAGAAATTTATGACTCGGTCATCGAGGCACAATAGATGGGATCATCACCCATGAGTTCATCAGCTTCATGGTCAAAACTAGCAATCTAATCATCTTCTTCTATAAGGGAAAATGGATCATTTAGGTTGATGGTAGTGTGGGTAGGTGTATACGGTATAGCAGTTTAAGGCTTAGGCACTGGTCGAGAAGAAGTAGTAACTACACTTGAGGATTCATCTTGTATGAGGATGATGTTCATGTCGTGAGTGAATTTGGTGTGAAGATTCTCGTGGTAATGTAAGACTTATCTATCATGAATCTAGTCATATCTATCCAGATGGGGGTCATCTAAAGCATAACCATTATTGTAGTTGGATATGGAGGCATCTACCACATAAGTGTCAACTATAGTCTCTAAAACGCAGACCACGTGCTCTAATGGAGATTGTGGTGTACATAAGATGACAACAAGAACTAAGTGTTTCTTTTTGTGAGAATGAGGCCACAAGAAAGGAGGTAAGCTGGAATATGATAAGCTCGGGAAGATTGGAAGCATTGATTCTAAGGATGGTCTCATTGGGATCATTTTCATCATACTTTAAGAGATTGGGAAGAGTACGCATGCAACCAATTTAGGGTAACTAACATTACTTTGAAAATAATATTTAGGATAGTTAAAGCATTGATATTCCCAATATGGTATAGGAGATACCTCATCTAATGTTGGGAGTTTATATGTCCCCTTCTATTGGAGTTTTCATAGTTCCAAGGATTAGGATCCCCTTGAATCTTATAAATATCTCCTTGGTGAGAAAATTTAACACATTAACAAGAAGCGAGAGGAATAAATTACACGCATGTGATGAGTCCAAGAGCACCCCAAGAGGATATTATATGATAAGGGAAATTTTAATACCATGAATTTAATGTAGAAATTCCTAGGAGGAATGGTGATGGGTAACCAACTACACCCCATAGGATGCATTTGTTGGTGATCATACCCTTAACAATTGGTCCATCTAGATTTCAAGTTTTCTATGGAGTAACCATGAACCTTAATGAAATTTAATGATGAAAAACATGTGTCCGATCCTTCATCTATGAGAGGACATTTAACTATAGTGTGGCCAATCTGAATTGAGATGAAAAGAGGTGGATCATCTAAATGGATCAAGAGCTCATCAGGGATCATAGAGGTTATAAGTAAGTGAATGTAAAAGTGATCATATTTGGTAAGGTTGGTATAAATAGAGAGCTCCTCATGCTAATGGTGAATTCTTTCCTCTTATCTATACAATGTGCGAATCTGACCTAAATTTGGATAAAAGGGGATATTCATTTCAAACAAGGCTTAGTGAGGCTCTTATGGTGACAAGTTGATGTACGCATTATTGAGCAAGGACTTAAAAAGTATCCCACTCATCATGACTAAAATGTGTAGTAGGCTAAGATTTATGGGGTCCTTGAGAACATATCCAAAATAAGCGGGGTAATTAGAGACACTTTAGAAACTATTTTTCTTAGTTTCAACACCATTATACCTACAAGTTTCACTCTCACAAGGGTCGGTGGTTTCTATAGTTAGAGGAATAGCTTAAGGAACCATCATCCTTCTAGGATATTTTCCATAAGGGCCAAAGACATCGGAGGAGAGATTTATGCCTTAAGAAACTTAATTACGAGGTACAACAAGATATATAATTTTGAGCTATTTTGGAATGTTGTGGGGTATTCAAGATATACATAAACTATGACACATCGTACATCATTATTGGAAACCATATTTTACGGAGGATAGTCTGTGTCACTAAATTTTTCATAGCATGCTCTTGATTTTTAGAAATTTCACTTTGATTGTGATTAGGCATGGGATTATAGAAGACTTATATCTTATCATTATCTTGGATAATTGTTTCATGATGATCTTTTTTTGCGTCGCATCACAAAGCTTTGACCACTTTCATAAAATTCTCTTGATTAACGATATCATGTTCAAATTAGGATCCTAGGAAGAATTTGATGGCATTCATGAATAGTGTATGAAAATTCTCATGAGAGTGACCCCACTTAGTATGCCAAGAACAAAACTTACTTTCATCATGTCATTGAGGAATAGGTTGAGATGGATCTAAGATTGTAGTAAATGTCTTAGGTAAGTAACATTTCAACTCTTCTTTAATTAATGGTTGATGATAGTTAGGTTGTTTTTATTATTAGTTTGTTTATCAATGTTAAAAATAGTCTTATTCAAAGAAGCAACAAGAGGAAGATTATCAAAGACTTTGTCATCTTTCATGTTCTTGTTCTTAGAATTTTAAAGGATTTGGACGTGTTTTTAGTCCATTTCTTAGGAGGAACTTTCTTAAATTCTCTCGTAATATAATATTTCCTTTTAGTTTGTTTAAAATATTCTTCTAGAGAGGTGGGAGAACAGGACCTCGCTTTGTTTTTAAGGTGAGGTTCAAGATCTTGTAGGAAAATTTGGAAGAGGCTATCACTAGGAATGTTATGTTTAGCATCCATAAATAGGGTCTTCTAACATTTTATGAAGGCTTGTGTTGATTCATTTTCATATTTCTTAAATTTTATTAAGGCATTAATGTTTTTCTTGAATAATTCATGACATTGAATTTTATTTACTAAGGCATTCACCAAAGAATCTAGCTCAACCATGGATTCAAGAGGAAATTTCTAATAAAAATCCAAAGCATCTCTAGTGAGGGTTTTAGCCAAGATATTTATGGAAGTGTATGAATTAGATCTGATCCATTTCTTATAAATTTATACACAATATAATTGAAAGACCACTACACCCAAATACTCCATGATAGAGTGATGATCTAGCCGAGAGTAAATCTTGAAGTGGGTGTTGATGTAATCAGTCATGAAAGTAAAATTACATAAGGTTCGATGGCGTTAGGATACATTTTTGTTGAAACATAATGGATTGGTCATGTAGAAAGATTCACATAGGGGAAAAATGTGTCTAGATTCAAGTATGCTAAAACAAACAAGATCACCACAGGTGATGGTGTCTATGTAAACTAGTTTTTAGAGGTTTAAAAAAAAAATAGATTTTGAGGTGGGTAAAGATTGAAAATGGATGTTTTAACAAATTTTTCTTAGTGAATAATTCTATAGGATTCATATCGGGTTCACCAAAAATGTATGGCGGTCTAAGAATGTGTCTTGATGGTTTATAATCTTAAGTGTTCCATTCTACAAGGGTATAAGTCAATGAATAAGAGACACACATGGACCGACACACAATGGATTGATTTAAAGGGGCTACATAAAGCACTTAGGTTACATATCCAAAGGTTAGTAATCCTTACACTAGGTCAACCTATGGTTTCCAAATCCCATAGTCAAGATAGAGGAGAGTACCCTTATAAGATATTGGCTGATGGGAATGAGGTATAAATCAATGGGAAGAGAGGGAAAGCATGCACAATCTACATTACTATAATATGACTAAAATACAAACGAAAGGAAAGCTAAAGAGCCAATCATCTAAGATAAATATGCTAACTAGCATCGGTATACATACAATATTAAGCTAAACATAGAGAAATTGGGAAGGGAAATGAAATAATCTATGAAAAATAGAAAATAAAGTTAGAGCCCTTACCCAGAGGTGGATGTTGATGCATCTATCTCTCTAGAGAAGTAGCACACCAAGAGAGAATTGTTATGGGTGGAGAAGGGGAACACCTTTCATTTCCTACTATAAATGACCTAATAATGCAAGAAAACATTGGCAATTAATAATATTGTCCTATCTAATCCAATTCAAGTGCAAGATTAACCAAGCGAAAAGTGAGAAGATGAAAATATGAAATGAAAGAGAAGAGCAAATGGCTAGCTCTTGTGGTATTTTTTCCTTCCTTATGCAATGTTAAAGTGTGACATATATATACCTAACACCATTTCCCATGGGTGACGGTGTTAACTAAGGGAAATCTAACACTTTGGCATCATCTCCTACAAGTAATGGTGTTGGCGAGGATGTATAAAGTTCGAAATTGGTGCAATGTGTTATGGATCGAATAAGTGGAAAGGTGTCAATGATGAAGTCAGATGTAAGAAAGTGTTGGGAGTGCTAGTGTGTGAGACATAAAGGGACAATGATAACTAATGCAAGAATAACTAAAGCTAGGACTACATAACAATACTCTCGTTGTGTATTGTCACTAACCCATAATGACCATGTGAATAGTCATGCCTCATTCCTGTAGACCCTTAAAACACCCACCCAAGAAATAGATGCATCAGTGACCCTTATCTACAAAAAGGAAATTTTTAGTAACATGTATGAAAGATTAAGATAAAAAATTAGGTATATTGATCCATAGGGATCCAAAATGACTCTACTTCATCAAATCAGTCAGCACGAAGAAGGAAAAATAATACACAGAGGTTTTGTCTTTTTAGTAACAGGACCACCGCTCTATGCAAAGTGGTGGTTACAAAACCACCACCTAACAGGGTGGTGGTCCTGGGACCTCCGGTCTACTTTGGGCGTCGGTCCTAGCTCTTTCAGATAGAAAACAAAAATATGAAAACAAACAACCCATAATTTGGAAGGTTTTTGTGTCTCTTCTCCTCCATGACCTTTCTCATTCTCTAGTGCATGGGAGGACATGAGAAAGGCTATAAATACATTTTTGTAGAAGAGAATAGGATCATCGAAGCATGAAAGCAAGTGAACAAGAAGTTATTAGAGTTGGAATTGTGTTTTGTAGAAGAAAGGAGTGTTGAGACAGAGCAAGCAAGTATTTGGGAGGAAGTTTGAGATATTATCTACTTCTCTTTCATACTTATTATAAATTTTGTACTTGTTATTTTGAATTGGCCAATAAAAGTGGGAAGAAAGAGTAATTTCCCTTCCCGACTGGTTTTTCCTCCTCTGGAGGTTTCCAAGGTAAAATTTGTTGGTGTTTATGAGAGTAAACTCTTTCCTTTCTTGTAATTGTGGATTCTAAGCATAAGCATAATTCATTCACTAGTTATCTCTGTCATTTTCTAATAGAAAGTAGAACAACAAAGCATTTATTTTGTGATTATGTGGATAAGTCCAAAGTTAAAGAGTTTACATATCATTTTGGTATCGAGTTAACAAGTATCCATGGTTGTGGTATTCATTCTTGGATTTTTATGACAATGATGAGATATAAAGGTGAAGAGGATTTACCTTGCGATCCAGAAATTTCTACAAAGAAGTGGAAACAGAGAATTCAGAGACAAATGGAGGAAGATAACTTGGTCCATAGAATCGATATGCTTGAGACCATGATGGATAGGAGGTTTATAAGGCAAGAAGAGATTTCTAATTTGCAGAAGATAGATTTTGTCAAGCAAGACTCTATGGACTCGGTGGTTTAGGGCTTATTTGAAACATTTGGTATAGGAAGGAGCCACAATTAGGAAATTTATGGGGAAGATCATGAAGAAGAGACTTCAAACGCAAGAGAAAATGTAAAATCTGATCATACTCCTTTTAAAGTTGAGACGAAAGTTGATATTAAAAGCTTTGAAGGACAAGTAGATGTAGATTTGCTTGATAAATGGTTAAAATAGTTAGAAGTCTACTTTAGCATCCATAATGTCATTGAGGCATAAAGGATCGCCTTTACATGTATCAAAATGGAGGGACATGCTCTGGTTTGGAGGGAAACCCATCTAACCACTTGTGAAAAGAAGTGTCCTATTGTGAAATCTTGGCAAGAATTTAAAGAATTACTTAGAGCTAAATTTTATCCTATTGGCCACAAGACTGACCAAATGATTAAATGGAAATATTTTAGACAAGGAAGTGGTCAAAGTGTGTAGGACTATACTACGGAGTTTTGGAGGTAGGCCATGTTGCTAAACATGGACTTGGAGGATGAGGATATTCTAACTAAGTACTTGGGAGGACTTCACACTCACCTTTGAAGAAAATTCATCTCCACAAAGCCCAAATATCTCAACGAGGTGTGTGTGCAAGCATACTACATAAATGATGAAAGGAAGCAAGGGGAGTATATCTAAGGGCAAAGCGGTTGACAAATCAGTAGAAAAAGAGTATGGGAAAACAAATAACAAAGGTAAGAGGAAAGGTAAAGGTAAACAAGTTGCCACTACTTTGAATAATTGTAAAGATGCCAAGAATTTTTGCAAGAATTGTGATATCAATGGTCATACTGACGCTACATATTGGAAGTTGCATCTGAAGTTACATCCAAAGAACCAAACCAAGGACTCAAATAAGTCCATGATAGCTGTAAAAATAGAAGGGGAGGTGGAAATCAAAGATGACTCTGATGTAGATGAAAGGCTTGGATGCACGGCCACCAACATGGACAGCCAGGAAGAGGAGATGAGTAAACTATTCCAGATCAAAATCTAGATCAAGAGAACTAAGGTAAATGCTTTGGTTGATACCGGTTCTCAATCTAGCTTGATTTCTAAATTAGTTGTAAAGAATCTTGGTCTTGAGACTTACAAGCATCCACACCCTTATCCTTTGGGTTAGGTGAAGAAAGGTGTTCAAATTCAAGTAACAAGAAGATTTAAGGTCAAGTTTGGGATAAATTCCCAGTATATTAATGTTTTGGAAGTTGATGTTATTCCACTTGATGCTTTTGATGTTGTATTCAAGAGTCCTTATATATCAGAGATGTTATAGTTATGATAAGGGAAAATTAGTACTAATGAGTCAAGGATGGGATAAGCTACAACATCCGGGCACACCAGTGTAAGACACGGGTTACTATGGTGAGTGCTAACCAAGCAAAACGACTTATTCAGGAAAATCATAATCATTTTTGTTTACTTTTGTTAAAAGATAAACAAGATGGGGTAGAAGTTTCTGATATTTCTAACCAGGGAAAGCATGATTTGGATAGTATTATTCAGTCTTTTCGGGAACTATTTCAAGCTCCCAGGTGGATTACCACCAAAATGGTAAGTAGATCATGAGATTTAGATATTGCAAAGTCCCCTCTACCGAACATCGGTTTGTATAGGAAATCCTTGCTTGAGAGTACTGAAGTAAAGAAACATCTCTAGGAACTACTAGACCAAGGGGTAATACATCCAAGCACCTCACCAAGTGGTTCACCTATTATGATGGTGCCAAAGAAGGATGGTTCTGGAGAATTTGCATTGACTCTGCACTTTAGACAAGATCACCATAAATAATGAGATATCCACTTCCCCGCATAGATGATTTGTTGGACCATCTTTAGCATGCCAAATTATTCATGAAGTTAGATCTCAATTCAGTAAACACCAAGTCAGAATGAAGGAGGAGGATATATGGAAGACTTCCTTCAAAACAAAATAGGGTTTTTATGAATGGTTAGTACTTCCTTTTGGGTTATGCAATGCACCCACTACATTTATGAGATGGATGAATGATGTATTATGAGATTTCATATATTCATGTGTCATTCTATATCTAGATGATATCTTGATTTTTAGTGCCACATGGGAAGAACATCAAACTCATTTACAAAGAAGTGTTGCAAGTTCTTAGGGAGAAACATCTCGCTTTTTAATATGAAGAAATGTGAATCTACCAAATAGTCACTTGCCTATATTGGGCACATGGTTGGAGGAGGGGAGCTATGAGTGGATCTAAAGAAGGTGGAAGCCATCACTAATTGGCCAACACCAACGAAGCCACGAGATACTAGGATTTTTGTGGGAGTAGTATAGTACATGCAGAATTTCATTCTAGGATTCTTTGGGATTACAACACCTCTACACACAGTGGCCACAAAGAGTAAGGTTTTTGGTAGGGTAAGGAACAGTAAAAATCCTTTGATTTATTGAAACACAAGATTATTCATGCTTGAGTACATGCTCTTCCTAATTTTTAGCATCATTTTCAAGTAGAGACAGATGCTAGTGACTACGTCATGGGTGCAAGATGTTGCTTCAAGGAGGTAAACCCATATGTTATCATTCGAAACTTTCACTTAGCAATTAAAGGATATTCGGTATATGATAAGGAAATGTATGTACTATTTAAAGCAATTAAAAAATAGAAGCAATATTTTTTGGGTAAAGAAACTATTGTGCACACGACCACAAACCTCTCCGGTATTTGTAAGCCTTTTGTCTAAATTATAGCGAGCAAGGAACTACAAATGGATGGGGTTCCTTCAAAGCATTCCATCCGGTGATCAAATACAAGAAGGGTAGTACAAACTTAGTGGCAAACATGTTTTCTAGAACACCCACATAGAAGAAGTTTTCTGTTTTGATTGAGCTCTTCACGAAGGAAGCTTACGGAGAGGAATATTCCTAGGAAAAATACTTTGGGGTGAAATTTCAGCAGTTGCAGTCCCAAGGGACTGAAAGGATAGGGATTGAATATTGTTATCTCAAGGATGGGCTGCTCTACTGATGGGGGAAGCTTTGTGTACCAAAAGAAGAAAGAATTATATTGATGAGGGAAGCACATACCTCAAAAGTAGCGGGCCATTTTAGTGTCGGTAAGACCCTCTCCCACTTGCAAAGGTACGTGTATTGGCCCAATATGCAAGAAGAAGTATCAAAATTTATATGTGGATGTAAAATTTGTTGTACCAAGTAAGCCTAAGACTAGGAAGGAGAGTTTTTATATGCCTTTGCCAGTACCTACTCGTCCATGGGAGGACATTTATATGGATTTTTTAGGAGGATTATCTATGTCTAAAAATGGAAATGACTATCTATATGTTGTTGTTGATAGATTTAGTAAGATGTGTATTCTTATGGCATGTAAAAATATCATAAAAGCACATGAGGCAGAAGATATTTTCTTTGCTAATGTATGGGTGTATTTTGGTTTTCCAAAGTCTATTATTCTTGTGAGGATTCCTAGGTTCTTGGGGAATTTTTGAAATACTTTGTGGGACAAGATGGATACCAAGTTACTGAGAGGAGCACAACTTTATATCCACACACAAATGGACAGACAAAGGTGGTAAAAAGGAATTTGGTACATTTGATCAGAGGATATAATAGAAAATAACCAAGGACTTGGGATGAGTCCTTAGCCTACATTCAACATTCCTATAACCAGCAAAGTACACACATCCACTATGAAGTCATTGTTTGAAGCATGCTTGGGATATCTACCTACAAATCCACTAGACATAGTAGTTGGGTAGTAGGATGAGGATGAGACATGAGACACAGAGGTGACTAGAGCAAAAAAATTCATTGAGAGGATCCAACAAATCCATCTCAAAGTCAAAGAATAGCTAGAGAAATCTCAAGCCAAGTTCAAAGCTAAGAATGATCAACATAGGATGGAACATAAACTTCATGTTGGGGATAGATTTTGGCTTTACTTGAGCAAGGAGAGACTACAAGGTCAATCACGGAAGCTCAAGCCACTATGATATGGGCCCTTCACCATATTGGAGCAGGTTGGAGAAAATGCCTTTCGACTTGATTTACCATCATTTATGAGGATGTACTTTGTAGTAAATTGTGAAAACTTGCACCTATATGATCCATCCATGCTAGATGAAGATGAAGGACTACAATTTCTACCTTCCATTGAGGATTTCATTTTAGAGTCATGAGTTGAATTGGAGGTGGATGTAGTGTTGTAGTAAAAGGTCGAGAAACTAGAAGAGGTCCCTAAGAGTTTTGGCAGATTGGGCTAAAAGGAAAGACACCAAGGTAGACCTAGTGGTACTCCAAGGAGAAAGTGAGGGAATTATGTCCTCATATACTCCCCCACTAAGATTTTTTGGGACCAAAATCCTCCGAACATGGGAGGTGTGATCCATAGGGATCAAAATGACTCTACTTCATCAAATCAATCAACATGAAGAAGGAAAAATAATACACAGAGGTTATGTCTTTTTAGTAACAAGATCACCGCTCTATGTAAAGTGGCGAAGTTACAAACCGCCACCCAACCAGGTGGCGGTCTTGGGACCACCGGTCTACTTTAGGTGGTGTTCCAAGATCTTTAGGATAGAAAACAAAAATATGAAAATGAATAGCCCATAATTTGGAAGGTTGTTTGTGTCTCTTCTTCTCCATGACCTTTCCCATTCTCCAGTGCATGGGAGGACATGAGAAAGGCTATAAATACATGTTTTTAGAAGATAATAGGATCATCAAAGCATGAAATCAAGTGAGCAAGAAGTTCTTAGTGTTGGAATTGTGTTTTGTAGAAGAAAGGAGAGTTGAGACGAAACAAACAAGTATTTGGGAGGAAGTGTGAGATATTATCTACTTCTCTTTCATAATTATTGTAAATTTTGTACTTGTTATTTTTAATTGGCAAATAAAAGTGGGAAGAAAGAGCAATTGCCCTTCTTGACTAGTTTTTCCTCCCCGGAGGTTTCAGGATAAAATTTGTTGGTGTTTATGAGATTAAATTCTTTCCTTTCCTACAATTGTGGATTATAAGCATAAGCATAATTCATTCACTAGTTATCTCTGTCATTTTCTAATAGAAAGTAGAACAGCAACATTTATTTTTAGATTTTGTGGATAATTCCAAATTTGAAGAGTTTACAACTCATATATACACATTATAAATTAGTGAACCCACGTAACACTAAGTTGGTGTTTTGTATCTTTCAAACTTAGCCAATTTCTTAAATTCCTTCATACATATGTAACTTCGTGGTGTTGTCTTGACTTCTACCCATAAGGGACTCTCGCATTTCGTAGTCTCATGGATGTCTAACAACTTTTGTAGAACACTAATATTTCTAATCTCCACCTATGTCCCGGACTTATCATTCCTTTATTCTACGGGATAGGAGAACCCTGCAACACTACGCTCCTGCATTCCAATGTGGACTAAACTAGTGTCCCATGGATATTCACGAGTGAAAATATGGCTAAGTCCTTTCGATGAGTTGTTCAAAATTAAATGTGGTGTAATTTTAGACAACAGGTATATTTTCAAAGTGACTAAAAATTATTAACTTCATTCACCATGAGGCATTTTCTCAAATGACTTGTAATAAATGATACAAGAGATCTATAGTGATTATATCATATAGTTAAAGATTAACATACTACCTAAAGGACTAATCACATTAGAGAGAGTGTGTTCAACCCTAATTTTCAATTCAAGGAGAAAAATAAAAACCTAAATATCAATGAGTAGGACTACTAAGAGGTGTCAATCTATGCTAGAAAATAACCTAAATTTAGGAAAGGTATGTACATCTAATTGCCAATATGATTTTTTTCAACTATGTTAAAAATATAATGATATCTTTTCATGGAGATTTGATGATCTTAAGGGGTATAATCCTAATATCATCCAACACACCATTGAGTTATATCCAAATTCCAAACCAGTGAGATAGAAGTAAAGGTCTATTAATCTAAAAATTGAGCCCCTTATGAAGGAGTTAAGAAAGTTAATTAAGGAAAACATTATCTTTCCTATTAAACACTCATCTTGGGTGGAAAATCAATGCCTTGTAAGAAAAAATAATAGTGAGACCAGATTTTGTATGGACTTTGGATATTTAAAAAAGGCATCCCTCAAAGATCACTATCTTTGGCATTCCATGGATAAAATTTTATAGAAACTAGTAGGATCATATATTTTCTCACTATTAGATGGATTCTCTGGGCATAATTAGATCCTTGTTCAAGAGTTTGATTAGTACAAAACCACCTTTACTACCAAATGGAGGTCTTATTCTTACAATAAGATGCCTTTTTGGTTATCTAATCTTGGTGTGACTTTCGAAAGAGGCATGGGCCTAGATTTCAAAGGGATGGTTAATGATATTTTTCTAACTTATTTAGATGACATAAAAAATTTCTCAAAGAGAGAAGAAGATCATCTGCAACACTTGTTTCCCAACATAACCCTCCCTGATTGTTTTGACAACTTTCAGTTTTTTTATTAGCTTTATTCACCTATTGTGGCTTATCGGACTACAAGAGAGTCCCTTCATTCAGATCAATGGTCCATTGTATGCTTGCAAGTTTCCTTTTTTACTAGCATGCTTTCACACATACCTTCCTTCCCACAATCCCTACAAATTCCCTTGTGTTCTCGTGGTATTCCTTTGCATCCTTTCAAATTTCCTTTTCTTTGAAAAATATTATGCACATGCCTTCCTTCCCCCAATCCCCACACATTCCCTTGCATGATTGCAGGCTTCCCTTACATCATTATAATTTTCCTTTATATTTCATCATGTTTACATGCATGTCTTCTAAAGGGAAAGATCCCTACACATTTCCTCGTGCACTCATGGGCTTCCCTTGCATCCTTTAGATTTTCCTTTGTTTCTGACATACTTACATGCATTCCTTCCTTCCCTGAGCCCCACACCTTCCATTGTGTTCTCACAGGACTCCCTTGTATCCTTAAAAGTTTCCTTTTCTTTATGGCATGCTTGTGCATATGTATTCCTTCCCTCAAGCCCCGCACATTCCCTCATGCACTTGCAAGATTCCCTTACCTCCTTACAAGTTTCTTTTACTTCACGGTGTGTATGCATGCATACCTTCTCTTCTACAAGCCCTATACATTCCCTCACATGCTCAAAAAATTCCCTTGCATCCTTGCAAGTCTCTTTACTCTTTCCCTTGGGCACTCATTTTCCATTTGTTCCTGCACCAATCTAAGCATGCCACGTGTCACACTTTTGGGGCTCATGTTTTAAATTACATTTTTGTAATTGTGAATTTTAGAAAAAAGTCACTATATGTGACCCAATCCATGTAGCAAATGAAAAACTAACACAAGGAGTTAAGTGAAGTGACTGCGGTCAAAATCTAAATCTCAACGGCCAATCAAAGGATGCCACATGTCACAACGTCATCCCACACTTTGTGTGGCCATATATTTTGAGCCAATGCTCTAAATTAGGTGTGTGTTGTCTTGTTGGAAAGTTCTTGACAAGGGATACAATATGAAATCAAGAAAATCATATTTGGGTGATATTTAGTGGGTAAAAAGGTACAAAATGACTCAATATATTAATGTGCGGTTATACGTTACTCAACCACCTAAGGTTATGAAGCATGGGGATCTTTCCTTCTTCTACAAGTAAAGTGACATTGGAGAATGGATTTGGTAGGATGGCCATCATGTTTTCATAATTTTTAATGTATTTTTTTGGAACTTGAAGGTAGAAACATGCGCCCTTCTCCTTTTCCCTCCCATTCTTTTGTAAAATGAAAAAATGAAGCATATTTGCAAGGGGAACCCTCTCAAAAGATAAGCTCTTATTTCAGAGTGGTTCCCAAGTATTTTTGAGTTATAGGCATCAAAATATGACCAGTGTGGTGAGTCTTTTCCTTCTTCCTCCACTGTAATAGATTGTGCATCTTTCTAAGTAATAAAATATATGATTTATGGCTATTCTCTACCCTAGCCTTTGTTTTACTTATAATATTTCCTCTCTATTACAATGTTGGTTTATTATGCATGTCTTATCTCTTTGTAAGGTCTTATTTTTATTGTGTTCCATGAGAATGGAAGCTTGAATGTTTTTTCTAGACAGTGGCACTTATGTCTTCCCTATCATCCTTCATTTTTCTCCCATATTTACTCATTTGAGAGAGTCTTTCTCCCTCTTCTAGTGCTATCACCTCCCCTTATCTTATGATTTCCCATTTCACGCATCTATATCTTCCCTTGGTCCCTTATATTATTAAAGTAGGGTTAGATAGTTACATTTATAGAAGTAGGAGTAGTTTTAACAATAGGAATAGTTAGATGAATTATCCTTCTCTGGAGGTCTATCTAAAGAGAAAGTCCCACAACTTGGAGATAATCCCATTTTTCCTCAAAATTTTGGGTTTTCTATGTCTCGAGGCACGATTCAATTTTTATTTCCAACGGTTATAGCACGTATGGTGGGACTAATATTTAAATCTTTATTCTTTGGGTGTCCGTTACTAACCTTATACCACCTTGATGGGTGGTTAATAAAATGATCTTTACAACATATTTTACTATTTTTTGGTGTGTGACAGTAATTTCTATCCTTTGGGGGCTTATTTCAACACATCTAGTGACTCCCAAGTTTATATATACTAGTTTCAATAGTCAAAGTTCCCTTTTTCATGATTAGCATTCAAAAAGACAAAGTGTAGCAAATTGTGGACCCTTTGAATATTTGCGGTTGTCACCAAGGAGAAGAAGAAGAGGCGAGAACAATTCATAGATCATTGTCTCCTCTAAATACAATTCTTTCTCCTCATCCTCCTAATAGGCCCTTCTTATTTTCATCTAGATTCCTAAGGCCCATTCAAATCATGGCACATCAGATAAAATTATCGTTTGTCAACTTCAATGGTGGTAATCCTTTATCTCTCAATGTACAACCACGACATTCTAGTGTCAAATTTGAAAATTATCCCTTTTTTCACTTTGGTGAAAACTCTACCACTTGAGTTGATCATATTCAATAATTTGCCAATGTGTGTTCAAATCATTTGGTAAGCGAAGATGATGTTGGTGTTCAACTTATTGCTTCTTCTTTGAAAGGTAAAGCACTCAATTGTATAGAATTTAGGAGCTTCCTCTATTCATAATTGGGATGAGAATAGCAAAACCCTTTGTAATCAATTTTAGGAGAAGGTGAACAACATTTCCTTTTTTGGAATAGTTAACAGACCATCAAAGGGGATCCCAATGACCTTATGGATGATTTTAATTTCATATTTTGGAAAATATGGGATAGAATTACAATTCTCTTAAGATAAACTTGACAAGGTGTTTTTATTTACTTCTTAAGATCTCTCAATTCTGGTATTACTATTATGATACAATCTATGGTTTCTATGCACCACACGATGCAAATCCAATAACCATTGGAGATGAAAATTTTCTAATATAAGTGGAAAAATATCCCTAGATTACCTATGCCTTTGTTCCCTAAATTACCTCAAGCTACTCATCCTTTAATTGCTCCCATTCTAGAACAAAATTCTCAACCCATTGCCTCTACATCATAGTCTCCCCAAAATAAAAAAAGATGATGATGAAATGAAATCTTTGATCAGAAATTTTTCAAATAAATTTATATCATTGGAGAAACAACAAGCTCAATCTTATAGAAACTACCCAAATCCTAACCAAGAAAAATATTCAAACCAAGGATTCAATCAAGGTTAACATCCCTATAGAAATCAGATATCTAAATCAAAGGTATGGGAAAATTCAGTAAAATGATAGATGGCAAGGTCAAAATCCACATCTTCCTCTTTAAACAATTTATCCCACTCAGTCACTTCTTGTGCTAGCTTAAGTAAAGCTTTGGTCCTTAAAGTACAAAATAATGTTATTTAAGAGACATAATGGTGATTTTCATGCAATCAACCACGTAGTCATTATATTTTTGCAAATACATTGAAATCTCGGACTCTTATGGTTCAAAATTCTTCTAATCAGTATTAATGGAAAGCAGTCAAATCTAGTAATGAAGAAACTCAAAAAGTCAATTCAGAGGTTAATCTTATGTTTTTTGGGGCTGAAGAGTTTAATGTAATGAATCAAGATATGAACAATTCTATTAGGCCTCATACTCGTGTTTTTATAATACAAAGTCTAATAAAAGAATTTTGGATGCTCAACCTTCATCTCCTACTAATCAGATTGATCTTCTTCATAAAGAAAAAAATTAATACAATTTTGAGCAAAAATAAATTGATTGAGGTTTCAAATAAACCTATCTTAGAAAAGGAAAATTATTTTTATTCAAAGACACATGTTCCAACATTAAAAAATCAAGAAATGAGAACATCATACCTCAAATGCACAATTCCATGGGCCTCTCTTTCAACATTATGGAGCAGATGAAGAAGACAAATGTGAATGTCACAATGTGGGATACCTTGGTTATTCCATCACAAATATATTTATTACATGAAGCTGAAGCAACTCTATCCATCTGAACCAATAATCCAAAACGTGCATTTTTCCATCAATTTGTGCCAAGTAAATGAGGAACAAGTAAGAAAAGTTGTAAATACCCAACCTTTTTAAATGTTCTTGATTGTTGGTAAACATTTAGTTCATGATTGTATGATTGACTTAGGGGATAGTACTTCAATGATTCCTAAGAAAATTGTTGATATCCTAGGTCTTAAGTATAGTCTTGTTTCTAAAGGTGTTCTACATCTTGATGGCTCAACTATTATCATATCAATAGTGATCAAAGATCTTGAGTTAACCCTTCATTCTTGTCCAATTCTAACTATAACTCAATATGTATCAGTGATTGACTTGCCTCCTTTGTTTTCCATTATCATGTCAAGAGACTTCATAGCTAATGTGGGTTATTACTTGTTTTTATATCGGTCTCACATTCTGCTAAGAATAATGTATGGCACTATTTGTACCATACAAGATGAGCCAATTTTCTCATATCATGTTGATTATTATGATCCTACTCCTCTATAGTCTAAATGTATCATACAAGAAGATCATGAGCATGAGACAGTTTCAATTGAGTATCCTATCCCTCCTTTAATTCTTGACCTTATGTTAGATGAATGGGCTAAGGAGCATTATGAATTTGACCCTTATGATGTAGTTATGGAAATTGGACTTGGAACATAATACATTCATGAGGAAGAATTCACTTTCCCCTCACCACTCAAATAAGAAAACCGTGATTATGGATATGGAAAATGTTCTTTGATGGCTAGATAGAAGTAGAAATGGAGTTGGGATAGGTGTTATTTGGATTTATATAATGAATGATAAATTATTCTTTGGTCATAGGTTGCATATTATGTGTTTTATCAACATAGAAGAATATGAGGCATTGGTTCATGGTATTCTAATTTCTGAAAAGAGATAAATCAAAGCATTGCAAATATTTGGAGACACTGAATTGGTCATTCACTAAGTTAGAGGGAAATGTGTTACTAATAATAAGCTTTTGAAATCTTATAAATATAAATTTTTGGATCTCTTGGAGATATTTGATGTTGTTAATCTACAATTTCTACCAAGGAAATCGAAAAAATAAGCAAGCTAGATGGCATCCCTTGGATCATTGTTTTCACCAACTGAATATCTCATCCATGGAAATCACCAACATATCAAGTTTATGGTTAGGCCATCAATTTTAGATAACAAAACTAGTTAGAAGGTATTTTATAGTGATAAGAAAATCTTTCAATTTATCTAGAATGAAGATGTGTTTCCTTCAAGAATGTAATCGATTTACATGACAGCTATAGTGATCAAGTCATTCAGCTAAGGATAAAAAAAATTCCAAAAATAATGGTCACCCTTGAACATATTTTTCAGTCTTGATGATAAGTTCGAGAGGATAAAAAGAACATAATAGCAAATCAAGAAGATTTCCAACCAATCACTATTGCACAAGGTAAGAAACTATTGCTTGGAAGGTATGCATTGAAGATGAAAAATAAGCTTTGATCTCCTTATGTCAAAATTTTAATGATATATTGGGAATATGAATATCTTAGGGGGTTTGATCCAAATATTGTTCAACACTCCATTGACCTTGATCCTAATCTCAAACGAATTAGATAAAAATAAAGTCATGTCAATCCTAAGATAGAACCCCTCATGAGGAAGAAATTATCCAAGCTGATTGAGGAAAAAATTATATTTCCTATCAAATATTATACTTGGGTGGAAAATCTTGTTCTGATGAGGAAGAAGAATGGATAAATTAGACTCTATGTGGATTTAATGGGCCTTAATAAAGATTATTTAAAGGATTAGTATCATCTACCTTCTATGGAGTATATTTTATAAATGGTAGCATGAGCTACAAGGTTCTCTATGGTTGATGGATATTCAAGTTTCAATCATATCAAAATTATAGAGGAGGATAAACTTAAAACAACATTTACAACCAAGTGGGGAACATATGCATATCAAAAAAACTATTTGATCTATTAAATACATGTGACACATTCTAAAGAGTAATAAATATTACTTTCAAAGGGTATATCAATGAATTCATCCTCGTCTATTTGGATGATATTACTATTTTCTCATAGAAAAGTAAAGATCATATTAATCATCGTGATAAAAATTTTGAGAGATGCGAGAGAATTTTGGGTGTCTCTTAATCCCAAACAATGTAATTTTGTAATTCCTTAAGGAAATATCTTAGGCCACATTATTTCAAATGATTACGTTTCCATTGATCTAGAAAGAATCTTAGCCTCTCTCTCTCTCTCTCTCTCTCTCTCTCTCTCTCTCTCTCTCTCTCTCTCTCTCTCTCTCCTTACTAACTCACCAGGAATATTTATAATCATTCCTTAGAAAGATCACATTTTTTAGGAAGTTCATTCCTAATTTTACAGGATTGATTAGATCCATCACTCTCATGCTCAAGAAAGAATTGGTTTTCAAATGGATAGTAAAAGCAAAAGAGATATTCACCAAGATAAATCAACAAATTTCTCAAGCTCCTACACTTATCAACCTTAATTATTCCAAGAATTTCATCTTATATGCATATGGGGATGAATCTAGTATTATTGATGTTTTGACTTAGCAAAATGATTAATGTGCAGAGTAGCTTGTGGCTTTCTTCAAGATAAAACACTAAAGGATTATGAATTAAGGTACAATAACATAGGAAAATATATATTTTTCATCATGAGAGCTCTAAATAAATTCAAGAGTATTTTTCAACTAATCATATCGAATTTCTAGTCTCGCATGCCATTGTGAGAGATTTCATTATGGGAGCAAAAAGTAGTGAGAAAATATGTAGATGGGTGACCAAAATCATGGAGTATGATGTGATTATTAAGGCCATAAAGCTGGTAAGAGGAATAAAACTTTTTGAAAAGCTGGCTTTATATGCTCAAGATGATCAAGAAACCTATTCCTTCATGGATGAGGAGCTTTCACACATTGTTGAAACTTAGTAAATTAGAGGAAATCCACTCAATGGTCATAGTTGGATTGATCAAATAGCCACATTCCTATCTATTGATGCATATCCTCTTGGCCTTAGAAAAAAAAAAAAAAAAGACATCTAAGATAGAAGTCCATCCCTTATTTCGATTAATGGAATTCTCTTCAAAAGAAACATTAATGGAGTGTTGTTGAGGTGTATTTGAAGGAGGGAAAGTGAACAAAGTATTGGAGGAATTCTATGATGGTTTCTCCGGTGAACACTTCTCTACCATAGCCACTGCAATTAAAATTATAAAGGCGTGATACTTTTGGCCTACACTATTTGTTGATGTGCACAAATGTGTCGAGAAAATTCAAAGAATGTGCTTTTTTTCTAGTAAATAGAGATTTCCATCCCTTCCACTTCATCCAATTCAAGTAGATGATTCATTCTCTCAATGGGTTCTTGACTTCATTTGCATTATTAACCCTCCATCATTTAGTGGTCATAAATGGGTATTGAAAACAACTAATTATTTTACCATGTGGAAAAAAGTTAAGCACTCAAGGAAGCTACTAAATTAGTTATCCTTGACTTCCTTGAAGACATTTTGACGAGGTTTGGAATTCCTCAAATGATCATCTCTGATAATGTAAAATCCTTCCTAGGCTCTAAAATTCTAATTAGGCTCTTGGACTTGGAGTATACTTGAAGACTTCTTCCAACTACTACCATTAAGGAAATGGTTTTGCAGAATCTACTAATAAGAACTTGATCATAATCATGAAGAGGAAAATGGATATTAATTAGAGGAAATGACATAAAAGGTAAAAAAATGCTCTTTGGTGCGATAGAATCACAATGAAGAGAGCAATTGGAAGTTCCCCTTACAATATTTTTATGGAAGAGAAGTTAGGATTCCCTTATTACTTAAGTTTCCTTCACTAGAGTTGGCCCATCAGTTGGAATTTGAAGATGTAGATCAGAGAGAGATCAAAATGGAGGAATTGGTTAAACTTGAAGAATTAAGAAATTTTACCATCATCAGATTGGAACAACATCAAGGATCAACCAAATAGTGGTTTTATAAGAGTTCTAAAGCTTGGACTTTCAAAGTTGGTGAATTGGTCTTGAAATGGGATTCATACAAAGCTAAATCGGGGTAGAACTCTAAGTTTGACGAAATTTGGAGTGGGTCATATATGATTAGTGCTTGAAAAGAGGCCGACTCTTATGAGTTCTCTAACCTAAATGGATATACATTATAGATCTCAATATATAGGATTTATCTCAAATATTCTTATTAGGTTTCTCCCTTTGCATCTTGTACATATTATAGTAGTTTCAATTCCCCAAGTGTTTTTCAACATATAGTTTTTTTGGTAGTATACTTTTCCTTTCCTTTACACACTTTATGTGGGTTTTCTTGTTTCTTTTAGAATGACACTCTTCATTGTTGACGATTCATGGAGGTTTCAAAGAAGAATATGTTTCGGAGAGATTGAATGATGGCATTCATTCCAATTTATAAGCTTTATCACATAAGAAGGGAGGCATTTAATAGTTTCATTCATTCATTCCCAAGATTTTGGTAAAAATTCTATTACAAGATAGTTTTCCACTCTCATTAAATCTTAATCATATAATTTTTCACATTAGGAATGATTAGGTCAATACATATTCTATACAATGTTTCATTTGGGTTCAGAGCTAAATACTTCAAGTTATAGATTGGTTTTTCATGTTTTGAGATCAAATCCATACCTAATGGATGCTTGAGGCTACTATTATTCATATTTAGCAGGAAAATATCCCTTAGAGGTTACCAAACTTTTGTCCAAAATAACCCTCCTTGGCTATTTTGACAAATTTCACTTTTTTATTGGATTTGATAACCTTTTATGGCTTATCGGACTATGGGAGAGTTCATTCATTCAAAGAAAGGGTCCCTTGCATCCTTGCAACTTTCCTTTTCTTTTGGCATACTTACATGCATGCCTTCCTTCCCCCAATCCCCACACATTCCCTCACATGTTTGTATTATTCCCTTGCATCCTTACAAGTTTTTTTTTCTTTGTGGCATGCTTACACACATGGATTCCTTCCCCAATCCCCATGTATGCTCGATGGGCTTCCCTTACATAATTTTAACTTTCCTCTACTTTGCGGAATTTTTTTGTATATGCCTTCCTTCCACTGATCCCCACACATTTCCTCACGTGTTCACGGGCTTCCCTTGCATCCTTGTAAGTTTCCTTTACTTTGCAAAGTATACTTTTGTGCATTTCTTCCTTCCCAGAGCCCCACGTATTCCCTCATATGCTCACGGGATTCCCTCACATCCTTGCAGGTTTCCTTTGCTTGTAGCATTCTTATGCACATTCTTTCCTTCCCCCAATCCTCATGCATCCCTTCGTATGCTTACATTCTTCCCTTACATCCTTGAAAGTTTCCTTTTCTTTGTAGCATACTTGTGTGCATGCCTTCCTTCCCCAAGCCCTGTACATTCCCTCGAATGCTCACGGGATACCTTTACATCCTTATAAGTCTCTTTTTCTCTTTCGCTCCTTCTCTCATTTTCCATATGTTCATGTGTCAATCCAAGCATGACATGTGTTACACTTTGGGCAATCGGGTTTTAAATAGTATTTTTCTTCTTTAGGAATTGCAAGTTATTATTTTTGACATGATCCCTGGAAAAAATGAAAACATGACACATAGTAGTAAGTGAAGTGAGCGTAGTCAAACTCCAAATCTCAATAGACAATCAGATGATGACACATATCAGACACATCCTCCCACACAAAAATCTTCATGTGGCCATATATTTTGACTTAGAGCTCCAAATCATATGTGAGTGGTCTCATTGGAAAGGTCTTGATAAGGGATATAATCTAGAATCAATAAAATTCGATTTTGGTGAAATTTTGTGTGTGTAAAAGGTAAAACATGACTCAGTCCATTAATTTACAGCTACATGTGACTCAACAATCCAAATTTTTGAAGCATGGGGCTCTTTCCTTCTTACGTAAGCAAAGTGACGTGGGAGAATGTATTTGGCGGGATGCACATCATGTTTTCAAAATTTTAATGCATTTAGTTGGTGGTCGATTCATAAATTCATGCCCTTCTCATTTTCACTCCTCTTATTCTCCCATTCTTCTATAAAATTAATAATGAATCTGTAGGAAGATGCGTGGTCCATTATAGTGGAGGAAGAAGGAAAATAATCATTACAGTGGTCTAATTCTAATGTGTACAACTCAAAAATACTTAGGAAACACTCGAATGAAGCAATAAAATCTATGTTTTTAGTTATTCTCTACCCTATCCTATGTTTTACTTGCAATATTACCTCTCTGTTGCATTTTTATTTATTATGCATGTTTTATCTCCTCATGAGGTTTTTTTATGGTGTGCTCCATGAGAATGGAAGCTTAAATGTTATTCTCGGAGTATGGAACTTATGTCCGCCATCTCCTCCTTCGCTTTTCTCCCATCTTTAGTCATTTTAGAGATTCTCTCCCCTCTTCGGTGTTATCAGCTCCCCTTATATTAGGATTTCCCCTTTCATATATCTCTCTCTTCCCTTGATCCTTTGGATTGTTAGAGCAGGATTAGATAGTTACATTTCCAACAAAAGTAGGAGTAGTTTTAGCTATAGGAATAAGTAAAGGAACCAGCCTTCTCTAGAGTTCTCTCTCAAGATAAAGTCCCTCAACTTGGAGACTAATCCATATTACCTCAAAATCTTGAGTTTTTATGACACATGGTAGGGTGCAATTTTGAGCTCTAACAACACGAAGAATAATTTCATCAAATGTAGAGATTTAGGCATGTTTATCATTCCTAAAGTGTATATTTATTTTTATTTAGGGGATAATTCTTGGACACGTTATTTTAAAATATGGTTTCATCATAGACCTTGATAGGATCAAAACCATCCTATCATTTTCTCTTCCCAACACAAGATAACTATATAGACATTTTTGGGAAAGATAAATTTTGTAAGTTCATTCCGACTTTATTGGTATAGTGAAACCTATATATTTTATGTTGAAGAAAGGATAAAACTTCCAATAGATTCAATATGGTAGGAACAAATTTAAACAAATCAAAAAAATATATATCTTATGCCCCTACTCTTCTCAAATCCAATCTTGATAAGGATTTCACCTTATATGCTTTTAGAGGAACATGTAGTAGTCTGTTGCAATCTTAACTCAAGTAATTCAAGTAAGGATTTGAGTAACCTATTACATTTACTAATCATACCCTTAAATAATATGAGCTGAAATATAACTTTTTGAAAATAAGACCTATGTTATTATAAGGTCCCTCAAGAAATTTAGACACATGTTGTCAAAAAACAATATATTGGCCTATTTCACTCATATAAGTTTCAAATAGTATATAATGGTCTCTAAAATTGGTGATAAGATGGATATTTGGATAAAAATAATCATGTAATTTAATGTTGAGATTAATTCA
This sequence comes from Taxus wallichiana var. yunnanensis, assembly GCA_018340775.1. Classification (NCBI taxonomy): domain Eukaryota; kingdom Viridiplantae; phylum Streptophyta; class Pinopsida; order Cupressales; family Taxaceae; genus Taxus; species Taxus wallichiana. Next base: position 561,697,566 of record CM031240.1, read on the forward strand.
ATCAAGTTGATCCAAAGGAGATCCTTACGTTAACACCTAGCTGAAGATATATGGTCGTCTCAATAATCAGTTTATATTCAAATGACTGAGACTATGAGAAAGGTAAGAACTACATATGATTGGTTTCAAAATATGAAAAACTACCTTTGTGTTGGATTTTTGCCCAAATTTTTAGTATTACCAAGAAACATGGATAATATCCTCAAATAGTTTCATTCAAACCTATTTTATGAGAATTTCTCCCCACACATGACTATAACTAAGATCCTAAGAGGTGGTTACTTTTATCCCACTATGTTTATTGATTGTCATAAATGGTTTAGAGGCTATAAAGAGTGTTTTTATTCTCATAGAGAAAAAAATCTCTCTCACTTTATCAATCTTAGTAGATCATCCCTTCTCTTAGTGGGGTCTTAACTTCATTAACATGGGAAACCCTCTCTCCATCTTTGGTCACAAGTGGGTCTTGTGACCACATATTATTTCACTATATGGGTGCATGTATTCCCTTTGAAATAAGAAATAGATAATGTCATAATATATTTCTTGGTTAATATTGATACAAGGTTTGGGGTTCCTCCATCCATCATATCAAATAATGCCAAAGATTTTTGGGTTCCAATATGACTAAATTTTCTTTAAGGTATGACATCTACTTGAAGAATTCGAAACTACTATCCTCGATGTAATGGCCTGGCTAAATATTCCAACAAATATGTGATAAGGATCGTGAATATAACCATGGAATACAACCAAAGGCATTGACACATCAAGGTTAAAACAACATTTTGGGTTGATAGGTCACACCCAAAAAGGCTATTGTAACTCACCTTTAATGTTATATTATGGAAGATAAGTAAGGCTACCAATCTCCTTGGAAATCCTACCCCTTGAGTTACCTCATAAGTTGAGGTTAGAGAATCATGATGTTATGATTGTTATAATTGTAGAGTTGTTAAGGCTAGAGGAAGTAAGAGAATAAGTCGCAAACAATCTCTAAAAAAATCAAGAATACGTAAAGAAATGGTCTAATAATAATTCTCATTCTTAGAAGTTTAATAGAGTGGAGTTGGTTCTCAAATGGGATGAAGATAAGTAAAATTTTGGAAGACATAATAGGTTTGACACTATCTAGTGTGGATCTTATCAAATAAATGAATGAAAAGAGAGCAATGCCTTTTAAATAGCAAGGCTTGATAGTGAAATGCTTCAATCCTAGTCAATCGGATCTTTCTAAAGTTTTATCCCTAAGTTATTTTTATTTTCCATGTATATAGCTATATAGTTAATTGGTTTTTCTTTTTATCCTTTTTATTCTACTTTTCTTCTTAGTTATAAATTTAAACTACGAGTGCCTCCTATCCCAAATATTTATCATATGTTGTCTTTCCTAGTTTTTCGGAGTTTAGGGATTAGCAAGAAGTTTTTATTTCTTCCTAAGTGATTTACATATATTTGCATGCTTGATTGAAACTTATGTATGTTTTTCCCCTTTGTTTTCTAGATTTTGGGTCACTCTTGGGTTGTTCACAAGGATTTCATGAAAAAAAAATTCAATGTCTGTGGAAATCCCACCCTATGCTTAAAACAAGTGTTCTTGTCCCGCAATTTATTCATTCAACCTAAGCATGTGGTAAAAAGCTTCAAGAATCTCTTAAACACTTACCTTCAAGTCACATCGGGAATTATTTTAGTTATTAGCTAAAATTAGTTTGATTATATATGCATTTAATTGGTTAGCATTTGAGATACCTCTGAAAGAATATTTAGGAATTTTGGGTCAAGATCAAAAGTACCACCTTTGAAACTAATCCATTAACCTCCTTTTCTCTCAATATTTTGGGCTTGTTTTCTCAAGATTGATCATAGTAGAGGAAAAACCTATAACAACCCCCCGGTGGGTGACCAAAAACACATCATTTTTTTTAATTAATAAAAATGAAATTTATATTCACCCTTGACCAAAGAAAGTAAAACAATGCCCAGAATTTCCTAAACCTACTTAAACATACATTCACATTAAAGAGGCATACAAATGACAATAATAGCTTCCATTTAAAAAAATTTAATTTTATCTTAATAAATCATAATGAGTACCTCATTAACTTGCATAGTTTTCCTCTAAATGTAATAGGTGAAATAAATATATAATCATTGAGTATTAAATTATATGAGTTCTCATTTTATTATCTATCTATTACTATGCAAGGAATTTCATTTAACTCAAACACTTGTGGATCCATAATTCTATTTCAATACAACCACACATAATATCAACATAATTTGAGTGGTGATTCCATATATTTGAGTTCATTAATTTATTTATTAACCTATTTATTTTTATATACCGCATAACACAAATCCATCACACTAATTTTTAGTCATATGATTTCTCTCAGTTTCTTAGTTTTCTACAACAATCAAATCAACATCCATAAATATAATTCCATTCCTATCATATATAAGTTACTTTACCATTTTTGACATTATTTTTTTAAAGAAAACATCTTTCATTCATAATACAAACATAGGATATTTTCATGATTTATACATCCTAAATATAAACTTTCATTTTAATTAATTTTATAAGTTTTAGTCACATAATAATTGCATAAATCTCAAAGGTAAAACAATGATGTAATTTTATAAGAGAAACCATGTCATAAGTCATAAAGATTTTGCTATCGATAGAAAATTGACCAAAAACTAAATCGACCCTTTTACATATTGTAAAGGTTAAGATAGAATCAAACCATTTTTAATCATATGAGGGACCTAGAAAATATTCTAAGTGTAGGATAGTTTTATATCTTAAATCATTTATAAAAAACAAACCTAAGATTATGGGAAGATCATTTAATTCATTCAGAAAAAGAGAGAATATACAAACAAGAAAGAAACAAAAAAGACACACAAACAAGAAAGACAAGAACAACAAAGAAACAAAACCCACAATCTACATATTATCAACCCTATCCAACAGAGTGATATCTATGAACTAGATAACCTCTTGGAGGGAAGAAAGCAAGCTTGCAACATCCTTTATACTTATATTATATTCAGTTGCATGAATAATGCTTGCATGGAATTGATCCTTTTAACTCCTGATAAATTAACCCTTTTTACTCCATTCCCATACAATACAGAAATTAAAACTTAATTCAGATGTACTCTTTTATTCCAAATTTTTGGTTTTAAAACAGCAAGTATGTGAGTAAAAATTAACCAAGTATACAACATATACACAATGATACAAAGTCATAAAAGACCAACATGAAATTCATATTAAGATGAGAAACTGATTTACAAATGAGAAGCACAAAGTCACTGAAATCAACTTTATTCAAGATCTGACAATACAATAGCCAAAATGGAAAATTATAAACCCAAATGCTCATAAATATGTGTAAACAACCTTCATTGGTCCCCTGGATATATAGATTTAATTCTGCAATTAAATTATAGATTAGACACAGAAAATCAATATTCAAATAATCAGAATAATAATAATATAACTGGATATACCTGTTGTATCTAATGTTTACACTCAAATCTTCAAACTTAGGTTATCAAAATCATGTAATCAAAGCCTCATTCAGAATACTTTCACTGAAAATATAGAATGAAAATGCACTAAACTCAAATGCAAATTACCTTGATGTTCCTCCTATGTAAAAGAGTCCTTCTTCTTCTTTTATTTACTTCTCCATGAAACAATTACAACCAATCTCTTCATATTAAATGGTACTTTAGAAATAATCTCTTAAAAATGCCACTTAATAGATAATATAGCAAATGATAGAGATCATCAATTGAATTTATGATAGATGATTAAAAATCATATCATAAATTATCATGGATAGATAATAATAGGAAACAAATATAGGGGTGGGGGACCCACAATATTAAAATAAAACATTTATTCCAAATCATCCATATAACCATATCATTTGCATTAAATTTTCTAGACCACATTAATCAACATCAAAATATAGAGTTTAATATTTTCTAAACATCTATATATATATGCAACCATAGATTAAACATTCCACCACAAATATAATAATATCATATCATAATAAGTGCATCTGAACCAAAATATAACCAAGTCAAATGTCACCAAGTCTAGATAATAATTGTCTCAAAATAGCAAGTTCTAGAGTCAAATCCAAGTATCATAGTTTAATCATCTCCAACTAAATCAAGTATTGTAGTGCCATCAACTTCCTTAAGTTCTGTATACTCATATGATTAAGAATTGTGTGTGTCATGGCACTAGACTCACTATCTACTTCCAACTTTACTCATTTGAATGGATGTAACTTTTCAAGATGGTCAAAGAGGACCTAACCCATTTAAGAGAAGGACAGGTTCATCTGGGGAATTTCTCAAGGTATGCAATGGTAGATTTCTCTCTATGTTATATGGAAAATGATTGGAATGGGTTGGTCTACAAGAGACTAAATTAGGATGGTCGGAATGTGACTGGTGATGCAAGTTATGGGGGCATTTACCTTTGGAAAACTGCTAAGTAGGTTGATTATTTGGGCAATCAATTAACTGCAGGACCTCTCGAAGGATAGGTTCCCTGGAATCAAAGTGGATTGAGACACGTGTTGGACCACTTCAACGAAAAAGGTTCCATGACCCCGAAACGAGTTAGAACCTCTTCTTCCACCACGAGGAGAATCTTTGTGTGGTGAGAATCTATTTCCATTAGGCCAACCTACATTGGATCGAGAACCCTATGGAGTTCCCCATCCACTCCACCCAGATCTAGGCATCTGTTCAAAGTAACCATTATGAAAATCATCATTTTCTAAATTGTTTCATCCTCACAAATAGATATTAAACAATCACAGGGTCATAAAAAATTTATCAAAATAGTCATGTTGAATTATTCAAATCATCACTAAAAACTTCAAAAGAAACACCATTTCTATCATGTGTCATACTTGCAACTTAAAGCCCAAAACCAAATTTCAAAGGTTGATTCTTATTATAAATATCAAACCAAACTTGTATCACAGACCATATCAAGCATATTACAGTCATTGGAATAATATAGCTTTGTGATCACCTTGCATTTTATAACCAATTCATCCTATTCTGAAGTCACAGTGATCATTTTAACCAATACTTCACATAATATAGTGAAAATTTCTTATATTTCAAAACAAAATATGCACAGTCGACAAGTATGCAAACACGTAGAATGATTTTCTCTTAACATCATTCGATAATCTATTTCAAATATCGAATTTAATGCAAATGTTCTTGGAAACTAATACCGATTTTCACATTATTCAACTGAAACTGAAATATGTTTTCATCATTCATCACAAATGAATAATACCCATAAGTTTGAAATCCATGAAGACCTCTAAAACATGCTTGGAATGACACAATTCCCTTTAGATGCTCCCTTTTCTCACAAAATGCCAGATTCCCAAAAAAATGTTTTTATAGCAAAAAAAAATGAAATGGGTAAGTCATAGAACCATGGCAATTATTAACATTGAACCTCTACAAGTTTAATCAAGAAAGAAACGTCATAGTTTATCGCTTCAAAATCCATCAAGATTCTCAACTATCAATGAAAACCCCCAAAAAAACTTAAAACTCGCAACATATCTTTCCACAAATATTTTAGAGAAACTATTGCCATAGCCATTCAAAAAAAACACAATATTAAGTCATTTCCACAATATCATTTTATCAAAACCAAAATCCTTTTGCCTCCATTTACTCAAAATGCCAAATAGAAACTTCACTCTACATATGAGTAGAGAAATAAGCCAATGAAACCCAAAAATGATAGTGACAAAATCACACCTTCTCCAGACGAATCAACCATGCAATCTTAAAATATTGAAACCCAGTTCGCTAATCAAATGAAGGAACTTCGAATATGAAAACATGCAGAGATATAACCTATGTCGACTCAACACAATCAAAACAAGTCTTAAAACTTGAGAACACGAGCATCCATAGTAATTCAATGAATAAACATACCTCAAGAGGTATAATGATCTGATCTGAGTTTCCTAAGAGCACCTGAACACCAAAATGGAGGACTCAATTATTTCTCACATGATTTTGATAGAGGTCCTCTATGGTGACAAAAAAATCAAATGATAGACGAAACCTATGAAAATTAAAAAGATAGACTTTAGGGTTACATTCAATTAGTAGCGTACCTTGAGTTAGGTGCCATAAATATTCCTTTATATAACATTAATGCCCACTATCCCAAAATTACACATTTCGTAGATGATGATGCCACTCGACATTTTTTTAAAATCAAGCAATGTGGCCAAGTTAACCATTTTGAATGCCAATTTACATTGCTTACCATAGGAATATTTCATATCAAATATAATTTGATCTCCATGCCCCTTAACACTAATATTGATTCAATACTCCACAATCAATGAAGTAGCAAGCAAAATATAGCATATGTTCATAAGGAACTTATATCCTAGAGCCCTTCAATTTTACCATGATATCACGACATAAATTAAAAATGGTCATCCCATTTAAATATTGTTAAGATAATGTTGTTTAATGTCACCTAATACCAAATTATTGCAATTAAAGATAGTGACACTTACCAATACCTTTATTTCCACCATGGAAAGAAGATATACACCAAAATGTGAGCTTGAAATTTGAAAATTGTTAATGTAAGTTGGAACTCAATCATCATCTTTACTATACTGTGATCAAAAATCTATAGTGTCCATGATAACATCTTATATCAATGTGAACATCCAAAAATATTAATGCCGACATGCAAATGTTTTGAAACCACTTTAAACATGATTCGAAGGTTAATACAAAGGACATATATTCCCTAAAATCTTCGAGAATTTCCAAAGTGTGGATTTTGACTTAGAGAGCTTTCCTTCAACTATTTTAACATCAAAAAAAGAGTTTGTACGTGAAAATGATGGCTGGTCAAAGTTGTGGTCAACCCTAGGTGGAACCGGGTCAACTAGCAAGTCATGAAGCAATGACAAGTATGATCATGTGAAGGTGATATTTTCGGGTTTGTACCTCTGGTCTTTATCATTTGACATCATATTTATCTTCTTACATGATCAACAAAAATATTTTTCCCGTGGTGGGTCCTCAGGTCACCACGTGTCCTGCCACCACTTCTCCCCAAGTCAACTCGGTGGCTATATGGTGAGCTACATATCGAGTTTTACAATGCATTGAAGGAGTTGTATCGATCGAGCCACATAATCAACTCATTGAGCTAACCAGCGAGTTGGTTTTATTCTAATGGTAGGTTGAGTGAAAGGAGTAAGCTAAGTGAGCCATATGGATCGAGCTAAGGGTGGAGGATGTGGCCCGAAGCCACGTATCACATGGTTGGAAAAAAAAATTAAAAAACTAGTCTATATCCACCTCCCAACTATATCTGGGATAAAATTTTATCCATTCTTGCATGGAAAAATGAGTTCTGAACGACTCAGAAAACCCACGTACTTGGACGTGGAAGGGGCACGTGGCATGAATGGGTCGTGAGGGACAGCGAACGACGTGGATATCTCGGCAGCGGCAGGAAAAATGGCCGGCATGCACAGCTGTGAGCTCCCCTTTGTATACGGAGTGGCCCAACCAGCTCGTCCAGCGATTTGGTTAGCATGATAAGGAATATAACCTGATTTGTGATTCACATTTGGCCATAAAATTCACTTCCTCCCACACGATTACACACAAGTTCATTTGAGATTTCTTCGAGCTCCTCCCGAGCCATGGTTGAGGCATAGAAAATAATGTGAGGAGGTGGAATCTATAAAGGACTTTGAAGGTTATATGATATGGGCCTTACTATAATATGAAGGCTCACATTGTATGGAGTAAAATAGATAAGTCTTATATTATTTATTATAGGCATTATTATGTTATTTAAGACCTATATTATATATAGGCATTATTATTTTGAAATACCTATATTTTAATAGAGGTATATGTTTTGGAGTTACTGGCCTATTATTATAGATGAGTAATATGTAAGACCTATATTTTTATAGGCATTATTGTTATTATTTTTTTAAGTCCTATTATTTTAATAGGTGAAATAATATTTTGAAGTTCTAAATTCTCTCCAAGAAGACATACTCTGAGCCCGAGCCAAGAAGGACAACATGAAGTTTGAAGGTGATCGTGGAGGTGATATGGAGATTGAAGACCTATTTTAAAATAGGTATTATGGAGAGATAAGACCTATATCATATAGGCATCATCTTCATTAAGGACCGATATTATTTGTTATTAGCAAGATGAAGATAAGATTTATTATTTTAATAGGTGAAAAATTGTAATTGGGAGTTATTGCAAAAACTACCCAATAGGACCTTTGATCCACACTTTCTATTGCGGATCCTGGACTTTAGTGCCATTGGATATTCTGCAAAGGGAAGATCATATCTACTACATAAGCCGAGGATTATCACTTGGTGGTCGTGGAGGATATTCTTGTTCTTTAGGCTTATCAAGCCGCAAATTTAGAGTATGTCATGTCAGAAGACCGAACGGAGAGCCGATGGGAGACATAATAGCATCTGGAAGACCGATCGGGGAGCCATTGGGCATTGTACCATGAAGAAGAATATTGGATTGAATCTGCATCATAAGTCGGGATAACTATTTGGTGTTCGTGATAAAGGTTTGTGTTCCATTTTTATTCAGTATTATCATGCTTGGATTGTATTATTTGTTACAATCATTAAAGTAGATAATATATTGGTTCTATTGATGAACCCGGAGACATAGGCATTTTAACAAACTCTGTTATCAATTTGTGTGCAAGTGTGTTTCAATTCTTGCATTTCTTTAAGTTGATTTTAATGGGGTAAGTTCGGAAAATAATTTAATGCCTATAAGGGGTCCATGATTGAGGGAAAATTTTCGATTCAATTTTAGGATCAAGTTGGTATCAGAGTAGGTGATCACACTTGCAAGCTTGTTATTCTTTGAACAGGTTTACCAGTGAAGGCTGAGTTAATAGCAAAACATTAGCTTGTACTTGTGGATTCCATATTGGTGGGATAGACTGAGGGACAAGTTTATCATCCTCAGTAATTTTCTCACATTTATATTTAGATTTATTCCATTATAACTCATGTGCAGATGATAGATTGTTCAACGATCAACAAGGGCACATTAGTCAAAGACCCAATTTTGGGCAATTTTTGTACTCTTTTTATACGCGCATTAGTAAGACCCCTTAGAGGGTAATTATTTGGTGATTTTTGCTAACACCGGACGTGCAAGTATATTTTGTCCTTATTGAGTTATTTGTCCAAAGTATGGAGGAGATAAACAAATTCAATCCACATTGTAACACAAAGTGAGGAAGACAAAGTACATAAGCCACCAAATAGGAGAAATCTTCACGACAAGTTTATCATGCGAAATTATTTTCTTTATTTTTGGTATTTAAGCTTATTGTACAAAGACTCCAAAAATGGAGCATTATTACAACTAAATTTGCATGATGTATTAGGAAATGTTTTCCTTACACTTGTATTTAGAAGTTGTAAAAAGACCCTTTTAAGGGCACATATCTCCTAATCAACTTTTTGAGTGACTGTTACAGTTAGATACTCATACCTATAAGCTTGGATAATTTTCAACTATTTGTGTTTATAGTGGCCTCTGGTGTCAGCTCGGAACTTCATTCTATATAGAGGCATTATGATCGTGCGCAAAGAAATGGTAGTTGAACATCATTGGCATCTAACATAAGGTTGGAACTTCATTATGTGAGAAGGCCATTATGGTCATATAGCAGTGGCACCTGATAATTCATGTCAACAAAAAGGAGATCACAAGAGATTATCTTGCAACATCATTCAATGTCAAGGCATTATGACCGAACATCCGAATGGTATATGATCATCGAGACTTAACACTGCGTAGTGGAAGAATTGAAGTCTTGTAAGAGACTTGGCACTGTAAAATGGAGGCATTGAGGTCTACAAAGGGGACTTAAGACCATATAGTGGAAGGGTTGAGATCTTGAAAGAAGACTTAGCACCGTGCAACGGGAGCATTGAGGTCTGGAAAGGGACGTGACATCAGGTCGCATCTTCATTCTATGTAGAGTCTCTTATGGCCCTATAACAGGATGGTACCTAACAAGTCATTTTCCATCACCGACATCGAGATCACTCTTAGCTCTGCATAGCATGGAGTTCCTTTGGACTAGTTTGGATTCTACTGAGAATCAACTCAAAGCCAGGAGTTATGTTATAGAGTAAAAGGGGATCCTTGTTGTCAGATATATGAAAGATTAGCACTTCACAAAGTGGGAGCATTAAAGTTTCATTGGGAAACTTAGCACCATACATCGAAGGCATGGAGGTCTTCTTCAGATATCAGAGTGGCACAAGAGAGGAGGTAATGATCCCAACCGCCACAGGTCCTAGAGTTTGAACCATTATTTGTTTGATTATGGAGTTGGAAGTGTACAGCGTAGATCTCTTCGAGCAATGTAATTTGGAGTTTACAATTTTTTTGGGACAAAAGTTTTTCCCTTTAGGGATGTGTGAACCATAGGTTGATATGGAGGACATATGTTCCCTAAATCTTCAGAATTTCACTCAAAGTGCGAAGTTGACTTGAGATATTTTCACAACTATTTGAACGTTAAAAATGGAGTTTGTGCATGCAAATGGTGGCTGGTCAAAGTTTTGGTCAACCCTAAGTAGGACCGGGTCAACTAGAAAGTCACGAAGCAGTGACAAGTATGATCATGCAAAGGTGATGTTTTCAAGTTTTTACCTCCAAGGTATTTGTCATTCGACTTCGTCTTCATCTTCGTACATGATTGACAAAAATATTTTCCACGTGGTGGGTTCTCAAGCCACCACATGGCCTGCCACTTCTCCCCAAGTCAACTTATGGTGAGCTACATATCGAGTTTTACAATCATTTGGAGTTGTATGGACCGGGCCACATAATCAACTCGTCGATCTAACTAGCATGAGTTTATTTTTTTGAAATGGTGGGTCGAGTGAATGGAGTAAGCTCATCGAGCCATATGGATCGAGCTAAGGGTGGAGAATGTGGCCCAACACCATGTATCACATGGTTGGAAAAAGTTTTTAAAAACCTACTCTATATCCACCTTCCAACTATATGTGGGATAAATGTTTATCTATTCTTGCATGTAAAAATGAGTTTGAACGACTTGGAAAACCCACAGAGACTTAGGCGTGGAAGGGGCACGGCAAAGGGTTACGTGGCACATATGGGTTACGAGGGATAGAGAACAATGTGGACAGCTCTCAAGAGCGGGAAAAATGGACAACATGCATAGCGGGAGTAATATTAGAACCCGTGACCTCCCCTTCACTTACGGAGCAGCCCAACCAACTCGGCCAGCGATTTGGTTGGGATATGGTTGGCACAATAAGGGATATAGCCTGATTTTCGGGTCACATTTGGCTATAAAATCCAATCCATTACACACAAGCCTTCTTTGAAGGCACTCCATTACACACAATCTCATTTGAGCTTTCTTTGAGCTCCTCCCGAGCCATGGCCGAGGCATAGAAAAATAATGCGAGGAGGTGGAATCTATAAAGGAGTTCGAAGGTTATATGTTATGGGCCTTAATAAAATATGAAGGCTCACATTGTGTGGAGGAAAATATATAAGTCCTATATTATTTATTATAGGCATTATTATGTTATTTAAGACCTATATTATATATAGGCATTATTATTTTGAAATACCTATATTTTAATATAGGTATATGTTTCGGAGCTAAGGCCTATTATTATAGGTGAGTAATATGTAAGACCTATATTTTTATAGGCATTATTGTTATTATTTTTAAGTCCTATTATTTTAATAGGTGAAATAATATTTTGAAGTTCGAATTCTCTCCGAGAAGAGATAGTCAAGCCCAAGCCAAGGCAGGACGACATGAAGTTTGAAGTGATCATGGAGGCGATATGGAGACTGAAGACCTATTTTAAAATAGGTATTATGGAGAGATAATACCTATATCCTATAGGCATCATCTTCATTAAGGACCAATATTATTTGTTATCGGCAAGATGAAGATAAGACCTATTATTTTAATAGGTGAAAAATTGTAATTGGGAGTTATTGCAAAAACTACCCAATAGGCCCTTTGAGCCACACTATATATTGTGGATCCTGGACTTTAGTGCCATAGGATATTCTGCAAGGGAAGATCGGATCTACTACATAAGCTGAGGATTATCACTTGGTGGTCATGGAGGAGGTTCTTGTTCTTCAGGCTTATTAAGCCACAATTTCATAGTATGCCATGTATGAAAGGGTAGTAGGGGAGCCATAGGGCAACATAATAGCATTTGGAAGACCGATCGAGGAGCCATTGGGCATTGTACCATGAAGGAGAATATTGGATCAAATATACATCATAAGCCAAGGTAACTATTTGGTGTTCGTGATAAAGGTTCTTGTTCCATTTTGTATTCAGTATTATCATGCTTAGATTGTATTATTTGTTACAGTCATTGAAGTAGATAATATATTGATTTTATTGATGAACCCAAAGATGTAGGCATTCTGTCAAACTTTTTATCAACTTGTGTGTAGTGTGTTTCAATTCTTGCATTGTTTTAAGTTGATTTTAATGAGGTAAGTTCATAAAATAATTTAATGCCTATAAGGGGTTCGTGATCGAGGAGAATTTTTATTCAATTTTGGATCAAAACATGAATGATATTAAACTAAAGTTTCAAATTAAATAAATTGCCCCCTCAATATTTGTAATATTAATAAGAAGGGACAAAGGAGGACACTGCAAATGAAAAGAGAAATGTTTCTCCCTTTTTCTTTAATAAAAAGGGGGTAGGTAAAATTTGAGACATAATGATTCATTCTACTAACCAAGCATTGTTGTGAGAGAAAGAGCGTAATTAAAGTTATTTACCTTAACCCGGAAGCCATACATATCCCCACACACTTCTCAATGCTTGAGTGTGTCCCTACCCTTCACAAGAAGGAAGATGTGGTAATCAATGATGAAAGAGAGAGAGTCTCATGTGCAATGTAGTCCCCATTCAAGCGGTAAATGCTAATGGGGTAGGAATAATATACATCCTAAAATCATAACATAATTATTTTTTCTTTTAGCCAAAAGTCTTCGGATAGTAGTAGGTACCCACCTAGTCACTAAAATCCATCATAATGATAGAGCATGAATAATCTAAAGTGACAATTCAAGAGGGTATCCTATGTGTCAATCCACAACCTACCATGTGTCCCCTCATAGTATTTTCGACATGTGATTATATGTGTTATTTTATTTATCACCTTTTGTACTATCACACCTCCCAACTTTAACACATCTCTCCTACATGCTCTTTATCCTATCAAACTATTAGAAACATAACATAATTATCTCCAAGTTACAAAATGTTTAAAGTAATGAAAGAACACAAACAATACTAACTCTCTTGAGTGTCCCATACCACACATTCATGTTAATACTAGATGGGTTCTAATATAATTTTTTCTCTCCCGACAATATTAACATTCAACGATCAAGACGCAAGTAGTCTCAACCTCCATAGGTTTCACATACCACAAAGGGGAGTCAATACTGCAAGCATCTTAATTCTAGGTTTTCTTATATGAGTGATCTTAATAATTTCCAAATTATTCTCCTATCTAAGGTTTCTAATTTTTGTGCCTAGTCATATGATAACACTTTATGTATGGTTGTTAAATTATTTTAAATAATTACAGTCAATATCGCATCTAGTATTTAAAATTTTATATGGCATACTTTCACATAGCCAAATAATTATCATAGTCACATTACCTCTTGTCAATTGACCACTATGTTTAATTCTACATTGGAACCACAATACGTAGAATTTCTTTTAATATCTCATTATTATCCTAAGTTTCTTAAACTATAGGGTTTTCTTTATTCATAAGCTTTTTTTCGGATTCATTCGACCTCATTATGTTATTTATACTTTGGCTCATAATATAACATTTATGGTTTAAATGTTACATCAATTTATATTTCCTTAACAAGGATTAATTAATCAAACCTTTTTATCATTCTATGTTAAATAATGAAGCTTAACCACATAATCATCATTGTCATTATGTAATAGCTAAAAAAATGATTAAGACTATACATTCTCAAATCCTTGCACTCTATGTTTGCATATGTATTTTAATCAAAATATATATACCTTTCTACAAAATAGTTTTCTTCATCCATTTGCCTTGTCATCTATTAGTGGCACCCTAGCATAACTATCTTTGTGAAAGCTCATACTCTTTATAGAATCTCCTAGTAAACAACCTAAGTTTCTAAAGATACAAAATATTAAAATTTAATATATATATATATATACTCTGAACCTTTTTTTTTAATATTTCCTTAATTACGTTATGGTTTATAGTTTAAATTTTGACAAGTAAAATGTAGATATTTCCCTTACTGTTGAGGTTTTATAATTTTCAAAAATATATAGGGAAGGGTGTTTCCTGAAACCGTCACCTCCTCCCTAATTTTTCCCTTTGTGTCAAAATGGCCATCATCAAAATTATAGCCTAAAGAACTAATATATTTTTCTATTCTATTCTCAACTCTATAATTAATATATATGAAATTAAGAGAAGGAATTTCTTTGTAATAAGATGGTCTCAAATTATGTAAATAAATCAATCGAAGTCATAACTAGAAATTCATAAAGTATGTATTATCCCTAATAATTTTTCCATCTCAAATCATCTCATCACGTGATGCACACAAAGAAAATAAATAAGAGAAGAAGTATTAGGGGAAAGGAGCCAGTTATTGTGAATCATAATGTGGGAGGTTGTTAGAGCCACTTAACAATCATAAAAATTATTTAAAAAAATACCCTTTTAAAGAGCATGATTTTTTTAATATACAGATTTTCTTTCAAAAAATTTGAGTATGTGGAGAATATATTTTTAAGGGATTTAAAATAAGTACTTTTGAATACAAAGGAATTTAAGGCAACCCATTAGTTGAGAATAAAATCACCTTTTATGGGTTGTTTATGTGTCATCATTTCATTGGTTCATTTATTGATGTGACTTGATGTGACTTACTTTATTGGCTAGTTTTTATTTCATTTTTAACTTTAATTCAAACAACTATTGGTACTTTGTTTCACATAACTACTCACGGTCATTGGGCCATTCGCGATAACTGGCTCCTTTCCCTATTTGGTTATAGAGTTAAAAGCTGGAAATCTAACAAATACAATTTGGAATAATTTATCTCGATTATATTCCCTTATGTCCCGTAATTTTCATGAACAAAATGTCTAAAGAAATATTTTTATATTTCTGGATGTCTTTCAGTTACCTCTTATATGTGTTCACCATGCTTAATAAGTGCTCTCATCCCAATACTCTTCCTCACTCCCGAATTCCTTTTTCCCTTCCATAGTCCACACTTGGACACCTATATCTTATCATGTATTTTCCCATGCCCTTTTGTATTCCCCTATTTGTTTCTTTCTATATTAAAACCACATATTTTTATTCATGTTCCTACCCCATTTCACCGTTTTTAATAAATTATTTAATGGCATACATCATTCTTTTCATGGCTCAAATTTCATCCCCTACATCCCATGTGTTTATTCCATTTTAATTTGCAGCCCCCAAGTAGGTGCACTCAAGAATTAACGTCAAGGTATAATTTTAAGTGAGAGCTTGGTCCATAACAAAAGTCTCGGAAAGTCTAACTTCTAAGTGGGAAATTTAATCCCACACTCCTTAGGTGAATTCAATCCCTTGAATTTAAAACCATATGCAACTTCCCCTCTAAGAGGAAGCATCGTCCTAATGATTATTAATACTATAAAAGCAAAGAAACTAATGAAATAAATGTGGGTATGCTCTATGGACTTCATTATAGTCCTCCCAGGTAGCACTCTCTTCTAAATATTGGTCCCGATGGACGTTACACTTTGAGAGGCTTCATTATTTTATATCGACCAATAGAACTCTTGGATCCTCTACCTACATATATTTCCAATCGATAACATAAGACACATCAACATGATATCTTTTCAATAAAGACACGTGAAAAACATTATGTGACTAGGATAGATCTAGATGTAAGGAAAGTCTATACACCAATGAGTAGACAACTTCGAGAACATTGAATGACCCAATATAGAGAGGTGTTAGTTTGGAATACTTTCCAAACTTGATAAAACTCTTCTTTGGTCTAACTCTCATAAAAATTATGTCACCCTCTATAAATTCTCTAGGAATTTGCTTCCTATATGCATAAGTATTTTTCTTGTCGTAGCCTCAAACAAGAATTTCATAATTAGTTTTACTTGATCTTACATGTCTCTAATTATGTTAGGACCTATAACAACCCTATCCTCAATTTGATCCCAAATGATAGGTGTTTGACATTTTCTTCCATATAAATCCTCAAAAGGGGCCATACCTAATGTTGAATGGTGTGAGTTGTTGTAAGAAAACTCAACCAATGGAAAGTAATCTTCCCATTTGTATTATTGATCTATAGAATACATCATGAGCATGTATTCTAGAACCTAATTCACCCTTTCTATTCGACCATCAGTCTATGGGTGATAAACAATACTTAAATTCAATTTGGTTCTTAAGGTAGAGTGTAAGGTTTGCCAAAACCTTGACATCATACATGTATCTCTATAAGAGATACTATTCTCTGTACTCCATGTAATTGAAAAATATCTTGAAAAAATGTCTTAGCCAAAATGGGTGAATTATCTATCAAATTCCTTGGCATAAAATGGGCTACTTTGGTGAGTTTATCCATAACCACTAATATAATGACATGCTTGTTCTTGGACATAATAATTCCTTGAACGGAGTCCATACTTGAGACATTTAATTTCCATTTTGGGGGGTTCATGTGGGTATAACAATCCAACCGCAACATGTTTATATTTTACTCGTTAACATTCCAAACATATAAAAAGAATATTTGCAACATCTTTTTAATCCCAGGACATAAAAATACAAACCGCTTAAGATCAGCCACCATATTTTTCACTCTAGAGTGACCTGAATAAGGATAATTGTGTTTCTCCTCTAATACTAGGGTCCTTAATCCATCAAGGTTATGTACATATATTTTTTCGTGGAAATGAATAAGTCCGTCTTTATCAAACTAGTAAACCTCATATCTACGATTCTCGCTATCATTCCCGAATGTAGATTTAAAATTCACATAAAAAGTATATAAAGATAGCTTACTCAAAAATATTTTCTTTAAAAGTGGTCCTCGTTGATTCCATGGCCATAATGTGCCGTCTTCTACTAAGGTAATTTTTAACTCAGTTTTATTGTCCCTTAAGATAGTTGTTATCTAAAATTTACCCCCAAGGTAATTTCGATAACTTACATAATTTCTTTAGACTTGGATAGCCGTAAATGGTGAAAATAGAAAAATTAGATTTTGGGGCACTCCTTTTCTTTTCTCTAACTCCCTATTCAATAAAAATCTAAGCAAAGATTAGCGAAAATTTGCTAAAAATTTTAAAAAAATGGAAAAAGACATATTTTAATGTATTGCGGTTCTAGGAGCTACGGGTGGGCAAGGCTGCAATGACTATAACTAGGGTTCCTCGCCCTCAACTTGGGTCTGAAATGCTAAAAAAGAATGATTTGCACGTAAATCGGGTCCTGGTAGCTTAGGAGGTATAGGTTCCATTGGGCCATGAGTTCCCAAAATCGACTTGCTCGATTTGCAAAGGAGTCGAAACCGGTCCAATGTATTGCGGAAAAGGTAGAAGTTTGGGGCACGGTCGGTATAAGTACCATGGGGACACGAGTTTGCCATCGACCCAAAATTTCCACACAATGAAGGAGGAATTGAGTTAGTGTTGTTCGGGTGAGAAGTGAGTTGCGGGTCCAAGGGACCCATGCAAAAAACAGTGTCATGGGGACATGAGTTCCTTGCGAATCGAGATACCCGCAACACTCAAGGAAACACAAGTATACTACGAGATAAGGTGGATTTTGGAGCCCCAAGTGAACCTCATGCCCATGTTCCCTTTATTCCCTGAACACCGAAATACCCTCATATCAAAGGAAAGGGGTAAAAAGTCATTATATTACTGATTTGGTAGATCCGCGTGGGAACGCCCAACCCTCGAATTTCAAGTGGACATAACTTTTGACCCGAGCTCGATTTTCATGAAATTAGACTTTTTAGAAATCTCTCAACATTCTCTACATCAAAAAATATATATTTGTTATTTTTAATGAGATTATCTTAGTGAATAATTAGATTGAACATCCACGGCTCTAGAAATTAAATGCACACACACGAGGAACGTTGAAATGGAACTGTTAGTGCAAAATCACAGCACCCCTGGATGTTGATCAGATTTCTAGGTTGATCATACTAATATCCAGTGTGATTGCATAACATTGAATCCTTTCTCCAAGTGTGGGACTTGAAGAGTGAGAAAGGAATCTCCAGAGAAAGGCTGGTTCCTATTCCTCTGTTCAGGTGCACACGAAATATGCAGAGGGTTTTCTCAAAATCTAATCTAATCTGCCAAGGAGACAAGGTAAGAAGATGCATAAAATAAATCTAAGCTAATAGAGGTGATGCACCGAGGAATGAAGAACATATGCTTTGCCAAATTAAACACAGACCATGTAGATATAACACAACACCATGCACAGATAGCAAAAATGCAATGAAAGATCAAAATGACAGTAATAAATATGTAAGAGGGTTTAGAAGCAACCACAGACACATATATATTGCTCAAGGATCGATTCAATACATTGCAATGGCCAAAAGGCAAAAAAACGGTGTTACAGTCTATATGGGAGGTTTGAAAACTCCACAAATCTTCTTATGAACAGGAGAGAAGGGAGGGTGCAAAGCGAGAAAATGTCCAACACAGAAAGAAACCCCTCCTTACAATTTATAGGAAGAATGGGAGAGAAAAGAGAGAGGAATTCGAAATCTACCCCAACCACCTCTAGGTTGCATTTAATTCGTCCATCATGGCAGAAGCGGCGGGTTCTGGCAAAGCGGCGGTTTGCCTAACAGAAGCGGCGGGTTGTCTGCTGCATTAAAGTGGTTGTTGAAGCATTACCTCTGCTTGTTATTTCGTGCCAGAGGTGTTTCTCAATTTTCTCCCTCCAGACTACACCAAAATGCAAGATTGACCCTGGAAACGTGTAGAGAATTTCAGCAGCTTTCCGTTGATATCAAGAACGTGCAAATCCGAGCTCTGGATCGAAAGATATGTCGATCTGAAGATTTAGGACACGGAACAGGTGAAAACGGATTTTGAAATATTTTCCGCGCAGACGCCACTGGACGCCACGTGGCATGCTCTGATTCGCTGAATAATTCTCTCTCCTCTTTTGCAAGTGGTGTCTCTTGAATTTTGACTTTTGGTGCTCTTGGAAAAAATTTCACATTTTTCCCACGCCCCGCCACTAGGGATACGTGGCATGCATTGGTTGGTTCACGAACCTGTCGGGTCTTCCTTCCCTTTTACCCCTTTTGGCTTAGATTTGGCCAAACTTTCCAACTCCTCCCCGAGCTCCGCACTTCTATGCTCCATTGGACACGTGTCCAATTTCTATTGGCTCGGGCCAGCGCTTCAAACCTTGCCTTTTGACCTTTTGGCTTCTCCTTGATGACACGTGGCAATTTCTCAATGGTTCTCGGGCCTGCCGGGTCTTCCGCGTACTTCGCGTCCATTCGTCCCGGACGTCCCATTTTGATTTTGGACCTTTTGGGACAATTTCGGCCGATTCGGCCGGTTCGGGTATTTCTAGCCCGCTTGTCCCACTTTGATTCGGACTGACTTGACTCTTTTCGGCCGGTTCGGGTCCTTTTGTCCCGCGCGTCCCGAACTGCCCCTCTCAGCAGTTAGTCGATTTTCTCTCTCGGTCGAACCGGCATTTCGCGCCCGCCGCGTACTTTCGTCCCACTTGTCCCAAATGCTTAGTGGGCCGACTGGACTCATTTCGGCCGGTTCGGGCGGTTCGCGTACCTTTGTCCCATTTGTCCCACCTTGTGCTGGACTAGGACTTAGCCGATTTTCACAATTTTTTCTGGCCCAAACTACTTGCTTTCTGCAACCTTCTCCGAACTTTCTCAAAGCTTGCTCCTTCCTTCTTCACCCTGGGGAGTTTAGAAAGATTCCTGAAGGGACCCTAGAAACCTGATTTTGCTCTGAATCAGTCATTTTTCTTGGAATTTGGACATCCTGATGCATGTTATCAAATTTACCTGGGGGGGTGAATTTTGGATAACAATTTGGCGACTCAGCGGGATCATCTGCCTGCTAGATGAAAAGGCCAGTTGCCTGAAGCCATCCATTGGGCATGGAGTCATCAAATATTCTGTTAGAATCCAAACTGACTCAGAATGTGCGAGGAGGAAGATGGAAAGAGACTTGATTTTAGCAAAGACATGCATCATCTCCATGGACAGCAAGCTGTGCCAAGGCACTTAGGGAAAACAAAACTAATCTACAGCAAAACAATGTGCACAAGCACTTGGAGGAAAGAAAATCTAATCTAGTATTTACAGATGTAGTGAACCTCCCTCTAGAAGCAACGCTTGAGATAGATTCCATTTACTGGAATCTGCAGTTCTTCACCATCCAATGAGGCCAATTGGAAAGCATTGTTGTTCTTGCACTTTGTGACCATGTATGGGCCACTCCAAATGGCATCAAATTTTGAATGCCTTCCTGGTTTTGCTCTGTCCACATCCCATTTCAATACTAGATCTCCTACTTGAAAAGATCTATCTTTGGCCTTCCTATCAAAGGTCTTCTTGATCAAAGCCTGATCCTTTTCCATTGCTTGGAATGCCTGATTTCTGATTTCTTGCAGCTCCATCAATTCTGCATATCTCACCTCCATGGGCCCAAACTCTAGCAACTCCAGCTGTTTCATGAGTTCCAACGTTGGCAGCTCAAGTGACATGGGCAAGACTGCCTCTCTTCCGTAGACAAGCCTAAATGGAGAGTTACCTGTGGATCTTTTGGGAGTTATCCTATCTGCCCATAAGGCTGATTTCAGTTTGGTATGCCAAGCCTTCTGATTCTCATCAAGAGTCCTCCTAATGATCCTCAGCAAGTTTTTGTTTGTAGACTCGGCCTGGCCATTACCTTGAGGGTAATAGTTTGATGAAGTGCTCGTGTAAATCCGCTTGATAAAACCCCACTCAATAACTTTAGATCCAATGAATGCCAATGCATTATCAGAGACTATTGTAGCAGGTACACCAAATCTGGTAGTTATCCCCTCGTAAAAGTCCAAGATGCTAGACTCATTCACCTCTTTGAGTGCTACTGCTTCTGTCCATCTGGTGAAGTAGTCTGTGGCTGTCAAAATCCATTTGTGCCCTTGGCTCGAATTGGGATTGATGATTCCAATGAAGTCCAAACCCCATTGCATGAATGGCTGGTCAACTGAGATTGGATGTAATGGGAGGGCTGCAAGTCTCTCTTTTCCTGTGAAGAATGCACAATTCTTACATTTCTTGATCCATGCATAGCAATCACTAAAGATTTTAGGCCAATAATAACCAGCCTTCATGATTTTCAGAGCTGTCACTCTTGGTGCAAAATGGCCACCAGCTGGTCCATCATGAAACTCCTTTAATACCCTTTGAATCTGACCTGTGTTAACGCATCTCAGCAGCACTCCATTCACGTCCTTCTTGAACAAAACTCCATCAATGATGGTATATGGAATAGCCTGCAACCTGAAGTGTCTTCTTTTTGCTTTGCTCATTTCTAGAGGGCACATACCCGTCTGTAGGAAGTGTATCATATTCTGAGTCCAACAGGGAGTGGACGCATTATCATTTTCCTGTTTTTTATCATCTTGTAATAGCAGGACAGCGTCTTCTTCATCTTCTGGGCTGTCTGGTTGTTTGGAAGCGAGCTGCTCGCACAAACCTTTGCCTCTTACCAGCTTGGTGATCTTGATCTCAATGTCATACTCCATGACACGGGTGATCCAACCTGCCCTTTTCTCATTTAAATCCTTGTTGAGGAGGAAGTCCTTAACCCCAGCATGTGAGACCAGCAACTGGACCTTGTTGTTTGAGACTAAATGCTTGAATTTCTTCAAGCTCCTGATTACTGCAAGCACATGTTTTTCAATAAAAGAGTACCTCAATTCGCAGTCATTTAGGCTTTGGCTGAAGAAGGCAATCGGCTGCTCATCATTATCTTTGTTCTGCTGTACCAGAATGGCAGAAATAGTGTCATCACCTCCAAATGCATAGAGGATGAAATCCTTGGAAAAGTCTGGGTTGATGAGAGTGGGTGCTTGGGAGATGGCTTCTTTGATTGCTTCAAAATTCTCCTTGCCTTCTGCCATCCATTTGAAAGCCATGCTTTTTCTTAACATTTTGGTAATGGGTTTGACAAGGGCTGCAAAATCTGGGACAAACCTTCGAACAAAGTTTATCCTTCCCAGGAAACTCTGAAGGGCTTTCTTGTGACTTGGCAATGATAGAGCTCTTATGGCTTCAACCCTCTCTGGATCAATTGCTAATCCTTCCTTGGAGACAATATGGCCAAGGAGTTTCCCTTCATGTGCAAGAAAGATGCACTTCTTAGGATTTAAAGACACTCCAAACTTTCTACATCTCTGAAACACTTGCCTGAGGTGAAAGAGATGGTCTGCAGCATTCTTTGAGAAGATAGTAATATCATCTAAGTATATCAGTACTATCTTGTTGATCAAGCCTCTGAATGCCATATCCATAGCTCGCTGGAATGTTGCTTCGGCGTTCGACAGTCCAAATGGCATCTTCTTGTAAGCATATGTGCCCCATTTGGTTGTGAAGGCTGTCTTAAACTGGTCTTCCTCCTTTACCATAATTTGATTGAAGCCTGAGTATCCATCAAGTAGTGAAAACCTTTCTGAACCAGCTACGACCTGCAATATTTGCTCCATGGAGGGGAGTGGATAATGGTCCTTGAGAGAGGCTCTATTCAAATCTCTGAAGTCAACACATAGCCTGATCTCTCCACTTTTCTTTCTGACTGGAACTAGGTTGGCAACCCAACTAGAATGCTTGATTGGGAATATAATTGCTGACTCAATCAGCTTGTCCAACTCCTTCCTCATGAGAGGCTCCATGTGTGGATTGACTGGTCTCTGTTTCTGCCTGACAGGCTTAGTATTTGGATCCAACTCAATTGTATCTTTGAGCTAAGTTGGGATTGAACCCTTTCAAGTCTTCATAGCTCCAAGCAAACACGTCGGGAATTCTTGACATATTTGTATGAACTCATACCTTTCCTGCTGTTCAGTTGTCATCTTTCCAATTTGCAGTGGCTTGTTCTCTTCTACCAAGATGGATGCCGAATCTTCCCTCTTGACCTGAATGTTTGCTTTCTCCTTTCTAAACTGATCATTGGGGTTAAAAATGGACTCCAAAGTGATAAGTCCCTTGGGCAGCTTGTCAGTTCTCAGCTGTATCACCTGGTCACCATATTGCTGTTCCAACTTCTCTTGATTCTTAGCTGAGAACTCAGCTTCTTCCTGCAAGAAGTGGATGATTTGCTGGTCATTCTCAAATACTTGCCAATTGACATCGTTATCCGGCACTGAAGGCCTCACAATCACGTGGATGTTTGGCTGTACCTTGTCTTGTTGAATGTTTTCTACAATGTCAAAGGCTGCCCCTACTGCTGCAAGCCTGTCAGCAGCTTGATTCTCTTTCCTGGGAATGGCCTTGATGCCGAAACCCTCAAAATCTTCCATGAGGTCCCACACCCTATTCTTGTAGCATCTGAGTAGATCATTTTTGGCGGCATGTTGTCCCTTGACCTGATTTACAATCAGCTCACTGTCCCCAAAAACTTGCAAGTTATTTATTTTTCTCTTTATTGCCCAATGCATCCCTTGCACCAAGGCTTCATATTCAGCAGTGTTATTGGAGCATGCAAATTGAAATCTAAAAGCTGAATAATACTTTACTCCTTGAGGTGAAATAAGCACGGCTCCACCTCCTGCGCCTTGTCTACTCCTTGATCCATCAAAAAACAGTTGCCATACCTCGTTGTCATCCTTGTGGTTTGGCTTGGTGATGCTAGGAATAGGTTGACTTTCTTCGTGTATACAATAGACCCCTAGCTCCGATTCTTCTACTTCTTGATAAGGATCAAAAGCATGCACCTTGCTTGCCCATTCATCAAGAGTCAAATCTGGGATACTTCCAACCTTAGTGTCGGCTTCATCAGTGCCAAGGTGATCTTCTTGATCAAATGCTGAGCAATTGGTATTAATATGACTTGGAGTATAGGGCTCAATGTGGAAATCTGCAATAGGTTCTGACCTAATTGTAGCTTTAGTTCCATACCTCGTTCTGAACAGCATGTGTGACCAATCAGCGGACAAATATCCCCCAATCTTGGCAGTAAAGTCCCTTGACAAACAGAGGGCAAAGAGTGGTGGAAGGTCTATGACTGATATATCTTGTAAGACAACAACATTTGGACATGCATGCAAGGTAAGACTCAAATTTCTAATCACTCCAACTGTTGCTATTGCTGTCCCATCCAGCTGCACTACTCCCTTAGATGTTATTTCATACTGGAGCCCTAACTGATCAGCTATCTGTTTAGGCATTACTGAGCTACTTGCCCCGGAATCTATCATGCAATTATGCACTAGCTGATTTCCAATGATTAACGAAACATAGAAAGGGGGAGGTTTCAGCATTCTACCTTGTTGTGCTCCATGATTTCCTTCAGGCTGGGCAGCATTTGTAAGCACTTTGTCTTGCCTCTGAACCTGTTGATTCGAAGTTGGCCAATCCTTTATGGCAGCTTGCAGCAGATTTCTTTGGCCTGGGATGGATAGGGATTCCCACATAGATATATTGATATTTGTCTTCTTCATCTGATCAATGATACTAAATGGTGATGAAGGATCTCTCTGTTGTCCCTTGATTTGCACATTTGCTCCTTGAATGTGGGCAGCAACAGCTGGCATTTGAGTTGGCCTAGGGGCTGTTCTTGGCTGCCCTTGTGCATTTGAAACTGGGTTTTGCTTGCCAATCATTTGTGGAGCTGTGGAAGGTTGTGGATTGGCTGGGGCTAACGGCTGTTCTTCACCCAAATTTCTCCTTTTTGACCTTGTGTTGGCAGCAACACCTTGAGAAATCGCTTCGATTCATGCCACGTAAATCCTCTCCGCTTGCCAATTTACCAATGTGGTGTCATTTGGGGCGGAGTGTCTTTGTTGGAATATTTCTTGTTGTTGGCTGTTTTCTTGACTACTCTCACCCTCCACACCAGCACTTGTTACCATTAAAGCTTGGGTTAAAGCACCATTATAGCACATGGATTGATTATGGGGTTCATTACATGGAAAACACCATTCATACTCCTGGGCAATGTTGTTTTGTGCTGGTACTAATGCCTTAGAGGCAGATATGGCATTTGGATTATAGGGCTGGAATGGTCTATTGGCAGGAGGCCTTGTTTGATTCATATTTGCAGCTGGATTAGGTGGCCTTTGAGGCTGATATGGCTGCCTATTAGGTTGAGCTTGAGGCTGATACGAAGGTCTAAAACCTTGAGCTTGCTGTCTTTTTAGAGTAACCAGCTCATTGCCTAGATTTTGCAATTGCTTCATGACCTCCTGAAGCTCATTTGGGGCACTTGGAGATGAAGTGGAAGCTCCGTTTGAACTTTGATTTCTAGGAGTGGGAATAGGAGTTAAGACAGGTGCTTGACCAGTACTTGGGCTCTCTAAACTTGGATATAATGGCATTGGAGGCCTAGGAGCTAGCTTGCCAGCTTGAATCAGACAATTTTCAGCTCTAATGGCAATACTATAAGCAGCAGGGATAGTTGTGCCTCCCATAGATTGAACCAACATAGAAATATCAGAATTTAAAGCTTTAAGGTAGTATAGAAAAGCACCTTCTGCTGTTGGCCTGACTGCCACCGGAATTCTATCCCAAGATCTTTGAAATCTGAAGTTGAAGTCGGTTAGCTGCTCATTGGGAGCTCTCTTGATGGTTGTCAGCTGCTCCAAAAGAGACAAGTTGTCTCCCTTTTCTCCAAATTGATCATGAAGTGCAATACATAGCTGATTCCAGTTTGTGATAGAGCCAGCTCCAAGGCTCCTAAACCATTGCAATGCTTTCCCCTTGAATGAAGATGCCAGCAATTTGACAGCTACTTGCATCTCATTAATCTCATGGATTGCACAAATATTAGCAATGTCCTTGACATGATCACCAGGAGTGGTCTGATTTTCTCCAGTAAAATATGGAATGTTCTTCAATGCTGCAACTGGGATTGGATTTTGTGCATTGAGAGCAAGTGGGCTGCTGCCTGTGAAGTTGACATAGGGGTTTACTGGTTGCGCCATTCTGAGTGGTCTTAAAACCCTTGTATATTGAAAGAAAGGCCTGTCAGGTGGAGGAGTTGAGAGAGTTCTGCTTGGTGGAGATGGAGACCTTTGAATCCTTCTTCCTCTTTGCCTTCTTCTTGGAGATAGTTGCAGGTATTCAAACAGCACTTCCTCTTCTCCAGCTCTTGACCTTGTGATTCTTCTCATAAGCTTTTAGGCCTGACTGCTGAAACTAGTTGATTCTTCCCCTTGGAGTCGCCAGATATGCAAATAATAGCTCTTTTCAAGCAAGAAAATTGCAGCAGATGCACATCAACCTTGCTGCAATAAAAATGAGACCTCCGGTCCCACCGGGCGTGCCAAAACTGTTAGTGCAAAATCACAGCACCCCTGGATGTTGATCAGATTTCTAGGTTGATCATACTAATATCCAGTGTGATTGCATAACATTGAATCCTTTCTCCAAGTGTGGGACTTGAAGAGTGAGAAAGGAATCTCCAGAGAAAGGCTGGTTCCTATTCCTCTGTTCAGGTGCACACGAAATATGCAGAGGGTTTTCTCAAAATCTAATCTAATCTGCCAAGGAGACAAGGTAAGAAGATGCATAAAATAAATCTAAGCTAATAGAGGTGATGCACCGAGGAATGAAGAACATATGCTTTGCCAAATTAAACATGAGATCATGTAGATATAACACAACACCATGCACAGATAGCAAAAATGCAATGAAAGATCAAAATGACAGTAATAAATATGTAAGAGGTTTTAGAAGCAACCACGTATACATATATATTGCTCAAGGATCGATTCAATACATTGCAATGGCCAAAAGGCAAAAAACGGTGTTACAGTCTATATGGGAGGTTTGAAAACTCCACAAATCTTCTTATGAACAGGAGAGAAGGGAGGGTGCAAAGCAGAAAATGTCCAACACAGAAAGAAACCCCTCCTTACAATTTATAGGAAGAATGGGAGAGAAAAGAGAAAGGAATTGAAATCGCCCCAACCACCTCTAGGTTGCATTTAATTCGTCCATCATGGCAGAAGCGGCGGGTTCTGGCAAAGCGGCGGTTTGCCTAACAGAAGCGGCGGGTTGTCTGCTGCATTAAAGTGGTTGTTGAAGCATTACCTCTGCTTGTTATTTCATGCCAGAGGCGTTTCTCAATTTTCTCCCTCCAGACTACACCAAAATGCAAGATTGACCCTGGAAACGTGTAGAGAATTTCAGCAGCTTTCCGTTGATATCAAGAACGTGCAAATCCGAGCTCTGGATCGAAAGATATGTCGATCTGAAGATTTAGGGCACGGAACAGGCGAAAACGGATTTTGAAATATTTTCCCGCGCACTGCCACTTGGACGCCACGTGGCATGCTCTGATTCGCTGAATAATTCTCTCTCCTCTGCTTTTCGGCGGGCTGTCTCTTGAATTTTGACTTTTGGTGCTCTTGGAATATTTTCCACATTTTTCCCACGCCCGCCACTAGGGATACGTGGCATGCATTGGTTGGTTCACGAACCTGTCGGGTCTTCCTTCCTTTTACCCCTTTTGGCTTAGATTTGGCCAAACTTTCCAACTCCTCCCCGAGCTCCGCACTTCTATGCTCCATTGGACACGTGTCCAATTTCTATTGGCTCGGGCCAGCGCTTCAAACCTTGCCTTTTGACCTTTTGGCTTCTCCTTGATGACACGTGGCAATTTCTCAATGGTTCTCGGGCCTGCCGGGTCTTCCGCGTACTTCGCGTCCATTCGTCCCGGACGTCCCATTTTGATTTTGGACCTTTTGGGACAATTTCGGCCGGTTCGGGTATTTCTAGCCCGCTTGTCCCACTTTGATTCGGACTGACTTGACTCTTTTCGGCCGGTTCGGGTCCTTTTGTCCCGCGCGTCCCGAATCGCCTCTCAAAGCAGTTAGTCGATTTTCTCTCTCGGTCGAACCGGCATTTCGCACCCGCCAGACTTTCGTCCCACTTGTCCCAAATGCTTAGTGGGCCGCCTGGACTCATTTCGGCCGGCCGGTTCGGCGGTTCGCGTACCTTTGTCCCATTTGTCCCACCTTGTGCTGGACTAGGACTTAGCCGATTTTCACAATTTTTCTGGCCCAAACTACTTGCTTTCTGCAACCTTTTCCGAACTTTCTCAAAGCTTGCTCCTTCCTTCTTCGGCCTGGGGAGTTTAGAAAGATTCCTGAAGGGACCCTAGAAACCCGATTTTGCTCTAAATCGAGTCATTTTCTTGGAATTTGGACATCCCGATGCATGTTATCAAATTTACCCGGGGTGTGAATTTTGGATAACAGAACAAAAGGTGACCTACACCAAAATCATCATAACGTTCTCCATACTCAACAAAATTGCACAAAATTGGAATTTTAAAAATCGAGGCTCCATCCTCTACACTCAAAAATCAAGAAATTGGAGGTTTGATAGAGATTGGATGGTGAAAATAATAGAAAATGAGCCTAGTTTGAAATGGTGACTTCCATGTGGTTGAAATGCATTTAATGAGCATGAGCAGCCATTTTATTCTGTTGTAATTTATAAGACAATGAGGGATGGCTTTTACAAGTTTCCCATCATGTTTTGTAGCCACTTATTATACTTTGTAAGTGGGTGAAAGGGGAATTTCGATATTTTCAACTTCTCTCTCCTCTTCCTCGTTTTCTATAAATTAAACTCACCTCTCATTTGAGAGGGGGATTGCTCTTGTAACAAAAATCTACAATTTTTGTTTGGAACACCAATGTGTTATAAGCCTTCATATTGGACTTCTTGCATGATGATCCAAGCCTTTCTCTTGCTCGTAAATGGACTGTGTGAACTTTTGAAGCAATAAAATCAAATTTTGGATATTTCTCTTCCTTATATGTGTTTGTTACATTCCCTTACCTTTCTAGCTTCGATTTCAGGTGTATTGTGTTTATTTTACTCATCTTGTAGGTTTATTATTATTTTGTCTCTATGGGAATGGTGTTATGAATGTTGTTGTTAGACTGTGGTGATTGTTTCACCCTCTTTAATCTGCATTTCTTTCCATTTCCACACATTGGAGAGTATTTTCCACACCCTTCTCTTGGTGCATCACCTCTTTTAGTGTAGTTTTATTTCATTTTCATGATATTTCTCTCTCCATGTTCCTTGGAAACTATAGGTTAGAGGTAGTTGATAGATTTCCCTTCACTAGAGTTAGTTGTTGCATTAGTTTAGGAAGAGGAACTAACCTTATCTATAAAATTGCTTCAACTACCAAGTCCCACACCTTGAAGCAATTCCATGTTACACAATCACACTGTTTGCGTTAACACACTCACATGTTAATAAAATAGAGGGTGTTTTTTATTTTGTGATATGATTCGACATGCCCAAAGTGGGACAAGAAGTATT
This sequence comes from Taxus wallichiana var. yunnanensis, assembly GCA_018340775.1. Lineage (NCBI taxonomy): Eukaryota > Viridiplantae > Streptophyta > Pinopsida > Cupressales > Taxaceae > Taxus > Taxus wallichiana. Next base: position 561,727,351 of record CM031240.1, read on the forward strand.
CATTTTCATCACAACAAGATTGGTGTGCTCTTGTTCAAAATTTCAGCCTTTAAAAGGATTTGTCACCAAAACATATGGCGACTACAAAGGGCATAATTCATTGGTTTTAGCAACGTGAAGCTTGTCAAATTTATGAGAAGGATTCAAATAAGGTTTAGAGTAAGAGAAGAATGTATATTTGAATATTTGTAGTTATCTCTAGGTAGAGAAAGAAGAGGAAGAAGAGTTCAGAGACCACCATCTCCACCAAATAGAACTTTTTCAACACCTCCACATTATAGGACATTTATTTAGTCAACTAGAGTTCTTAAACCAATCAGAATGGCTCATCAACAACCACCACCACCACACAAAAATTGTCAATTTACAGCAAAGAACCCACTTGCTCTCAATGCACAAAACCCAATCCCAATCACAACGTTGAAGAATATCTCATCTTTCACTGGGGAAAATCACACAACTCCCATTGATCACATTCGGGACACTGTAAATGTCTGTTTTATACATGAGGTCAATGAGATGGATGTGGTACTCAAATTATTGGCTTATTCTTTCAAAGCCAAGGATTTACAATGGTTTAGAATCCTAAGAGTAGGATCAATTGTGCACAGTTATTTGTGACCAGTTTGGGGAAAAATCAGACAACTTATCTTTGTTGGAGCAATTAACTACAATAAAAAGGGCACTAAAAGAGAAAATGACTGATTTTAACTTCAGATTTAAAAGGACATGTGATAAGATTCCAATTATGGTGATACCAGTAGTTAAAGATGCTTTTCTCTACTTCCTAAAAGATTTAAATTTTGATATAGCCATGATGATACACTCTATGAGAGGTACAAATTTTCCCGCAGCCTATAACATCGTTATTAGAGAAGAAAATTGTTTGATCCAAGTTGTTAAACTTGTGCCTAGGCCACCTATGCCTCTTTATCTAGAAATGGGGAATCCAAGCTCTAGTCAAGCACCTACATTAGCTCCCATTCCTTCCCTAAAAAATTAGAATTCTAATGAAGATACTAATTCTTATCCTAGAACCTCAAATGAACTCCAAGAGGTCATGAAACAATTGTAAAACTTAGGAAATGAATTGGTAACAATTAAGAGGCAAAAAGCTCAAAATTTTAGATCATATCAGCCTCAAGCCCAACCCAATAGACCTCCATATCATCCAAATAGACCACCTGCTCAAGTTGTTAATCAAAACCAAGGACAACCTCTTGCTAATAGACAATTTTAACCTTACAATCCTAATGTTGCCTCCTCATCTAGATCCTTGGCACCAGACAAAACAATATGGCACAAGAGTATGAATGGTGTTTCTCATGCAATTAACCTCAAAATCAAGAAATATGTTTTAATGGTGCCCTGAATCAAGAATTAATGGTTAAAATGGTTGGTTTTCCTTAATAGACAAATCAAGAAGAAAATCAGCAGCAAGTAGTTACTCAAGAAACACCTCTAAGTGAAACTACGCTTGTGAACTGGCAAGATGAGGATTTATGTGGCATAAATCAAACTCCTTCTCAAGGTTTGGCAGCCAACTAATGGTCTAATAAGAGGAATTTAGAGGAAGGACAGTCATCCAATCCAAGTTCTTCTCAACCTATTATCACTCTACAAGGTGTTAGCAATCAAAGTGCAGCTCCAAATGTGCAAAATCAATCCAAACCAAATTCTAGACCAGCTCATGTGCAAGATAAATTTGTGCTAAGGAAAGGCAAAGTAGAAAGAAATCTCATCTCCATTTAATATCATAGATCAAATGAAGAAAAAAATGTAAACATTTCAATGTCATATTCATTAGTTATCCCAGGCCAAAGGGATCAATTACAAGTAGCCATGTCAAGTTGGTCCTTATCAAATGAACTATCCAAAGAACAAAAAAGGGGCTCACCAATGAAACTCAACAAGAAGGAGGTCAACAAGGTAAAAATATGAAGCCTCCTCCATTCTATATATCTCTAATTATTGGGAGAAATCTTGTACATAATTGCATGATTGATTTGGGAGAAAGTAGTTTCGTGATGCCCAAACAAATAGTTGATCAACTAGGTATTAAGTATGAACCTATCTCAAAAGGAGTAGTGTAACTTGATGGGACAACAATGGGAATGGTTTGAGTGATCAAAGGATTGAGCCTTACATTGCATACATGCCCCAATGTCATAGTATTACAATATGTATTGGTTATTAACGTGTTGTCACTCTTTACATTGTCTTTATCAAGAGACATCACCGCTAATATTGGAGGCTACTTGTCTACTGATTGGTCACACATGCTCTTCAGAACAAGGTATGGAGCTAAGGCTACAATCAGATCTGAACCTATTGCAAAATTTCATATTAAGTCATATGTACCAAGCCTAATCAATGTAAATTTCTCATCTTTTGATTAAGAAGACTACCCAAACACTCTAGAGACAAATACCAAGGTTAGAGGAATTCCAGACTTGACTCTTGATGAATGGGAAAACAAAAGGCATGATTTTTATCCATACAAGGATATGGAAGAGAGCTGAGTTGGGAATCTATTTTTGCATGAATAAAACCCACCTATCCCTAGTATTACCAAACTGGATGATAAATATGACAATGGATTATGGCATCTATTCTTTGATGGTTCGAGGACTAGACAAGGTGTTGGAGGAGGAGAAATGCTTGTGTCACCTAAAGGTATTAAACACTACTCAAATTTCAACTTTCAATTTGGTTATTCAAACAAAATAGTTGAGTATGAAACATTGATCCATGGATTATTGGGAAAGAAAGAAGGTATAAAAACTTGTAAATTTTTGGAGATAGTGAGTTGGTTGTAAACCAAGTTAGAGGACTCAACGCTGCCAAAAATGATCTGATAAAGATCTACAAGAACCAAGTATGTGATCTCATTGAATATTTTGAATATTTTAACATCAATTCCATCCCAAGAAAGAAGAATGATGTTGTAGACAAACTTGTAGCAATTGGGGCAGTATTTGATGTTGTTGATAGTATCAAGAAAGATAGAACTCAACCTCACATAAAAATGGTTGTAGAAGCCAACCATTCTGGATAACAACACAAGTTTGCAAGTATTTTAAAGTGATCAACAAATCATCGATTTCTTGCAAGAAGAAGCTGAATTTTCTGCTAGAAACCAAGTCAAGTTGGAGCAGTAGTATGGTGATAGAGTGGTTTGGTTAAAAACAAACAAATTACCAAAGGGTCTTGTAACTTTGGAATCAATCTTCAACCCAAACGATCATTTCATAAAAAGAAAAGGAAAATATTCAAGTCAATGGTGAAGACTCAAAGTCTATTTCAGTAGGTGAAGGTAAGGTGCTACAAATTGGAAAGGTGAGTACTCAATAAGAGAAGTATGATTTCATACTTCTTTGTTAAGAATTTCTAGATGTCTTTTCCTGGAATTATAAATATTTGAGATTATTTAATCCAAAATTCGAATAGTATTCTATTAAAATAGATCCAGAAGCTAAGCCCATTAGGTAGAAGAAAATTCCAGTGAACCCTCACAGTGAGAAAATAATTGAATAATTTGATAGATGCTAACATCATCTTTCCTATCAAACACTCAAGTTGGGTAGAAAACTTTGTGCCAATGAGGAAGTTAAATGGATACATCAAATTGTGTGCAGAATTTTGGGATTTAAATAGAGATTCTCTTAAAGACCATTATCCACTTCCCTCTATAGAGTAGATCTTGCAAGTTGTAGTCATTTTTGAAAGGTTTTGATTACTATATGGCTACTCATGCTATAATTAGATCATGGTGAAAGAAGATGATTAGTTCAAAACATCATTCACTACAAAATGGGGCACATATGCTTATAGGAAAATTCCTTTTGGACCATCAAATGTAGAAGCTACTTCCCAAATATTAATGGATATGGCCTTCAAAGGGTTGAGTAAAAAAATGGTGCTAGTTTATTCTTATTATATCACTATCTTCTCCAAGAATTCAGCAAATCCCCTTTTTCACCTCAGACATGTGGTCCAAAGATGCAGAATTTTTAGAATGTCCTTGAATCCTAAAAAATGTATATTCTTGGCACACAAAGGCAAGCTATTAGGCCACATTGTTTTAAAGGAAGGGCTAACCATTGATCCTAAGAGATTTGAAGCTATCTTAGAACTTCCATCACCAAGTCACAAGATGGCTCTCCAAAGCTTCTTGGGGAGAATTAATTTTTTCCGAAGGTTCATACTAGATTTTTCATTGTGAAGCCATTGACGATGATGTTAAAGAAGAGTATGGTATTCAAGTGGATAGCGTAGTGTAAGTATAGTTTTGAGGCCATCAAAGAATCCACATCTCAAGCCCCAACTTTCATAAACCCATATTTTTCAAATGACTTCATGTTATATGCCTTTGGTGGTCGGATACAATTTCAGCTATCTTGGTACAAGTAAAATAAGGAAACATCTAAGTATCATGTAGTATTCTTCATCCAAATTGGAGAAGAATATGAAGTGAGGTATTATTTTATTGAAAAGTGTTTCCTTTCTATGAGTAGAATCTTGATAAATTTCAGACACTTGGTTTCAAATAATAAGATTCAGTTGTTAGTGTCTCATGTTGGGGTCAAAGATTTTCTCCTAAAAAAGATTTGAATGAGAAGAGAGCATGTTGGATCACTCATGTGGTGGAATATGATATAGACATTAAGATGAACAATCTGGTCCATGGCAAAGGTTTTTGTGAGCATCTTGCTTCCAATCAACATGTTTAGTTAAATGATGAAGGAAAATTTGTCTTAGTGTTGTAAGACAATCAAGAAAATCCAGTTGATGGTGTACTCACTCCATGTTGGACTCAATATATAGTATATTATATTCAAACAGGTTTATGCCCTTTAAAATTGAGAAAATTAAAGAGAAGATACTTCAAGTTAAAATCCATTATGTATGCTCTCTTTGATGACATCTTGTTCAAGAAGGACATGAATGGATTTCTCCTAAGGTGTGTCCCAAAAATCAAATCGAGAAGGTGTTATATGAGTTCCACTATTAATAAGCAAGAGGCCATTTTTCTCCACAATTAAAAGCTATCAAGATCATGAAAGATGGTTGATATTGGCCTACACTCTTCAGTGACTTTTATTCTTCAATTAAGAAGTGTAAGAAGTGTGCATTCTTCATAGGGAAGGAGAATCTAAAAAAGACCGCCATTACATCCAATCTCATTAGATCATCCTTTCATGCATTGGAGATTAGACTTCATTGGGATCATCAATTTGATTTCAACCCAAGGCCATAAGTGGATTCTCACGGCAACGGATTACTTCACCAATTGGACCGAGGCAAAGTGGCACTCAAATAAGAAAATGAGTCTACCATATTAGACTTCTATGAGGGGATAGTTACCAGATTTGGAGTTCTTACTACCATCATATCAGATAATTCTTTGGAATTTCTTGGCACAAATATCACTGAATGGGATGTTAAAAATGGAATATATCTTAGCACTTCATCTAATTATTACCCCAGGGTAATGGGTAAGTAGATTCCATAAACAAGAACTTGCTAAGAATCATAAGAAGGAATCTTGATGAAAACTAGAGGACCTGGCACATAAAGCTCAAATCATCCTTGTGGGCTGATAGGATAACACAAAATAGGTCTACAGGTAGTTCTCCATACAAGTTATTCTATAGAAAGGAGGCAAGAATTCCCATATCACTTGGATTTCAAGCATTGGAACTTATAAAGTAGCTAGAATCATCGAGTTTGAGCCCATAGAATCCAAGTATGTAAAAATCATGGGGTTGGAAGAGACAAGAGAGCATGCAATACAAACCATGGAAAAATATCAAGCATTGATCAAGAGGATCTTTGATAAGAAGGCTAAGGAAAGAACCTTCCTGTAGGGGACTTAGTGTTGAAGTGGGATGCAGATCGGGAAAACTAGGCAAGCATTCCAAGTTTGATGTTATATGGAGTAGTCTCTGCATGATCACAGAATTCAAGAGTAGAAATGCTTTCTCTATGCATGAAAATATTAGCTATGACAATAACATGAAACTAACAACTAGTAGTTCCACAATATAACTAAAATTTTCATAAACATCAAGATGAGATCTTAACGAGATAAATTTCTACAATAATGCATGAATCAAACTAACATTACTATATTACCTCTACTTATCTATATATTTTAATATAGAGATGAACCTAGTTAAATCCTAAGCAATCATTTTTATGTTGTTTTCTCCAAGTGGTGAAGAGATCTCTCTAAAATGGCTACAAGACCATGTTTAGATATTCTCCTACTAACCAATCTTGAAGGAATGGATGCAAGATGGAGAAGTTACTACAATGAGGAATGGCTTAAGATCAAATGCTTCTAGCTTTAGCTAATGCAAATGATATTTTTCCAAAGTCTCAAATTGTGTAAGATGTTTGATATGATAATCAAGGTGTAAAGGTGTAAGATTGAAAGGGAGACATTAGCCTTGTATTTATAGGTTTCCATTTGGGAAAGTTAAGAATCCTAGTGCATGTGGGACAAAAGGGTAAAGCAAAAATGCACTTTTTGATTAGGAGTGGATAAACATGCTTTAGAAGAGATAAACTCAGTTTATGCTAGTTAAGCTTGAGTAACAAGTGATTAGTAGCCTACAAGAGTTATGATGGGATTAAATAATCACATGTAATTGATTAATAGCCTAGGAAGCTTGTAGAAGTGGTCTAGAGGGAAATGGGGAGATTTTGAATGGTTAAAAGGGGATGTTTAGCTAATAAGAGGGTATATTAGCCAAATTAGTTGATTATAGAGGGATTATGACCAAAATAATGTCATGAATGGGCATTCGAGAATGGAGTGAAGAATAGTTAATTGACAAAGTGTCGTCAATTGACCGGAGGAGAAGATGAGAAGGTCATTAGTGTAATTTAAGTAATAAAACTACGTAAGCAGATTTTAGGTGTCTATATTTTCCCTCTTTCAGGTGGTGTAATCAACACCACTTCAAAGATAGTAGACAAGTATAAACAAGTAAAAATTTTGAAAGGGTAGAAGAAAAATTAGTAGAATGAAGGATGCCCTCGAGTGTTGATGGGGTGATGAAAGAGGTCGATCGACGATCAAAAAGATGAAGAGAAAAGGCTAAAGCGAGGGAAAATCAAATTTTAATGGGAGATAGATGGATGTATACCGAATATCGATCCCCACATAATACCAGTACAAACTTCATTGTTGAAAAATTCATGGGGTTATCATTATGAAATGCAAGATACGCTTTTCTTAACGAGATCCTGTAGAAATGATTTCTAGCAAGTGGTCCCTATTTCCCTAAGTGAGTGGGAATAATAGCGTAGAACATAATAGAATTATAGGGGAGGAAAATGAAGATGAAGAGAATGGAAACAACTTGCATCCAGCTAATATAAACAACTTTATTTCATCATATTTCTTAGGATCTACGTCATCGACCCTTTATTAAAATGAACGCATATAAAAAAGTGTAAGATGACATGAAAATCCATAATACAAATAATTGTTCATTTCCAAAATTATTAACTCCATGAAACATACATAATGCAATGCAATACGAGAAATTAAACCAGCTAACCTAATAGGGAAAACAAGTACAAACACACATACTCAAACAAACAACATTTAAGACAATTGTACAAATGTTTTTATCGAGCTTCAATTCGATATGTTCATGTGTAACAACAAGGTTTAAAGTGATGCCCCATGCAAGGATTGTATGCAAGGGGAAATATGATGGATGTAGGGGTCCAATGAAAAAGCATTCATGCGCCATGAAACAATACTAGGCAACTCGTTGTGCCAAGATAGTACAAACAAAGCAAGTAGACAACCTTTGCTAATAAATTAGATCCAAATGATCGTGAGTCTTTGTTACAAAAACAAGAAAAAATGCAAGCAAGATATAATTTTAATACAATGCGTTTGACACAAGATTCAATGCGTACAACAGTTTACCAATTTTTGCAAATTTTTGAATTTTTACGATTTTTTGGATTTTTGAAAAAAATTGACCAATTTTTATATTTTGTGATTAATTATAAATTTTTAGGATTTTTAAAATTTTTAGAATAATTATCGTAGAGAATATCTCTTGGAAGCAAAAAAATGCCTCGTGGAGAACAAAGGGGTGATATGTAGCATAAAAACGCCCAGAGTAGCTAAAATGGGTCAAAAATAATTATTTAATAAAAATAATCAATATGAAAAGTGGTAAAAGAAGTTAGAACAATCACGGAATCCATATCACGCCTCTCAACCATCACGGTGGGTGAAAACGCATCACAGAGGGGTCAAAATGACCATATATATCTCTCCTACGGGGTAAATCATCACAAGTAATTTATTTATTACGAGCTCTTGCCGATTTTGGAGTGATATTTTCTCTTACCCTTAAGAGATATGGTGTGAGTTCAAAGGCATACAAGGTAGGAAGACACATGCTGGGAGTACATGCGGGTGCCCAACGATGATCCCTACGTGATTACCCTATCCACTCTTTAATTTTTTAGCATTTAACTACATTTATTAGGCTTTAAAAGTGTCATGATTGTGTATGTGTGTGCCTTGGGGTACGCATAAATCATTAGCGCGCGCGTAGGTTTCGGGATAGATAGGGTGTATGAACATAGGTGCATATGTTAGGATGGTGTGTATGTGTGTGGGTGCATATGTTAGGGTTGGTTTTTACACGTGGGCGGGCGCGCGAGTGCGGGTAGGTGTGTGCAAGCGCCAAAAGGCGCGTAAGCACCAGGTTTGTGTGATTTAAGGGGTTTCTCGTGTGTGCATTCTAATGGGTGTGTGGGTGTTGAGAATGGAACGTATGCACCTTGCATGTGCATACGTCGGTAGGGGCATGCAAGCGTAGATAGGGATGTGTGAGCACCTTTGAAGGGGGTTTAATCAACCTTAGAAGAAACTAGGAAATTGTCCAGAAGAATGTAGGGGTGAGTAGGCTAACGTTAGATGATGTTAGATAGAATAAATTCTAAATGAGTGTGTTTTTTGATCTTGTAGATGCAGCTACCTACCTTACAGACTCGGGAGTGGCACGGTAGGTTAGCTACCTTTGAGGTGACCTTCTCTTGACATGAGAGAATATTTTTGGAGATTACTTTGGACATGACGAGGCTTGCACACATGGAGAAAATACCACATATTACACTTGATCATAACCTTCTCACTGCCTTGGCTGAGAGGTGGCACAGTGAGATTTAGTGCTTTAGACTACCCACTGGTGAGATGACCATTACTCTTGAGGACGTCTGGAGGATAGTCAAAGTACCGATCCAGGGGTAGTTGATAGAGTATGACGGGGATATTTCCCATATCATATATTGCTTGATTGAGTTATTAGGTGTAGATTAGATACCACGAGAGGGGATGGCAGTGTGGTTGCAGCCGCGCTTCAGAGATCTAAGATTTTCTCATGTTGTATTGTATCTTATGGCTCTTGTCAGTGGTATCCTTTTGTCTGATAAGGTTGGTGCTTCATTTCCACTGGGCCTGATTGGAGTTATCCACGGCTTGATCTGCAGGGAGAGGTATTGTTAGGGGCAGCGTTTTCTCACACATTTATGATGGGATCTTCATCTTATTACTTACCATGGTCAGAAGACCGTGGGACCAGCTACACTATTACAGATATGGGTGTGGGACCATATTGTCATTGGTCACCCTACAGGAGCATTGCGAGATTGAGCTCTTGATGAGCCTTCAGTCATAGGATGGGCCCTTGTAGGTGATGATGTGCGGGGTCATATGGGTGATACATATTTCTATCATCGTGCCTTGGATGATATTAAGTTATGGATGATTTTTGAAGACCATACGGGAATTTCTAGTGGTTAGAGGATCCATTTAAGATTAGTGTTGCATTAGATGAGCATTTTTAATCGAGAGGCACAGATTACATCATGGAGTACTACATGATTGATTAGGTACAATGGAAATTTGGTGTTGTACAGGATTTTCTGTGTGCAAAGATTAGGTATGTGTGTCACACCGAGAGAGACATTTGATATTGGCCCATTGATTAGGACACAAAGTGAGATAGAGATATCTTTGAGCAAATGGTTCCATTGGCATGGTATCCTTGTGACGTATTATAGATCCAGCGACCACAACAACGTATCCTTCCTAGTATGTGACAGATTATTTTGAGGTAGTTGAATATCCCACATTTGTACTTAATGTAGGAGTGCGGCTGTCATGAGAGTGTCATCCTCATAGAGGGAGAGCAGGGTGGGGAGGAAAGCATGAAATAAATAGTGATGATTAATTTGATAGAGATGGGGATGGATAGGGAGGTTATTGACAGGGCCATATACATCCACAGGCATAGGTTCAGATGCCCCATGTGGGTATGTAGGTGGGTATTCATGATCCTTTATAGCGGGTTCCTCCACAAAGACCCATACATCATGACCCACTTTGCAAGATCCCATTTTTAGCCCACCACACGAGCCTAATAGGAGGTAGAGGGTGTGACATAGTTGTCCTTAGGTAGCACCTACAACAGATGGCAAGATAGTTGTCAGAAGAGGTTACGGTGTTATTACATCAGTCTACATCATAGCGGCATTAGGTTGTAGTGGAGAAAGATCAACTCCATAAAGAGAAGTATCATGTCTTTGAGAGGGCACGGATACAAGTGATTACAACAGAGCGATATCAGCTCTAGACATAGTGGGTACAATCTCGAATACCCACATGGATTTATGTAGAGTTTGCATCTGTCTACAAGATCTTCTATGATGCCTCATGTTCACATGGATTTAGTGTAGCCACTAGATAGGTTGCATATTATAGATATTTGTAATATGATGTTTTCCCATAGAGACATAGATCTTCTTTGCATTAGTCTACGAGCTTACGTGATGCCTCATGTTCACATGGATTTAGTTGTAGCCTTTGGATAGGCTGCATATTATAGATATTTGTAATATGATGTTGTCTCAAAGGGATAGAGAGCTCCTACCTTCGGATCGGTAGGCCATGAGTAGGAGTGCCTCACAGTCATGCAAGGTAGTTGCATCAACAAGATCGGTGGAGCAGCCAATAGTAGGTCAATAGAGGTCACAGGTGATGGGACCACCACCAGATCATAGGCTAGACAATCCACATGAGGGAGAGAGTCACCACAACTTTGTTTTATTTTTGTACTTTAAAATGTATGCAGTTTTGATGTATGCCTTGATATGAAGGCACATTTTTTACAATGCATATGTATTATTTTCCGGCTATGCCTCACTATGAAGGCACGGTTTTTATCGACGCCCATGATGGCATACCATATATCTAATGATTATGTACCTAGACACATTTGTATATGGATAGTGACATTTTGATAGATATATCGATGATGATGATGGACTTTTATGTATCATTCGAGATCTTGTATCACATTTTCTTGATTTATGAGATAGCATTAGATGATATCACATTTGTATGTTTTATAATATACCTTGTGTTTTTTTTATCATGTTTCATGTATGAGATACCATGTTTAATCCACATAAGTATTATGGTCTATGTTTGAGGGGGGATAGAAGGTGGTCCCTCCTACCCCTCTTAGTGATAATATATGATGTTTTCTTAGTATACATGTTTAATTTCATGTTCATGATGATGTACCTTATCTTTTGTTGATATATGATGTATAGATGTGATGATAGATTGTATGATGATGAAATGACAACAATCTATACAAAACAAATAACCAAGCATAAATGAATCAAATCTAATCAATACAACACAACTATGTACAAGTATGCAAGATAAAATGAATTCAATGCAATGCACAACATATTAAAGTAACACTCAATCTAAGTAAGCAAATGAATTTAAATTTAAAGCATATAATTATAAAAGGAATGCAATCAAAACTATGAAAACCAACAACTAAAAGTAAGAAAACTAATACTTTGTTTTTGTAGGACAGTTTTGAAATGTTTTTCACATTTTTGGTGTTATCATGAGACAATTTTGCTAATGTTTTTAGTTTTCTATGGATAATTTTTTAATGTTTTTGTGACTTTTGCAAGAGTTTTCTAGAGCTAACAAGTACAAGTAAAAGCTAAAAATCCAACTAACATACATGCATGGCCTAAACAAAACAATGAAATTTTATACATACGGGTAAGATAAAATGAACTCAAGCATTTAACAATAAATCAAACAACATTCAATCTAAGTAACTATTGGAGATCAAATATGCACCCATTCCCAAATAATAGATGACTCGGGATTTGAGACAACATAGGACTATCTAAAATATGTGGGAATTGAACCAAGACAGACCTCCGAAGAAGGTTGGATTCCTCTATCTATTCCTAATACCAAAACTACTCCTAAGAATTGAAATGTAGCTACCCTAACACTAACCTAAAATTCCAAGGGACCAGGGAAGAGAAAGATGCATAAATGAAAGTCCTAAAGTAAGGGAGGTGATAACACCAAGAATAGAGTGGAGATATTCCTAGTGAGTGAAACTAGGATGAGAATAGAGCAGAAAAGGGTAGAAAAATGTGCCACAATCCAAAATCACATTCAAACCTCCAATTTCATGGAGCACTACAACTTTGAATCTTGTAAGAAAGAAAAAGTATGTGCAATATACTTTTGAATGCAATGAAAGGAAAGAAATACAAGAAAACACAAGCTAGGGTAGAAAGAGCCACAAAACATGAATTTTATTGCTTAAAAGTGTGCATAATCCATTACAAAAGATACAAAGTAAGAAATTCCTTGCAAAACACCAAACTTTAAGGCCTCAAACTCACAAAAAAATTTGGAATGTTTTTAGAATGTATCCCCTCAAAATGAGGCAAATTTTACAATATATAGATAGAAGAAGCCTTGGAAATGCCTCACTAACCGACAGATCTCATTAAAGAGGTGTGGGAGGCCATTTAATTTGGTACTTTACTTGCACAGAAATCATGGGTGGCATACCTCATTAAAATGGTAGTTGAACAACCTTGTACTACTCCCATTAATGCCTAGTTTGTTCCTACACTCGGTTGGTTGCATGTATTTTCTGCCCCCATATGGTAGCATTTTATTCCTGGTGTCAATCGGTTGAATAAATGCAACTAGTTGGTAACATGCTTTCCTTGCTAAAGTTTGGTAGCTTTTAAAATATGTCATCATTCATTAGCATCTCTGTACAAATGCTATCGGCGACCCTCCTGTCACCAATGCAACTGCTCCTCATTTCCACCTTTGTGCTACCGGCCGGTAGCACAAAAAATTCTATTGGTAACCATTAACCATCCACTAATTCTGCCACTATTTTCATCCCACTTGGTGGCCGGGTAGTGGCTGAAATGCTACCATTCAAGAGCATCTATACATGCTATCGGTTGGTAACATCTAAACTTCCTACCATTCGGTAAAATATAAAATGCTACCGCCAATTTTCCCTAACTTGTCAACCTTACCAAAACAGCCTAGACCTTCGTTGTAACTCACCAGCTCACCACGAATGGAGAAAAAACTGTTTATTCTGACCCATGATCTATCCTACAAATTATAATGCACCCTCAAACATCTTCCAACTCCCTGATCTACTAAGTTCCCCAATTTGCAAGGAGTACAAAATTTAGATAGTAGTTTGGCAACTCATGGGGTAATCTGCTTGCTAGATTCCAAAATATCAGTTGCCTTAAAGCATCCATTGGATATGGAGTTAGCCTGATTTTCTGAAAACTGATCTAAAATTTGAAAAATTCACCCTTGAATGTATATGAAGCACTACCTAGACCTGACTATGTTTTCAAACTACTTGAGCTAGTAACTGATTGTTCCATCATAAGATTCTGCCTTAAAACTGGAAAGTGCAACAACAACAAAAGACCCAACTATGTACAAACAAGAAGACCATACATATCCCAAATGGAATATGCAGAGTGTGCACCAAAGACTTATTACAAAAGCAAACCTATACTTATGAACAATACAATGTGTTGAAAGCACTTGGAGGAATTGAAATCTAATCTAATATTTACAATGATGCAACAAGTTTCCTTAATGAGCATGCTTAAGATAAATCCCATTGACTGGGATTGGTAGTGCATAACCATCAAGATTGGTAATCTCAAAAGAATTTACTTCTTTGCAAAAAGTAATGATATATGGAACACTTGAAATTGCATCAAACTTGGATTGCCTTCATGGTTTGGCTCTATCAGCATCCCACTTCAAGACTAAATCACCAACCATGAATTTCTAAAATCTAGCCTTTTATCAAACCATTGCTTGGTGGATTATTGATGCTGCTCTAATTTAGTCATTATAGAGTTCCTTAGTTCTTCAATCTCTACTAACTTTGTAATTATGATTTATCTCTAATCTGCACCTTCAAATTCCAGTTATTGAGCTAGTTCAAGTGAAGGAAACTCCAGTGACAAAGGCATCCTTGATCCTTGCCATAAACTAGCTTGTATGGTGAAGTGCCAATTTCCTTTTTATGGTAATCTTGTCAGCCCAAAGAGCATTCCTCACCTTGGTATGCCATTGTCTCTGATTAACATCCATTGTCCTCTTCATAATTCTAATCAGGTTCTTGTTAGTAGATTCTACCAATCCATTACCTTGAGGGTAATAATTAGAAGAAGTTTTCAAATAAACACCAAGACCAAGAGCCCAATTAGAAATTTTAGATCCTAGAAAATCCTTTTCATTATCAGATATTATGGATTTTGGGACACCAAACCTTGTGAAGATCTTGTGAAGGAATTCAAGGATAACATATTCGATTGTTTCCTTTAGTGACACGGCCTATGTCCACCTAGTAATATAATATGTAGTTGTTAGGACCCATTTATGGCCAGCACTTAATGGATCATTAATCATGCCAATAAAATCTAAGCCCCATCTGAGTAAAAGGTTGATCTACCTAGATTGGTTGCAGTGGAAGAGCTAGAACCTTTTTTGGTAAATAAATCACATTCATTACATTTTCTCGACCCATTTGTAGCAATCATTGAATAATGTGCACCAAAATAACCTACCTTCAAATATTTCTTTCCCTTCAGCTATCTATTTGAAATTTGCATTCTTCTTCAACATGCGAGTGATGGGTTTGACCAATCCTGCAAAGTTAGGAATAAATCTCTTAACAAAATTAATCTTGTTGAGAAATTATTACAAAGATTTTTTATCAGTAGGGAGAGAGAGAGAGAGAGAGAGGATGGATGAAATTTTGTCTAAATCAATAACAATGCCATCTTTTGAAACAATGTTCCCCAAAATCTTACCCCTAGGGACAGAAAAATTACACTTTTTGGGGTTAAGAGACACCTTGAATTCTCTACATCTCTCAAAAACCTTCTCCAAATGGCTGATGTGATCCTTGCTCTATTTTGAAAAGATAGTAATATCATCCAAGTACAAAAGGATGAATTCATTGATATAACCTTTGAAAGAAATATCCATTTCTCTCTAAAATGTGGCACCTACATTTGACAACCCAAAAGGCATATTTTGATAGGAAAATGTACCCCACTTTGTTGTAAATGCAGTTTTAAATTGATCTTCTTCCCTAACCTTAATTTGATTAAAACCTGAATACCCGTCTAGCATGGAAAACCTTTCAACCCCTACAATAGTTTGCAAAATTTTCTCCATAGAAGGTAAAGGGTAGTGGTCTTTGAGGGAAGCCTTGTTCAAATCACGAAATTGACGCAAAGTCTGATTTCCCCATTTTCTTTATTCCACCAAATTGGCCACCCAAGTAGAGTACTTGATTGGAAATATTTTTGGCCTCAATGAGTTTAGATAACTCTTTCCTCATGAGGGGATCTATTTTGGGGTTGACCGGCCTTTGTTTTTCCTAACCGGTTTGACATTATGATCTAGATCTATGGAATGTTACATGATTTCTAGATTAAACCCTCTTAGATCTTCATAATCCTAAGAAAATATATCACTAAATCTTTTGCACAAATAAATGAAGGCTTGCTTCTCATTTTCATCACATACCTTGCCTAATAGAAGCTCCTTTCCTTGTGCAATAACAATTGGTTAGCAGTCTTCTTTCTTGGCTGCCATGTTCTTCTCTTCACCCTTGAACTCATCATCTAGGCTGAAAATTTGTTCTAAGGTAACCAGCCCCTTGGGCATTTTATTTGTCTTCAGCTAGATAATCTGGTCACCATAGATATCATGCAAGTCAGATTGCATTTATGATGAGAATTCAACCTCATTTTGGATGAAATGAACAATTTTTTCATCACTATCAAAAACTTGCTAGTTGGTTTCATTGTCTGGAATGGATGGCCTTACCACCATTCTAATGTGTTGCACATTTCCTTTAATCAAATCCTCATCGGTGAAAATTGTGATCCAAGGGCTACCATCTAATCTGCCTCTTTGTTCATCTTTCTTGGTATCACTGAAAATTAAGAGCAACAAATCCAAAACTCTATGCTTATAAGCTTTCAATAGCTTATTTTTGTAGCACACTTTCCGTGACCTAATGAGTTATTAATTATGTGTCCCCAAAAATTTGTAGCATTTTAATATTTTTATTTTCAGCAATCAACGGGCCATAAATCAACACTTTGTACTCTACCACATTATTGGAACATGCAAACTGTAATCTATGGGAAAATAAAAACTTTTCCTCCTTAGGATAAATCAACACAACACTTGCTCCAAAGTTCCATTCCTACTCCTAGAACCATCAAAATATATTTTCCATAATCCTAAAGCATATTCTTCTCTCTGTTTAAGCATGTTGGGTAGTATAGCTTCCTTTTCAAGAACATAGTAAGTACCAAGACCAATCTCAAAGGACTTAAGTTCTTTAGCATAGGGATCAAATTTATTATCTCTCTCAGCCCACTCATCTAACAATAGATCAGGCATAGGAGGAGGGATAGGATGCTCATCAGAAACTGAATCTTGTTCTTGATTTTCTTGGATTAGGCAGTTTGCTTGGATAGGGGTGGGGTCATATGGATCGATATGATAGGAAAATATAGGCTCAGCTTGTATGGTAAATCTAGTACCATACCTAGTTCTCAAAAGCATATGAGTCCAATTTGTAGACAAATAACCACCCACTTTGGTAGTAAAATCCCTTGACAAACAAATGGCAAACATAGGAGGCAAGTCAATGACCGATATATCATGGGTTATGGTTAGGCTTGGGCAAGCATGAAGGGTTAATTTTAGATCTTTTATGACTCCCAAGACACTAACTGTTGAGCCATCAAGTTGCAAGACACTTTTTGCAACAGGATATACTCTAGTCCTAAGACATTAGCAATTTTCTTTAGCATAACCAAGGTACTAGCACCTAAATCTATCATACAATTATGAACCAAATTCTTACCCATAATTAATGACATATAAAAAGGTGGGGTTTTGACAACTTTACTTACTTTTCCTCCTTTGCATGGAAAACATTAACAGTCAGCAAGGGTCCTTTGAATCATTGGATCAACTAGGGGAAGTTTCTTGAGAGCTTCACACAAGAGGTCCCTTTGTGATGGGATAGCCAAAGCATCCCACATTGTCACATTGACATTTGTCTTCTTCATTTGTTCCACAATATTAAAGGGAAGCCCATAGATTTCTATAGTTATGGTGCGGGATTCTCCTTTCTTTGTTGCTTACAATGTTGGAACATGCATTTTTTATTGGGAGAAACTTCCTTGGTAGGAACTTTATGTGTTTTCTCTTTCTCCCACCAACCTCCTTTTCCTTGTTAACAACATTGCCCTGATTAGAAGAGGATGCATGTTGTGATTCCAACATTCTTTTCTTAGACCTGGTATTATTAGCAATTGTTTGATTTAAGGCACAAAAATCTTCATCTCCAAAGAACATAAGATTCACATCCTGATTGGCCTCCTGAGCTCCTTCCACATTAGGATTGGGTGCTTCCACCAATGGCTCCTGCTGATTGGAGGAAATTTGAATCATGAAATCTTGGACATGCAATGCCCTCTCACAAATAAGTTGATTGTGTGGTTGGTTACAAGGAAAACACCACTTTTTTCCTGAATCACATTATTTTGTACCGGAACAAGTGCTTGACTAGAGCTAATGGTAGGAGATGGCTAAGAAGGGGAAACTGGCACAAGTGGAAGAGAGGCATTTTGGGCCTACCACCTGTTATTTTTCTGATTTTTTTGTACCTTTGATTGGATTGGTTCTTGTATGGCTGATAACCTTGATTAGAACCCTAGTTAGAAGATTGTCCCTTATTAGAATAATTCTTGTAAGATTGGGCTTGTTGTTTCTCCAAATATATCACCTTATTAGACAAATTTCTAATTAAGGTCTTCATTTCTTCATCCTCCTTTTGTTGTGTAGGGGAGTAAGATGTGGAAGCAGTGGGTTGGGAAGGTTTCTTGGGAATAGGAGCAATGGAGGGCTGAATCAGCTTGGGGTAATTCAGGGTATAGGGGTATAGGTGGCCTAGGAGCTAATTTTCCATCTTGGATTAAACAATTTTCAGCCCTGATGGCTATAGCATATGCACTAGGAAATGTTGTACCCCCATAGATTGAATCATGATAGCAATATCAGAATTAAGAGCTTTCAAAAAGTAAAGAAATGCACCTTCATCTGTAGGCTTGATAAGGACTAGAATCCTATCCCATATCTTTTGAAATATGAAATTGAAATATATCATGGGCTCATTGAGATCCCTCTTTATAGTTTTTATTTTTTCAAGTAAGGAAATATTATCCGCCTTCTCTCCAAATTGATTTCATAAGGCAGTCCCCAACTGATTCCAATTTTGAATTGTTCCTATTGCTAGAATTTTGAACCATTACAAAGCTCTCCCTTTAAATAAATAAGCCAATGACCTAATAGCTAGATCTTGTTCAACAATTTTAAGTATAGCACAAACGTTGGCAATATCTTGAATGTGTTCAGTCAAAGTAGTTTGATTCTCCCTATTGAAGAAAGGAATTATCTTGAGAGCATATGCTGGAATGGGATTATTGGCATTTAGAGAAAGAGAATTGCTACTGGTAAAATTGAAAAATCCCCAATTATGTTGTATTACATTATGTTTGAAAACTCTAGTAGATTGCAAGAAAGGCATACCAGGAGGTGGAGTGGAAAGAGTCATGTTTGGTGGTGAAGGTCACTTTTAAACTAATATTCCTCTTCTTTCCCTTTCAGATGATAACTATCAGTACTCAAAAGCTCTATCCTCTATTTTTTTGGACCTCATCTAAATTATTCTCATGAACTTGAGCACTTACATTGCTTAAACTAGTTGATCTAAAAGATGGAGTCACCAAATGTGTAGAACAAGCCTCTAAAGGCTAGAAACTACTAAGTCACACACCAAGACTTAGCAACAATGAAGCTAAAGACCATATAAAATCTGACTTCAATTTATCCCATTGGGCATGCCAAAATTGTTGGAGCTCAAATCTACACCCATTCCTGAATAATAGACAACTCAAGATTTGAGACAACAGAGACCTGTCTAAAAGTTGTGGGACTTGAACCGAGACTCGACCTCACGAGAAGGTAGTCTTTCTCTATCTATTCCTAATACCAAAACTACTCCTAAGAATTGAAATTCAACTACCCTAACACTAATCTGAAATTCCAAGGGACCAGGGAAGAAAAATATGCATAAATGAAAGTCCTAAAGTAAGGGAGGTGATAGCACCAAGAACATAGTGGAGATATTCCTACTGAGTGATATTGGGACGTGAATAGAGCAAAAAGGGAAGACAAATGTGCCATAATCCAAAATCACATTCAAACCTCCAATTTCATGGAGCACTACAACTTTGAATCCTGCAAGAAAGAAAAAGTATGCACAATGTACCTATGAATGCAATGAAAGGCAAGAAATACAAGAAAACACAAGCTAGGCAGAAAAGAGCCACAAAACATGAATTTTATTGCTTAAAAGTGTGCACAATCCATTACAAATATAGAAGGAAATAATCTCCTTGTGAAACACAAAAATTTAAGGCCTACGACTCACAAAGTATTATGGAACTATTTTGCAAGAGTTTCTCTACATTTTCAGAATGTATCCCCTCAAAATGAGGCAAAGTTTACAATATATAGAGAGAAGAAGCCTTGAAAGTCCTCACCAACCGACAAACCTCATTAAAGATGTATGGGAGTCCATATAATTTAGTACTTTTCTTGTATGGGAAGCCACGACGTCATACCTCATTAAATTGGTAGTTGAACAACCTTGTACCGCTCTCATTAATGTCTAGTTTGTTCCTATACTCGGCCGGTTGCATGTATTTTCTACCCTGATCTGCCGCATTTTCTTCCCGATGTCATCCGGTTGCATAAATGCAATTGGCTACTAACATGCTTTCCTATTAGTGACTGGTAGCTTTTAAAATCTATCATCGGATGTTAGCATCCGTACAAATGTTATCGGTGACCCTATTGTCACCTAATTGCTCCTTGTTATTTCCTTTGTGCTACTAGAAGATAGCACAAAAATGCTATCTTGGTGACCATTCACCATCCACCGACACCGCCACTATTTATGTCCCACTACTTGCGCAACAGCACGAAATGTTACCGGTCGGTAGCATCCATACATACTACCATATAATAGTGTCCAAACTGCTATCACCGATAACATATAAAATGCTACGGTGGTTTTCTACCTCCGATTTTCCCGACTTTCCAACCTCGCCAAAACATCCTTGACCTTTTCCGCAGCAAGCTAGTGGAGACCAACCCGATCGAGTTAACCCATGAGCCATCCTACAAATTACAATACACCCCTTAAATAGCTGCCAACTCCCAGATCTACTTAGTTACCCAATTTGCAAGGGGTACAAAATTTGGATAATAGTAAGAAAAGGAATGCATTACAACTAAACAAAGTTAAAGTAATCACGACATAATACAAATAAATAACTAAGTAAAGGACTTGTTTTTGTAAGACGATTTTCAAGGCCATTGTTCATATTATTTTCAGGATTTTTTAAGACAATGTTATATTGTTTTTTTATTTTATAGGGATCATTTCTAAATGTTTTGGGATTATCAAACCATATTTCAATGTTTTTCAAAATTTTCTGAGAGATTTTTCTAGAGCTATGTATAGAAAACCAAGAAGCGTAGATGCCCCTAGTGTTAGATAGGATGTTCAAGGGCAGAATGCCACATGTATTTATGCAATATGGTGAAGATGTGAAGGTTCCCTCAAGCATTAGATGGGAATATACAAAGGAAAAACCTTCTCAAATATACAAGAGGAGAAATAACCGGATCAAGGCCATAGAGGATAGGCTCAAATGAAGCTCAAACATAGGTGAAAACTAGCTTAGGGTAAAGTAAATGTTCCCTATAGATATGAGAATGCTTGTGAACAACCAATCTTCCCAAAGCATCAGAAACTAGTTTTCACTAAGGGACCTATCCAAGGTGCCACAATTTCTTGGTTTTCACAGTTTGACAACCTGTTTTCTCTTTACTTTTCTCAAAAAAAATTCTTATTTTTTTCTTTTATTTATGAGGAACCTCATACTCAATAAAAGAACCGCTTGAGATGTATTGTGTTCATGGGTTCCTTTATTTCCTCACCATCTAAGTGAGATATTTTTATGACCCTAAACCATACTTAGCAACCACAACATATGGTCCTAACCAATTTGGTTCGAACTTGCCTTTCTTTTCCCAGTCCTTGGTGGTATTGAACTGATTTTATTTGAGGACTAAAACTCCTACCTCAAACTGATGAGGCATGATAAGTTTTTTGTAGCCATGAGAACTCGATTTTGATACACTTTTAATTGATTGAGTACGCTGAGGCATATTTCATCTAGGAGTTCCATCTCTGCTAGTATGGCCACACAGTAGTCTTCATATTTATCCGGGTAGTTTCTAAGATATATTCTAAGGGAGGGAAGATAAATTTCTAGAGGGATGATGGCTTGAGTGCCAAAGACCAAGGAATAGGGTGTTACACCAGTAGGAGTGCGAATGGAAGTTCTATAGGCCCAGAGGGTGGGGTGGATCTATAAGTGCCAGTTTCGACTAGTCTTACTCACCATCTTCTCCATAATCCGAATAAGGGTTTTGTTAGAGGCTTATGCTTGTCCATTACCTTGAGGGTAATAGAGAGTAGACCACTTTAAGTCAATTTGGAAGTGTTGGCATAATGCCTTCATTATTTTTTTCTTAAAAGATTTACCATTTTCAGTTACAATGGTGGAAGGGATGTCATAACGGCAGATAAGGTGGTTCATGATGAACTTGGAAATTTGGGCACCAGTGACATATGTGAGAGGAACAACTTCCACCCACTTGGTAAAGTATTTTTGGCCATTATGATATGGGTATGGCCATCTAAAGAGGTAGGAATGAGATTCCCTATAAGATCCGGTTTCCACTTAGATACAGTCATAGTGTTGTGATAAGTTACGAGGCTTATACTGGTGCATGAATAATATTTCCATACTTCTGACATAATGCACGCTTCTTACCATAGTTGTAATAATCGTATTCCATGGTATTCCAATAGTAGCCTACTCTTAACAATTTCTTAGTGAGCACCATTCCGCTCATGTGATCCCCACAAACACCTTTGTGTACTTATTTGATAGCTTAGACGGACTCAGTCAAATTAAGAAAACAAAAAATATTCCCATCATAACCAAAATGATAGGGTTCCTCCTAAGAGGGTATAACGGGATATGCATTGGATAAGGCTTATTTTATCAAGGTGGGAAATATCTGGGGGAAAGGTATTATCTTGTAGGTAATTATAAATGGGCTCATACAAGGGGGAAAAGGACCAACAACTTCACATACCAGACATGATTCTAACATGTCATATGTAGGCACTCACAGATGTTCAACAAAGAAAGGCATTTTACTTTCTGTGGTGGAATGCAAAGCAAGGATCCAATTGTGGCCATGGCATCCACTGACTAATTATGTGCCCTTGGTATCTATTCAAAAGTAACACACACAAAATACTCCTTTAGAGTCTCAACCATCTTCTTGTATGGGATGAGCTTTTCATCCTTGACTTTATACTCATCATTGACTTGTTTAATGATCAACTGTGAATCCCCAATGACCCTTAGTTGTTTGATATTCCATCTGATAGAAAGTTTCAACCTGGCAATGAGGGCCTCATACTCTACTATGTTATTGGTACATGGGAAACTCAAATGAAAATCATTCAGAATGAAGTCTCCTGTTGGGGTGATAAGTACCACACCAACTCCTGAACCATGAAAATTGAATGAGCCATCGAAGTGTACTTGCCACATGATGGATTCCTCAATATACATTAGGAAGTATTTGGCAGATCTAGACACAACGGTTCTATTCCTGGTAAGGGAGCTTCAGCTAGTTGATTAACAAGTACCTATCCTTTGAGTGACTTTTGGTTGACAAATTCAATATCAAACTCACTTAGCAAGATGATCCAATTAGCCATCCTTCTAGTAAGTGCAGGTTTAGAAAAAGGTACTTTAATGGTTAGCTTTGGAGATGAGTTTTATTTTGTTATTCTATAAGAGTTTCGAGACATCTATGGTCTCCTCTACCAAAATTTTAGATGTGTCCTCCATCATAGGATTAGGAGGGAGATTGAGGTCTTCTTCTAAGGGTATCTCAATGAGACTTTCATCCTAGGTGTGGCCACTTTTTATGTCCTTTGATTTTTCCATTTGTTTTTCCGCCAGTGCCTCAAAGAGGTTTTCACTATGCATTTTGGAATTTTGTTTTTTCTAAGGCTTTTTAGAAGAATATTTCCTCGCTTTCATTTATGTTTTTTTGACCACACATCTCAACCTCCTCCCTGAAGTAAGTGAATATGTCCAAATTGATGGAGAAACCCTTTTTATGGTCACCAATCATAATGGTATCATGAATACCCATGAATTATGTAATTGCCTCATTGTTTTCAAATAGATCGATCAGTACATGAATTTTTTATTCCCAGTCAATAATATCGGGATATACAAGGTTTATTTGGGAATCAGAAGGGGATAAGGTTAAGACGGAAATGTCTAGAAAAATTTTTGTGGAGGCAAGATCCTTATATAGGATATAATAGGAATCGTCCTCTCTATTCAAATGAGATGAGCCATCCTATCATTCTGAAGAGGTGGCATCGATTTCCAAAGGTGGAACTCCATGAGGCATAACACCAAGGTCATGTTTATTCAGTTTATAATGGAGAATTGGGATAGGGTATAACCTTCCTTGTCCATTTGTGTCACACCCATATCCTTCATAACCCATGGCATGCATCATCCTGTGAGCTTTGGTATATTTTGGAGCTTGGTGACATGAAGGTTTTGTACCTTCAGGGACCCAATTTTTAGGTGAATCCAACATTTTATCATCTGATAAGAGGCCATGAGGAACAAAATTCTCAAAAGGACTAGCACAATTATCCAGAGAGCTCTTGAATTAGAAATTTGGTTTGCCTCATGTTTTAGGTGATAATGAAAGGTCGGAGACCAGAAGGGCTGTTGGAGGTTATATTCCTCAATTGGGCCATTGTATAGGACTTTCATCTCCCATGCAATAAAGGGAGAAATAGAATCGAGAGTGCTTTTATCACTAACACTTAGTGTGTTTGGGTCAACATGGGATTTTAGAGCTTCAGTTTCTAGTGGTACAACTATATCCACGAGAAGGACATTCATATGCCACACGAGAAAAACTATGCAAGGCTCTGCAATGTGCAAATGGTTTGGGATCTCTTGGAATAGTTATTTTTTTCCCATTATGATATAATTTTATGCACTGATGAAAGGTCGAGGGCACCTACAGAGCATGTATCCATGGGTGGCTAGGAGCATATTATAAGGAAGATCCAAGTTGAGGACATGGAACTTAGTGTCGTGATATGTCGACCCTACTTCCATAGGAAGTATTATTGTCCCGTTTGATTCACTTTCTTCATTATCATATGTTGTGATGGTGATGATGTGAGAATATAAATTTACCTCTGTCCATCCCAACTATCTAACCAACTTCAAGGTGCAAATGTTCAAACTAGACCCGTTTTCCACAAGCACTCTCTTTATCTTTCTTCGAGTAAAAATGCTTCTAGGTATAGGGGTAGGTTATGTGTTTGTTTGTCATGTGGGATTTCACTTTGGTTGAAGGAAAGGTGTTCCATAGGAGCAAGGTTTGTGACCACCTCTTAGAGGTGCAAAGGATCAATATCACTAATACCCCTGACCCCTAAAGTTTTTTTAAAGGATTTCTTTATGAACATTTGATATCTTGAGAATATCTAAGATCAAAATATTAGTAGTGGTATTCTTGAGTTTTTCTAATAGATCATATTGACCCTCCTGAGGGGTAGGTGGAAGAGATTCTAGAATCACAAGATGAGTTCTTCATGTTACCAGAGCACCATCATGTTTAATGATCCGTATAGTATTAACATGCTCATCAAGAGAATGAAAACATCCTATAAGTGAATCGAATGGGTTACTGGTTTGACCATAAACATAATTGGTGGCTCTGTAATCATTGGAATATTGGCCTTGATCCAAATTTTTCGTTTCCTATTTTTTATGTTTAGGAAATGGTTATTTGAATATTCCCATCTTTTGATTGGGCATTTGATGTGGCTCAAGTGAATCAAATTCAATCTCACCACTTTCAATAAGGTCTTGGACGAAGTGTCTTAGCTTGAGGCACTTGTCAGTTTTGTGTCCCTTGATGTGATGATATTCACAATACTCATGGTCTTTATACCATGACGGTTTAGGTGCATCATCGGCATAGGGAACTATTTTAGGGTATTGGACCATGTTCACTACATCTAACTATTTTAGGATTGTGGAAAAGGAGTCTGTGAGAGGAGTGAACACTCAACATTTGGGGGTTGCGGGTTGAATGGGTCCTTGAGTAAGCTTGAAAGGAGGACCAATTTTAACTACTTGTATGTGTTTTGAGTCTATTATACTATCCCCTATGAAATTTTTATTTTTATTGAAAAATTTGGGTTTGTCCATAGGTTTAGGTGTTTGATTTCCTTTTGAAAAGGGTTTCAGTGTCCCTTTTGTTATTAAATCCTTTTGATTTGACTTCCCTTTTATATAAATTCTTTAAAGTTACTAACACAATGCATATGTAGATGGAAAGTAATGTCTGGGTTTAGATTGGGGAAAAAATACTAACCAACTATTTTTCAGGGATTGTACAAGGGAAACAGCTAGCTAACCCTCTCCATCATTGTAAGAAAGTAGAAAAGGTTTCATTAGGCCTTTGTTTAGCATTACATAAATCCAACATGGTAATGTCACTCTCAACATTGAATGAGAAGTGATGCATAAACCTCTCGGCTAGTTTAGGCCATGTAAAGATAGACCCTCTTGGTAAGTGAAGAAACCATTCTAAGGCTTGACCCCCTAAACTTCATGGGAATAAGCAGATGAGGTAGTTGTCACTGTAAGATACTTCCTAGCAAGCCATGTAGAAGTCCTTTATGTGATCACATGGGTCACCTTTCCCTTTATATTTGTCAAACTTTGGCATAACAATTTTTTTGGGAAAGGGTGTGTGTAACATAGCCTTATCGAAGGGGTAAGGACATAGTTATTTGTATTGATATTTTTTCTATGTCCCACATTACTTTCTTAAAGGCTCGTAAGTATACTCTTCATGGATTGCAACTCTTGTGTGAGGAGTTCTCTTTGGTAGGGGAAGTTGGTATGTACACCTTGTTATATTTAGATGTTTCACCCTCTTTGTCTTCGGTATGAATCTCACTATGTTTCACCCTAGGTTTTCTTGATCTACATGTTTATATGTGTCCTTTTACACATGGGAAGTTAGACTAGCTAATTTTCTGCTAAGGGTTTGTATTTGTTGCTACAAAGTGACTTCGTCGTCTTTAGGTCCTTCGATATTTTCACACATAGGAGGTGGTTCTTTGCACTTATGTTCTATCCTAACTTTGTGAGGTATTTTAAGGGGTGGTAATTCATAACCACTCATGTGTTTGGGTACCTCGGTTTTGGTGTTGTTGTGATATGAAGTAGAGGCATGTCCTTATTTTAGCTCATCATCAAAGTTAATAAGAGGACGTTGCATTTCTTCTTCTTCGTAGGTGACATAGTTAGGTGGAAAAAATTCATATTTGGGTGTCATTTTGGCACCTAACTCCACCACTCATGTGAGTAATCTATCCTTATTGAGATAAAGGAATTCATCTAAGCGCGTGGGATCAAACTCAAAATTATCCCTGTGGTGAGTCTTCCTCATCACCACTATGGTCAATTAAATCATCTCGAGTCTTTTACCATAGAAAAGAGGGGTCCTAAATCATGACCAATGAAAGGATTAGTCCCAAATCTCTTAGATTCCATCTTTGTGATAGGGGGCATACGAAGGTGTCTGCAAAGGTTTTTGTTGAATGTGATCAATGATATAATAAAACCTAGGCCACAACCTTATAATGTGATTGTTGTAATGTTGGCTAAAGAATGCTTGACAATTGGTTAAAGAATGTTAAGTGACAAAGAATAAATAATCCAAGGATCTAATAAATATTTCCCTAGAAAAATAGATCAATACGATGAACAAACACAAGGCACAATCATGCAAGTTTGGTAAACCAATCCAACCTAAAGGAATCTACTCCTCATGCAAAACACACTATCAAATGGTAGGTTAGGTACAAATAGTGACAACACGATATCACCACTTAGGTCAAGTTTGATATAAACAAGGCCTAAGTACTAAGATGGTGTTGACACGATCTCCCAATAAGGTATACTAAAACAATTTTCTAGAAAAAAATATTCTAAGTTTGTGAAAAAGGAGGCTACTAATGCGAGCAACGCAACAACACTATTTGGATATGTAAATCAAGATTCATAGACAAAGGAAATATTTTTAGTATCAAAATGATGTCACCACAATGCTAACAATGTAACGACGTTTTCCAAGACTCAAGGCAATGTTGGGATCAAAAACTAAGTCAAGTATATCAAGAAGTTTTCTATTTATGCAAGCATCGTAACGATACAAGTTAGAGACTTAGATCAAGTTTCACAAAGGAAACAAGATGTAAGTATCAAATTTGTATGGATATGACATGAGAAACGTAACAAACTCAAAGGAAGTCAATGATGAGACAACCTAACTACGATGATGATAAGTCTCAATATGGGTGTGAGACAAAGGGCCTACTAGAACATGAAGATGTACCATTCACACTTTCAACACTTGCATTCTAACATTGTAACCTAGTCATGCAAGTAGACTAAAAAAGTGGTGGACATGATTATTTCTAGTGGTATCCATGCGTGTTGTTTTATTTTTTCCCAAATGGGAAACAAGAAAACAAAGGAGTAGTCCAAGTGAGGTTGAAATATACTTGGCGTCACTTCGGCAGAGTTTCTCCTCGCCTTAGGGTGAGTGAGAAACTAAGATAAAGTAATGATTTATATTTTTATGATGAATGATGCTTAGTTAAAACTTGGATGGACTCTCTCATTATTTGATTAATAAGGTTTTAACTCCGAACAAGTTCTTACTTTGAAATATCTTTATAAAACATGATTGGTTTGATATGGTAAAGTTGGCTCCAAGATGAAATAGCTTCCTATTTGGTTCTCTCAACTAGGTGTCACAAAATACCTCTATGAGCATGGTTTTCCAAGGAATTCACACTAACTAAACCTTGGAGTATCCCAAATTTACTTTACCCCCTTTGATACAATGAGCAATAAATGTGTTCAATTGTATTTTCACTTGGTCGCAATGGAGATACTTTTGACTCTAATCTCACAAGTGTAAACTAATCAAGTAGGTAAGCGGAGCGCTTCCCATTTTGTCCACAAGGTTCCCTCTTGCGTGGACTACTTTGGGGTTCCTAGGAGCATCCCTCTTATTATCTTAAGGCTTATGCCAAAGGGTACTTCTCCTAGTTCAAAGCGGATGAGTTTACCCTTATCTGAACCTACATATCAAGTGTTTTGAATGTGGTGTGTTTTCTTATCTTTTAACTTAATGAGGTTTTGCACACCATGATGAAACCTACAACAAACATGTTAGCTTTTTTTAGATCTTGATTCTTTCACGAGTGATATGGTCCTTCATGCAAAGATTAGTAGTTATCCTAAAATGATCAAGGCATCATAGAAAGAGGATCAAATGTTTTTGATTCCTAAGATCATCCTAAGATGCAAAGGAAGAGCATACACAATGATAAATCCAACTAGTTAGAAAAATAATGAAGAAAGCCTACAAATCAAATACATAACTCATTATTTTTACTCAAATTGAAGTTCATTCCTTTAGAAAGCTTTGATGAAGTTTTTCAAAAGCATGAAAGAGGTGTTGAATCATTTTTATTCCCAAGATCACCTAAAAGGTGCGAGGGAAGAGCATACGTGATCCTAGCCTTATAAATAAAAATGCAACTATGAAAACCACTAATGTAACTCAAGAAGACCCTATAAAGTGTTAGAAATGCTAAGGAAACAAAATTTTGTCATTTTAACACAATTTTCAAGTTTATCTTTTGCAGCGCCTTCATGCCCCTTATAATGTATGTGTGTACTAACGGTGTATGCACACCACCATCAAAAACACTGATTAGTCTTTAATGTATGTACATGTGCAGAAGAGAAGCACTGCATTCCCTTCTTGGCATATGTGTGCCCTTGTAAGCGTATACATGCCCCTATAAGCATATGCACACATCTCGTTAAAAAGGCAAGGTAAAGCACAAAGGGGAGGTAAGCATGTACGCGTCCAGGATAGACGTATGCATGCCCTTACAAGTGTATGCAAAGCCCTTATAAGTGCATGCACACATCTCAGTAAATTTTATCACTGGAGAGGGCTAAAATCTAGGGAAGTGTATAAGTGGGCCAAGAAGTGTATGCGCACCCTAGGGACGTATTCATGCCCTATGCTATAAGTGCACGTGAGTTTGAATGTATGCATTCCCGTTCTAAGCATCTGCAAGTGCATACCGGAACAACATAGAAAAAGATAGAACAATGACTTCTGAAATTGCAAACATGTCAAAACTTTTCTCTTTAAACCAATTTCTAACAAAAACCCATTAACTTTACATGCAAAAGGAAGATTTAACACACATAAGGTTAGCAAAATTCTTGAGACAAATCTATTTAATCTTCAAAATGCATGATATAGTTAGAAAAATGAGGTAAATCACAAATCTTGAAATCAACTTCTATGGACCATGGAGTAAGGTCCCACTGGGTGTGCCAAATGTATGCATGAAAATATTAGCTATGACAATAACATGAAACTAACACCTAGTAGTTCCACAATATAACTAAATCTATCATAAACATCAAGATGAGAGCTTAATGAGATAAACTTATACAATAATGCATGAATCAAACTAACATTACTATGTTACCTCTACTTCTCTAGATTGCTTAATATAAAGATGAACCTAGTTAAATCCTAAGCAATCAATTTTGTGTTGTTTTCTCCAAGTGGTGAAGAGATCTCTCTAAAATGGCTACAAGACCATGCTTATATATTCTCCTACTAATTAATCTTGAAGGAGTGGATGCAAGATGGAGAATTTACTACAATGAGGAATGGCTCAAGATCAAATGCTTCTAGCTTTAGCTAATGCAAATGAGATTTTTGCCAAAGTCTCAAAGTGTGTAAGATGTTTGATATGATAATCAAGGTGTAAAGGTGTGAGGTTGAAAGGAGACATTAGCCTTGTATTTATAGGTTTCCATTTGGGAAAGTTAAGAATCCTAGTGCATGTGGGACAAAAGGGTAAAGCAAAA
The DNA here is from genome assembly GCA_018340775.1 of Taxus wallichiana var. yunnanensis. Classification (NCBI taxonomy): domain Eukaryota; kingdom Viridiplantae; phylum Streptophyta; class Pinopsida; order Cupressales; family Taxaceae; genus Taxus; species Taxus wallichiana. Next base: position 561,758,092 of record CM031240.1, read on the forward strand.
ATGAAATTTTTGATTAGGAGTGGATAAACATGCTTTAGAAGAGATAAACTTGGTTTAGGCTAGTTAAGCTTGATTAACAAGTGATTAGTAACCTATGAGAGTTGGGAGGGGTCTAATTAATCACATGTAATTGATTAATAGCCTAGGAAGCTTGTAGAAGTGGTCTAGAGGGAAATGGGGAGATTTTGAATGGTTAAAAGGGGGATGTTTAGCTAATAAGAGGGTATATTAGCCAAATTAGTTGATTATAGAGGGATTACAACCAAAAGAATGTCATGAATGGGCATCCGAGAATGGAGCGAAGAATAGTTAATTGACGAAGTGTCATCAATTTACCGGAGGAGAAGATGAGAAGGTCGTTAGTGCAATTTAAGTAATAAAATTGCATAAGCATATTTTAGGTGTCTACACTTTCCAACTGGCCAAGTTGGATGGTGGAGAATTATAGATTTCAGTCAATGGAATCTATCTCAACCATTGTTACTAGAAGTAAGAATTCTCACCCTTGTACATATTAGTTTAGGATTTTCATTCCTCTAAGTTCTTGTGCAAATTGTCTTGTTATTAGAGTATTTTTAATTTTCCGAAGTGCCTTGGGCATATGTTCTATCACTTCTAACATTGCCTTTGCATAGTTCATCATGCTTCTGAGTGAAGAATGTTGCAAAAAGAATCTCATAATTCAACAATGTGATTGTTATCCTCAAAGAAATTAAAAATGTAGAGCAACTAAAATCAAGACATGGATCAGATTTTAATGTTCTCATTCTTTTGCTCCTTCAGAATAGTAGTTGAACTTCTCATGCCCTTCAGAATGAGAAAAATTAGTTTTGGGCAGCTTGTGGTATGGAAATAAATTGCAATCGCATGAATTTGTAAATAGCCTGACCATTGTGTGAATAGTTCCAACCCTTCAACAATGTTCCAAGTAGCTTATTCAGAAGGGAAAATCAAATTTTAATTGAGTTCCATGATGTCCAAAATCATCTTGTGTCTCGAAAGTACTGCAATATTCCATCTTGTGAAGAAATCAGTTTGTTTGTGCTTCATGTTCACAAGAATCTGATGTTGGGGAAGTTTCAAGTGTGATCATGCACTCCGAACAGATTAGATTTTCAAAATAATGAAATGGGGAAAAGGCTTTTCAAAATCAAAGTAGTTTTCCACTCTCAAAAAACAAATTTCTAGATTTTCTTATGGGAGTTGGAAAATGCAAGCATCGAAAAGTAGTTCCAGGTTCAAGCAGCAATGTTTCAACGGACTCGGGGATAGAAATTCAAAGTTTAGGATCAGTTTACAAGTATATCAAGCTAACTCCATTGTAAATGGACACTTCAAGCTACTGGTCCACACATCTAGTAGGTAGCTATTCAGAGAATTCACCAAATTGTTATCTGAAATTTAGCCCTAAGGTAATTTCGATAACTTACATAATTTCTTTAGACTTGGATAGGTAGAAATGGTGAAAACTAAAAATTTGGATTTTGGGGCACTCCTTTGCTTTTCTCTAACTCCCTATTCAAGAAAAATCTAAGGAGTTAGCAAAAATTTGCTAAAATTTTGAAAAAATGGAAAAATGGCCTATTTTAATGTACAACGGGTCTAAGGTTTGCGGGTGGAACGATTGTAGATAGAACTAGGGTTCCTCGTCCTCAACTTGGGTCTAAAATGCTAAGGAAACAATGATTTGTGGGTAAATCGGGTCTGAAGGCCGGGTGGTACATGTTCCATTAGGCCACAAGTTCCCAAAATCCCGACTCACCCAATTTTGCAAAGGAGTCAAAGTGGGTCCATATATATGCGAAAAGGGGAAGTTCGGGACCAAAGGCATACAAGTACCATGGGGACATGAGTTCCATGTGGACCCAAAATGTTTTCACAATAAAGGAGGCATCGAGTTAGTGTTCTACAAGTGAGAAGTGAGTTGTGGGCCCTAGGGACCCGTGTGGAAGAGGTGTCGCGGGGATGTGAGTTCCCCGACAGCAAGATACCCACAACACTCAAGGAAACATAGTATATTGTGGATAAGGCAGAGTTTAGAGGCACTGAGTGACCCTCGTACATGTGTTCTCTTTGTTCTCTAAACATCTAAAATACCCTCACATCAAAGGTAATGGGGTAAAAATCCTGTGTATTGCAGATTGGGAGAGCCGCGTGGAACACCCAACCCCCAAACTTCAAATGGACATAACATTTGACCCGAGCTTTGATTTTCATGAAATTGGACTTTTTGGAAAGATCTCGACATCCCCTACGTAAAAAAAAAAACTATATTTATTATTTTTGATGAGGATATGTTAGAGAATACATAGAGTACACAACCATGGCTCTAGAAATTAAATGCACATGCCCATGAATGTTGAAATGGAACAAAAGGTGACATGCACCAAAATCATCATAACTTTCTCCATACTCAAAAAAAAAAACACAAAATTGGGCTTGCTAGAAATTTCTCTCTATCCTCTACACTCAGTAATCAAGAAATTATAGGTTTGACTAAGATTTGATGGTGAAAATCATAGAAAATGAGCCCATTTTGAAATGGTGACTTCTAGGTGATTAAAATGCATTTAATGAGCATGGGCAGCCATTTTTCTTCTGTTGCAAGTTACAAGACAACAAGGGATGGATTTTATAGGTTTCCCATCATGTTTTGTAGCCACTTATATCAATTTTCAAGTGGGTGAAAGGGGAATTTCGATATTTTCAACTTTTCTCCTCTTCCTCATTTTCTATAAATTAAAGTGACCTCTCATTTGAGAAGGGGGGTTGCTCTTGTAACAAAACTCTACCATTTTTTGTTTTGGAACACTAATGTATTGTAGGCCTTCATATTAGACTTATTTTATGATGATCTAAACCTTTCTATTACTCTGTAAATGGACTGTGTGAACTTTTGAAGCGATAAACTCAAATTTTTAGATATTTCTCTTCCCTTGTTTGTGTTTGTTGCATTCCCTTGCCTCTCCATCTTCAGTTGCAAGTGTATTGTGTTTATTTTACTCATCTTGTAGGTTTATTATTGTTGTGTCTCTATGGGAATGGTGTTTTGAATGTTGTTAGACTTTGGTGATTGTTTCACCCTCTTTAATCTGCATTTCTTTCCATTTACACACATTGGAGAGTATTTTCCACAACCTTCTCTTAGTACATCACCTTTTTAGTGTAGTTTTCTTTCATTTTCATGCTCTTTCTCTCTCTCTGGTCCCTTGGAATTTATAGGTTAGAGGTATTTAATATATTTCCCTTCACTAGAGTTAGTTGTTGCATTAGTTTAGGAAGAGGAACCAACCTTCTCTAGAGAGTTTCTTCAACTACAAGGTCCCACACCTTGAAGCAATTCCATGTTACACAATCACATTACTTTCCTTAACACACTCACATGTTAATCAAATAGAGGGTGCTTTGATTTTGTGATAACAATAGCTTATATCAAAATTATGATGGTGCAGTAGAAAAATGGAAACATAAAACTTGATTTCTTCTTTATACGTTGCATATTACAATGACTAGTACATAGTCATGGATGAAAGAAAACTAGCTCCTATAGAATAGGAAACAATCGACTTGTTTATAATATTATACATGTACAAAAATTTGTTGTTTCAAAAATAAATATAATTAACAACCAAACAATATAACTTACTAAATTATTTATGTAAGTACTAATAATTAATTTTCTAAAATTTCACATAGTGCAAACATGGTAGAAAAACATACACATACTCATCTGCAGTATGATCATCCCTGTGAAACATTTCCTACAATGTGAATCATGATATTGATCCAAAAGAAAGGCTCTCTCATTCCATGGTTTTAAATAGGCTTACCACAAATCTTGATGTCAACAAGACCCATCAACATGTCCACCTTGGGTTGTTTTCTAGATCCTCCCTTAAACCCTTTCAAGATTCATGAACTAACTTACTCCGGTGCTTTTTTCACAACTATTCTTGCAAATCGGAAGTATATAGGAATCACAGCTTGTGTATTACAAAAATACGCAAGAGAATACTTACTTGGAAATATTTCACATTACATTCTATCATAATCAAAATGTTCTTAATTGTAGCCTTTTTGTCAATCACGCCACTCAATCTCGAACAAAAAGGAAGTTCTCACGCCATTGGCATTTTACCTTGAATTTAGCAAGTTTTTCACATAATGGAAATGGAAAATTGGTGTCATGTTCCCTTATAATTTGAAATTTCCATTTATTCGCACAACCAATAACACTTAAAATAAAATCATATTGAACTACATACTATTGACTTGATCTTGTTGTCTAGATTTTTCTACACATGATCACCATTTCCAATGAGCATGTTCAGCGACCGATCATATTCCAAAAATTATGGAACTCAAAATATCTCCATAGTTAGAGGATATTTGTATTCATCTTCTCTCCAATACAATCATTTTTCCCGCATCCACAATACACACCACATTAAAAAGCTAAAAAACTTAAATGAAGAACAACTAAAAACAAAAACTCACACCACAAAAATGTGCCACCATAGCTTCGTGTGGCCCCATCGTTGATGACTAATGAAACACCACTAATTGAGCTCCAACCTCTAATGCCTCCATCCTTTGGTGTAATATTGCTAACTCGGCAAATTTGACTTTTGAGGATCAACCGTTTCCGAGGATTTCGGGTAACACCTAAAATGCATTCGTAAGGTAATTTTTATTTATTTTTAGGACTTTGATAATGACTCAATTTTAACACTATGACCCTATTATGACGATATACATAAATGACTATTTTGACTGGAAAATGGTTACTGAGGAAAATTTAACTTCGACTAGACAAAACATGACTAAAAGATAGAACATGACATATAGAATAATTTTTCTTTGAAAATTTTGTAGACTCTATTATTAATTTTATGAAATATATTCAACCTCTATGAAACAAACATAAAATGACCTACATTCTAAATGAAACACACATTCCTTAAAAATGACAACTTATAAACTATAAAGAACTTTGATTCCACTTTATGTTTCTTGATGTATTAAATACACTAAATAAATAATTTAAATAATGAACTTGAACCTTTGATCATATAGTGTTTATTTCACAACCATTTTTGAATTATATAACAAGACAACTATGAATGGTCAATTCTATAACTTTTCTTCTAATTCATGTGATGCACGATGAATGAAATGGAACATGGGAATATTACACATTCAAGACAACTCAACATACATTAGTCAAAAGGTACACCATATTGAATGAAATATCACATGTAAAAGAAGGACCATGTCAATATTTCTCTTGATTGTGTATAACTACAGATTAATTTTCATCTCCCGCATTATCTAGATGTATATAGTGATGAATAGCTTCAGGGAACACAAAATCAATGCACATAAATGTGAGAATGCATATGTGGGTTGATTTTAAAACCTTATACTACAAATCAAACTCAAACAAGGGCACATGTAGCTGATAAAATCCTTTCCAGAGTGTTATCACTGGATCAATCTATTTCTTGCTTAGATTTTCAGATCATTATATGGAAATGTACTCTAACATATGCCCATGCTATGTATTACATCAATGCAATACTCTCAAGACACATAATGTAATTTGGAAAATAACTATGAATAAATATTATATGTTTATCGCAAAGGAATCGAAAGCACCACATTCGGTTGGATGGAAATTCATGTAGAATTTCCTCTCTAACGCATAACCACATATCTAACAAATAGACTATATGAAAATAAAAGTTAAATACTTCGAAGATTGTTCTCAAAAAATCATAAGGATTCCTCTAATGTCTCTCATGGATGATTTGTATTGCTTTGATACCAAATGATGATACAACATCGAATGGACACAAAAAACTTGATTTCTTATATATACACTACATATTACAATGGCTATTATATAGACATGGTGGTAGGAAAACTACCTCCTACGAAATAGGAAACAACTAACCCATTTTTAATATTACAAGTGTAATGATTGTCGTTGCTTCAATAATAAATGCAACTAACAACCAAAAAAATACAACTTACTAAATTATTTATGTAAACACTAATAATTCATTTCCTAACAATATTCACTCAAGAATTCTAACCAACATTGTTTTCATGCATTTAAGTTTGGTTGAGTAAAGATATACTGCAATCCCAAATGAGTTGTCTTGAGCACAAAAGGATTTCTCAAATGATAATGCCTCCATAATAGCAAAGCATGTACTATAGTTGTAATTTTAAGATCACGTGGGGCATAATTAAACTCCCTATCCTAATATTTCATGACTTATAAGCCACTAATTGATTATCCTACATTAAAAAAATCCTCCAAAACTTTCTCATGATGTATTTGTGACCATGGTGACCTCTCCATTAGGATCTATCACCTTCATAATTGGTGTAGTAGTCAAGTTTTTATTTAGGAGTTGAAAGAATTTTTCACATTTTTGTCCATAGAAACTTCTTCCCTTTCTTTTTCAGTGAGGTAAAAGGAATGTTGAATGTACATAATCCCTCAACAATTTTTAGTAATATCCTACAAGTTCCATAAAACTATGTACCTCTTGTACATTTTTAGGTGTTGGCTATTCCATAATAGCCTTTATCTTGGTCAGATAAACTGATATTTATATATGTTGATGTCACATGACCCAAATAATACACTATCCTTTTGAATAAATTACATTTTGACAACTTTACATATAGCTTATGTTGTATCAATCTTTGTAAAACTAATTATAAATAATGAATGTTCTTCTCTTCTATTCATGAATAAATCAATATATCAACCATAAAAACTAGCACAAACCCATTTAGATAATATCTAAACATAATATTCATTAAATTCATAAAGGATATTGATGTGTTCATGAGTCTAAAAGGAAGAACTTTTGAACTCATAATGGCCATATGTTGTATAGAAAGTCGTCATATGTATGTCACTTTCCTTGATTCTCAAATTATGGTACACATATCTCAAATCAATATTAGAAAATACCATGAATCTTATCATTTGATCAAATACATCATCAATGCATGGTAAAGGGTACCTATTCTTGATTGTTTCCTTATTCAAAAAAATTTAATCAATGCAAAACTTAAGGGTTCCATTCTTATTTTTTAGAAAAATGACTGGTGCTCCCCATTACGAGACACTAGGATGGAACAATCCCTTAGATAGAATCTCTTTCAATTTTTATTTTAATTCAAATAACTCTATTTTTGTAATTCTATAAGGTTATTTTTATTTAGGTTCTGACACGGAATTAATTCTACAGAAAAATCAAATTTCTTATGTAAAGGAAGCCCGACAACTCTCCTAGAAAAATATCTAATAAATTGGTATTCCTCTAATATAGGTTAATTTTCCTCACCCACATCATCAATTTATATTGCATACATCATAATACCCTTCCTTTTTCCTTCATCAACTACATAGTTGAGGTTTTCCTTAACTTAGTGCCCTTATGAATTCCTTTAAAAAAATTATGTTTACCATTATCATCTTGGTATGTCACAATTTTTTTCATAACAATCCACCTTGGCACAATGATGGCATAAAAATTTATGCCTATAAAGGCATCATATGATCCCAAGGGTGTAACATATAATTTTGCCTTAGTTGTGAAACTCAAAGTAGTCTTAATTCAGTCGTGAATAGACATTTATCTACTCTATTTTCCATTTAAGTGTGTAGTCACTAAATCATGCACTTTGAGTCAATATTTAGTCTCGGTCTCATACTACTATTCATATGGTTTTTGAGTGAAGAAATTACTAATCAACCCATATCCTTTGGAATTTTTTTCTTTGCTTTTTATCGTCACTTTTGATCTTCGACCATACCCGCCTGATCTATTGTTTCATTCTACGTTATTCTGTTTCCCGATCGGGGAATCTCAAGCAATTGTGATCCTCTTTGTACTTTCCTTCCATATTTTTGGAAATTTCTAGCCATTTTATCTTTCCATGTTTTTAGTGGTCGGCCTTTTTGGGATTAATTATGAAATTAGAACAAGAGAACCATATAAATATAAATTTATGAGACCATAATGAGGGACCAAGCACTAAGCATCTACTATCACCATCTAGAGTTGCATCCATCAAAGGCATCTAAAGCTACATTTGCATCCATCTAGCTCCATCACAAGGCACACAAGGTTGGTTCATCTACATCACACTTCATAGGAGGGGAGTTTATTGTTTCCATGCACATATTTATTATATTTTACATCTAGTTATAGCTCGTTACTTCCCAAAGTGTGACTAGTACAAGAGCAACCTAGGCATGATTTTCACACACACACATAGAACTTCATCAAGTCTCAAATGTAATGTAGTGCTTAGTAAGTAAGTCCACCATTGTGGCCGTTGAGGAAAGTTTTACCCCTTCATATGCATATTTCTTTTTTAGGGGTTTGATTTTTTTCTTTGGGTTTTGCAAGTCCCTCCTTCATCACTGATTTCCAGTGACATACTTCGCAATCTAACGAAAATAGTTCCACAGGAAGCAACTACAGGTGAATATCCAGCGACACCTCATAGGATGCTTTTAGACTATTTCCACAGACTAGGTCATCCAAATCTTAGACGAGGGCACCCATAAGTGCCCATGTCCCTCTCTAGGTGCCCTAGTCTAGTCAAGAAACTCAAATATGTGCTTTCTTAGGATTTTGTGTGGTCTTTTCCTCCTCATATTTTCTCAGTTCACAATGCAACACAATCTCACACCTTCATCGAATTAGTTAAAAAATTCCTAACCCCTCTTGAACATTAGGGTTTAACATTTCTACTTAGTTATTTGGGTCACTTTCTTTATTTTATTTAGCTGATATTTACTGCTTTGCATAGCGTTATATCAGGATAGGATTTTCCATTTTAGCATAATAATTTTGGTGAACCCGAATGATCCAACACTATCTTCTGATTATGTCATCACCCTATCAAGTTATGGCTCAATCATCTTATCCTAATTTTCTCCTACTAAGATTTATGGTATAGTCACTATTGTTGCTAATTTTATACAAGTGCGTACTCAACATCCCCCTCACTTTTTTATGCCTAAGGTTGATCCTTTTATTAATGTATTAACTACTCTTTGTACTCTTCCTCCTACATATCTACCTACCTTTATTCCTCCGCCCATCACTTCAATGGCTCCTCTTGTTGCTTCTAAGGGTTATGACATCATTAAACAACTCAAGAATATGCCCACTAAGATTTATCTCTATGACTTATTATGTAATGCACTTGATTATCGACAAACACTATAAGCATCCCTTCATGCCATTCATATAGAAAGTGATAACTCTTTGGTAGCCTTTACACACCTCATATAGTCTCTTTAGAATCTTCCGCATTCTATATCCTTCACTGATGAGGATCTGTCACCTTTTGCTAAAAAAATCCTTGTGCACATTTTTTCATCACCATTGTCACTAGCACCACTTACATCAAACGAGTACTTATCGATAATGGATCAGCCATCAAATTGGGTTCCCTTTCTCTTCTAAAACAACTAGGTATTAATGATAATCTAATTTTTAAGAATTCTACTCTTATCCGAGGATATGATTCTACTACTCGCACATGTCTAGGGACTATCTCATTACACATTAAGGTTAGACCTAAGACTGTTCTCACTGACTTCTATGTTATCGATGCCTCATTACAATTGAATATATTGCTAGGTAGCCCTTGGATCCATGCAATGCAAGTAGCCCCATATGTTTTTCACTAATGTATCAAATTTTTACATGATGGATATGAACACACTATTTCAAAGAGATCCGAACCTTTCAAATTATGTCACATATATCCCATCATAGTTATGCCCATCCCTCCTACACAACGTATCCCATATAGTAGTATTAATACATATGACATTGGTCAGTATAGCACTTCCTAATTCTCTGCCACTCAAACTACTCTGGTCATTTCTACTCATACTATTGTCATCATTTTGTCTACAAGACCCACCTTCATCCCTACTACTACTCAACCTCTTAAGGTGTCATTTCCTATTCCTCCACCTATTACAGCCCCAAACAATATACTTGACAAAGCTATACAACATGACAATGATACCACCGATGATTGAAATCTCGATGATGAAGTAGATGTTATCGAACTTATTGATGAAGCATTAGGACAACTGAATTTTACCCATCTTAGTGTAGATGACTCCTACTTCAAAGACACCTTCGTAGCCGATGGTCCGGGTGAATATAGATTCAAAAATCCCCCTTCTACTAATGTTATGGTACTTTATCAAGGATTGTTAATTCCTTAGACATTGTTTCATCTTATAACACACCGTCGGCATTTCCATCTCCTCCTTTCACATGTACCTTAATCATCAACAATTATTTTTATCATAACATCCCACTCGAATATGGTTATTCGATATTATTTGTACACTTGAGGGTTTAACACAACTTGGTTTGACACTTAATGACATCTTACCACCCATTCACTCACCCCATCTATACCATGGCTATTGTCACATTACAACCGCCTATGGCCTTCATGTGTTTCACTTAACAATAGTTGTTTCCGTACCCCTCAAACTTCCTTATTGACATTGGGGCAATCTTGGCTTAACTATATTGGAGGTAATTTAGATAGAGACCACACTTCTCTCACATTTCTTATGCCATTTGGAAACATTTCCATTGGTAACAACTCATCTCCTACTTATTCCCAGAATCTCTCTTATTGGTACACACATGATTGTCCACCGTTACCCTTCACCGATGAAGAATATGCAATGAACATTTACACACTATGTCGCAATGGCTCTTTATATGATCCTCCTCATTATATTACATATCATGTCTCTAATGTCGCACAAAGAGGACTTGATCCCGATAATGATGATCTATTAGACAGTTTCACCTAATTATACTTACCAACACACTTGTGGGGCATAACATTCACACATTCCCCCCGTGACATCTTATAATCACCACATGTTTCACACTCGCATTTATCAACCTCCTAGCATATGCATTGTCACATACACTCTACCCATTGTCATTACCCTATGACACATTATTGTGCTTTGGTTCACACTTGACTGTTGAAGGCATACTACACATAAATGTCACACACTACACAATAAGTACTACACATTGTGTCTCTTCACACATCTTAGAGTACATCTAGCATTTTTCATACTACATTTTCAAGTTCCTCTACATCATTTGTGTTTCTACATTCGTACATCTACACATCATACTAGTGTTCATCACACATGTGTTGTACTCATATTGTCTATGAGTCTAGCATTACATATTATTCATCATACATACTACATAGCATGCATTTCACACTATTAGGCTATCTACACATCTTGCATTACATTTTATACAGTGATTGTTTACACATTTAGCTCATCACATGGTCATCTCTTCTCATCACATATACTACATCTTCTTATACGCATTGCATTCACTACTTAATGACGCACTCTAGTCTCATGGTCCATACTGGAATGTTGAGGGTATACAACAAAAATGGACCACATCACACTCACATGTTCATCATTTGATATTCTCATGCGACATTCCTAGGATTAGTGATATACGCTTTAGGCTATATGGTCACTTCTTCTAGCATCATCTTTTAATAGGCTACCTCATCACCTTCGCTTACATTTTTTATTCGTATAAGTTTTAGGCTAAATCACCACCTCCTTTATATTCATCTAGTCATGATATACACTAAGGCTATGGAGTCACACACACATCATTGTTATGTCACCTCTCATCACTACACACTCATCACAATGTGCTACATATATCACATAGTTCGACCATTTTCTGATGACACTCTCCCATTTTTGGTTCATTCTTGACTACTGAGGGGGCATACTAAATGAACCTCACTGTATACACTTCCATTCACTTGGGGGGCATGCAGTTCCTTTCATCCATCTTGCATTACATATCATCCATTCACATCTTGTTGCATATCTTGGTTAATTTTACTCTTACTTGCATTTGTTTGTACATGGTTATCGTATTACACATGCTAGATATGTATCTTGTATGTCATTATCTTTACCATACACACATGTGCATTCACATCTTTTTCTGGTTGTGATCGTAGATACAGAGCTTCTACATGCAACATGGATGCTTCACTATTAACAGTCCCATAGCAACTCCTAGGGGCATCCATATTCATACACTACAAGTGTTATTATTTCATTTTGTTTCATATCACACTCCTTTATTGGTTATTCATGCTCTTGACATATTGGCTATCTTTCTAACATGTTAACGAGTGCTTCATGTGCAAGATTTGTTATGTAGGGATATTTGCTTCTCGTAGTCACAAACTTACTATTACATTTTTACCGCCAAGTATGTTATTTTATATATAGATCTCGCATGATAAAATTATTCACTAATGGCTCATCCCTTAGTCTTTTCATTAGTTATTTGGTCATCATTGTCATTTGTCTCACATAATTGTTAGTTGTTTGCATGGTTTTGGTTATCTCTCAAAGGGTTATAGTTGTCGTAATTTGGTCATTTGTCATCTTTAGTCTCTAGCTAGGGCACTGGAAAGGTGTTGGAGCACCCGTCGGCACCCCAATCCTCTTTTGGGTGCCCCGGTCTTGGTTGCACTTTGTTCGCATTTAAAATTTTGAGGTCGGTCTTTACATTTTTATGGTCTCATTCCCCTAGGTGCTAGTTGGCATGTTGGGCCATTAGTGTCAAAATTTGAACAATATATCCCTATATAAACATAGCATACTCACTACCTTATGGGCATACATTCTACTATCAAGAGCTAGCTATCTACTAAGACAAAGGACTGCATTTGGGAATCTTCTACATCTGCATCACACAAGCATAGGGGAAGGGTTGTATTCATTCTATTCCATCCACCATTTGAATCTTACATCTAGTTATTTCCCCTCTACGTGTTCTTGACACTAGGGCACCCGAGGCACATAATTGCACACTCAAGCACACAAAACTACATTAGATATGGAATGTAGTGCAGCACTTAGTCGTAAGTTAACCATTATGGAAGATAAGGTCAGTCTGACCCCTTCATTTACATCTATCTTTTAAGGAATTTGATTCTTTATATAGGGTTTTGTAGGTAGATCTTCATTACAAAACTACGTGGCCATAAGTAAGGATATTACAGCGACCAAGTGACCAAGATGAAGGTAGTGTAAAGACCTTGCGACACTGTAGGAATCAGATCCTAAGCTTTTCTGGCACTGAGTGCCCAGATTACATACTAGGGCACCCACACGCACCCCTGATCCTCTCCTAGCGCACCATTCTAGACAGATCTTCATTTGTTGCAATTTCTTGGGTAGCACCGTCATGGTCCCTATCCCATCCACATAACATCATGTTCGGTCTTGCACACCGCGAGGTAAGTTAATTTTAGGTTAGTACCCTATCCCTTCTCATTTCCATTATTCCATTTCATTTAAAATATCAAATAAAATTATTTAGTATTTACATTACATTTATATTAGTCATTCCATATTTTTACTAGTATACATTAACTTATAAAATTCCTATTTTAGTTAATCACTTCCATACATGTTTTTTTATTTCCTATTGTTTGTTATTGTTTGTCTTGTTTGTGGGCCTTACCCTTAGTTGTGTGCACACACTTGTTTGTTTGCGGCCATGATGGCCTTCAGTGTCTCGCAACATTGTGAGTGGTGTCATATGTTTGCAACCCGCTTTGCACAGTCTATGATTGTCTCTTTGAGTGTTTACATTATCTTCTTATGTACTTGCTCATACATTTTTTGTTTGGCTTATACTTGTTCTCTACATGCATGTTTGTTCATACTAACACTTGTTTTCTAGCCACTTTTTTTTGTGTACCTTGGTCTTTACAAAGCACATTCCCTCCCCCGTAAGGTAGATTTTTAGTTATGCAATTGGTCCTCTTTTGGGGTTGCATTATCCTATCTCGCAACATCACATGTGCCCCTAAAGAGGGGGTCCCCTCTAGGCACCCTGATCCTCTTTGTACTTTACTTCCATCTTTTGGGAACTTTCTAGTTGTTTGAGATTTCCATATTTTTAGTGGTTGACCTTTTCATGGTTAATTATGAAATTAGAATAAGAGAACCATATAAATATAAAGTTATGAGACCATAATGAGGGACCAAGCACTAAGCATCTATTATCACCATCTAGAGTTGCATCTATCAAAGGCATCTAAAGCTACATTTGCATCCATCTAGCTCCATCACAAGGCACATAAGGTTGGTTCATCTGCATCACACTTCATAGGAGGGGAATCTATTTTTTCCATGCACACATTTATTACATTCTACATCTAGTTATTTCTCACTACTTCACAAAGTACGACTAACACAAGAGCAACCTAGGGCATGATTTACATATACACACATAGAACTACATCAGGTCTAAGATGCAGTGTAGTGTTAAGTTAATAGGTCCACCATTGTGGCCACTGAGGACAATCTGACCCCTTCATATGCATCCTTCTTTTTTAGGGGTTTGATGTTTTTCTTGAGGTTATGTAGTTCCCTCCTTCATCATTGATTTCTATCGACATAGTGCGTAGTTCAATGAAGCTAGTGCAACAAGAAGCAACTACATGTGAATATACGGTGAAACCTCAAAGGAGGGTTTCAAACTATTTCCATAGACCGGGAACCCACAGCGCCCTGTCCCTCTCTAGATCCCCGGCCTAGTCAAGGAGCGTGGATTTGTGCTTTTTGAGGCTTTTGTGTGGTTGTTTCCTCCTCATATTATCCCGGTTCACACTACGACACAGTCTCACACCTTCATTAAATCAGCTAAGAAATTCCTAACCCCTATTTCACATTAGGGTTTTACATTTATACTTAGTTGCTTAGGTCACTTTCTTTATTTTATATTTACTACTTTGCATAACATTAGATTAGGCTAGGATTTCCCATTTCAGCATAATCATATTGTCATACCAAATGGACCAAGTTCTATTCATATAACTATCGTACCTATATTTTTTTCTCAATAATTTCAATGCAACAAAATATTAAGTAGCTCTAGTGTCAATTAGAATAGAAACAAAAACACAAAAAGTTTACCCGCCACTTCTAATGGAGTGATCTAAAAATTGGCTTGGTGATTGTTAAGCGTGGCATGAATGTGATGTTGATTATGAGATTGTGATGGAGGTCCTCTAGTAGTATTTCAGGGAAAATTGATGGCATAATGATCCCCTCCACACTTATAACATCCTATGATTGGCTCTTTCCTTCATGAAAATTTTTCTCCTACACTCATATTCCAACTATCGTCATCATTTCCACTTGATTGATTCCCCTAATTATTTCTTATATTTGGTTTCTAAGTATTACTATTTTTCTTTCCTCCATTCTTTTTAAAAAAATTAAATTTCTTCTTGAATGGTCGTGTTGACTATTGATTTGGTCTAGTCATTGGATCCTTAACATCCTTTTTGGAATCATAAATTAATTAAAACTTTTTCTCCTTCTTCATTAGTTTTTTTATAGCCTCATCCATAGTATTTGTCCCATGGACATGTACCTTAGGTCCAATATGAGAGCACAACCCCATGATAAAATTTTGGAGTAGGAACTACTCATCCTTTTTGTTCTTGGGCACATATTTGAGAATTTTAATGAACTTCTCCCAATATTGAGTGATTGTTATATCTCATTAGATTAGATTCTTAAACTTGACCACTTTTATATTAAAAATTAGTTTTAGCAACCATATTTTTCTTAAAAGAGTCACAAATAGCTCCCACATACTATTCTCAACACTCAAATTCTGCTTAACCTTTTTGTTGTTTCACCAAGTGGATGTTTTACCTATTAGTTGATATGTTGCCCATATTTCCTTTATTTCCTATGAGAAGTTTCAAAACTTAAAATAATTCTCCATTTCAATAATGCATATCTCAAATTCATCTCCTAATATTGTTCCTAAGTACTTAGGCATAATAACCCTTTTAAGTTCCTTAGTCAATTTTATTTCAAACCTTTCCTTTTTGGGCACCTGCTCGTGGTTTGATCAAGAGAATTTTTCATGGCTTTTTCATTCCAAACATCACTTTATTTCACTTAATTCTCTTGATTTCCTTCATCATTAGGTTCCACATTTGGTTCCTTGTTTCTAACTCTTTTCTCAAGAGCCAAAAGATGATCTCGGTGTTCATCATTAAATCAATAATTTTACCCAACTTCTCTTGTTACTTCCCAGAAACATATTCATCCACATTGGGAATGTTTTTCACATTAGTGGCATCATTAGAAATGCCACTACCAGAAGTTTACCTTGTCTTTTCCATATAAAATCTCGGCATTTCACAAGAAAAAGGAGAATACAACTTAGAAATGTAGCAAGCACATTTAAGGCCATAGTCTTGAACCCGAGATCTAAAACCAAAGTGTAGAACCCCCTGGTAGGTGACCAAAGAAATAATCGGTTTTTTTTTATTAATAAAAATGTTATTTATATTTACCCTTTAACCAAGAAAGGAAAATGATTTCCATGATTTTATATACCTACGTAATCATACATTTAAAGATGCATACAAATGACAATAATAGCTTACATTTAAATGAATTTCATTTAATCTTAATAAACCATAATGAGTACCTCATTAACTTGCTTAGTTTGCCTCTAAATGTAATAGGTGAGATAATTGTACAATCACCTTTGAGTATTAAATTATATGATTTCTCATTTTATTATCCATCCATTTCTATGCAAGGAATTTTATTTAACTCAAATGCATATCCATAACTCTAGTTCAATACAACCACACTTAATATCATCGTAATTTGAGTGTTGATTCCATTATTTGAGTTCATTAATTTATTCATTCACCTATCTATTTTTATATACCTCGAGCATAAATCCATCACACTAATTTTTAGCCACATGATTTCTCTCAATTTGTTAGTGTTTTACTATAATCAAATTAACATCCATAAATATAATTCCATGCATATCATGTATAATTTAATTTACCACTATTGACATAATTTGTTTAAAGAAACCATGTTTCATTCATAATACAAACATAAGATATTTTCATGGTTTATACATCATAAATATCAATTTTCATTTTAATAAAGTTTATAAGTTCCAGTCACATAATAATTACATAAATATCAAAGGTAACACAATGACGAAATTTTACAAGAGACATCATGTCACAAGTCATAGAGATCCAATCCCATCGACCAACTACTGTGAGAGAAAGAGCATCATTGAATTGTTTTACATTAAACCATGAACCATACATATCCCCGCACATCTTGTAATTCTTGAGAAGGAAAATGTGGTAATTGTACACTAGAAAAATGACACGTTATTCTCAATGTACTCGACTTCCGAGGTCATTCCGAGATAGCCAAGTTTCCAAAATTGGATGGATAAGTGATAGATAGCTAAAGGATTTTTAGGGGCTATGAACTAGTAGTGTGAAATCCTAGTAGCTGAGTAGGTCAAAGGGATAAACAAAGTGGCTATGATTGGGTAGTGTGAATTCCCTACAACTAGATTTGTTGTTTTGATTTGGTTTATAAACTATATTGAAACTTCATTTTAAATAAATAAAGGAAATAAACTTAGTTTAAATAAAAGACGAGTGTGTTTAATATTTTAATTAACTAGATTCATTCCCAATTAATTAAATAAAACAAGATAAATATCTATTCTATTTGTTTGTATTCTCACAAGATTTTAAAAGAAATGAAATTGAAAGAAACTAATTAAACAACTATTGATTTTTGTATTTTTCAAGATTAATTAAAATAAAATAAAATCTACATCTACAAACACAAGAAAATTATTAAAATAAAATACTACGGCTAATAAAATAAACTAAAACAAAGAATAGTTGGATGTAGGTATTCCTCTGTCGTAAGATTATATGACGAGATATATTCTAAAAAATATTGTATTCAAAAGTTATTATTTTGAACAAGTGGATTTCTTCTAACTAAATTTATACCTTAGATTCTCATGAAAGGAAAGAAAATATTCTCAGAAGCACTTTCTTCTTTACCTGGGAACTTTCCCTGGCATAATGGAATTGAAATATATGAATAAAAATAATGAAGAAATAAACAAAAGATTATTGGCACAATATCTTCCTCTAACATTTTTCCCATGTAGATCCATAGGGATAAGTAGGGAAGAGGATATCAATGGAAGATTTATGTAGACAAAACACAAACAAGAATTCTACCAAATTAAAATAGTGTACTTCTTCTATTCTAGAAAATATAATTAATCAAATCTTAAAGAAATTCAAATAACTCCCCAACCTGGTTACTATTGAATTGTGATAGAATTCTAGGTGTGGTGTTGCATTTGTTGTCTCCTCATATTTCTTTCTTTCTCCAGAAATGATATCTAGATGATCCTAGGATAGAGTGTTGGTTGATAATAGAAAAATACAAATAACTTGTTATGGTTACATTGGTGGTCAACATGTTGTAAGAAAGTGACTTAAAAAATGCAGCAGGAAGTAAGAGAAAATATTTGGTTGTCTGTGTAATTCCTCTCAAAATTTTAGAAGATAACTTTACATCCAAAATGTGAAAACTCCAACCCATCATCCAGGGTGAAATATGGGCTTTTATAAAACTTTGGGGAAGAATGAGTCTAACAACACATGTCCAACAAGAAGTGACAACACATCACAATAAGGGGCAGTCAACATTCTAAATATAGTAAACTAAGAAGAGAATTCCAATATAAATCCAATGAGCCCAAAATTAGGTGAAATGGTTGAGAAACGAGTGAGAAAATCACTTGTGAAATTTAAACATTCATTGAAAATGCGTGTTTTTAACTTTCGGATGAAGGTGATAGGACTATCGATCTGTCTATATCGACGGCCACGTAACCGTCATGGTGGTTATGTAACCAACACTAAAAAAGAAGCACAACAGAGTAGAAGATATCTTACAAACTTATAATGAACTCTCTAATTTGAAAACATGGACAAAAAAGCATAACAAGCATGCAAAGGAAAGGGAGAAGGATCTGGATTTCATTGTTACTCTGGAGAATATTTTCTTCATCATCGAGAGACTTATCGCGTTCTTCCATGTAACACTATGTAATTTTTGGGTGCGTACATATTTCCCCCTCGAAGGAGTGTTTTAACCATGAATGGGCTAAAACGTGATTTTTGAGTATGGCACTCCCAAATGGGAGAGTTAGAAATTTATCTTGCTTGACCACATGTTGATTCAATGTCGGTCAATCCTTCCCACTACCTACAAAAGAGAAACATGAATCAAATGCAGTATTAGAATAATCTTGAAAAATATTTTGAAACGAAAAGATAAAATTATTTACCATACTCGTGAAGATAAGAAATCTACTTTCCATGTGGGTGCTAGCCCTACATACACCCACTCGAAAAATGTTAGAAAATCAAATAAGATCTATATATGTATCATTTTTAATTTTTAGAAATCATTTACACTCAAACACTCGGGCTAAATTTAGAGCTCTAGACTTCTAGTGACCGTTTCACTTGTGAATATAGTCAAAATGAAGATAATTTGATCGTGATGGCGGAAAACCCGGTGGCACCAACAGAGGGTCGGGGAAAATGTGAGTTATGAGTGTTTATTTATTTTTCCCCAAATAATCATTTTTGTTTGAAACTATCTCTAGGAGGGAGATTTTAAACAAATATACAATCAAAATGTTTGTATGGGGGCGTCTTATAAGTATTGCAGTTTATTCGAGTTGTTTTGGTCATTTTTTTACATTTTTTTAGTTTTTAGAAATAAGGGCATGACTCTAATTTCAAGCAATATATGACTGTTGTGGTGGTTGTGCAATTTCCATGGTGGTTATAAATTTGTGTAATGTCTCCTTTCCTATGCCAAAGGCCTAAGGGCCATTCCGAGCCCAAGCCTTAGTCAAACCTAAGGGTTGTCAGGACGCCAGGAGCTATCGGGTATGAATATCTAGTCCATTTTGTTATAATTCTTCATTGACATATGCAAAAAGGTGTGTTGGAAGGACTAGATGTTACGTTTTGTCGTTAGGAAGGGGCCACATGGTACTAATATTCTAATTTGTGTTTGGGGGTCACTTTTGGACCATGGCGACTTAAAAAGGGAAAAGTAACTTAAGTTACTTTTATTTTATCGGCCCTTCCAAGGGAAAAATGTGACTAGGGTTTATTGGGGCTCTTTTGCCTTGGAGAAGTTATATAAGGAGCTGGGGGAAAAAGAAAAAGGACTTTTGCATACATAATTATTTTCCTTCACGTGCAACTATTGTTTGCAAATCTATAGCTTGTGGAGTGAAATCCCACAAGAACCCTAGCTTCGGTGGTGAGAGATCCGTCCCGCCTAGCAGGAATTCTTCGGTAGTGAGAGATCTACCCTAGCTTGTCATTTTGGAGTTGTTTTCAAGGCTGTTTTATAGAGATATTTTCAGATGTTTCATAGGAAGGGTTTTGAGGGTTTGGGGGGCATTTGGGGAAGATAATCATAGGGTTTTCAGATCAAATTTACAGCAGCCTTTTGGGCAATGCTTAGCATCACTTTGAAAGCGTCACTTTGAAGGCATCTTCATTAATTTCCAACTCTTTTCCAAGCTAGGTGACTTTTTTGGAATATGCATCCTTTATTTGGAGGGTTTCAGGTTGGCCATTTTCAGTCTCGAAGGTTGAAATATCATCTCCTATATTTGTAAATGTTATTTCCAAAGTCTCATAATGTTTGCACTTGTATTTAGAGAGTTACGAATTTTAGAAGTTTTCAATTTGCCTAGTAAGTACATATTTGTAATTTTCTAGCAAAGCATTTTATTATCCGAAAAATTCCAAAAACAATTTTCTTATGTTCTTTATAATATTAGCAAGATCTCTTTAAATTTTCAATTAATTTGGGTGGACATTTTGGGAGATATTAATTTTCTTTAGTTCGTTGCCCTAATTGTAAAAATCTGTAAAAAACAGTATTTTATTTGGCTGCAAATTTTCAATATTTTGTCCATTTTTAAGTGGTATCCCACAAGGGATATTTCAAATTGTTGTTTTGTGTAGAGTGGTGGTTACACAATCACCACAATGGTTGCAAAACCGCCACTCTACTAAGAGCGGTATTTGTGTAATCGTCATGAAACTTTGCAATGTTAAGGCCAACTATGAAATTTTGATTGTTTTGGTGAGTATTTGTATTAGTTTTGTGAGCTTGTCATGCATTTATTAGACTCTGATATGCTCTCTTTTTCTATTTTTAGACACATGGGGGTCTACGTTAGATGGAGTAGATCCGGTGAACATGAGTGGCTTGCTTTAGATTACTACTCTTATTAACATCGGTTGAGATAGGCTTGTTAGAGATGGCGGAGATATGGAGGTTAACATGGACCCAACCAGTTTCCCTAGCAAGTTGCATTCTTTATGACTTTTTGACATAGTGGGATGTAGATCAGAACACTTTCTAATTTCCTGGAATTCACAGAAAGTAGACCATCATCTAGAGGATGTGTACAAGATACTTGGAGTTCCTATTACTGGTAGGAATTTGGCGCTAAAGAGCACCAACTCATCATACAAGGCCCATAGATGCGAAACTTACTCGGTGGATGCACATACACTTGAAAAGAGTGTCAAGTAGGGAGTCGGGTTGGTTACTTATTGAGGGTGCTCCTATTCCTATTATACGCAAGGCCATCATTAGTATTTTGGCTTCACGTTTGATAAGGGATAAGGGCGCGACATGTTCCTATTCTATTAGGATCCCATTTTGGAGATAATTGAGCATCATGGGAGGAGGTTTACATGGGGGTGGACATATTAAGTACCACCTACCATGACTTGTAAATGATTGTTAGAAGTGGGGACACCTCACTCATCCATCCCACACCGATTATGTCATGGATATATAAGCGAGTGATCCCCTATCATAGGGCTATTGGGATGATAGATCCCACATGATATTAGAGCGGTGAGGTGGGTTGATATGGTCCCATTAGGTCCATGCCATAGACAACGGTGACATTTACTATTATTGCAGATATGGTGGCTCGGCCCCTAAAGAAGGATTAATATTATTTCGGTGCATAATTTGCTACGCCCTTAACCTATTGCTTGTATTAGGATATGAGTAGTTGACTTGTGGCTTACCATATCATTTTATTATATCATTTATACTTTATCATGCTTAATAGGTCAGCCTTGGTGATGGCCATAGCATATGAATAGTATATATAGGGGATTGTAGGTAGTAGTTCATTATCATTTGAGCATTTGAGTCTTATTATATGGTTTGGAGGTTGCCCCTCGAAGTGGCGAAGCTATTATAAGTGCATATTGAGATCATTATTCTAAAATATTGTGTTATTTGGTGTTCTATTTCTGCTCATAATCTGAATTATACTAGTAATTTCATTACAAGTGGTATCAGAGCTGCGATCTGGGCCAAAATTAGGGCAAAAACCCTAATTTTTTGTTTCCACAATATATTTTGAACCAAAGAGAATTGGTGGAAGATATTTTTATCAGAGTTGCAAAACATTTCAAGTAAGGTTCTAGAAAAAATTTAGACTTTTTTATTTATTTTGCACAAGTTATTACAAATTTAGGTTTTTTCATAAAATCACTTCCTAGGGTGAAAATTGTGGAATGTTTTCAAGTTCTTTACATTTTGGAAAGCTCTCAAAAAACTAGTATTAGTATCTTCTCTATGTTTTTTCCTATTTGGCCGAATTTGTATCGAAACCCTAAACCCTAAGGTTTGATATCATGGCGGGGCCTTCCACAAGAGCAAAAAAGAATCTGGTTACTCTGGGTAAAACCCCAGATAAAGATGGGATAGTGATTGAAGATATGGAGTCGGAGAGGTAAATACATATTCCTCAAAGACTAGGGTTTACCTTAGTCAATCATAAGGTGATCTAACTTGAGTATGAGTTGCGACATGTACAATTTGAGATGGCCTCTAAAGGAGACAACCCAAATCAATCATCGGTTGGATGATATAATGCAACATGTAAAGGGTAAACAGTATGGCCCAAATTCAGCCCATATCAACCAAGGAGGATCTTCAGTTCAAAATCATGGACAAAATAACCATGTTGGATCACTTTTCCAACCCAATCAGAATCCAACTTATTCACAACCATAGAACATGATGCCGAAAGTGGATATGCGTAAATTTGATGGTAAAGATCCCCTGAATTGGATAAATCAAATGGAGAAATTCTTTGAGCTACATCAAACACCATCAGGACAAAAGGTGACATTAGCATCCCTATATCTTGAACTAGACCAATTCGTTTGGTATCGATGGTTATGTGCTCAGAGGTAGAAGAATGGTCTCGGTGTCACTTGGACAGTTTTTACGAGGAGTTGTAATTGCACTATAGTTCCAATGTTTCATAGAACTACTTTAGTCAATTAGCAAATTTATGAAAAACAAGATCTAGTTAAAGATTATGTGCATCAATTCCAGAACCTATCCTTAAGGGTGGAGAACATGCCTCGAAGAGAATCAGAATGACCTATTTCTTGGGGGTCTTAAGGACCACATCGAGCATGAGGTACGTATGTTTAATCCACTCAAGCTTTCTAATTCTATTATCATGGCATGTCAAGCAGAGGAAAAAGTTATTTGTAGTAGGAGGCCACCTTTCATTAACACCAGAGACCGTAGTATCTCTTCCCCTTCATTTTCTAGGCCAATTAGATTGACTCCTCAACAAATGGAAGAAAAGAGAGAAAAAGGATTATGTTTTAACTGTGATAGAAAATATGGACCGGGACACAAATGTGCTGAGAAGAAGTTGTTCTATATTGACAGAGGTAATGAGGATAATGAGGATGCTGAAATTATATGAGAGGCTGAGGAACTAGTAGAAGATGAAGTAGAGGATCACCAACCTACAATTTATTACCATGTATTGTCAGGTATTAGTACTCCTCAAACACTCAAGTTTATTGGCTATCTCAAAAATAGAAGGCGAAAGTGTTGATTGACTCGAGGAGTACTCATAACTTCATAAATAGTAAGTTAGTTTCCGCCTCAATTGTTTTATTTACCCAGCTCCAGAAATGCAAGTTATGATTACGGATGGTGGGACCATCAAGTGCATAGGAAAGTGCCATAGTATCAAGCTTTCAATGGGAGATTACATGTTAGACACACTATGTTTGTTATTTCTATGGGAGGGGCAGATATTGTTTTGGGTGTCCAATGGCTCACAACCTTAGGTACTATAGAAATGAATTTCCAAGAATTGTTCATGCGATTTCATTCAGATGGAAGGACAATACAATTGAATGGGATCATAGATAAGTCTCCACATATTATTAGCTCTCATCAGATACAAAAGGTTCTCAGAAAAGGAGTAGATGGATTTATAGCAAAGTTATTTTCCATAGAAGTACAACATACAGAGTCTTCAATGCCACCCGAACTTCAGAAGATTGTTGATGCTCACTCATCTGTTTTTGATGCAATTCCAAAGGGACTACCACAGCCTAGGGATCGTGATCATGCCATTCGGATTGATTCCAAGGAGCCAAACACCTAACATCGGATCATACAGATACCCATATTTCCAGAAAAGTGAGATCAATAAAATGGTTCAGAAATGTCAAGGCAGTATCATCGTGCCTAGCAGAGTGCATATTCTTCACCAGTGGTCATGGTACGTAAGAAGGATGAAACATGGAGGATGTGTCCCGATTACGAGAACTCAACAAGTACACCATCAAAGATAAGTTTCCCATTCTAGTAATTGATGATTTACTTGATGAATCGTATGGTGCTATTTATTTCAAAAACTAGATCTTCATTCGGGGCACCATCGAATTATAATAAAAGAGGAAGATGTTCATAAACGGCTTTCTGAACTCATGAGGGTCATTATGAGTTTTTGGTAATGCCTTTTGGTCTCACAAATGTGCCTTCAACCTTTCAAAGCTTGATGAACACTGTTTTCAGGCCATTTTAAAGGAAATTTGTATTAGTTTTCTTTGATGACATATTGATTTATAGTAAGACATGGGAAGAACACTTACAACATGTAAATAAAGTGTTGGAAGTTTTGGAGAAACATACTCTCTATGCAAAGCCATCCAAATGTTCTTTTGGTGTACAAGAGGTAGAGTACTTGGGTCACATTGTATCCCATGAAGGCGTCAAAGTTGATCCTCAGAAGATCAAAGCTATGGTGGAATGGCCAAGGCCTAAAACTCTCAAAAAAATTTGTGGGTTCCTAGGGCTAACAGGTACTACTAAGAAGATTTTGTGGGGATATGGTAGAATAAAGCAACCCTACTCACTGCATTGCTAAAGAAGGATGCCTTCCATTGGATAGACTTAGCCACTAAATCCTTTGAGCAGCTGAAGGAAGCCTTGCAAAGACCTTGAGCTTTGGCTACTCCCAACTTCTCAAAAACCTTTATTGTTGAATGTGACGCTTCAGAATTAGGATTGGGAGCAGTTCTAATGCAAGAATGAAGACCAATTACATTTGAGAGTCAACAATTCAAAGGAAAAGATCTACTTAAACCTGTCTATGAGAAAGAAATGATGGCTATTCTTCATGTGGTCAAGCAATGGAGGCCCTATCTCATGGGTAGACACTTCAAGGTAAAAATTGATCATGATAGTCTCAAATACTTTTTGGAGCAAAGGTTATCATCTGAGGAACAACAAAAGTGGGTAACAAAAATGTTGGGTTATGATTTTGAAATCATATACAAAAAGGGTAAAGAAAATGTAGTAGTTGATGCGTTGTCAAAAGGGATACATCCATCAGATGCCTTACTATGTGGAATGTCCATGTTGACGGCCGATTGGGTGGATGAAGCAAGATTAGAATGGGATCAAGACAAGGATACACAATCTTTAATATAGAATATCAAGCAAGGATCTATGACATCTAACAAATTTGAGTGGAAAGGTAATGCCCTATGGTACAAGGACATGTTATACTTGAGTAAAGATTCTGAGTTGAAGCATAAGATTCTTGCAGAGCTACATGCCTCACCTGTTGGAGGACACTCTGGGTTTTTGAAGACATATCATAAAATAAAAAGAGAATTCTTTTAGGAAGGACTCAAGGGGGATGTACAAAATTTTGTATCAGAGTGTTTAGTGTGCCAAGTAACAAAGGGGAAACAATTAAGATGTCGTGTCTATTGCAACCCTTACTAATTCCTGGCCAGAGATGGGAGGAGGTCTCCATGGATTTCATCACCAGATTGCCTTGTTCAGAGGGTAAGAATTTTATTTTTGTGATTGTGGATAGGCTCACAAAATATGCCCATTTTCATGCCCTATCGCATCCATTTGGAGTTAGTATGCCGCAACTATTTTTTTGGAGACAGTTCAAAGGCTACATGGAACCCCAAAGATAATTGTAAGTGATCGTGATCCTATTTTCACGAGTAATTTTTAGACAGAATTATTTTCATGTTTGGGTACTCAGCTAGCTCACAGTTCATCTTATCATCCTCAAACTGATGGGCAAACGGAAGTGGTCAACAAATGCTTATAGGAGTATCTACATTGTTTTGTATCAGATAAGCAGGGCAAGTGGATTAAATGGCTACCACTTGTAGAATGGTGGTATAACACATCTTTTCATACCTCTTCTCAAATGACCCCATTTTTTGCATTATATGGTTACCATCCACCTTCTATCACTTCCTCTTTGAGGATGCAAACTAAGGTCAGAGATGTTGAAGAACACATTCAACATCAACAACAGGTTTTGGCTAGTTTGAAGGAGAATTTAATATTAACACAAAAAAGGATGAAACAACAAGCAGATCAACACCGTAGTGAAAGACATTTTGAAATTGGTGACTAGGTTTTTGTACGTCTCCAACCTTACAAACAGATGTCCATAAAGCAACAGAAAAAGGACAACAAACTTGCTCCTAAATATTATGGCCCTTATCATGTTCTATAGAAAATTGGCAGTGTTGCTTATAAACTAGAGTTGCCTCCATCTTCACACATACATCCAGTATTCCATGTTTCATGCCTGAAGAAGGTTATTGGACAGAAATTTGAAGCCCAGATAGAGTTACCAGAACTTGACAAGGAAGGAAGAACCATTTTGAAGCCAGAAAAGATTCTGCAAACACGTACTAAGAGGCTAAGAACCATAGACATTAAGGAATATTTGATCAAGTGGAAGAATCTGAGCATAGAAGATGCAACCTGGGAGGATGAAGGTTTTTCTGCAAAGAACATCCAGTGGTTATTCAATGTTGAAGACAACGTTGGTTTGAAGGGGAAGGGCATGCTACGCCCTAAACCTATTGTTTGTATTAGGATATGAGTCGCCGACTTGTGGCTTACCATATCATTTTATTATATCATTTATACTTTATCATACATAATAGGTTGGCCTTGGTGATGGCCATAACATATGAATAGTATATATCGGGGATTGTAGGTAGTAATTCATTATCATTTGACCATTTTTTTCTTATTATATGGTTTGGAGGTTGCCCCTCGAAGTGGCGAAGCTATTATAAGTGCATATTGAGATCATTATTATGAAATATTGTGTTATTTGGTGTTCTTGTGCTGCTCATAATCTGGATTGTACTAGTAATTTCATTACATAATTTGTGCTCCAAATTTAAATAATCTATACCGAATTCAACGGGAGATTCTTGTGCTTATGATCAGTGTTTCTGAAATTTATTGTGCATAACTGTATAAGAAGAATGAGAGTCATCAAGCATGTATCCCGAGAAAAGTGTTTAGTGCCATTTTGAGAGCAACTTGGAAGCATAGCTGGTCAAATCATTTTTGGTAACGTATATTCATTTAGTGAATAGTATGCGACTCTCTTGTGCATGAACGTTTCAGTTGGGAGTTCGCATTTCTCAAGTTATTGTTGAGGCATTTGTGCGCAGTCTTTAGAGCTAGACAGATCTGTTAGAGATTGTACGCGTCTACTATATTTTATCACGCGCTTTCTTCTCTGTATTTCTATTCTAAGATGTCAACGGCCATAGAGATAAGTCTAATCATCTAGCACTACATACAGTGAATGACACCTTAGCATTGGCACATTCTGCTGATTTTCATTGTTTCATTCGGAATTTGGCTTCAACATTGATTTTTCAAATGGTTCTGAACCTTCGCAACAGGGAATGCATTTACAATTGTCATTTGAAATCAAAGAAATTTCAAAGCCGAAGATATTATAATATGGTCTATATTTGCTGTGTTGTCCACTAAATTCATCACGTCTTCCAAATTGTTTAATTGTGTAGTGTAAAGTGTTATTTATAATTTAAATAAAAGTTATCAAATTAATATTTAATTTAAGAAAAATTAGTATATTACATTCTAAAAGTTCTAGTTTTTTTTCAAGTATAAAGATTTAAAATGTGAGTAATATGTGTTCTTTTAGTTTTACTGTCTAGATTTTAATATTTATTAGAAGTATGATAGCTTTTGTCATTTTAATTCGTAGATAGGCATTTATTTTGAAGATGCACTCATTTGGTAAGTGTCAATTCAGCGGCTCCAATATTTATTGTCTTGCCGGATTTTAGATATTTTTCTACAGTCCTACATATTTACTATCCTAGATATTTGATTTTGATTTTGATTTTGATTTTATTCTTCATAAAGTAAATTCTATAGTTTACTATTTGGAAAATAATATTGGTCATATATCTTGTTCAAAGTTTTTGAGATTCAAAAGTTTTCTGATTTTGATTTTATTCTTCATAAAGTAAATTCTATAGTTTACTTTTTGGAAAATAATATTGGTCATATATCTTGTTCAAAGTTTTTGAGATTCGAAAGATTTAATAGATAAATGTTCGGTGTTTGACCAAATGATGAAACGTGATTTAGTTTGGCGACTATCATAATTGTGTCTTACAAAAATATGGACAATAGCAAAATAAAAGCTTTGCAACAACATATAGACATCCATGCAATATCAACCCGAAATACAACTCAAATAAACTAAATATTGCTACTATCTCCGGCGTAATTTGCAACTCATTTGCAATTGCTAGTTTTAAAAAATGGTATGGTCAGGTACCTATTAGGTTTAGATATTTCATTTAGTTTTATAAAACTAAACTTTATTAAAATTTTATTTTTTAGGTTTTAGGTTTTATGTTAATATCTTTTGCTAATGTTTGTCATTTATATTTTGTATCATTTTCTTTTAGGTATGATAAAATGTTGGTTGAAATTGACATTTGATTATCACTCATATGTCATGTTTTAAATAACATTTTTTTTGTCATGTTTCATAAGTAGTTAAATAGTCTCGAGTGTTATTTTGTGTCAAAAGTTCATATAGTAAATCTAATATTTAATTAGATTTCGTGTTAAAGTCTCATTTAAAAGTTGTGAAAATAAGTTGTTTAGCATAAATAAATATTTTTGTCTAATTTGTAAGTCATAAAAGAGTCACCATCAAAGTATAAAAAAATTAATTACCTCACAGACGTATTTTCGGGGTAACCAACGTCCAATTTGTAATCAATAATGAAATTTGAGCTTCAAATTCATATCTGTTGAGTAAGTAACAAAGACAAATGGAGACTGGAGGCAACGGAGGAAGGAGGGCAATTAGCACCTCTCCTCGGTCACCAACTTTGGGGTCACATTTTGCTATGGTGACTTCAATTTTTTGTTGTGTGTTTGCTTTATTTTGGTATACAAAATAAAAACAAAAGTTTGTTCCTATTCACGTACAATGTTTGAGCTTTCCTAATGTAATCTCTTGACATTGTTGTGATATGGTGTGGAAGGTGTAAAACAATGAAATAGTTGTATAGGTGGGAAGCTAACTACATAAACCCTCAGACTATAGAGATCCTCTGGCTTTCATACTTATTTATGAAGAAGATCGACCAATGAAACATTTGTTGCATTCACATGGAGTAAATGTGGGATGCATTCTCGGCATAGTAAAGGTCATGTGCAACAAGATCCAAATAACAAGATTCAAACATTAGTATGCTAACCTAACAGTATGCGGTGGCATACGATTCTGGTTTAAGTTCCACTTTGCCCCATGTTCACACTACGGGGGTGAATGTTAGGAAATTAATATTATTAGTTTAGACATTAATAATGTATGTGGAATTATATTATCTAGATGATAATATAATGTTGTAATAATTTAAATTATATTGGTGAGTTGTGAGAACAACTCACGTAGCTTATTTTAGAGTAAGTTGAGTGAGTTGAGATATCTTGGGGATTGGGAGAGATTTGTGGAAGGTTGAGAGATATGTGGGATGAGGAACGATTCCTAATATTTAGGAGATAAAATTTATGTGTATATCTCTTAGATGTAATGTAATTATATCCACAATTATTTTAAAGAAGGATTAATATTGTTTTTGGTGTATAATTTGTGCTCCCGATTTAATTAAAAACTTAATTAAATCTAATTGCATGGATTAATTGATATGGAAAAATATAGTAAAGATATAGATGTTAAGCACTTAAGCAATGCAAAACTATAAAATCGAGAGAGATCAATGACTTAGCTAATTCTGTGTGCAATCGGGGTTGATCTAAGTAGTGTAAAGTGTAGGACATGATGCAAGTAGCGTCGTAATTGCTCCCTGTAAATTCGAAATGTGATAATGATGTTAGATAGGGGCAAAGAGGTACGGGACCGAGGTGCCAGGTGTTGGTGACTATTTCTAGCGCTAGTGACTATGCAAAGGCTCGTGATCTACTTTCTTCGTATCGCTAGCGTTTCGCTACTAATTCATATCATTCACCTGGTTTTCACTCTTTGATCACTGAGGTACATGTAACCTACAAAACAAACCCTAGCTACTTACACAAGTTCACAAACACATCAAATTGGAATGAAATATACAATATGTGAAGTCGGACTAACCCCAACAATCACTCGATGAGTGAACTTATGACCAAGCGTTGCACTACATTTCAGACTCCATGTAGTTCTTTGTGTTTGTGTGTGTAATAGTGTCCTTAGGCTGCCCTCGCACCAATAACGCTAAGATAGTGGGCTACAACTAGATAAGATGCAAATATGTGGTATGGAATTCAAGACTTCCCCTTCCTATGCAGTGTATGCAACCCAAAAATGTGGTGTAGACACTAAATCACGCAGTTTGGGTACATTTCTATGTCCTAATCACATACCACTATTGATATGATTCCTAAGCGAGAAAAGTATTAATTGATCACTATATTTGGCCTCTTTGATTTCTTTCTGGTTTCCTTCTTAGTCTTACACACCCTATTTCCCAATCTAACTTTCAATACTTTGGTTTTGTAAAGTCTCGTACTTCAACACCCAAGTGCTCTCTTCCCCTTTGGGCACCCCCAACCCTTTTGTATCTTGCTCGCATCTTTTGGATCTTTTCTAGCAGTTGGGTGTCTTGTTTTCTTGATGGTCAACCTTTTAGTGTTTAATTATGAAATCCAAATAAGGGAATCATATAAATATAAAGCTACATGACAAAAATAAATGAACAAGCTCTAAACATCTATTACTATCACCTAAGGTTGCATCTAAAGGCATTTCAAGAGTATCAAAGCATCCATCTAGCGTCATTTAAGAGACATGGAACTAATTTCTTTCTACATACACTTCATAGGAGGGGAATTTCATTTTGACATCCACACATATATCTACATTGTCTCATCTATCTATTTCTCACTATTCAAGTGTGTCTAGCACAAGAGCCACCTAGGGCATGATTATTTACACACACATGCAAAACTACATGGAGTCTAAAATGTAGTGCAACACTTATTGTAATCTCATTCTATCGGAAGATCGTTCGGGTTAGTTTGACTCCCCATTTGCATCTTTTCTTTTTAGGATTTGATGTGTTTTGGGGGTTTTCAGTAGATCATTTGATTTGCAAGTTACAATCAAACTTTGTGATCATCTAGTGACATACACGTGAAAAATAGAAAAGGTCAACAACCATCTTACGACACAAGAAAAATAAGTTTTAGAGGTCTTTCACAGTCACACAGAACCTAAAACCAGCCTCTAGTACCCTGTGCACCCCCGACTCAAACCCAGCGCCCTAGTCCATCTCATTCGGCAATTACAGAATTTATCGGGCATGGTTGCGACAATTTCATCCTCTTATTCATTAGCTCTCCAGTCTAGAACACTTTGGGATTAATTACAAAATCAGATAAGTGTTTTATTCCCTCTCTTGCACTTAGGGTTTCAATTTTCATTAACTTATTGTTTGTGTCAAATCTTTTCTATGATGTTTATTTATCATAAGTGACTCTGCAATTAGGGTTTTAAAAATTTTCTATATTTTTTAAATCATTTGGTAAACCCATCTCATTCGAACACTCTTGGATCCTCATTTTTATTCTCTCATGGCTCATAAGGTTTCTCAAGTCTCCTTGCTTCAATTACTTCAAATGCACCCACATTGCAAAGATGCTCTCCACAAAACCCTAGACACTATGTATCTCCTTATCAACATGTCACCTTCACAAGTCAGTGTCATATTTGATCGTCTTTCCGATGACTCTATTAGTTCTAATGTCAATTAATCTATTTACAAGTCAGTTCAAGCTTTACATTCTTTATTTCAAGATAAATTTCAGGCTATGGAATCCATGATTACATCACTCAAATATGAAATCCAACATCTTAAGGACGCTTCTTAGGAACATGTTTGTTCTTATTCTACATCTCATCCTCATTCTATGTCTCTCAAGTTTGATCTCAATATTAAACAACATGATATTCTTCCTCAGATCCTTACTCATCAATTGATCAGTTTTCCATCTACTCATTGTTATCCTCCTTATCAGCTTGCAAAATATCAAGGTCATCCATATTACAATTATCATAGAATCAATGGACATAACGAAAATGATTGTTATGTTTTACAATGAAGAATCAAACACCTTAAGCATTAGGGTTTTGTCTCATTTGGTGCACAACATTCTAATACATGCCCATATCCAATTGCTAAATCTCACTGGGTTTCTAACTCTGATCCATCTATGTCTAATGAGCATCATGCCATCATTACTAATGTTAATTCTACAAAAATTCAAGAGTCACCTAAGAAACTTCCTCTCAACATCAGTTCATCCTCTTCTCCTCTCGAGTCTTCTATAATGTTATCAATCCTACATAAGATACCACCATAAAATATTCCTCCCCATCCTACTCCACTTCCATTTCCAATTCATTTTGTCAAAGAAACTACTCCTTTTATTGATGGCTAGGACACATTTCAAACTCCGCCACCATCGTATGGTCCTCCTATTACTTCTTCCTACCATTGTGTTGGCTTTCTCTCTTATCATGACACAAACAATGCTCTCTCATAATGACATGATATCTCTCGCATCATCACATGGATCTCCATCATTTGCGCACTTGGGGGGTATCGCGCTTATTCCTCCTCCCTCCTTGCATTGTCATGTGTCTCTAATTACTATGTTACATTATGTGTTTCATATGTCATATTTCTCAACATCATTACATAACTTGATACACCTCTTGTATTGTCATTACCCGATGATGCACTCTTGTGCTACGGTTCACACTTGACTGTTGAGGGCATACTACATTCATGAACCTCACATCATACACACTACACATTTCACACTCAGCGCATTCACGACACATCTTTCTAGTGCACATTCATCACAACACACTTCCCGATGATGCACTCTAGTTTCATGGTTCATACTCGACTACTGAGGGTCTAAATATAAAATAAACCTCACCACACTCACTCACTCTTTACGTTCTATGTTTTGTCAATCATATCTTTCTAGTGCACAATTCAAACCATTTCCGATGACACACTCTTGTTCTATGGTTCATTCTTGACTGCCGATGGGAATTTATAAATGAGCCTCATGCATACTCATTCACATTCCCTTAGGGGGCACACTACTCCTATCACACTCACACTACATTCAATCCCATTTCACACTCACAACATATTACATATCTTATTTGCACATTTTTCTTGTTTACTTATGGTTGCATGTTACACTTTTCTTACTATGTTAGACAAATATTTTGTATGTAATTATCTTTATCATATACACGTGTGTTCACTTTCCTTCTATTTGTGAATGCAGACTTTACACGATCTATTACACACAGCATGGATGTTTGGCACTGTACCTCTTATTAGTCATACATAAGACTCATGGGGGCATCTACTTTCGTACACACATCACAGGTTCTATTTTTTTGTTTTATACTATTTCCTATTCATACTAGTGCACTACTATATCAGATTATACACTATTTGACATACTTTTTATCTTTCTCGCATGCTAACATGTGTTTCATGTGTAACATTTACTTTTCAGAACTATTGCCACTATGGTTGTCTGTTACTTTTTTATTACTATTTTTCATTTTTTCCATTGTTTGTGGGATTTGTCCTTTGTCTTATGTGCACACTATATGCTTTTTTCCACTTTAGCCTTAATTGTTTTGTGACATTTTGAGTGATATCCCATGTTTGAAACCCACTTTTCATGGTCTACATTGTCTTCTTGCTTGTTAGCTTACACTTTGTCTTCTACATGTGTATTTTTTTTGTTTGTACTAACACATGTTTTGTAGCCACTTTGTTTGTGTGTACCTTGGTTTTTACCAAGAACATTCCCTCCCCCCGTAGGGCATCAATTTCATATCATTATTCCATCCTCTCCGTTGGGCCGCATCCTCTTAGAATGTCGCATGCACCCCAAATGGGGGGGACATACATTGGTTGAATCAGTCACACCATACAACAGCTCACAAGATAGTACAACATAGTTTAGTATAGGATCAACATAGTCTACAGTCTTAAAAATGGCTCAGAATCTAACTTGGGTCTTCAAAGACATGAGCAGATGAACGCCAATGCCTGACACAAACATGAGCGAACCTACACCCCCGACCCTTCCTAGGCACCTATGACCAAGGGGAAGTTACATATTTTTTCTTAGTTCAACATGGTTCATAATAGTCTACAGAGCAGTTCTCTCAGTACAGGAACATTCCTCTAGTAATTAACATACATGTTTTCTCCTTTTTTAAATTCAAGTTGGATCGAACTAGATTGAAATGGATTAAATTTGAACAAAGAAGGATCACACCATCTACAATGGTGTATAAATTGTCAAGAAGCAATCAAAGGATGGAGAATAACACTAGACCTTTTTCCCTACACTTCTTCTTATGTGGCATGAGATTACCCAAAAAACTCACACTTGTCATGAGATTTCCCAAAAACTCGGTCTAAGCATGAAATCTCCCAAAAAAATTATACTTCTACAACATTTTCAGGGATCCTTTCACTCATTACAGATTAGGTTCACATGTTCCTTTTTACATTTTTACATACCTTTTACACACCTTTTACACGTTTCAATCAAATTTTTCATATACACATATTTGACAATTCTTTTTCTCTTCTATTTTGCAAGTTCATCCTTATGGGAAATAGTAGTCACATTATCAAGCATCAATCGACATCGACAATAGGTACAACACGACATATACACATATGCTTTTCACCCCTAGGGTCACTTCCTCTTCTCTAGCTTCCACACTTCATTTTTATCACTTCACACTTTTTCTTGTCTCCTCGGCATGCTTTCGCCATCAATCTACATGGTTATCAAGTACACATATCTTATCTACTTTATGTTATCGATTATTCACTCAACAACATAAAGTGGGGGAAAATGTAGACACTAAATCACGCACTTTGGGTATATTTCTAGGTCATGATCACATACCACTATTCATATTATTCTTAAGCAAGAAAAGTAAAAATTGACCATTATATTTTACCTCTTTACTTTCCTTTTGGTGTCCTTCTTAGTCTTACATACCCTATTTCCCAGTGTGAATTTTGATACTTCAAATTTTCGAGTTTGGACTTCAACGCCTAGCCAAGACACCAATGCCTAGGCACTCTCTTCCCCTTTGGGTGCTCCTAACCTCTTTATATCTTACTCGCATCTTTTACGTCTTTTCTAGCCGTTGGGCATCTTGTTTTCTTGGCGATTGGATTTTTGCATGAGATAATTTGTTTGTAGGTTACATGTGAACTTTGCGATCATCCAAAAACAAACGAAAAGTAACAAAGGTCAATGACCATCCTATTACATAAGAAAAATCAGTTTCTGATGTCTTTCACACGACAAAGCGCACATGCAGAACCAGTCTCTAGTGCCCAGGCACCCCTGACCTAGTCTAGGTACCTAGTCTAGCTCATTTTGGCAACTACATAATTTATCAAGCACGGTTGTGATAATTTCATCCTCTTGTTCATCAGTTCTCCAGTCCATAACACTTTAGGATTAATTACAAAATCAGCTAAGTCTTATATTCCCTCTCTTGCACTTAGGGATTCAATTTTCATTAGCTTATTGCTTGTGTCAGAAATGTGTTATAGTCTTTATTTATCATATGTGACTTTGTAATTAGGGTTTTATAAATTTTCTATATTTGTTAAATCATGCGGTCCCTTTGATGGTAGTCATAGTATGTAGATGTGATTGCCCCTTAGAATTATCATCCAGAGCAATAGAGTGTATGTTATGTATTTGTATGGATCTCTTCTTTGAATGTCGACACTAGTGACACAAAAGGTTGACTATGGACACATGATAAAGATTAGAAATCTAGAAAGTCCGACCACAAATTTAAAAATATGTTAAAAAAAAAGGGCAAAAGCACCCAAAATGGAAACTAGCACTCAGGCGCTAGTGTCCACGGTGGGTACTGGTGTCCTAAGATAAATAACAATAGATGTGAAATGACGAAATATAGGGATCCATGTGACATGACTAGAAGTGGATACGAAATGATGAACGTCAAAGAGAAACACGGTAAACAATAATCAAAGGCATAGATGGATGAGACGGTGTCACTAGTGAATACTTTTCTTTCTCAAGATCCATGTATATAAAAAACAAACTGGCGACATAATAAAATAGTAATATGTGTGTGATTTGGTGTTTACATTTCCCCCTTTATTCTATTTGAATGAAATTCAAGTAGTGTAAAGGAAGTAAGGAACATATTTGTATAAATTCTGAAGAAGTCATATTACAAAGTGCATGTAGAATGTTGAAGCTTGTAGTGTGGTGAACCATGGATCAACATTTTGACCCATGTGGCATAAGTAGAGATAGAAAACCATCGTAAGGATCACTTGGAGAAATAGTTGAAATGATTTGGAGATTTTGAATTGTTGTTCAAGGTGATAGAAGAGGTAGGGAGTGATCAATTCCCAACCTAATTTATTTGTAAATGGGAGGCTTTGGGATTCCTACCACCAAAGAGGAAGTGTGTTGGGAGAGATGATCCGAAAATAACCGCTTGATTATTACTACGATCTCGGACCCTTGTAGGCTTTACTTATTTTTGCCGACAATTTACTCCTTTTAAGTAATCAATTTAAAATAATGCAAGACAATAATGACAATTGCACACAGATTGATTACGGAGTTCGGCAATTGCCTACGTCTCTCGGGTTCGTGGTCGAACCATTCCACTAGTCAAAACTTGTAAGTTACAATAGTACTTTCACAAGAAAACCTAATGGAATTTTACTTGCCTATCAGTACACCAGTTCTTTAGACGACAAGGGTGAAAAATAGCACCCGACTTCCACCTTCCTGGCGTACAATCTCCTTTGGCTGTGATCGGCCTTCCCGACGCAAACAATGCGAAGCTAGCACTCCGGTCGACAATCCAGGATTTGCAAGTAATTGGTGTGGCGTTATGAAATATGACTAGGTAGTTTGAATAACTCCTAGCCACAAATATTTCATTTATTATTGCCTAACAAATAATAGGTCAATAATAATAAAAATAAAAATGCCTAAATAATTTAGGTCTTCACACAACAATTTCTCATTCTCCTCTTGGCTCGGACTTCGCCTCCAGCACTCTAGGAATGAGCTTGTCTCCGAGTTTGTGTGTTTTTGTTGCATCGGTGTGTGTCCATTACAATGAACGGGTTCCCTATTTATAAAAAATTAGGGCCCTTGAAATATGTGATAAAATATTATCTAAGGCTAAAAATACCATAGCCCGTAGCATAGAATTTGGGATAAATTTTCCAAATTAACGGATTGCATAGGAAATGGGATTAATACCCATTTTAGCCGATTTGCATTTTATAATAGGATAAATATCCCATAAAAGCGGCTAAGCATTTGTTAAGGGATAAAAATCCCATAAGGAGCGGCATAAA
Source organism: Taxus wallichiana var. yunnanensis (assembly GCA_018340775.1). Lineage (NCBI taxonomy): Eukaryota > Viridiplantae > Streptophyta > Pinopsida > Cupressales > Taxaceae > Taxus > Taxus wallichiana. The sequence continues at coordinate 561,796,321 of CM031240.1, forward strand.
ATAAGTGGGTATATATCCCACATTAGGCGGCTGATAATAGTTTAGGCTTTATTAAGCCTTTCCATGCGCATGAAGTGGTCAAAAGACCACGTTAGGCTTATAACCGCCCCCAACAACCGCTTCAATTTCCTTCTTCCACGTGGAAACATCCACGCAAGGCTTAATGCCTCCCAAACAACCGCTTCACCACCTTCCACGTGGTCAAAGCATATGCATTTGATTTGGCGGTTTATACTAATGTTTTAAACATTAATATATATATGTGGCATTTGGAAAGTGGACTTACCAATATAATTTCGACCAATATAATGTGGTATAGAAATAATTAACTCGGTAATCCTGTATTCCACTTTTCGTCTCCCGATAGGCAAATCGAGAAAATTCGACGAGTGGTGGCAAGCCACATGTCACAGTGTGATTCAGTCCAATATTGACCAATTGACCATAGTTTGACTTTCCCGATGTCTGAACTTTGACCGAACATATCTAGAGCTCCCGATGTCCGTTTGTCGCGTTCTCACAGTCGTTGGAAAGCTCTCGAGATGATCTTCTGCATTGACACAATTTAGGGATGTTTAGGTAACTTTTGAAAATGATCCCTGATCAAGAGAATTTTAATTTTACTCTTTATCTATGACTTCATCCCCAAAAGCCCCAACCACTGCGCAGATGGATAGAGAACAAATTTAGGAAAAATCACTTGTTCCGATTAAAGAACCCATATAGGAGTAGTGTAGGAAAGGAAATGATGTCTCATTACCCCCACCCCTATAGTAACATGTGTTACAGTATGAATAATTTTAGATGGCTTCCAAGTTAGGTCATCTAGAAGTGATAGTAATGTGATGTAACTCCCAAGTTAGGTCATCTGGGAGATTTACTAAGTGTTCTTTATTGTCTTGATTGATTGCTTTGATTTGAGTGATATAAGACTATTTTAAATAATATGTATTTTGGAGATTACTCATGGAGAGGTTTTTTCTTTTTCCCAAATTAGGTCATTTGGGAGGGAAATATTTGAAATAATAGAAAGTATTAATTTTCATATAGAATGATTGTACATTTGTTCGAATGAGATCAGAGCAAGTTGTAATAGTAATATGTTAGGAGTGTTGATTGATTGTATTGTAACCTAAGAGGGATTATAGGATGATATTGATTGTATGCCCCCTTTCGGTGAAAGGGTGAAGGGAGAAGAAATGAGCACTGAGCTGAAAGCAAGACATATAAGATGTTGTAATAGTAAATGAGAAACATTATGGAATAATGTTGGAAAAGTATGAGTAAATATAGATTAGTATATGTTAGATTTGAATATGAGATGTTGAAATTTATATGGTACGGTGCTAGAGGAAATTACAATCCATATAGTGCAAATGACAAAATAAATGGAGTTACAAGGCTCAAGATATGAGTGAAATTGTGCAATGTCTATTAGTTGTAGAAATAGTGGTAAATAGTAACTATAATATATGATAAATTGGAATAATTATATATGGTAATAGTGAAAGACAAATTGTAAGCTCATTCATACTCGAGTGTTTGATATTTGAGCTTTGAGCTACAAGAATGTCATGTGTTAGAGAAACAAGTTTGACGATATTTGAGAGAGTAACAATGGTCGTCATTTGAGTACCTTGGTGGATTTGGGGTTGTCAGACACGGAGTGGGATGTATTGGACAATTCCATACTATGGAACATTGCTAGATTGGAAGAAATACCCCATAATATGCCTATGTTGATTGCTTTATGTGATAGATGGTGCACAAATACATGTACATTCTAGTTACCAACATGTGAGATGATAGTGACACTAGAGGATGTATACCGAATATTATGGTTACCTATTGTAGGGGAGAGAGTACAAGTGATGACTATAGTGAATTCTTGTAGTCGAGATGATGGCAATAAGGTGGTATTTCATAGACACATGAGTACAGGCAGAGACTCATATCAGTTAAGATGTGAGATTGAGATCCAATGTTCCACGGTTACATAAGTTTATTGCAATGATTCTAGAATCGTCAGTGGTAGTGGAGGGTGGCGGAGTTGGGATATTGTACAAGATGCATGATATTTGTCACAGGATAGAGGATCATGGGACTAGGTATGCATGGGCACGATGTGTATTGGCCCACATGTATAGAGATTTGTATAGATTTACTCAAGAAGATCATGGGGTGGACTAGGAGCCATGAATTTGTTGCACGTGTGGGTCTATGACTTTTTACATGTGTGGAGTCGTGGAGGGTGGCATAGTTACGATGCATAGGATGCACCATGTGGTTAGAGGATCGATTCTCGGGGGTGTTTGAGTTGTTCCAGGTGATTGAGTATCTAGAAAGTTTGGCATGACCCAGAATGTGCCCCCAGATCCATATATATGGCGAGATCTACTAGATCAGCGAGACGAGTAGGAGAAAGGCCTAGGCGAGAGGGTCACAACCATTGTATCTTGGTCCAGATGAGGCGAGATGCGCTATAGAACCTATATAGTTTTACAATGTAGGGTGCACTCGGGCATACTGATGAGTGGTGGGTGACATATCAATGAGTGTTGATATTTTCGGTAGTGGTGGATACAACATGTGAGTGGTAGTTAGAGGAGTAGAGGGGCAGGAAATTACCCCCAATTTAGATGGTGTAGTAGTGGCATGAGCCAAATGTAAGTATTTCTCATTAGGATTTTTTAGTTGTTGTTTTGTTATTAGATATTGCAAAAGTGTGTAGTACCTAATGTTGGTGTTTTTTATTACAGGTGATGCTTATTTGTCATTAATTGTAGATTCATCGATACGCACATTGACACAAAATGTGCCTTAAGATATGCTCGTGGGATGAGTTATGATAGAGAGGGTAGACATGATTTTGGTCAAGCATTCCCACTTGTTTGAGTTTTTTCTATAACAAATGACCCACATGTATCATGTTATTAAGCGAGCACGATGAAGCTTGTGTAGAGATTGAGCAAGCTAGACAAGCTATAAGAGGAGGATCCCTAGCTCATGATGTTTTTTCTAGATATGTGGAGCTACAAGGAAATTTTATAGAGAATATGATCGAGATTAATGTATTATGACATATGTTGGAGAGATATAGAGGTCGAAATCAACAGCAGTAGAGTGAGCAAAGTGAAGCCTCTAATTCTATAGCTCCCATGATTGTAGATAGTTATAGTGAGGATAATGTGTGATGTATTGATGCATGGGGATTTCCCCCATTGATTATAGTTTGTAACCATGATGTTGGATGATATATATATGGACTTGTGTTAATGTGGCATTTATTATTGATGTGTATTGTATATAATGTGATGATGATGATATACTCTTGGTAGCATTGATTTAATTTCTTAGATTCTATATGCATTCTTTGGGATTGTTGATTTGATGTATATTGTTGATGATTGAAATGTGATATGATGTAGAAAGAATAACCAAGTAATGGATTATATAAATAATATGAATGTATAATATAGCATGTAATAAGTAGAAATGTATAGATGTGACGTAATGTGGTAAAAAAATAAAAGTAGTAATAATGACGTGTTAATAAATGAATAATGATGAGGTGTTAAATGATGTTTGTTATAGCGTGTGATGAGAGTGAAGGGGAAGAAGAGCGATTGCCCCCTTATGAGGATGAGGTTCATTTACAAATTCCCCTCGTGATCAAGAGTTACCATAGAACAAGAGTGTGTCATCGGGAAATGGGTTTATAACATGCAAGGAGATGCTAGAAAATATATGACAAGGAGCACAAAGTGATTAAGAAAAATATAGAATTTATATAGAATTCCTAATCCAATTGGAATATAGTATTAAATGGATAAAAATTTAAGTACAAAGTATACCCAAAAAAATTAAGCTACGAAATAATGAAACCCTAAGTGCAAAGAGGAGATATAATGACTTAGTTATTTCACAAATAATCATGGAATGTGCCACAGTGATAGAATGATGAATAGAAAGGTATAAGTGTTGCACGAGAGACCTAAGAAATTATGTAACCGCATGATCTTCCTAGCTTGGGGCACCTAAAAAGGGCATGGACACCTATGGGTGCCCTGAGACCTGCTCTGGGTGTCCTTATTTGCTAAAATCCTCATAAAACCTCCCCGTAGGGTCACGAAGTGTTTAATGTCCTTCACCTTTGGTCACCGGTATGTCATAAAACTATCATTGAGGTCACTTTGATAACCCGTGATAAAATATTGACCTACAAAACTTTCACAAGTATATTAAATTTCAAAAATAAAAGAATGAAAATGAGGATTTGGACCTGTCCTCGGCTTTCAAATGAGTGAACTTATAGTTGAGTGATGCACTACATTTCAAACGCAATGTAGTTGTAGGTGTGTGTGTGTGTGTGTGCGGATTTTTGGCCTAGGTGGCTCTCATGCATGTCACACTTGATAGTAAGCAAGTAGATAGATGTAAACAATTATAATAGATATGTGCATGAAATATAATAGACTTCCCCTCCTATGAAGTGCATGCAGAAAGAATGCAGTCCCTTGCCCTTGAATGGATGTTAGAATCCTCTTGAATAGCCTTTGGATGCTAACTTAGGTGGTGATAGCTAATGCTTAGTGTTTGGTCCTTTATTATGATTGCATAACTTTGTATTTATATGATTCCTTTGCTTGAATTTTGTAATCAACCCAAAAAGGCTAACTACCAAAAATATAAGATGCTCAAATGGATAGAAAGGAACCAAAAGATGTGAACAAAGTACAAAGAGGTCAAGGGCACCCAAAGGGGACGGGGGCATCTAGTGCGGGCATCTTGATTGGGTGCTTTAGTGTCTAAGGTGAGAAATGTCGAGGTGTGAAAAGACACGATGGGATAAAAATAGTGTAAGACCAAAAGTAGAAATAAAAATAAAGAAAAGATGGCCAAGGACATGGGTTAATTAATACTTTTCTTACTTAGGAATCATATGAACAAAAGTATGTAATTAGGACTAAATAGATACCCAAAGTGCATGATTTTTTGTCTACATTCACCCCCACTTTATGTTGTTTAGTGAATGTGTGATAACATAAAGTAGATAAGAGATGTGCACCTAATAACCATGTAGATTGATGGTGAAAGCATGCCGAGAGACAAGGAAAAGTGTGGAGTGATAAAAATGTGGAGCGTGGAGACTAGAGAGGAGAGATTGCAAAAAGTGACGATGATGAAAACCCTAGGGTGGAAACACATGTGTAGATGACATTTTTGTATCTGTTATTGATGTCGATGTTGATTTTATTGATGATTATTGTTGTTGATGATGTTGATTCTTGTTTCCCATAAGAAAGAACCGCAAAAGAGAAGAACAATCAAGTAGTCAAATACGCATGTATATGATCAAAATGTGTGAAAGTATGTAAAATGTAAAAATGTGAAAAGGAACATGTGCACCTGATCCGTGATGAGAAAAGAGTGTAGAAAGGATCCTGAAGATGATGTAGAATAACACATTTTTTCGGGCGATCTCATGCAGGTTGTGTTGGCATATGAGTTTTTTAGGAAATCTCACGCCAAGAACCAGGAAGAAGTATAGGAGAAAATTTCAAAAGTGTCATCCTCCAACCTTTAATTTCTTCCTGAAGTATAAAACACCACTGCAAATGGTGTGTAAAAATATGATCCGGTTTGACCAATTCCGATCCAATGCCAAAGAAGAAAATGGTGTATGTTGTATGTATCCCAAGTACTAAGGAAATTTGTATGCCCTGTAAAAACCATTATGTGAAGTGATGTAGACTTTTTGTGCATAAACTGAAGAATGTTGTGTAGCTGCTCCCTGGTCACAAGTGTTTAGGAAGGGTCGGGGCACCTGAGATGCTATTGTCCTAGTCTAGGAACAGGGTTTGTGTTGTGCTAAGGATCCAGTCGATTTGAGCCCTATATCGAGACTGATAACTATGTTCTACCGGTACTAAAATGTGTTGTATGATGAATGTAGACTATTGTATGGGGTGATTGATTCACCCAAATGATGCCCCCTATTTTTGGATGCATGTAATATGGTTGAGGAGTATGTGGCCCAAAGGAGGACCGATCATTGTCTTTGAAACTAATGCACACATAAACAAAGTGGCTAGTAGAGACAAGTGTTACGCAAACAAGGACAAATATGGATGTAAAAGACAAGATGTAAGCTAAGAAAACAATGTGTAAGCTAAGATGCAAGAAAACAATTCAAACACGCAAGAAGACAATGTAAACACAAAAGAAGACAATGTAGACTGCAAAAAGTGGGTTGCAAACATGGGACACCACGATCACGATGTCACAAAACAATCAAGGTGATGAAGCTAAAAAGACAATGTGCACACAAGGCAAAGGGAAAATCCTGAAAATAATGACATACAATGGCAAGTAAAGACAAGAAAAGTAATGAGACAAACATGGAAGCAAATATCCCTGCATATAAAATGTTGCACATGAAGCACCTGATAACATGTTAAGTAGATAAAAAGTATGTCAAAGCATATATAATCCGATCAAGTAGTGTGCTATAAAAATGAAACAATAACACATGTAGTGTATAAAAGTGGATACCCCCAAGAGCCATTATGAGACTAGCAATAGGTATTGTGCCAAGCATCCATGTTGTGTGTGTGGATATGTAGAATCTGCGATCACAACTAGAAATACAAGTGAACGCGCATGTGTGTATGATAAAGATAATGACATACAATATATCTATCTAGCATGTGTAATAAAGTGTACATGTAAAAGCATAAGTAAGAAAGAGTAAATGCAACCAAGATATGCAATATGTTGTGGATGAGATGGAATGGAATGCAAAGTGAATGATAGGAGGTGTGTGCCCCTAGATTGGATGTGTATACATGTGATGAGGTTCATTTATACATACCCCCTCAACAGTTGAGAATGAACCATAGAGCAAGAGTGTGTCATCGGGAAATGGTTTGAATTGTATGTACTAGAAAGATGTGATCATCTAAGCATAAAACATAGAGTGTAAACATAACACATGAGTGTGGTAAGGTCCATTTGAGTTATTTACTCGTGAGAAAAGTATGGAACATGGAAATAGAGTGTTTTATAAGGTAGTGTGTCGCGTTGATTGTGTGAGGTACATCTTTGATGTGCAATGTGTTTTGTTGTTTGTGTGCAAGAGAAGGATGACATTATGTGTCACTTATGTAGCATGTTGTGAAGTTGTCGATTGTGTTGTATGTTGTGAATATTTTGATAGTGTAGTATGTTGTTGAATGTTAGAAAAAGAGTGTGATTGTGAATACTTTGAGTGTGTAATATGTATTGTTGGATGTGCACTAGAAATAATGTGGTTCAAGCATGTTGATTGTATGATGATGAATATTTGTGAAAAGTATGTCAAGTGTGTAGTGAGATGTGTAGTGTAACATGTAATGTGTCATAAGTATGTTGAAAGATTTGTTTAATGTATAAAGTGATGTGTTGAATGTCCATGAAATAGAGTGATGATATGTTGGTTGTGTTGTGTTGAGTGTGTAATGTTATATGTTGAGAGATGTGTGTTACAAATGCTTTAGACTTGGAGTATATTACATCATATGTGAAAGTTTCAAGTAGGCCATGTATTGTGGATATGTAGAGTGTGTAAGATGTGTGTGTTGATTGCTTGCAAGAAAGATGTGTTATGTGATGTAAGAGGGGTATGTTGTGAAAGTGCAAATTGTGTAGTAGGTTATAAGTATGTCAAGTGTGTTGTATTTTGTGTTGAATATGTGTAAAGAGTATGAGTCGTTATTGTGTTGATTTTGTATTGATAGATAGGCATGAGAAGAGTGTATTGTAAGTATGTCGAGTAAGAATGTGTTGCAAGTGTGTTGGTTGTATAGTGATAAATATGTGTTGTGAAGTGTTTCATGTGTAATGAGGTGTAGTATAATGTATAATGTATAGTATAGTGTGTAGTGTGTGAGGTTCATGTGTATAGGATGCCCTCAACAATCAAGTGTGAACCAAAGCATGAAAGTGTGTCATCAAGAAATGATGATACTAATGTATCAAGACATGTATGTTGTTCATGGGAGGGTAGATGTGAAATGATGAGAAGATAAGACACGTTTTATGCTATAAGGGGGAGAAAGATATATTGTGATGCCCCGAAGTGTGTGGTGAAAAGAGTGATCAAGCAACGTCATCTAAGAGGTCATCATTGTCATGGTAAAAACTAAATGATGGTGTCTCGAGACTTGAAAAGTGATAGTGTTTGGTTGGTCGAGTAAAGAGCCATTTAGGCGTAAATGATACATGAACATAGCATATTCTTCATCGATAAAGGGGATAATCAAAAACCATGTGCATACCATTGAGTAAGATTTTGTGAATAGCCAAGAAATGAGTCATTACAAATAAAAATGCGTCAAATGACATGGGGAATGATATGTCAGTATGATCAGGGTCTAATGTGCCCCCAATGTAATCAAGCCAAGATTGTCCAAGTGTAAGTGGAGAAGTGTGAGGAGCACGTACAAGAAATATTGTGAGATAAAAGACTCGAAGACCATAAGCAATGATAATGTGAACAAATCCATGGTACATATGATGATCATGGGGTGGAGGAAAGATGCCATTAACTGTAAAGCCTAGGCAAGCTAAGCTAACCCATCATGTGTAGAGATAGTGTTTGGACAAGTAGGATCAAATGGGATGTGTTCCCAGTAAGAGTCATTAATGAAAAATGTGCATGTAACATGAGGATGTGTAAATGGAGGGTGCTCATGAGAAGGTGAAGGAGATGGAATGACATCCCATGTCTGGACATGCCCCCGATAAATAATCATAGTATTAGTAGAAGTAGGAGGAGGTGATGGTGCATATGAGACAATATCTAACATGTAAATAACACCTTCAAGTGGTGGAAAATGAGCGAGTATCCATAGGTTGTGGTTCATCGGTGGTAGCAGATGTTGGAGTAGGAAGTGTAGTGTTGGGATCACGGTTGCAATATTTGAATGGTTGACAATCACTAGGAACTGTATATTCTACACCCTCATGTAAGAATTTGACACATCGATGTACCATAGAAGGAACTACTTGCATGGCATGAAGCCATGGCCTACCAAGTAAAAAGTTATACAAAACCTAGTAAGTCAATGAAAAATAAAACCGTATTAAGAGTTTTTGGCCCAACAGTGATAGGCAAAGTAATGTGACCTATGCATGGATGAACAGATCCATCGTAAGCGTGAAGAGAAAGAGATGAAGGACTAACATTAGTAGCAAAAAGACCAAGATTTTCAAGGAATGACATAGTGAAAAGATTAAGTTCATATCCATTATCAAAATGGTGCGTTTAACACCCACATTATAAATGTAGAGCATGATGTATAAAGGTGGATCATTGTAAAAAAAAAGCAAGATCAACATTAGGATTTGATGGAAAATCAATGTGCTGAGAAAAGGCATATGTAAATGTGTTATATACTATGTTCGAATGAATATCAGCAGGAATGTGAGTAGTAGCTAGGAGAGTTCTGATTTATCTCTTAACTCAGGATTAATGAGTAGAAAGCAATAATAGAGATACTCATGATGAGAGGATCCTAGGAGATAGAAGCAATAGAAGTATGAGGACCCTAAGAGTGTTCAAATCAAGATCGGAGTTCACATTGGGTTGACCAAAATGATTAAGCAAAATATAGAGTTTAAATAGAATGCTTAATCTCATTGCGTAATGTAGCAAGAAATGGTTAAATATTTAAGTAAAAAGTAGACCTAAGAAAATTAAGCTATGAAATAATAAAACCCTAAGTGCAAAGAGGAAATAAAATTACTAAGTTATTTCACAATTAATCTATATTGTGCCACATGATGACAAACCGATGAACATAAAGGTAGAAGTGTCACACAGACCTGATAAATTGTGTAAGTGCACGATATGCCTAGAATGTGGTGCTCGGAAAGGGGCAGGGGCACTTGCAAGCACCCTAGACCTACTCTAGGCGTCTATGACTACTAAAATCCTCATAAAACCTCTTCGATAGGGTCATGAGGTGTTTGTTGTTCTTCACCTTTGGTCGTTAGTATGTTGCACAATGATCATCGAGGACTCTAATAACCTGCAATAAAAGATTAACCTATAAAACCCTCACAAGTGCATCAAATCCCCAAAAGAAAAGAATGTAAATGAGGGGTTGGAATGTCCTCATCTGTCAAACAAGTGAACTTATGAATAAGTGCTACACTACATTTCAGATCCAATGTAGTTCTAGGTGTGTGTGTGTGTGTGTGTGCAAAATCGTGCCCTAGGTGGCTCTTGTGTGTCGCACTTGATAGCAAACAAGTAGCTAGATGTAAAGAAATGTAATAGATGTGCATGGAATAAAATATACTTCCCCTCCTATGAAGTGTATACATAAGAATAGAGTCCCTTGCCCTTGAATGGATACTAGAATGGATTCTTGAATGCTCTTGAATAGCCTTTGGATGAAACCTTAGGTGGTGATAGCTAATGCTTAGTGCTTGGTCCTTTATTATGATCACATAACTTTATATTTATATGATTCCTTTGCTTGAATTTCGTAATTAATCCTAAAAAGGCCGACTGCCAAAAAGATAAAATGATCAAACGGCTAGAAAGGACCTAAAAGATGTGAACAAAGTGTAAAGAGGTCAAGGGCGCCCGAGAGGGACAGGGGTGTCGACGCTGCATCTTGGTTGGGTGCTGATGTCCAGTGGTGAGAAATGTTGAAGTTTGAAAAGACAAACTGAGCTAAAAAGAGTGTAAGACCAAAAGTGGTAACAAAAAGAAAGCAAAGATGGCCAAAGACATGGGTTAATTAGTACTTTTCTTACTTAGGAATCATATGAATAGTAGTATGTAATCAAGACTAAATAGATACCCAAAGTGCATGATTTTGTGTATACAAAACACATGAGTTGTGAAAGGAAAGGTTCATGGATGTAGTATTCCCTCAGCAATCAAGTGTGAACTATAGTACGAGGGTGCGTCGTGGGGTAATACAACGGAAAATAGACGTCGTCTACCAAAGATTAAGAGACCTGCAAAGCATGGATGGAACATGTGAAGAAACAACAATATGAGGGTAAGTGCCAAATTGAATGTTAAAGGGAATGGAGCCTAGAATAGAAGGTGTGGTGGGAGGAAATCCAAAGCAAGGGACTTAGGAAACCAATGAGGTATTGCAGCAACGTGTGGGGAATGAGAGGATGTAACCATAGGTGGATTAGATGGAGGACATAGATGGATAATGACCTTAGGAGGTGGGTGAATGACTAATTTAGATGGAGGTGAAGGAGATAAGTAAAAAATGGTGGAAGCTTGCTTATGAGGAATAGGAGAGAGAGAGTGTTCGTGAGAGGGAGAGTGTAAAAAAATGACACCTTTGTCTTCTAATTGTTGTAGGTGATCATGGAGAGCATAAAAATCATTATCACGGTGGCCATTAATGTAGTGGAAATTGTAGAAAGGGATGTCATGATAGCTCTATAAACGGTGAGGTGAATGATGTTGATTAGAAGGTAAATGAATGAGACACTTATCAAGTAAATTCTGCAGAACATCATGTGGTTTTGCATTATGTGAGAAGTGTGATTAGCATGAAAGTGTGAGATGAAGAAGACATAGGTGAATGCTGATAGGATGGCGGGGAGGGAATATGCTTACGCGGGGGTGGAGATGGGGATTGTGCAGGAGGGTTAATAGATGAAATAGGGGAAGACTTAGTAGGCATAGGAGGAATAGAAGAAGTGGGAGAAGGTGTTAAGACATTATCTGCAATGAGGTATTTTTCTAGATTAATAACTTTATAGCACAAAAGAGTAAATGATTCACATGTATCATATAATAACTTTGCCTTTAAGGGAGGAATTAAGCCATGACAAAAATAAATTGCTTTTCTAAATCAATGGGCTGAAATAATAACTGATGCATGCAAGAATTGAAGCGTAAAATGTAATCTAAAATTGGTTCATTCTTTCCTTGATGCAAAGAAGGCAAGCGTTCATATGTAACTTTAGGACCATTGTTAGAAATAAATCGTCTAAGAAAAACATCCTCCATATCATAATAAGTACTAATGGATCCATAAGGCAAATGAGTATACCATTGGAGAGCATGATCAACAAGGCTATGATGAAATGATTTGAGTAACAAGCAATCATTGGAATAAGAAGACATGGCTAAACGATAATGCTTGAGATGTAAATAAGGATTGTCGGTGCCATCGAAACAAGAGAAATGAGGCATGATGAAATCCTTTAGAAAAGCAGAATTGTGAATCTTGTAAGGCATATGATTATCATGCAGAGAATTATTATCAATGGAAGCATAATAGGCTTTACTTTTGAGGGTAAGGGTATGAACTTGAGATTGCAAATTGCCAACAACATGCATGAGGGAGAGAATATCATGTGAAGGAATGGTTAGTGAAGTGAGAGGCATATTTAGGGGTTGGATCTTGCCATTGTGAGTGATCATGGGAATTTGAGAAGGAGGGTGGATGTGGAAGGAGGTGGAGGAGGGGTAGAAGAACATTGAGGCTCTATGGGAATGCTAGATGTAGGCTCAAGAGACACAATAAGAGGTGTACTAGTGGTAGGAGTAGAATCATCATAAGAAACAAATTCAAAAGTAGAAGAAAGAGGAGTAGTAAATTCACATTCAGTAGTCTTAAGAGAAGTAACATCATCACTAACATGTTCATGATCAAAATCATAATCGACATCACTATCAGTCATATTTTCACAAGCAAGTATTTCATCAAGACTATCATCAACATACAAAGAAGTGGTAGGAGTACTAATATCATATTTATCATTGCAATCATTGGAAATATTTTCAAAAGTAGGAAGAATAGGAGATATAGCTTTACATTCATCTTGACTACTAATAGAAGTTGCATCATGCACATTTACATTTTCAACAATAGAAGTAGAATTATTGGTATCCATATTATCACAAGCAAGAACATGATCAAGCAAAGCATCTATAGTAATATTATCATGTGTTATAAGAGGAGGAGGAGAAGGTGCAACAACATGGGTGACTACGGAAGATGAGGGAGAACATGAAGCAAAGATTTGGTCAAGGGATATACAAATGTTAGGGGTGTCAAGGCCAATAGGAAGGGTTTTTTAGAAAGCCAAAAGTTTTTGGAGGATTGAGGATTGCAGAAAGTTCACGAAATTCAAATTCTAAGTAGTGTTGTTAAAAACAGGTTGCAGGCAAGTATCAACCATATTATGCTTGGGAGATGAGGACCTCTTCTTGGCCATGAGGATGTGTGGAATCCTAGGGCAAGGAGTTCTAATAAGGTGGGGCTCACCAAATGACTTAATAAAAACATGATTAAATCTAATTGCAGAGTAACTGATATGGTAAAATATAATAAAGATACAAATGTTAAGCACTCAAGAAATGTAAAACTATAAGTAAATGGGAGAGATAAATGACTTAGTTGATTCTTCCGCGATTGATGTGATCGAGTAGTGTAAAGTGTGGAACAAGATGCAAACAACGCCGTAATTATTCCCTGTAAATTCTGGAACCTGAGAATGATCTTTGGACAGGGCGCCAATACAAGATTGATGTGCTTGGGTGCTTGGTGACTGGTTTTGGGAGTCGGTGGTGTCGTGCAAAGTCTCGGGATCTCGCTTTATTCTCGTGTCACTAGGTTTCACTACTAATTCTTGTCATCACCTAATATTCACTCTTTGATCTCTAAGGGTACATATAACCTATAAAATAAACCCTAACTACCTGCACAAGCTCACAAACACATCAAATTGGAATGAAATATGTAATATGTGAAGTCAAACTAACCATGACGGTCACCTGATGGGTGAACTTATGGAGCGCTGCACTACATTCCAGACTCCATGTAGTTCTTTGTGCTTGTGTGTGTAATGGTGTCCTTAGACTGCCATCGTGCCAATGATGCCAAGATAACATGTTATAACTATATAAGATGCAAATGTGTGGTATAGAATTCAACACTTCACCTTCTATGCAGTGTGTGCAGCCCAAAAATGTAGTCCCTTTGATGATAGTGATAATATGTAGATGTGATTGCTCCTTATAATTTCCAGCGTAACAAAAGAGTGTATGTTGTGTGTGTGTGTGTGTGTGTGTATGGATCTCTTATTTCAATTTTGACACTAGTGACACAAAAGACCGACTATGAACACATGATAAGGATTAGAAAACTAGAAAGGTGACCACAAATGTCAAATTATGTAAAAATAACAAAGAGGACAAAAACACCGAATGGAAACAAACGCCAAGGTGTTAGTGTTTAGAGTGGGTGTTGGTGTCCTGAGATAGATAATGACAAATGTGAAATGAGAGACAGACAAGGATCCATGTGACCTGACCAAAAGTGGATACAAAAATGAAAGATGTGGAAGAGAAATACAATAAAAATCAATCAAAGACATAGATGGACAAGAGATGGTGTCACTAGTGAATACTTTTCTTGCTTAAGATCCATGCATATAAACAACATACCTGACATAGTAAAATAGTAATATGTGCGTGATTTTGTGTCTATAACTCCAAATTTAAATAAACTATATTAGATTCAACAAAGACTACCCTCCTTATCTTCATTGGATTCAATCATGTTGAAATCTCTGCATAGAATCTAGTGTGTGTTTGGAAGGGATCCTGTTAGCCAATACCAAAAAAGAGCTCGTTTAACCACATCATTGGATGTATACAAGTTTACCAAGCCAACAGACGCCCATCAAAACCAAAGAGGGTCCGTATCACTCGGTGGATGGGGTCAGAACCCCATGAGATAATATTTCGGGAAAACTTTGGTGCGATCAATGTGATGGCACCTCCACCACCTAATTCATGAATGAACATTTGAGATGACGCCTAGCCAAATAGTGCGCGTAACAAATTGAAGCAAAACTTAGATATTTTAACTTCTTGCATGCACAAAACTTACATATTGTAGAAATGTAAACAATTGTCCCCGATCGATATCAATGGGTCGGTTTGATGAGGCCTTACACATTCCAAGAGTACACAATCATTGGGAAACATCAAGATGCATGGATCCCTCATCATCAAGATCTTTGAGGGCAACAAACATATTGTTATTCTTAAATTTTCTATGGGAAATAAGCACATAGTCAAGAAGTTAAAGTTGGAATGATTGTCACTTTTCTTGAGCAAACTCTCCATATCATAAGGGATAAGGATGCAAGACCGATAGAGAACCAACTTGCGTGCTCAAGTAAGACAACATTAGCATTTGGATTACTCACCCTAGCTTGGGGTTGTGAAACTTGAGTAGTGGTGTGGATGGCATAATGGAAAAAATGGCAAGTGACGTGTGTGATAGTGTCGGGAGGCTTTGGGAGTGGGTGATGTAACTATTTTAACGATGGCGGTAAATGTGTTAGCTATAGAAGTACCCACAAGATGGTAGGAGGCTTATGGGGGCCGAGTGGAGCCAGACCAAGGTTTTTTTATTTGTGATTGTGGTCCATCCATCAAATGTTGAGACATAAGGTTTGATGTTTGCTTGGCTTTTTTCTTGTGTTAGTTGGTGAGAGGCGACCATTAAAAGGAATTTACAAATCATATGGTCTAATGCTTGGCACTAAAAGTAAGTGTTCAAAAGATTAATGCATAACACATGTTGGGAGAACTAAGTACTTCTAATCTTGATATTAATAGTTTCCTTAAGGTCTTTGGCTAAATCAATTTCAACACAAACGTGTTTTTAAAGATGGGCTTCATAGAATTTGGGATGCTCAACAAATCCCCACATCAATTGTTCAACAAATCCCCCACATAGGGAGAGGAAGGCCTAGAAATTCCACCTAGAATGGGATTTTGAGCTTAGCTTGCTCAAAAACCTAGAAGTCTCGTGTTTAGTGGGAGAACACAACCAAGGTGTTGCGGATAAACCACATAACATGGTTGACAATGGCTTTACAATGCTCAACATTATTAAAGTGAAACAAAAAAACCTTTGGTTAGGTTTTGAACCCCCTCAAGCTTGACACCATGGGATTGCTAGTGGTTGTGTACCCATTGTTTGAGAAAATTCTCTGGGGATTCGACCAACAAAATAACCAACTAGGGTATAAGATTCAATCCGGTGACATACTTCATCAAAATCTGGTAAATCAAGAATAACATCAGGGAAAGGAGTTTCTAGGTCAGAATCAATACCTCGTGTAAATCCTTTAGAACAAACTTCCTTGTTTTCTTTGGTGTCATTTTTGTCAAGAGCTTTGTGGCTATACTTGCATCAAATGATGCAAGGGCCAAGAGATGACCAATAATAAAGACTTTATGCTGCCCAAAGGGTGGAGGAGAAGCTTAACTCAACACAATAAATGCTCAAAGAAATAAAAAATCCAACCTAGATCGACTAAATGATCGATGGTATGACAGAGAGCCGTACAAAACAACATGTAGAGTTATAACTAAGTTTTGAATTGAGCCCAAGAAAATTCATTGTAAAACTATTTAAAAAAGAAAATAATAAAAGTAAGGGGTTGTTAAACGAAATAAGTAAAGAAAGGAACAACTATTTTACACATATAAACTATCTCATGATTTTGTAAACTAGTCCATGTCGTCTTGTTGGCGTAATTATTAAAATAATTTCATATGAGCTCCCTAATTTTGTGGGACAAAATGGCCTTGAAATGAAAGATTTTAATGATGTCCACGAGACTGAAGAGTCTATGGGACCAAAAGTTGAGACTTTAAGATGATTTCAGACTCTTTTCAATATCAGATCTTCTACTGTGGATCTTGAGCACAAAACCCACGATCTTTTCAAGTCTTGTTTCTTCGAATAACTCATTTAATCTGTCCACCTTCAAGTCGTTTTCATATTGGATACGAATATCATCATAAGTTGAACACTCCATGATGAAGTGTCATTCCATCTCTACCACCCCTTTGTTGTAGAAAAGACAAGTTCTCCTTTCCCAATCCTCCTTGGGTATAGTCCATCTCTGGTTTCACATCAAAGATGATGCGATCCGGTCCTCAGTTGAGCCACTAAAATCCTTGCTTTACCCTTGATAGCTGCCCCTAGATAAGCTTTTTCATCATGCTCCCAAGTGGGGTTAAATTCTTTGATGTAGTATGCTTTCTTTCGACCAATTCTGTGTTCACATGGTAGTCCTAAATTTTTCTAACACATAGTTTTTTATTTCTCTCGTTGTTGTTAGGACACTCCTGAAAGTTGATGCCCCATTTGTTCATCCATTTGTTGTTATGCTTCATCCAAGTTTTCTTTCTACGCTCTATTTTTTCCTCCACAACTATTTTGGGCTAGCGATGATTATCCATGCTTTCAACCTTTTTCAGATAACTTAACAACCGAGTTATTGTTGATGTTGCCCTCGAGAAAGTACCTGCTTCAGCCAACAGGTCTCATAAAGGACTGCTGATTTGAATTTAAGAGTGCTTGTGATTACATGTTTTTGGAGTCTTTGTAATTGTCTCCACCACCCATAATTTGACATGCTACTCCCCAATACTTCAAAACCATAAAGGGGGTGACCAACAATCCAAAAAAAGTTTTTTTAGTTTTCCTTTGCCAAACAATGCCCCTAGCGATAGATGCATGAATAACGTGGCTCGCTCTCAGTATTTCATACTAGTATTTATAAAGTGTTCATATCTCACTATTTTTGGAGGACAATTTCGCAGCAGCTGTCGCCACACAAACATCTAACATTCTCAAAATATAGCACTGTTGAAGCGTCAAAGCAATGACAATGGCAATGGCAGCAGCAATTCGCAACATTTGTCCGTATATTTCATGCATGAGGATGGGCAAGGGCAAAAGCAAGGGCAATGGCAAGGGCAAGAGCGTGAAAATCCAGAAGCCGAAGCTGGAGGGAAGATGCAGCAGAGAAGCTGAAAATAACAATGTTAATGACAGGTAACTGATTGACTTCAAGTTTAGGAGGAAACAACTATTGTTTGTTGTTTCTTGCTAGCCTGTGAAATAAATTCTGTTCGTAGGCTAAAAGCATATCCTCCTATAGATTTCGTATCATCTGCGGAACTTTCCCAATCAAAATCAGTGAAAGCAACAAGATGACAATGATCACTCCAACCATATCAGATAATGATCTTTGCTATACCTTATGCACATCTCAGAACTCGTTGTGATACTCTCCAATTTAGCCATCTTTGGTTCACTCACGAACTTGGAAGAACAGCTGACGACAAAATTGAGATCAGGCCTTGTTCAAACCGCTCACCAACTTTTGAAAATGCATTGGTGCCGCATGAGTTATTGCTGGATGATAACTTCAGAACAGTCTCCATGGGAGTGGATACCTGCTTACAATCATCCACACAAAATTTCTGGCATGTTTCATTTGATAAATGAAAAACTCATCACCAGTCTGCTAAAAGTCTACTCCTAGGCAATGATGCAGGAGACCTAAATCCGTCAAGTCGAAAATAGAGCACAAATCTGATTTTATAGTCCATGTAATGATATAATTCATCTACAAATGAAATGAATGAAATGAAAACTTTTTAATGTCCACAAGGCTAAAAATAGCCTATGAGACAGTAAAACCAGTTTCTTTTATTTTCATCATTTCTGATCTTTTTCTGTTAATCTTGATGATGAAGTCCCCATTTTAGCTATCAACTCTTCACTGAACATATCCTGTAATGACAATGTTGTGAAATTGATTGCATATCTCAAACGAATGTCATTATAAGCATTGCATTCTATAATAAAGTGTTTTTCTGATTCCACTGCCTGTTTGAGCAAAAGACAAATTCTCTCTTCTCATTTTTCTTTAGGCCCTTTCATTTATCTGTTTCGCATCTAAGCCGATTGGAGTTAGTCCTTAGCTGAGCTCTGAGAATCTTAGCTCTCCAAAGGATGAGGGCCCCTATGTAGGCCTTTTGTTGATGATCACAAGTGTAGTTAAATTCTTTGAGGTAGTATCTCTTTTTCTCCCCATTTTTTCTCACATAGCTTTGTGGAACTTATCTATTACAAATGCTTTTATTTCTTTATTGTCCTTGGGCCATGCATTCCATTCAATATTCCATATTTTCATCCACTTGATGTTTTGATTCACCCATGACCTTTTTCTCCTGCATAATGGCTCTTTGAAGACTATGTTGGGCCACTGCTTGCTGTTATCTGTTCAATTTTATTGAGGTATCTTAGAAGTCGAATCATAGCAACGACTTTGATTGGAACTGCACTGTTTCAGCTAAAAGAATCTCATAAGGGACAAAAACTTTCAACTTGAACTTGCTTGTGATCATATGTTTTTGAATTCTCTCAATTTGTTTCCATTTTGATACTGGTATGTTGCTGGCCCATATTTCACACCCATAAAGTACAACCAGAGTAACTAATAATTCAAAAAGGGTTTGAGTAGTTTTCCAATCCCATAACTCTGCTTCTCTGCATTTGTTTTCTAAAGCAATAGATTGACTAAGAATTTTGATTTTTTTTTGTGAAATATAAAGTGTAATGATAAAAGCAAAAGAGTGAGAAGTAACAGGAGATGTCAAACATAAACAATATCAAAATAAATTAAATGTGACCACTGAAAATATAGAACTAACCTCCCAATTAAGTGATCTCAACCCTTAACAAGAGGGGCTCATTAACTAAAGGTTCAAATTTAATAATAATGTTAAACATATTATAAAATAAGTTAAAATTGAATTTTTAATTACTGATTAATAAACTAAAATTTCTTTAATAAACTAAAATTTCTAAATTATTAATAAGTCAAAATTAACATTTTAACATCATTTTGCTATTAATTTTTAAACAACCAACCTTTCAATTTGTTAACAATAGGTCTCCACACGTGACCTTTCCCTAAACCCTCATCTCTATTTAAATTGTGGGGGTGTTTACTAATCTCAACAATTCCAGAAAGTACACTTGGTGCTGTCGGTGTTTGAGGGTTCAATAAAGGACTATTGTAGACCACACAACAAACAAATTTACACACAAAGGTAACCTTGTACGCAAAGGCCAATATGAAACTTGTAAGAATGATGCAATCACAAGGACAAGGTTTCTTGTTAAGGAAAGCTCTCACCCAACAACAATGAAACACACACTCACACAGAGTCACACAACACAACATAAATCTTATATTATAATAAAAAGAATTACAAAGTGTGCCTAGATTGTCATAAACATGGAGATGCAGAGAAACTCTTCACCCTACAATGGTGTAGTCTCTCTAACTTCCATGATCTCTCTTTCACTTAGATCTAGAAGATTCTCCCTAATCTCCCCTCTCTAGACTCTTTCATGTTCTCCAATTTGATTCTAATAAAACATTCTCAATGTCTTTGTGATTGCTCAAATGTTTGCTCAACAAGCCTTGCTACAGGTCTCACAAGAATACTACGCGTCAATTCCGATCCATGCAAACAATTGCTAATTAATGTGTTTCTTTGCGTCCATCTCCAAGGATTTAGGAGTTCAATGTAGGTGTAATGTCCCCTTTTCCAAGCTAGTTTGATTTGAAGACTTTGAGCCCATTCCACTTCTCGTGGGCAAGAAGGAAATGAACAAGGGAGTAATTGTCATGTTTTTCAGTTATTTTCGTGAGCATTGCATTCTTCTTTAGTAGTTTTCCATATATAGTCAAGTTGGCTGGGTTAGGAAGAAATATAAATAAAAATAGAAGAGAAAGGATCCATTATGAGGTTGGTCCTAATTGGGGGCATTCTAATTGGTTTTGGTGCCACATCAAGGTATAAGAAGGGGTCGCTTGGCTCATTTGTGCATCATCATCTTGTCTAATAATAACTTTGCATGGTTTTTGGGTTGATTGCTCAATTACTTCCACTTGAGGACGAAAACCCTCTTGTGTGGCCAACAAAGAGGACGAAAAACCTTCCTTGTTTGATTGAAGAACGAAAAATCTTCAATTCATTGAGGATTCTCCATCCCGGGGTTTCCAAAGAGCTTCAAGAAGATTGATTTTGCAGATTTTCAGCTAGGGTTTGGTTCTACAGTGATTTTCAGGCCCTCTCCTAGGGGAGCGACCCACCTTGTGGAGGAGTTTAGGGGTTTCTAGGGCACAACAACATCCAACTCAGCCATCATTGTGTTTCTCACATTTTTAGCAGCCGGAATCTACATTTGGACTTGATTTTTGGGCTTGGAATCCTTCATTTCCAACCACTTTTGTAAGGGTGTTCACTGCTGTCATTTTATTTAATTAAATAAATTCCAGCTGGGGTTTGAAGGCATATTTCTTGGTTAATAATTGTTCTAAAATATTTCTAAGTTGCCCTACATGTTTTGGATGGTGTGAATGATGCATTTTTGAAGAGATATTGCATTTTCTTACTGCTATTATAAAAAATCAGACTGTTGTACCTTGGTGTCATAATTTTCAGTTTACTATCTATCGGGGTTTGTGCAATTTCCCTTTGTTTTCAGTTAGTTCCCAAAAAGGGACATTACAATAGGTGCAAGATCTTTGGAGCCAATCCAAGCTCTTTGGAGTCTAACAAGTGAAACTTTAAGATTTTGCACCCGACATTCATGGCCCTTACCTCTATGCAACCTGTGATCTTTGTGTGTCTCGAGAGATCTTTTGCCTTGCAAATAACGATTTCCTTGCGTGATTTAGGTTTTCATCGGTCTTTGTGGCGGTGTTCCAACCTTTGCGCACAAGTTATGCATGCAACTTTCGTGCTTCTCGTCCATGCTTCATGCCATGTTGTCCATGCCTTAGCTGATTTATGGCCTCTCGAACCACCTCCTCATTTTCCCCGTCATCAACACCTCAAGTTATGCGTTTGCGCATTATGCTCATCACCGTGCAAATGGATCTTACACGCCTTAGCCAAAATCCAAAACAAAACCTCCAACTTTGCTCTTGCTACGAACCATATTCATTTATGTGCACGTCAAGAGTTGGTTTATTTGAAGGGTTAGCGTCTTTTTAGTTGATGCAAGAATCCTCTTTGCTTGGGATGCTTCGCATCAAAGGAACAATATGTTTCTTATATTAATCAATGAGGAAAAATTTATAAACTCGGGCATAATGCTTTGCAATCTTATCATAGTCTTGAAAGAAAGAATCTCCAACATTCACAAAGGGACGCAATCCTAGTACTCTAGATCCTAACTAAACTTGCAAATCGCAAGGTTGTGCCGAACCAAACTTGGTTCCTTCTCTCTACTCAGCTTTGGATAATTACCATGCACCTATGCTCTAGCTTCTAGCTCCAAAAGTATCTTTCAAGTTTTTCGACCCTCCTATTTGTAGCCATCATCGTGTCAAGGTAAGGATCCTTTTGCAATAAAGATACTTTTGCAAAGATGCCATTTCCTCATCAGATTACCGTTGATTTAGATGACCCAAGTAAATTAGTAATCACTCATGGGGGCATTAACATTGGATCAGACGTGCTTTAGTTTCCAAGTGATACATTTGTGTAGAACATAGATCAAGCGACACGTAGCCTAGGTGACAACCTCATTATTGTAGGCGAGTATAGGTAATATACACGAGGCCACAAAGTTGTGCCCGAGTCTTCAATATATGAGGCATAAGATATTGTGCAAGGTATTCCTGCTGAAATCCATTCAAAACCTAACATTAGGCTGCATAGGAATTTGGCCATTCCAGTAGGTTGTGTGTAGCCTTTCTTATTTCCACACTATCAAAATGTTGTGAAGGCTGCATGGGTTTGCACATGGCTGGTCAAGCTTGTTATTTCTATACTAACTGTTATGGTGATGCAAGATAGCTAGTGAACCTAGATGTTCCTGCATCACACTGATGAGGCCATCAGTAGGATGATCAATCTCAACTCTAGAGGAGCATATAAAGCAGGGGGAAGTTGTACATGATGTCATATGAACTACAATATTTGTCTTAGTTTCTTGCACATTATGATTTGGAAAAGGATCTGTGAACATCTTTAGGCATTGATCTGGTTGTGCAATGGATTCATTTATTGGTCTGTTGCTACCATCTATTTGAATAGTATTATTGCCAATAAGGTCTTGAATTCTATGTCTCAATTCAAAACATTAATTTGTTGAATGTTCTAAACATCTATGATATTCGCAATATGTATTCACATCAAATATATTAGATGTTTTTTTGGATGCATCAATCTTTGTTGGTGGAGGTAAATGAATCAGATTGCATTCAAACAACCGTTGAAGCACCTTGTGAGGGGGTTGAGACAAACATGTAAATTGTATTCATTGAGGAGCCAAAAGGGCAAGTCTATTATTTGGTTGTGATACTGTATTGATTGATGTTCTAGCCTCATTCTCAGCTTGAAATTTGCATCATTAGCTTTATCCTTGAAGGGTGTTTTACGTTGAAATTCAGCTCTAGTTGAGGTGGGAGTGTTGCTCCGTATTTTAGCATACTAGCCACAAGGAGTTTATTCTCACAATGCTTAACTGTTTGACAAGGTTCTTCAAAAGATTTATGATTTTGAAACATAACTTTTTCTCGAATTGGTTTAAGCCAGCTTTGAGTGAATTGTTTTTGTAATTCACCATCTTAAATTTGATGTGACCTCTGGGAAAACATAGTCTTAAATTGAAGCGCATAATCACTAATAGGCTCATTCGGTCCTTGCCTAAGTTGTGTAATTTGAGAAAAATATTCGTTTTGGTTAATGTTGATTGCAAAATGAGCTAAGAAGTTGTTGGTTAAAGGATTGAAAGCATGTACGGACCCTATTAGAAGGGTGTAAAACCAATCCAAGGCATAACCTTTAAGGCTTCTTGGAAAGAGCTTGGTTAGCAATTTATCGTTACCTACATAATCTAGACATGCATCATGGAAAACCTTGGTTTGTTGTTGTGGGTTACCCTTGCCATCATACAATGTGATTTTAGGTGCAACGAAGCCGAGTTGGAAAAGGATAATTAAGAATCTTAATAGAGCTCATAATATGACCCATCTTATTGGATCCTTGTCTCAATTGTAAGAGTTGGGCTTGAATATCCTGAATTTGTATTAAGAATGCACTTGATTAGGATTTGTAGCAACATGTGTAGTAGTAGTATTCGCTCCATTGTTTTGAGAAAGACCATGCAATAAAGATATATCCTTAGAAGTAGGCCTAGGAGGCACAAAGGAAACTGTTTTTATAAGAATACCCATAGCATTCGAGGAGTAGGTTGTGGTGTCCCCATAGGAAGTATACTAGGTATAGGCATCACTTGAGAAGCCATAGGTGTAGACATGAGTATGATCAATAGGAGCATTGGTCTAAACTCCTAGGATGGAATATGAGCCTCAGGAGGCGGACTAGTAGCAATCAAAGGTGTATTATGTACCTCCTCATGTATGGGTTCCTTAGCTTGCTAAGCTTTTTCATCCTTGCCACATGTATCATTGCATCAATATCATTAGGATATATGCCAAGGCGTTCTTGAATCTGTTTATATTGCATATGTTAGGTTTGACATTATTTGAAGCTTTACAAACAAGGCAATTATGTCCATCACAAACAATGCCATCTATAACATGTACACTAGAACCATTGCCATTATCGCTTGCATCAATTACATTGAGCATGATCATTGTTGGCGTTTTTGACATTCGCATCCACATTTTTACCTTCCTTATTTGCATCAATAGAAAAAGCATGACTATCATCATCAAACATCATTTTATTTTGTAAACTAGCATGAGATTGAATCAAATGAATCTGAATATGATCAACAATTGTACCATTTAATCTAGCACTTTGATTAGTAGGTATACTTGATCTAACTTGCTTAGATGCAATAAGATGTAAATGTGAAACACCAAGAAAGCTAGGGCTAATGATACAATCAAATTAGATATGTTCAAGCACTTGGGAAAGAAGAAATCAGAAATCAGATCCAAAAATCGAAAAATATGAAACCCTATAAGAAGAAATGAAACACAGGGGTTTTGTAGATCGATAAATATATAGGTTCACCAAAATGTTCTAGCTATTTAGGGTTTTTAGTGTCTAAAGAATTAAGACTAATGTATATAATTTAGATTCTATTTGTAGAGGGTAAAACAACAATCTAAATCTGGATAGGCGGGTCTGCTATAGAATATCATATAGGGGAAGGACCCCCATCTATATATATTGGCAGGTCCTCTATTCAGATACTGGCTCGTTGCATCCATTCCTCGTTTCCCTCGGCTAGTTATTGTATAGTCGGGGGCCGATGGAGACAGTTGTCAACATTCCCCCCTCTGACCGTCCTTGCGATAGAGCTATGTTGATAAGGGGCAATATAATACTATAACCAATCCAAAATGGAAAAGAACTGCTGGAATATGTGTAAAGGAACAACTGAACCTGATTCTGCCAATAGCTTGAATGCACATAAGACTCAAAAACTAGAAACAAGATCAAAAGAGGTTTGTCAACAAAACCTGAAAATTTGGCTGATTGTAAATCTGTCTAGGTCAGGGTTGGCAGAGAGGTTCAGGTTCGTGGCCGAACTTGTCCTCTGCTAATTTGAGAGCTTTGCAAAATTCTTGGGCCTGTTTGCCTATCTCTACTCTTTTGTAATTTTGTAATGATATGCGACACTTTAGAGGCACCTTGACATCAGTATGGACTCTCAGACCAGATCCGTCAGGACTCGGGATGCTACCTCCTAGTTCAGGGGCTTTCATGTTTGCACTCAGTTAATGCACCCCGCCCATGTACCACGGTCAGCCAGGAGAGTACAGAGGACTCATCCGGTCCGTCCTTCTCCCAGACACCGGCATTTCAGACTTTCCATAGTTTCAGATACAGGACATAGGCATATTGCCAGCTACTTCCACTCGGCCTCGATTGCTAGGTGACAACCTCAAAGTTGGGGCTTTTCTTCAGCTCCGCCCTTCTGCACTTTTATTGCCGTTGCAACCCTTTCTTCTCTTCTTTCTCTTCTCTTGTTGTTTGGGGACCCTTTCGGGTCTTCCTGCTGGCTCTTTTGGCATTGTACTGTACAGTCCCATTGACCTACCTTTTGTGGTCATTTGTTGGAGATTAATATTATTATCTTATCTTCTTGGCTCAAACCGTAGAAAACCTTGAATAACAAAATAATATAAGTCCTAGACAGCCGGGCCAACCTCCCATGCCTCGTGTGAAAGCACTACACTATGCACTGAGGATCAAGACTAATGTAGTTCTCCCAATGTGAGTGAAGTTTTTGTGCTTCACTCTTTGAACCTAGATTCAAATCAATGCTCCGAGATTCAAATCAATGCAATTACATGAACCCTTCTCTTAGCACAAGACACTTAGGAACATGCAACTTTGAATTTTTGGAAGTGCTTCAGATTTAGAATTCAGCTCATGGACTGCTTTTGGAAGATTTAGGATGTGTATAGCTGTGTAATGATTTCCAAGGTGAAAAATGATGTTGTATACAATGATCTACAATGTATTGTTTATATATGAGAATCTTCGTTGAATTTCTCACACAAGCTGACCCGAAAATCATGCCCAGGCGGACTTTATGAAAGTGCCAAATTTGAAAAAGTGATCGTTGCAATGGAGGACAGGTGTGAGAGAGGGAGGAAAGGGTTGTGGCTGAACTTGACCATGGTGGCCGAACCTGAACTTGGGGTTAGAAAACTGGGATTTGGAAATGGAGAGATGTTAGTAGAGGTGTATAAGTGATCCTAAGCAAAATGAAAGTGATCCCGACTATGTGAAATTAGGAGATGTAGGTGACCAAGGTGATGTGGAGGTAGTCGGTAGTGGGAAATGTGTATTGAAAGGGACTATCTCGTCATTGGTCCAAATGTCCTAATCGGTGCCAAAACTGATGTTGCCAAGTGCCTCAAACCAAAATTAGCGTATTATTTTGGAGTGAGCAGTTGCAAATGATTTCACCTACGACTATCTCATTTGCATGTGAGGCTTGAGGTTGAGATGAGGAGCTTAAACATGACATAGTAGAGCTGAGATCCAAATAAGCATGGTCAAGAAATCTTACCTAGATACATGACGCAAAGAGGTTGAAACAACTTGAGAGCTATCTCAATAACTCTCAATTTTGACACATTGTTCATCAGTCCACATTACAAAGGAATAAGGTCATGGGTGCACATTGGATGCACATTGAACCAATTGGCATGTCTACACTTACATGCAAAATGATCGTACATTATGGCTAGAATGGAAAATAGGAAAAAGAATGAACTTGAGGATAGGTTTTCAACAACCATCCTCCATGATGAATTGGAAAGATGCACATCAAAGGGGAATTGAATGGACTTTGGAAGTCGAGAAGTTGAAGAATTAGCTTAGTGAGCATGAAAATCAAGTAAGGTCAACGACCACAATTGAAAAATGCAACAGGCCAGGGTAGAGCAGAAAGAAAGCAAAGTGAAGTCACTTCTAAAAAGTTGGGAAATTGTATATGTAGTTGGCTGCAATTCTCCTCAAGGAAGCATAGTTGGAGGAAATTTGAAGCCGAAGGTGGAGTATGATTCTTTGAAGGTAGAGTTTTGACACGAGGATCACTAAGCTTTGAGCTGATGCAAATTTTGCAATGGGTGAGTTTCAATGGAAAAGGAGTTGGGCCTATCTTAGAGAAGAGCTTTAACACCACCGGTTTCGGTGACCTTGCCTTCGAGACACTTGAGACCAAGACCAACACTATGTCACCTCCCACTTTCTAGCCAAGTTGTTATCAAGGATGATGACCGCCCTTAAAAGAGTGGATAGATGGAGGAAAAACACGATCAATATATATGGCTAATAAATAAAGGAATAAGAAATGATTTAATAAAGACTTATGCTATGCAATGATGTACTTATGCGTGTTTTAATTTCTTTTGTTTGGTAGTGATTGTTTCCCAAGGGTGGTCCCTACTCGTTGAGTATGGTGTTTATGTGATTTGGATGTGTTGGACCCGGTATGGGTTTCAATCTATGTCCATTAGAGTTCAAGCTTTGATCCGAATTTTGGATCAGTAATTTTAGCATCATAAGCTAATAAAATCACCATTGTGATTATGTAACTTTTTGATCACTTAACACTATTTCTATGGCTCTTGTTGGATGTAACCACATAATAGGGTTCAAGATGAAGTTGTGAAACCGTGAGACCTCAAAGAAGATAGGTTTCGTGCAAAGGCTTAAACACTATGAAGATGTCATCAAAATCAAAACTTGATTGCATATTTGTGTTCCTCTCGAAAAATTATGCAAGTTAAAAACAAACGGCACCCGATTTCGAGTTCGTATGCAAAGTTATGACCTCCGGAAGGTAATGGACTTTGTATGGTGACAGAACCGCCCTAAAGCCAGAGTCACGGTTACGCAACCCCCCCTGTGGTTTTGTAACCTTCTGGTGTGGATTCGCTTACCGCCGTGGCGGTTTCACACAACCGTTAGTGGTAGTTACACAACCACCGGTCTGTGGAAAGTGCTTGTTTGTCATGCGGGAAAGTTTGGGAAGAGTAAACGGCTGCAAATGGTTCCTCTTCGACTTTTGAGTCTTTTGGGCTTCTAATTCGAGCTCTCCTTGGTGTCAAACTTGTATATATATGTGGGGAAGGTCTTTGTAAGGAAGATATTCCAAGCAATTTTTATTCTTGATCATATGTGGTTTTCTGAATTGGAGTGTGAAAGGAAGGTGTGAGTGAGTGAGTTGCAAAGTTTGTATGAGTGTTTGAACATCATAGTGTTCATGGAGGCCTTGGGAAGGCAGTAAGCTTGTACACAAAGACATGATAGTGAGATGAGGAAGCATTGCTTCACTCTTGCTGGAGTTTTCTCAATTTGAGTTTCTCCAAGGTAATCTTGTGTCTCTCTCATTGTGTTTGCTCTCTTTCATTGCTCAGTATTTCTTTGATTATGCAACACTCTTAGTTCATTTCTAAAGCACATTTAATGACTATTTATGCAAATTAAAAGCAAGTAGTTTATTGATGAATGATGGGAATTGTGAGGAATGCATAGGATCCGTGTTGGTGAAAATTAATGTGTTCTAACCACCTAGTTTATGGATCAAGCTTGCACACTGTACATCATGGATATTATCAGTGAAGACTCTGTTTTCCTATATTGTGTTCTCCGTTTGATGTTATGACTGTATACTACATTATATTCCATGGAGGGTTTGTGTTCATTCCATACTGTTCATTGTTTCTGAGTTTACACCTACAAGGATGTCTATGAACTTTTTGCTAAAGTGATTTATATGTGTTAATAAATCCTGTTTTGTTGTGTGGAGTAGGTCTCTTTCCTCCAACTTATCTCTGTATGTAAACGTATATATGATAAGTCTGTTTGAGTAATGTTTCTCTTATTTCATCATTATCATAAGTAAGATTCCACCTTGACAATGTCTTATATTTGCTAAAGAACTGATGTGTCACTACTGTAGAGCAATTTTGAGAACTGTCAAATTTGTAACTCGAAATGTATCTGTACATAATTTAATATCAATTCAAATTTTAGAAATTACACACATCATAGTATTCTTAATAACCTTACATGTATTCGAAGTTCCCTTTTCAAACTGCTAGAATTACAAAGCATAGTGCAATGATTGACTTGTGATTAGAAGATTAACTACAATTATTGGAAGCTTAACTGCAATGATTATTTGTATTAGTCTCTGTTATTCTTATGCTTATTATCTGTTTTATTTCTCAGAGTTTCAAGGACTCTAGTGATGGAGAGATATAATAATGAAACTACAAAAAGGTATTGTTTCACTTTTTCTTGAGTTCAATGAATATTCGATGTTTGATAGTTGCATCTTTCTAATGCCTACTTGTAGTTGTAATGAATTTAGAAATATCTGTTATGAATTATTATTGTTATGGCTCCTAAGACTTCACGAACTGAACCTAGGTAATCAAACTTACACACACTACATGTTCATCCAAAGTCACATGGTGGTTCAAATTTCAATGTAACGTATAAAACATCATCTGTTTTGAATACTTTAACTGTCACTGTCAACTAACCTTCTGATTGTACTTCGGCATTATGGTCTTTAGATATTTCTTGGCAGTAAATGAAGACAAATAAGCTACTTGACAGGGGGTGGATGATAGCCTTGTATGGAATGAGTATGTAATCAGTTGACAAACCTTTTATTCTTCTTTGATATATTGATCTGTAAAATGTAATGGAAGAAATGAGTAAGAAGACAAACGAGTATCACTACAAAAATTGACTATAGAGGAAATAGAAGAACAAAGAAAAAGGCATTAATGAGTTTTGCCTTCAAGGTTCATAAGAATAGATTGATTCCAGCTCTCAAGCAGAGACAATCACAATCATTGGTTGCGCATGGCTGCCAAACAATTAGAAGATTGGAGAGAATTCTTGAGGAAGAAACTAGGAAGTAAAGGCTATTGAGGATGAGAGAGAATGGCAAGAAGGGGTGCTTGTGGAGGGAGGACTGGCGATAAATTTCAACAAAGCGTGCAAAGCAAGGAAGGTCTTATGATTGGAGAAGCTCAAGGGAAGGTAGTGTAATGTTCCTTTCTAGGGCTGAAACTGAAAATAAGGGTTTGGACTCAAACCCAAATGAGAGAAATCAGATTTTTACAACAGCAGCTCTGAAAATATATATAATCCTAGCAGAAAACTGAAACTACCCCTTTTTGGGCATCAAACCCCCTTCAAAACAAGCTGAACATAGGTGTATAAATCATCATATGGCAGCAAACTGTAATGTCACTCAACGGCATCAATTCCCATGCAAACACAAGCTGAAAATGACATAGAATGCTTCCAAACATTTTATTCAACCATGGAGATATTTATTCAGCCAATACACTTAAAAATAAATAAAACATGAATAGATAAATCACAGCTGTAATTAATTAAATAACAACAGAAGTACAACTCACATTAAGGGCTGGAAATGAGTGTTCCCAAAACCCCAAAAATATTAATGAAGTATGAACCAACCTTATAAATTATAAGGAAGGTGAGTATCAACTCTAATTACCCAAATGTGCCCTGGAAGGCACTCAACTCTTCCTCCACCAAGTCAGTACCCTAGTAGAGGGTCCATGTAATGTTCCCTTTTTCGAATTGATCTAGTTGAAGGCTTCTTGTCCATTGTTCTTTCCGTGGGAGAAAAGGGGATGAACAAGGGAAGCCCTTGGATTATATTTTAGTCTTTCTTTATTTAATAATTGGTTTTTCTTTCGTATTTTCCTATTAAGCAGGTCGGCTGGGTTGGAGAGCTTTTAATTCAAGCCTAAAGATAAAGTAAGCTTCTAAAGGAGGTCGGTCTTGGGGAATTCCTCCCTAATGACTTTGGCGCCACCATAAGGCTATATAAGGGGTTGCATAGGCTCATTTTGGGCATGTTTTGGCTTATATACTTTTATCTACTTGGTTCTAGAGCTGGTTACTCTATTCCAATCCACTAAGGGGTGAAAATCCATTAGTGTGACAAGCAAGGAAGACGAAACCCACCCTTGTTGAAGGTTGGAGAATGAATACTCTCCAATTTGGTGGTGTTGAAGACTTCTATGAAGATTACCTTGTTGATTGGTGTAATGTCCCCTTTTCAGGATATTATCTGCATGAAAGGATTTGAAGGTCCTCAACCCAATGGGTTTGAGGATTGGGCTCATATCCCGGTTTGAGATATTTATTATCTCTTTTGTAACCCCTCGAGGGCCCTCTTAGTTAAGTCAATGTGCACATAGGTTAGTCATATTTATTATTTAATTAAAATAATAAAGTGCACATAGTTCTAGTGTTATTTAATTAGAGGTTATGTTTTCCCTCCAAAAGGGAATTCAAATTTTGTACTCCTTGTCTATAAAAGGAGGTCATGGGATCATTGTAAAAACTATGCTATGGATGAATTCGATTTGGCTCCATGCTTGGAGTAGGGATGTATGCCCACCATTGATGCTTGCTCTCTTTTGCATTGGAGATCTATTGTAGCTGGATTTTGATATCAATTTGAAGTATTTGTGAGTGCCATTGCAAGTCGACTAGGGGCGTGTGCTTCCCTCTAGCTCTAGCGACTCCTCTTGATTTTTATGAAC